>OY998176.1:242282726-243482726 GCA_963921935.1 Galeruca laticollis
ACCACCATCATTTTTTTTGTTATTTTTCGAATAAATTTTTGCAAATCATTCAATGTGTTCTAATGACTAACTAAATATTCGCAATCACACAAAAGTACTTTTGTATTTGTAGTACCTACTTCATTTTTGTCCGTTAAAGGGTTAATGCCATCTTGATTTTCGAGATCTTCTTCGAATGCCGTCCCCATTTAACGGAGGTTGGCGACCACTCTCTTAAAAGCATCTCTGTCCTTAGCAATATGAAAAAGATCCTCAACGCCCATGTCTGTCCATTCTCGGATATTCCTCAGCCATGATTTCTTCTTTCTCCCAATTCCCTTCTTTCCTTCAACTCTGCCCTGCATAATCACTTGTAACAGAGAGTATTTATCATGTCGTAATACGTGACCGAGATATGCTTTCTTACGTATTTTTAGTAGTTTTCGACCAATTCTATGTAGTATTTCCTCGTTAGTAATTCGGGCTGTCCATGGTATTTTCAGCATACGTCTGTAAATCCACATTTCGAAGGCTTCGATTCTTTTAGTTATTTGTGCCTTTAACGTCCATGTTTCTACACCATATAATAGCTGCGACCAAACATAGCACTCCATAAATCTCAACCGGAGTATTAATTTCAAATTTTTATTGCAAAAGATGGATTTAAATTTTAGAAATGCCGATCTTGCCATTTCAATCCTTACACGGATTTCCTGGTTCTGATTTAGGTCTGAGTTAATGAAAGCACCCAAGTATTTTCGAGATATTTGATATTAATTTATTGGCACATCCGTGAAGTTAGCACCCAAAATGCTCACGATTTAGTTAATGTTAGTGTCATTCGTTAGTGCTTATTGGTGCTTCCATAAATTTCGTTGGAGCTTTCTTGGTTTTTTAGTTATTTGCTATTATTTATTTTAGTAACATCATATAAAATTTCGTGTGTTTTCATGTATCAGCTTCCTTATTATAAAAGACCGGATTTGCGGCTACTATTTTATTTTTTATGAAACTTTGCCGCCAACTAAATTTTCATAGCCCTCTCAGTTTCTGACGATTTTGAAAATTTGTCATTTGTGACTCCGTCCGGTATCTCGGTTATTTGATAACTTATCAATAAAATAAAAACGGGTTATTATAGAGTTTCTTATGTAGAATTCAGTGGCCTAACTTTTTTTCTAAAAAGTTTCTTCTGTTTTTTTAAATTGGACACCCTATATATTATTTCTTCGACTTATTCCTCGTTTTATGAGCTTTTAAAAAATATCAATAGTTTAAATATATTTCTTTTAGAAAGGGATGATTTTAACATTTTTTGTAAAATTAATCATTTTTCGTTTGAAGACTATGGCTGCAAATAAATAGTTATTTGTAAAACAAGTGTCACAATGACTCGTTTTGTAGTACGAGTGAAGTTTGCACAACGAACCGCGAAGCGGTGAGTTGTTCAAATCACGAGTACTACAGAAAACCATTATGGCACAAGTTTTACACAATATTTTTTATAATTCGCATTTATTTAATTATTTAAATAAAATAGAATTTCATATAATCCCTGTTTTTAAACTAGGAGGAGTGGTTTGAATTTAAGTTGGCAATTCTGTAGATTCCTAATAGGTCAGATCACAGATGGTTTTATTCAGAACTGACTTGACATATTATAACCGAATAATTGTGTAAATTGTAAACAAACTTTCATTTAAGCAAAAAGAGGATGATTATTTGTTTAAAAAAGAGCTTCTTCGTATATGCTCTTGCGATCTATTTATATTATATCATGATGAGAATTATTTCTGTAATACATCTTCACATAGATATCTGGTAATAAATTCCAAAAATCGAACGTTTTGTATACCTATATATTGATCCTATACAATATAAAAATAAACAATTGACAAATCATTGATAAATAAACGTTAGCGTACTTTATTCATTAATATTTTTAATATATAAATCATTCTAATTTACCTTTAATATAATAATTTGCTAGCTAGAACAACGCTAGACCATTTTATTTAAAATTTGTGTCAAGGTTGTTTAATTGAATAAAATGAATCACATTGATTCTAAATAATTTAATTTTTTTAAAGAAAAATCTTATTTCAATATATAATAGATACGCCTATGGCATTATAAAACCACAGTCATAAATTGTACCATCAAACATCCTATGCGCATGCTCAACTAAAAACGAAATGATGCGAATGGAAACCGAACGTTTCTGTTAGACGCTTACCAATTGTATGAATATTATATCCATCATAGAATCGTTTTCTTTATAAAAATGGTGATGAAAAGTATGATAAAAGAATTTATGTGTGAAATTATACATACAGATTATTAAATGTTCAGAAGAAATTATATACCAACTACATATACATTTGGAAATATTATATCTACATAAAATGCAAATTTATTATACTATTATTCATCAAGTAAGTACCACCATTATTTTATTACAAAATTAAAAACGTTCATGTGGGTTTTTTTAATAATCTCAAAGTTATATCTAATGAATAGCTACATAAAAGTCTTTATCTTTTAGTTTGATCGATCATATAGACGCAAGAATTACTTTACACGTGGAAATAGTCACTCAATTTAAATTAGTTTGTTATTATTGGCCAATAATATAAAAAAACACTGACCTAAAGTCTGGATTCTGGAATTTACCACATCTGGCAACAGGAATACGCCTATTGGAGACCACGCTGCATATTTTCGGAAGAATCTTGGGTATTCTCAGGAATAACTGGATATCCACATACGTAAGTGTTTGTTGTTTAATATAGATTATGCATTTTTTAACTTTAATACGTATTTGTTGCAATTTAACTTAAAATTTGAAGCATAACTTACATCATCTCTCCTCTCTTACGACGCCAAGCCCAATCTACTAACGCTTCCCCTCGATCGTCAATTTTTTAATAAATAAACCATTTGTTTCCCAGCTCACTGTTCCAAAAAAAGTTTTGTTTCCTTATAATTTAACAACATTGTCCTGTCATATTACAACCAATGCTTTTCTTTCTTGAGCTATATAGTTCTATTCACTTTTATTGCACTTTATGAAAGTTTTGAAAAACATATGATTGTGAATTTCACTTAAAGAAGTCTGTTTTTTCTTTAATATATACTAATTTCAATAAAATAAGCCTTTTAACAATTGGTGAAATTCATGGTTAATATTTTGATATTACAATGTAAATCCTTTTTTTTCTACTTATGATAATTTTGAAATAGTATTTGAGTTTATAACATAAATCCTTTTATCTGATATCTTAGTATCTTAGTTTCTTTATTTGAACTGTCCAAATTTTATAGTTTCAAATATTGACATCTATCTATCACCATCTTATGATCCATTTCCTTCTTTGTTATTCTATAAAATTGATACCAAATTTTGACATATCATTATGTTATGTCATCTTGTATTTATATTTTTAATTTGACTAATTCTTTATAACAAATATGAATATTATTTTTATTATTACTATTCAACTGATGGTTATATTAAACTTGATAACTAAAGCTTGTTTATTTTCAGATAAACAGCTGATTCCTTAGTGACAAACAAATATCCCTATTAGGCAGATTTAATGTTTTCTTCTATACTTGTTAAGCGTTTTCATACTTGTAGACAATTATTAAGGTAATTTCTCTATATTTATTGACACTCTTTTTATTATATTAAACAAATGATTTTATAATATGATTTTATATGAATTTTAATTCTGATTGTGGTTTTTTAATGTGTTCTTTTATTAATATAGTTTCAATTTATTTTAAATACTAAATTAAACAATTAAACATTCTCAATCAGCTGATGTGCTTTAAGATATAAGATATGTGGTTCAATATATATATATATATATATATAGTCCTCTAATATATATAAATAATTCACGTATGAGATTGAATATTAAAAAGATTTTTTTATTAATACGTAGGGTGTACCATTAGACACTACCTAGTTAAAAACTAAATTTAACATAAACGAATGAATGAAGTAAGCAAATGTATTATCAAATATTGAGAAAACCAATTATAAAGAAAGGCTTAAAGGATAAGGAATAAAATTTTAATGATAACATTATAATTAAGTATAAAAATTTTACCTTCACAATTAAATCCTAAGGTCAAGTCAATGTCAACAATTTCCAAAATCATCTGAACACTGCCGTGTCAATATCTGGATGAAGTAGAATGTTGTTTTGTTTGAAACCTAAAATAACAAGAATTAATAGTCAACTTACTAATTGATTAGCGATATTCACAGACGATGGTAGTAAAAGTTTACAATTTGAAAAAGAATTTATAAAAAAAGAAAAACTTTATGAAAGATGACATACGGAACAGAGCCATGTTATATGTCAAGGAAATTTGTTAACTAAATAAAATTTAATGAACAGGAAGTAATAAAATCTAGTAATTTTCTTGCCAGCCTAAAATCATTGATTTGGAATTGAATATAAAACATAAAAGGCAAATTTGGAAATAAATAAGAGTTTATATAAAATAAAATTAGTAAAAATTCATAAATTGAAAACTAAACAGTTCCATATATATAAATAATTTTTTTAGGTTATAGAAATTGTATATTTAATTGTAAATAAATACACCATAAAAAGGGAATTACAACAAATTTTGGGATTGTAATACATGTAAAGGACATTTTATATATTCCCTAAGACATTATAAACCCATTTATATAAGTGTTATTATCATCCAGGACAATTTTAATTAAAGAATTTTGTATTTTCATGAAAAGCACTCAAATTGACAATAATTATCGAATAAAAAAACAATATAAGGAGGCTTTGTTTTTGATATGTGAAAAAGTTTGTTGATTTAAAAAAAAATAGGGAATCGGGCGTTGGTGGAAGAATGGTTAACATCTATGTAGCTCTCCTCTACAAAAATTTTCAGAAAACTATGTAAAAGTATATAATTTTAAGTTAAAAACCATTATAAAATCATAATATCAATTTTGTTTCAACTGTGTAATAAAGTGCAGTGTGCAGAAAGAGTATTTCTTTAATAAGAAATTCCCAAGAAAAAGAGACGCTTAGCAGCAGTTCCACAGTGCCGAGAATTAGAAATAAGGTCGGTGGTTTTTAAGTTTTTTTAATTTGGAATTCCAAAGAGAAAGAAATAGTGAACAATAAAAATATTATTTGAACGTTTACATTAAAATTTCTAAAAAAGGCCAAAAACAATATAAAATGATGAATATCATTTCATATTCATGGATATCCATGTAATTTTGATTATCATGCAACTTTAATAATAATTATAATTTGTACTTACTTGTAAAAAATTTTTATTTAACATCATCATTGTTTACATTGCACGTAAAGTACCATTTCACTTCTATTTCTTCTAATGCATGTTTAACTATTTCTATAACTATTCATCATTCACTTTACTCGCATTTTCATATATGTATGTAACTGTATAGTGTAATTTTTCAATAATATATCGATGATTGCAATGAATTTAAGAACGTTAAATTTATAAAAACATTCATATAAACAACGTCGACTGTGAACCATACGTTTTGTGTCGTTGTGAAACGATAAACGAGGATTTGTTTCTGCTATGCGCTGACGCAGTCATTTTAAGCATTCAGTGCGCATGACCAGTCAAGAATGCAGGAGCGATGTAAAGAATATTTATGTAAAAAGAATTTGAATATAATTTCAACAATTTATTAAATCATTTCGTTAAAGTGTTGGTATTTTCTTTATCATTCTGTTTAATATTCATAATACATTTAGAAAATGGTGCTTAATTCATTCATTCTATAATAATATTTGAAGTCGATAAAAACAAAGGTATATATTTTTATTCAGGAATAAAACATACTAGAAAATTTCAGAATTCAATATTTAAATGTCTATCAAAGTTATACATATGCGTCCAGAACTCAAAGGGAGGAGTTTCATGCTGCCGACTATCATATAAAATATAAATAAAATTAAATTTCACAGATTATCATCAAGAGCTAGCCGAAGGTAAAGTAAAAAGGGTAAAATATACAATATAATAAAAAATCATCTAAAAATAATTATCCACATAGTAAAATTACACAATTATAAATTTGTCGATCCCAACGTGGGGCAATTAAATAGCCAAATTTATAACAATTATAATATATATATTGATATGGTCTATTATTATGTGAGATGTTTTTTTATAACTGTTTAATTTTACTAGAATTGCTGTACGTTACAGCGACAATTATTGTATACGTAGCTTAAGCAGCGTATTTTTATTATATTGCAAACAAAGCTTAAACGTTATTATGTATCTCAAAGGTTGACAGTAGTTGTCAAAAATTTCCCGGCTATCAAATTGTAATTAATTTAAAGATAAATTTAACATAAAATATTCGAATCACTCTTACCTCAGGGTGGGTTCAATGCGCTATTGAAAATAAAATTTTATATAAATTTCTTTGTTCTGTTTGATCTATCTAGTAATATAATGTGACTTTTTGTTCAAGACTATAAAGGCTATTCAATTTCTTTTTTGACATTCACAATGTATAAATGACTTGTATGTCACCAATAATACACAATTGTCACTTTTTAAATAAATTTTCTAAATTTGATAAATATGTTTAATTTTTATCAACGTTCTTGAATGGTTTGAATGTTATAAATGTGAGTAACAAATTTACAAGTATTTACAATTATAAATCAAATAAATTTTAAAATTTAGTTTTCCTTTTTTACAACAATAAAGAACCAACTCGTATCTTCCCAGATATAAATTAAATGAACAACCTACAAACTATAACGCCTTATTTCTAGTACCAAAAGTTTTATAAAGAATTTTTGAAAGAGTTCAATGTACTTCAAAAATTTCACTTGACTTGTCAAATATCCGAAATGTCTTTATTTTATTGTATCTTCAAATTATTTAATATTCTATGCGAATTGAAAAGTTTAGATACATCTATAATTCAATTTATTTTTAAAGCCTGAATCTTTCAATTAAATAATAATTCTGGAGTGGACTCATCAGTATTCGATGATAACAGTCAGCTTTAGAATTCTGGATCTTACACCTCTGCTTCAATCTTGACAAAGTTTTTTTTTATCACTCACGCACATAATTTAAATGGGTTACCGAATAATGCTTTCTATTATTAATCACTGTTGAAATTATTATAATACAAAATTTTTGAATAGATCTAAAATTATATGTTACTCTTTGGAGGGCTCCTACTTAGAAGTTCTCTCTTCGGAGGATTCAACTTCACTGAATATTTTTTTCAATAAACAACCCAAATTATATTGTGGTTACCAAACTTTCTCTTTTTAAAAAAAAACTAAATTTTTATCTCCTTACTATAAATAGATTTGATTTCTTTTATTAACTGAGTACCTTAAAATAACTATTTATTTCTCTAACCTTGAATATCTTTTGAATTGTCATCGGAATGTCATCAGAAATTAAATAGTGTCAAATTTTATGTATACAGGGTTTTTCAATTATATTGAGTACATAGACAAAACAGGGTTTGCCAAAAGCATTGCATGAGAATATATTAAGTGAATTCTTTAAATTTTAAAATAGGAGTACTGTATTAAATTTTATTGTAGTTTATTTTATATGAATTTAATTATGTTATATCTTTGATTTCAATAAGGTTTTTTAATTTGCCCCAGTGTATTTAAAAAATTATTTAGGTTCAATAATGTCACACAGTGCACTTACCTTTATATCTCTTTTAATTATTAAATTTTTTTTATATGAGCACTGAGCTTCTCAGGATGTTGAGTTCACAAGATCAAATATTCATATGATTCCTTTAACAATAAGCGCCAGATCTTAATATTGAATTTTGATAAAAAAAAATTGTGATCTAAAATATTTGTATTCAATAAATTTTAAATTTTTCTCTTAAATAGTTTGAATTCTTATAATATCGGTGTCATGTATATATGTACAAGGTACATTATAAAGTTTAAATGAATTTCTTTAGTTTGATTTAGTTTAAATTTGACTCTCGAATAGTTTTCCTTTCAATAATCTTTACTCATTAATATCTCAAATTGTAATTGACTCGTGTTAGATATATATACAGTGTGTAGCATTATTTTTCCACATTAATATATATATATATATATATATATATATATATATATATATATAGTATTACGCTCCACTTGGGAATGTTAATTATATTGTGGATTAATTTAATGATTGTGAATTCAAATTGAATATGAAATGCAATGTAATGTTGAAATAATAATTGAGCAAATTAACACTATTGGCTAGCTAATTAATATGTTAAAAAAATATTTATATTATTATTGATTATATTTTCTCCTATTCATCCAGCTATTTTGAATCACGTAGTTTCATTTAATTTAAATTTTTACCTCAGCTACTCCTATTTATACACCACTCTTCTCTCAGTAGGGTTCCTGGGCGTAGTTATAAAAAAAATCAACATCACTACTCAATGTAAATTAATTTTATATATGTGAAAGACGAAACTCAAAAAAATGGTTGCTCAAAAAGAAATACAGTCGACGCTTTATACATACTTTACTACAGAAACTTTTGTTAGAAACCTTCCCTTTTTCTTTTTGTTGAGGTTATTTAGTTAAAATTGGGTTTATATAATAAGCAGATCCTTTGTGGATTCATATGAGTATAATATAACTCGAAAACGAGGGCCTGCATAGAAAAGTTTATATGAAGTACTAACATTATTTTGGCTCCACTTATACGCTCCTGACTTTTTCCCATTAGTCCCGGACACCCTGTATATATATATATATATATATATATATATATATAATAACAAGATGTACGAATAGTGCGTGACATATGAACAATAAGCAACGAATATATTAGTGGGTATTGCACGCAAATAGAAGAAGGGGCTACTGAAAAAAGTGGTAACCGCAGACATGCATGTTTCTGGCTCATTAGCCGTCATCGGTACGGTACAACCAAGAAAAGATGTGAAACATGGGAGCAAAGGTGTTGAATGAAACATGAGAAAATATAACAGAACTCAGCAGGATATGTTTTCTCATGTTTCATTCAACACCTTTGCTCCCATGTTTCACATCTTTTCTTGGTTGTACCGTACCGATGACGGCTAATGAGCCAGAAACATGCATGTCTGCGGTTACCACTTTTTTCAGTAGCCCCTTCTTCTATTTGCGTGCAATACCCACTAATATATTCGTTGCTTATTGTTCATATGTCACGCACTATTCGTACATCTTGTTATAATATATATATATATATATATATATATATATATATATATATATACAGGGTGTCCGGGACTAATGGGAAAAAGTCAGGAGCGTATAAGTGGAGCCAAAATAATGTTAGTACTTCATATAAACTTTTTCTATGCAGGCCCTCGTTTTCGAGTTATAGGCCTCCAGAGTTTTAATTTTGAATTTGGTTTTTATTTTTATTTTTTGTACTAGTTATTTGATCTTTATAAAATTTACGGCAAATCTATAATGTACGTGTATGTTTATTTTGGAAAGGTAAACAGATTTACGGTAGTGCTTTGAAGCCAGGGACGGACTACTCGCAATGGTTAGTGAACCACACTTTTGAATAGCACCTATATATATATATATATATATATATATATATTCTAAATTTTATTTATTTATCCATCATTCATAGTTCTGTTGATTTTTTATTCCTATTGCATGTATTCTTTAAATATGAACAGATCTTTTATGTGTCTAATGTTACGCGTGGCGTCACGTTATTTTATGGAACTTTGTTGCTTGTTAAGTTCTGTCTAAGGTTGCTTATGGTACTGAATTATTTTAATAAATGTTTAGCAATAATTATTTATGAATTCTTTTGATTTTCTTCTTTATATTCTTTATGATTATGTATACTGATTCTAATTAATTAAATACTTCTATATTTTATTAATGTGATAAAATTTTGACAAATTACTTTTATTGACAGATATGATAATTTTTTATAGTCTATTGTGATTTTACTATTCTTTATATGCTCGTTCTTTCTACAACAATATATAGCGCCCCATTAAAAAACACAAGTTTAGGTCATAACTAAAAAACAAAATATTTCAGTAAAAAACTACTGAATTCTACATAAAAAAAACTCTATAACAACCCATTTTTATCTTATTTACAAGTTATCAAATAATCGAGATACAGGTCAAAAATGGCAAATTTTCAAAATCGTCCTGAAAGTCAGAAACTGAGAGGGCTATGAAAATTTAGTAAGCGGCATGTAAATTTCATAAAAAATAAAAGAGTAAACCGCAAATCCCATCTTTCTATCTTTTGTAATAAGGAAGGTTGTACTTGAAAATACACGAAAATTGGATAACATGTACCAACAATATTAAGGGCACTAAACATATTCGATCCTAAAAAACTCAGGGATTTACTAAAAAAACAAATCTTTTTAAGACAACAAAGCACGTAGGAATATAATTACTGAAGTACTAAACAGCACTAACGAATGCATGGCACTAATTTCGAATCAACCGTAAACAATTTTAGAAGCTGATATTAAAATCAATACTAGCAAATAATTAGAAAACCAAGAAAGCACTAACGAGATTTATGGAAGTTACTAGAAGCACTAACGAATGACACTAACTTTAACTAAATCGTGAAGATTTTGGGGGCTAACTTCATGGAAGTGCTAATAAATTAATATCAAATATCTCGAAAATCAAGATAGCACTAAATTTAGTCGAATCGTGAATACTTGGAGGGTCCAAAAAGAATGCTAAAAGGACCATCGAGTTCCTACGTAGCAAATGCTTTTAGACTGGGTATGAAAGAACTGCGAAAAGTGGTAGGATTCATAACTGACCACTGGATATTCAACGCACACCTAGTGAAAATGGGGATTGAAATAACAAATCCGCATTGCAGGATGTGCGGAGAAGCAGAAGAAACCGCAAGGCACGTGGTCTTCGATTGCCCTGCCCTGTGCAGAAGGCGAGCCTCTTGTCTAGATATCTTCCTAGGCACAAATCAGGAGGGAATGCAAGAAAACATAGTCCGACGAATCTCAATGTTCGTTAAGAATTTGGGATGGGACTCTGCTTAATATCTGTGAGTGGGGGTGCACAATAAGCCAATTAATGACTGAGCGGCAACCATTAGGGCACCTGAACCCTAACCCACTCGTGACTAAAAAAAAAATCGGTGTACCATCAGCTGTCTGCTCTTAAGAGTTCATCCTTGCGGAGGATCCATTCAACTCTATTTGAAAATAGGACGGTATAAGAAAGATTTTAGTTTACTGTTGGAGTCATTATATCAGAGGTCATTCCCAGAACACTATGACTTTTAGTGCTCTCTAGCATTCTGCTTTGCTCAGTATAAGCCTTTTTGTGCATTTAGAAATATGCACAATTCTATATGCTACCCATCTGACCTCCTTTTCCAGAAGTATATGGAGAGGAGGTAGGTCCAGGTGTCATACAAGCCTACCTCTGTACACCAGAGAGCTTTGCTTGGGCCGTTTTCTGTAAAGCTTTTCACCACCAAGCAATGGCTCCATATGTGATCATTGGTCTAACAATCATCACATATCCAATGGATTTGTTTGGGACCCAAGTCCCAAGATTTTCCACAGATCCTGCGACATGTCCACAAGGATAGTCTGGCCTTATGGAAAACTTTTTCCAAGTGAGCGTTCCAAGTAAGTTTTTCATCTAGGATGATCTCCAAATATTTTACTTCCGCTGCAAATGGTAACCTCACCATTATAGGAAAGTGGCGGAAGGTCCGCCAAATTCCTTCTCCTAGTGAAGGGAACTATTACAGTTTTATCAGGGTTAACAGACATCGGTTCCCTCTGGCACCAACTGTAGACATCGTCCAAAGTGTTTTGGAGGATATTATATTGTTACGAAACAGCAACCTGGTATAGTCCCTAAAACCGACTCTGTCTAAGCCAGGTATAAAAGTTGAAATTATGGCGGATACGCAGTTATAAAAAACTGTTTACAACTCTACGACTATCTTATGTAAACATTGTTTTTGTGACCAGAGTTATCTAGAAAAGGCCAGAATCAATTGTCCGGAATTTACTAGTAAAAATGGCTTCAATATATAAGGGGACTGATCAGGAAGAGTTAGTGAGTTTATAATTTGAGATCGTGAGTTGAACAGTAAATAAGTGCATATAAATTAAGTGTTAGTGATTAGTTTAGTGTTTAAATAAATTAAGTAAGTGAACCACCCGTTTATTGTTTAAATAAATAACAAAAATATTACAATATGCAACCCGTTCTGACTTGGTTCTTGCCAGAATGACAAGGTCGTCTGCATACGCTTGCAGTTCTACCCCTCTTCCTGCGAGAGTACCAAGCAGGTCATCCATCAAGAGTGACCACAGTAGGAGATATAGTACTCCACCCTGCGGACAGCCCCTGGAAACCTTAAAGCTAATGGCCTCATCTTGAAGAGATGTAGTATTAGTGAGCAGGGCATATATCCAGCCGGTAATCGTTGGTTTAATGCCCTTTTCAGCCAAAGCTGAACCAATGGAAGCCGGTAGTGCATTGTCAAATGCTCCTTCGATGTCAACAAAAATGACCACCGCAATCTTCTTATTGTTAAGGGATTTTGTGATTTTCCCAACAAGGTTGTGTAATGCTACCCGCCTGATGTGGCAATCCAGTACTCTTTCACGTCCTTTAAGCAGGAAATATGTTAGGCTAATTGGTCTGACTGATTTAGGGTGAGGGTCTGTGCGGCCCACTTTCGGTATATATACTACCCTAGCCGCCAACTAACTGGGTGGTATATAATTCCACGCCAGACTAGCTCTATACAGTTTAATGAGTATGGGTAAAAGTAATTCTAGTCAGTTTAGTAGCAGAGCTGGAAAGATGCCATCCGTACCGGGGGATTTGAAGGACTGAAATGATTTGATTGCCCATTCAATCGCCAGTGCTGTGATAACTTCCTTGGCGTCCACCCAATCGTTCTTTTTGGGCCCTCAAAGTGGGGAGGTCGATTGTTATCTAGAGTTAAACTTCCGGAAAAGTGGTCGTGAATGTGCCATCTGGTCGCTTCATTGACCCTATCTCGGCAATCGACTCTTTAGAGAGAATCTTGTGTATTCTGGTACTGCGAGGTATGTCAGAGATACTCTCACAGAATTTCTTCCAAGACTCCCGCTTCGCCTTTCTAATTTCTTTATTGTAGGTTGTTAGTGCATTTCTATAACGCTCCCAGTTGCCTGAGTCTTTAGACTTTGGAGGCTGACCTCAAAAAAAGAACATGAAATATCTCGAAAATCAATAAAGCACCAGCGATAATTATTGAAGCACTGAAGTGCACTAACGAGTGACACTAATTTGGAAGTAATCGGAAGCATTTTGGAGGCCGATCTCAAAAATATAAAGTCTAAAATCTTGAGAACCAATAAAGCACTAACGAAAATAATTGAATCACTAAAGTGCACTAACGAATGACGCCAATTCGGAATTAATCCTAAACACTTTGGGGGCAGACCTTGGAATAAATTAATATTCATTATCTACCAAACACCACGAAAGCACTAACGAAATTTATAGGGGCACTAACGATGCATTAATCGATGACACTAAATGCAGTTAAATCGTGAAACCTATGGGGGCTATTAGATGCCTACAGAAATGTGTGTTTTTTATCCAATTATGTAGATTAAACCCGTACGCCACTGCATTTTGTTTAGTTTAGGTTCGTATTTCTATGAAATAAACTAGAAAATAATATACAGGGTGTTCCATTTAAAAAAAACCATGTTCGCTCGATATCTAAAAAACAAAATGTGTTAGGAAAACACTTCACTGGGTTCTACGAAAAAAAATTCTTTCAGAATAAATAAGTCTTCGATAAGTTTACTGTGATATTTTCAATTCCACCCTGTCTCTCAAAAACCAAAAGGGCTATCAAAATTCTGCTTGCGCCATTTTTAATTTCATAAAAAAGTAGCCGACTGTCGCGAAAACCGCAATCCCCTCATCTCTATACTTACTTGATTGCGTCCCCAATATCTTAAAGCTATAAATATTTGCAAAGTGCACCTCGTTTGTCCATGTCTCCATAATAATGGAATTACTTATAATGTGTTCTAGAAAACGAGCACCATCTTTAGAAAAACGATATTTTAAACTACACTTCGTCACCATATAGAGTAAATGGGTCTTCTCTCTCTTTGAACGTTTTTATTGTTCGTATTTTTTTCATATTAATTACACACTCTCTACGGCTCTCAAAAACATTTTTCTCACGTGTTACAATTTAAAATATAATTTTTTTTAGGTCATAACATAGTTAAACAAGGGTAAGGTTCGGTATAATTTTGGGGACAATACCGAGTACAACATTCCGTGTTTATTGGTAGTTATCTTTCTTATTCTTGATTTATTCTCAGTATAATATTTTATACCAGGTTTATTTGTAAGACCTTTATAGTACTGGGCACAAATAGTTTTTAAATTTTGTAAATAAAACTCCCTGTAACTTAGTAATAAGCCACATGTTATCTAAGCGATTTAGGATAAATCTTAATATTTTGAGATATAAATTGAAGAGTTAAAATATTTCCAATTATCAATTAAACACCTTGTATTTCTGGCCCATTTCGAGGCACACGTTTCCAGTGGATCGAAGACATAAAAGATAATTTGCGGAAAGTACTGAAGTCGAAACTTGAAAATGCATACAACTCTTTTGATGAATGGATTATTAATTATCGTATTTGTAATTTCGGAAGAGATCTACTTTGCAGACGACACAATACATTTGGCTGATTATATACAAAACTGATAAAATATTTAAACTTGAGAAATGTAGATTTATTACTTTTCCGCCCAACCTATCTAATATGCGAGAAAAGAATTGGTTTCCCCCAAAAAAGTTGAAATTTAGAAAAAAAATTGAGTTATTTTTACGTTTTTCATCAAGAACAACACGAAAAAACGGTTTTTAGAAAAAAATCCTGTGTGTATGTCGTCGTCGTCGGCCACTTTTCGTTACATGTCTTGTTAGCACCATACAGCCTCCGGAGTGCAACAAGTCAACAATTTTATGTTTGAATATTGTTCAGGACATCTCACAGATGATCTCTATTGATTTTCAGCTCAGCAGAGCCAGTACAACAGGTGCTATAGTACTTTAAGTACGACAATTTTGCCATTTTTGGAGAAATTTCAGTTTGTTAGCACGATACAGCCTCCTGAGCATATACAAGTGACAAATTTTATGATTGGATATTATTCAAGGCGTCTCAAAGATTAACCCTATTGCTATTCAGCTCACTAAAGCCAGTACAACAAGTGCTATGGTACTTGGAGTACCAAATTTTTGTCATTTTTGGAGAGTTTTCAGTTTGTTAACACGATACAGCCTCCAGAGTGTATATTAGTGACCAATTTTATAATTGAATAGTGTCAAGGGCGTCTTATAGATGAACCTTATTAATTTTTAGCTCACCAGAGTTAGTACAACGGGTGCTATGGTACCTGAAGTGCCACATTTTGGTCCTTTTTGGAGAAATTTCGGGTTGTTAGCACTATACAGCCTCCGGCGTGTATACAAGTGACAAATTTTATGATTGGATATTTTTCAAGGTGTCTCACAGATGTACTCTATTGATTTTCAACTGACTATAGTCTATATAGAAAGGACAAGGAGTAATAAATCATTCATTTAAGTAGATTTCATAGACGTACCAAAATATATTTTAAGAGGGTATACCGTAAGGTACATTTTGTATTGAACGAATGAGTTGCAGCTATGCTAAAGAATATACGATTTAGGTCAGAGGTAACGGGATGTACTAATTATAATAAAAAAAAGTGATAGAGGTACATACATTTTAGTAAGTTTGATAAAGAAAGGCAACACAGTTCATTCCGGAGTATCCGAGCTCTGCCACAAAATGCAGGTAGTCATTACGGGTTGTTCGAACTCTGCCAGTGTTTAAAATTTTGGAGATTAACTACCAAACCAGTAGGGGTCTAATAGCCTAATCCGATTTAACAATTTACCTTGAATTTTAGGTACTCAAATTCAATATAAGAAAATATTAATAACATACATATTTTTTCAACGTATATTTGCCACTTCTAAAAAATTACATCTACATTACAATAAAATATATTCAATATACATAAACATATAAAAAAAACAAAAAATTAAACGTGTGGAAGATTTTTACATGCAACCGTTTTCACAAACATAAAGCGAGAAATAACATTTTTCCTATATTGATCCAAATGATCATTAATGAAATTAATTTTAACATTAATAGTTTTTTTGGTTTTTTTCTGGCTTTGGTTTGCCGAACGAATTTTCGCGTATACCTCCGTTTGTAAATCCAATAACACACTAGTAAATTGAACAATGTTTGGATGTGCTTTGTAAAAAGAAGCACCGAAATGCGAATGAAAACTCTCACAATAATTCGCTGTTCTCTTAAAAAAGGATGCATTATTTGCCCAAATAAGTGGTGGAAATATCGAATTTTGCGTTATATATGTTTTATTGACATAATTTCGGAATTCTATAACTCTTTCGTCATTCGGAAGCAAAAAATGTAGTTCATTATAAAAAAATTCTACAACTTCCTCAGGACTAAGATACATTATACCGAAATGTACTTTTAAGTATTCGCCAATTACAGAACCTTTCTGTCTGTACTCTTGTACCAAATGAAACTCCTGAATCTTACGAAACCAAGCTTGACAGAGATGAAATTTACAACCAAAAAGAATTTGATCTCTGCCAAAACATTCATATATAGCGTTATGAATGCTTAGTTCAAAATCTACTACGACTTCTTTAGGTTGAAAATTTAAGCCTACTTCTTTACATTTTTGTCTTAAAATTAAAAACAAATTTGAATATGTTTGACTTGATTTGTCCGGCAGCAAACAAAAAACAAGAGATACGTAATAGCCGTTTTTAAAACCATGAATGGTAAACATTTGGTAAAAAAAAGTTGAACAGTATTTAAAAGTCCCATCCATCAAAATACAATCCGAATTACATAAAAAATTAAGGTTGGAAAAACAGGAGAACACAATAATTTTAAATACCTGGTCTGCTGTTAATAGAAATTCCTCTTCTCGGTTCGTTCGTAATTGTAATTCACGAACACTATTAAATACTTCTTCCTGATTTTTAGGCAATAGTGTAAGTGCATCAACATCCTTCCCCTAATCCCCTAAATATCGATCAAAACAATCAAGATTTCTTCAAAATATTTAATTCAAGAAATCTTTGAAACCTTTCAGAAATATACATAATTCTATGGGCCTCCGATTTTATCTATTATAAACCCTAATGACCCTAATAGGATTAAACTAAATGGTTGCGGCACAGTAATCCTCAAATTGATACAAGTCAGGTAAAATTTTATTTTGTGGCAGAGTTCGGATATTCCCGTTTATTCATAATATTTTTTATTTGTATTACTCCTATATGTAGTGTTTGGGGAATTTTTCTCAGAAATTTTAAATGACAAGTGGCCTACTGTAATCGACTTAATACGATTACACCTATTTACAGATTATTCGATTATTGAGAGGGATTTTCCAAACAACCCAGTTTTCTTAGAAACATTATCGGGAATATTATTTTAAAAGAAAGTAGGTACATTAAATCAGTACTTAGTATTAGTTCTTTGAGTAAAGTTGTATGAAGTTGTATGGTTGTCATAATATTGTAAACAGTTGGAATATATTTAAAACATTTGTTGAATGTTAATTGTGCAAGTACCAAACAATGTCGATAAGTCAAGGACTATCTAAACGACCAAAAACAGGTTCATTATCTTTAAATGAAAAAACTCTGATATTGAATTGTTATATATCAAACAAGGATCCAAGTGCAAGTGTTGATGATATTGTGGAATTAACGGCTGCTATGTTGTGTGTTGCTAAATCAACAATTTATAGATTACTAAAAGAAAGCAAGAATGGAACTCTTCAACCCCCTAAAACTCCTTCAGGCCGAAAACCAATTGAGATCGATGAGTCATTAAAACAAAGACTAAGGCGTAAAGTCTATTGATTTTACTCACGAAAGGAAATTCCAACACTTGACAAAATTATGACATCAGTGCAAGAAGATACGGACTATCCAAAATTCTCCAGAATGGCATTGTGCAAACTTTTGAAAGATGTGGGTTTCAGATATACAAAACATAATAGAAAATCTCTCTTGATAGATAAACCGGAAATAGTTTTTTGGAGAAGAGACTATTTAAGAAGCATTCGACATGCCAGAGAACAAAATTTGAAAATCTTCTACTTAGACGAAACATAGATAAATGCTGGATATACAGTTTCCAAATCTTGGCAAGATGAAAACATTAAAAGCGGAAGGCAGGCATTCGTGGAAGGTTTGTCGTTAGGTTTGCAGCCACCATCTGGAAAAGGAAAAAGACTTATCATTGTCCATGTTGGAAGTTCTGAAGGTTTTGTTGATGGTGGATTATTAACTTTTATTTCAAAACGCACGGGGGACTATCACGAAGATATGAATGGGGATGTCTTCGAGGAATGGTTTGTTCAAATGTTGGATCTGATTCCAAAAGGGGCTGTTATTGTTATGGACAACGCAAGTTACCATTCACGGTTACGAGAAGCATTGCCCACAAGTCGTTGGCGTGAAGCAGAGCTTTCGGAGTGGCTTATTTCGAAAAATATTAAGTTTCCAAAGATCCACTAAGGAAAGAACTTTACAGAATTGCAAAAATGAACAAGAATAAATACAAAACCTACATTGTAGAAGAAATGGCTTCTTCTCCTGGTATATCAGTTCTTCGACTTCCCCCTTATCATTGTGAACTTAATCCCATAGAATTAATATGGGGCTCAGGTAAAGGGGGAAGTTGGAAAAAAAATACTACTTTTAAAATAAACGATGTTGTGAAATTGTTTGAGAGTGCTGTAAGTCATGTGAGTAAGGAAAATTGGACAAACTGTATCGAGCATGTTATCAAAGTAGAGGCAAATATGTGGAAAATTGACAATATTTGTGATGATTTAATCGACCCTATTATTATTAATGTCAACAACGATTCTTCCTCTTCCGAGTCGGATATAGAATAAAATGTAAGTAATAAATGTATTCCAATAATTATTTCTTTTCATTTTTTATTATATTATAATTTAAAACGTATTTTTTTCCCAAAATACACACCACTGCATTGCGTTATTGCTTATCTGCTAATCCTTTAACAATGAATAAACCCTAAACTTTGCTACAACTGAAACAAATACTGGTTTTTAGATTTACGGAAGAAATGTAATTTAAAGTAAGAGATTTATCAAAAATTGCATGGTGCTCCCTGTAAAGGTTTTGCATACTTAATTAGGGTTTATTACTCCTCGTACTTTTTGTACATACTATAGAGCGAGTACAGCGTGTCGTATAAATCCAGATATACTACATTTTTGGTTACTTTTGGAGATTTTCGGTTTGTTATCACGATACGTCCCCCGAAGTGTATACAAGTGACCCTTTTATGATAGAATATTGTTCAGGGCATCTCACAGATGCGGAAGTTAGTTTTAATTTTTAAAACCGTTTATTTTATTCACAGTCTAATTTTTTATATTGCATATAAATTTCGTTGTTTTGGGATGAGATCGTATTGATATTAGCTCACAACTCAACCTATTTTTATTTAAGTTGGAATTATCAAGACAAGTGGAAACAGTTAACCAAAATATCCCTACAGGACGATGAATTATCTACATCTAAAAGAACAACTGCAATAATCGTTTTATATTCCAACTCGGAAAAGATCAGTTTGAATACTTCAAAAAGTAGATCACGTGTATTGATCGTGTGGAAACCCATCACTCCACTTAACGTATAAAATTGTGTACAGAATCTTGAAATATGATCAATTTATATTACCTAAGTTGTAGGGATAGCAATCAGTAAATAAAAATTCTAAATACAACAAACTCTTAAAAAAACTGATGATAATTGGAATTATAAGTGCAGCGATACTAAATATAGGTTGGCTGGTTGTATAGTTACTTCCAACGTCGCGCTGATTCGATCCGACAGTGCGAAATGTGTTGCGGTTGAATGCGTTTAATAGTCTCCCTATTAGTCTGATGTAATACAGTCAGCTGAAACCTATTTTAATTTGTTTATTTTAGTATATCGACAAAATCAAGTATGCCTAATATTATAAATGAAATTAAATTAGATTTCAAAGACGTTCTTCTGAGACCCAAGAGATCGACCATAAAAAGTAGAAACGATGTAAGTACATTTTATTTTTATATTGATTTTCAAAAATGGAATTTCCTTTTGGCGCTAATACAGGGTGTCCCAAATAAGAGTGACTGATTTTAAACATAAATGCCCAGCTTATTAATTGCTCCAAATAGATGACGTTTTCACTAATTTCACTAGCTTATCAAAGAGATTTTTTTAGGCTGGGCTGGCATTTCAGCTCATCAACACAGGGTGTTTTACTAATGTTGGTCAAATTCAAAGGGGAAAATATGTATTATTTTAAATGGAACACCCTATAATTTTTAATCTCATTCGAAAGAACAATCATTCTCCTTTCCAAAAATGTTTAGTTTTCTATCTTTTGTTTCATTAACAACAAAGATATTTGAGGTTTCATGTAGTAGTACATTTTTGATTAGTAGTTTTATATGAACGTATTTTGATGCCTAAAATCAAATCATGCTGTGACCGTTTGACGCATAACAACAAAATCAGCAATTTTGACAATAGTAATTTTGTTAAGTCATAAGTCGGCTTCGAAATGATCTATACAGTGAGTGAAAAAGCTCAAACTGTAATAATTTATGCTGAAACGAAATCAATAATTCAAACAAGGAGGATATTCAGAAGGAAATTTATGAAAAATCCGCCGTCAGTGAATATTATTAGAAAATGGTATGTACAATTTATCGAAACTGGTTGCATTGCACACTTAAAAAAACCAAGAAATAATTATGGTCTTTTAAACAAGTTGATGTCAATTAATGAAGTGCTACATGATAACGATCATAAAATTTCAATTAGAAAAATTGCTGGAATTTTAGAGCTTAGCAAGAGTGACGTTCAAAGATGTCTAAAAATTTTAAAACTAACTCCATACAAAATTCATACTTATCAAAAATTGTACGAGTCAGATTACGAAAAACGTGTAATGGTATGTGAGACTTTACTTGACTCATTAAGAAACGAACCCAATTCATTATTATTTATGTCTGATGAAGCAACGTTTCACATTAATGGCATGTGTAACAAACATAATTGTAGAATATGGGGAGCTCAAAAACCAATTTCTTTTAATGAATTTCAGAGAGATAGTCCAAAAGTAAACGTTTGGTGTGCATTATCTCGGCGAAAAATCTATGGTCCTTTTTTCTTTTCGGAACCAACAGTGACGGGTACTAATTACACGGATATGTTGGAAACTTTTTTTATCCGCAACTAGTTCAAGATGGAATTAGCGACGACGTTTACTTCCAACAAGACGGTGCACCGCCACATTATTCGTTATTAGCACGAGATTCATTAAAAACGTTTTTTAATGATAAGTGGATACGTGGAGCTGGACCGATTGAATAGGCACCGTGGTCTCCTGAATTAACTGTCCCAGATTTTTTTCTATGGGGATATGTGAAGGATAGGTGCTACAATCCTAAGCCTAACAATTTAGCAAAACTAAAAATTATATCAGGAACATTATTGAAAACATTCCGCAAGAAATGTTAGAAAATACATTTGAAAATTTAAAATTTCGCTTACAGTTATGCATAAACGAAGAGGGTAGGCATATGCAGCATTTATTGTAACTTTTTTGTTCTTCGTTCTGTATATGTATTGAATAATGTTATTATGTTTTTTCTTACTAAATAAACTGTTTGTCAGATTTTTTGGCAATTATTTACGTAATTAAAAATGCATACTACATGAAACCAACTTAAATGATTTTGTTATGCGTTAAACGGTCACGGCATGAGTTGATTTTAGGCATCAAAATACGTTCATATAAAATTACTAATTAAAAATGAACTACTACATGAAACCTCGAATATCTTTGTTGTTAATGAAACAAAAGATGAAAAACTATACATTTTTGGAAAGGAGAATGATTGCTCGTTCGAATGAGATCAAAAATTATAGGGTGTTCCATTTAAAATAATTCATATTTTCCCCTTTGAATTTGACCAACATTAGTAAAACATCCTGTGTTGATGAGATGAAATGTCAGCCAAGCCTAAAAAAATCTATTTGATAAACTAGTGAAAACCCCATCTCTTTAGAGCAATTAATAAGCTGGGCATTTATGTTTAAAATCAGTCACTCTTATTTGGGACACCCTGTACTATGTTTATATTCCTTTTTTGTTCTCTCAAAAATATTATTGTCAATAACATATTTTGAGAATTATTTGATTTCTTCAGGTTAAAAACAGTGGCAATAAATTTTCAAATATATTTTCACTTTTTTTAAATCTTTAGGGTATTTAAATTTATGTAGCTAGTTTAGTCACCTCATTTTAAGATTCTAATTAATAAACTACAAGGTTTTTTATTGCACGTTTTGTATCCTATTATAAGTCCCAATCTGTAGTCATAACAAACATTAGCTAACTTTTTTATCTTTATAACTTTCTTATCACTAAAATTTATGTATATAAATCCATTATACATAAGTGAATTATTCATTTAAAATTTACAATTTGAACAGTGGCTATATCAGCCGTATCAAGGATACGTGGGCACTTCGCAGAAGTGAGGAAGAACGGCCTCCAATAAATTTTGATACCGGGCCCATCAAGGCTACGCCCCTGAATTTTGAATAATACTAATGTAACAGAAACGTTCTGATTTTTTTGTCCACGAATGCATAACGAATATTAGCAAATTTTATTGTTGAAACTGTTAAGATTTCTTCAAATTTTATATTAAGAGCTTGTTTTTGATTATATTTCTAGCTGAACTTCGTCGATTCAACTAGATAAATAATCTTAATTTCACAAAATTAATGTCGAAATTAATGATTTATTATATACAAATTTACAAGAATGGTACAAAGTTATGAATGTTTTGAACTCCGGTGGTTTCCGATCGGAAGACACTTTACGTTTCGATTTGATGAATATTCACTTGGCTCGTATATAAACTAAGTAACGATGTGTTATAATTAGTCTTGTTACGAAACAGCACACTGGTATAGTCCCTAAAACCGACTCTGTCTAAGCCAGGTATAAAAGTTAAAGTTATGGCGGATACGCAGTTATAAAAAACTGTTTACGATTGAGACTATCTTATCTAGAACTGGTTTTTGTGACCAGAGTTATCTAGAAAAGGCCAGAAAAATTATTTGTGTGTATAAGCCGCAGCCCGGAATTCTCTAGTACAAAAGGCATCCATCTTATGTAAACATTGTTTTTGTGACCAGAGTTATCTAGAAAAGGCCAGAAAAATTATTTGTGACTGTGTAAGCCGCAGCCCAGAATTTACTAGTAAAAACGGCTTTAATATATAAGGGACTGATCAGGAAGAGTTTAGTTTTATAAGTTGATAAAGTGATCTCGTGAAATAAATACACCGAAATAGCAAACAGTAAATATAAATTAGTTTAAGTGAATATACTGAGTATATATAAATTAAGTGTTAGTGATTAGTTTAGTGTTTTAAATAAATTAGTAAGTAGCCAAACCGAGTATTTAAAATTTATCCCACCCGTTTATTGATTAAATAAAGAACAAAAACATTACATTGGTGTCAGAAGTGGTATAATAAAAATGGCCAAGAGACTATGTGATCTGAAAGTCACGGAACTAAGAGCAGAATTGGAAGATCGTGAGTTAGAAACGTCCGGCAAGAAAAGTGAATTAGTAGAAATACTTAAAGTGGCACTGGAAAATGACGGCTTTGATCCAGAAACAGTTTTATTCAATGACGAGGCTTCCACCTTAATCTCGTCAATTTCTGCTAATATTTCTGCTAACATGGACGAGAAGATTACTGCCATGGAAGAAAAGATTTCTGGCATGGAAGAGAAGATTTCAACGAACGTGAAAAACGATATTTCTGCAATAAAGAACGATTTTTCTGCTATGAAGAATGATATTCTGCAGATATCTTATCATTGAAAAATGACATTGCTACTGAAGTCGAGAATAAAATTTCGTCTCTAAAATCAGACATGGAGAATAAAATGACAACGATGGAAAATCAGATGGACGAGAAAATCAAGGAGCTAGAGACAAAGATTGCCGATTTAAGAACAAAAGACACTTCAGCAGAAGAAAAGAAGATCGAGATCTGCAAGCCAGAAACACAACCCAAGACAGATGATATTGGCAGTTTTACCCGAGTCAAGGCCCCAACGTTCGATGGAAAAATGTCTTGGACCAATTATGTGAAACAGTTTGAAGCAGCCGCTAGAGTGAATAATTGGTCCGATAAGGAGAAAGCAGTGAACCTAACTATCGCGCTTCGGGGAGATGCCTTAGATATGCTTCAGACGATACCTCTGGAAGAAATGGATGATTTCGAGCTGCTGAAGAAGAGGTTGGACATGCGATATGGTCACGAACATTTGGAACAGTTGTACAGATTCCAGCTGAAGAACCGAAGGCGGAAACGTGACGAACCCCTTCAAGAATATGAAATGGATATTGCCCGACTAGTTCGATTTGCTTATCCATCAGCACCAGAGAACATGATGGAATGTTTAGGCATCCAGGCCTTTATTGGCGGCTTGTGTGACCACGATATGGTGAAGACGCTTCGATTAGCCCATCCTTAAACATTGGCCGATGCATTGACTGCTGCTCTTGAATATGAAGTAGCCACGATGGCTTCGGGATACAACAAAGACAGGACCATACAGGAAGAAGGTGACGATGACAGACTTGACCAGATCGTCAACTTGTTGAAAGGTATGGTAGACAAGAAGCCGAAGAAAATCAGGTGCTGTAATTGTGGCGAGCTAGAGCATGCACGCAGTTCGTGTAAGCGTCCTACGACTCCTGTAAACCAAGAACCTCTTAAATGCAAAGCAGCCAAGAAAAGCTCGCGGTACAACAAAGGCAGAAACAAGCAGGAAGAAGATAACGATGACAAACTTGATCAGATCGTCAACTTGTTGAAAGGTATGGCAGACAGGAAGCCGAAGAAGACCAAATGCCGGAAGTGTGGCGAGCTACAGCACGTACGCAGTCCCTCTAAGCGCCCCAAGACTCCTGTAACCCAAGAACTTCAGTCACAGGGGAAATCAGACAGGGGTGAACATCCAGCTAATGTGAATCACCAAAAAGCCAACTCCTTGCCTAGACGGCCATGCCCTGTAGACTATTCACAATGCAACAAGTCAAAATCTAAGGAAGTTGCAGTTTCAAGAATTACAGTAGTCAACGAGGAATGGTCACCCACCAGGATCAGAGAATGATCCTCACCTGAAGATGATCCGGCAATGGAAGGAAGAAAATCGGCGACCTACCTGGCAAGAAGTGTCAAAGTTTTCACCGAAACTCAAGGCATATTGGGCTCAGTGGGACTCTCTTGTCCTGGAAGAAGGGCTGTTGAAAAGAGTCCTTCCCCCTTCAGCGAGTCCGTGAAAGGTTTTATTGGATGAACAGCTCCGACGATGTGAAGGACTGGTGTAAGAAATGTACGACTTGTGCTACGAGTAATGGACCACATAGCAAGAGAAAGGCACCCATGAAACAGTACAATGTTGGAAGCCCTTTCGAACGGATTGCTTTAGATATCGCTGGGCCATTTCCAATGACAGAAAATGGTGGCAAATACATACTGGTTGTAATAGATTATTTCACAAAATGGGTGGAAATTTACGCTATCCCGAACCAAGAGGCCACAACTGTAGCAGATGTATTGATGAAAGAATTTATCAGCCGATATGGAGTGCCCTTGGAAGTCCACAGCGACCAGGGAAGACATTTTGAAAGCCATCTAGTCCAGGAGATTTGCGAGAAGCTGGGAATGAAGAAGACCAGGACAACAGCATTACATCCACAGTCAGATGGAATGGTCGAGAGAATGAACAGGACTATTTGAAAATACCTGTCCAAAGTAGTATCCAGCCATCAGAGAGATTGGGACCAGTATCTTTCCCTATTCGCATTGGCTTATCGATCTGCCGTCAATGAGTCCACGGGTGAAACACCGGCGAAAATCCTGTTTGGACGTGAAATGAGGCTTCCTTGTGACTTGGAATTTGACTATCGGCCTGGAGAAGATCTAGCAGGCGAAGACTACGTGATCCAATTGAGAAGAAGGCTGGACGATATTCATGAATTAGTTCGAACCAATCTTCAAGTTGCCAGCGACACGACACGCAGGCCACAGAAGGCGGTTTTAAAGAAGGGGACAAAGTATGGTTACACAACCCGACGAGGAGAAAAGGATTTTCTCCAAAATTACAAAAATCCTGGGAAGGTCCATACTTAATCAAGAAAAGGATCAACGATGTTATATATCGCATAAGCAAGATCCCCAACGGAAAACCAAAAGTAGTTCACCAAAACCGACTAGCCCCATTCGAAGGAGACCATGACCTAGAGGAAGGAGTAAACCTTATTCAAGATGTGTCTGACCTTACCTTCGATGAATTCATGGGCGCGTATGGAGGTACCGGGAAAGCTAGATATGGAGTCACTTCGGAACAACAACAAGATTTGTTCACTCTCCCGGAAGATTATTCACTGGCATACAACATCCCCGCCCATATCAAGAACGCACGAGGGTTGGCAACCGTCTTTCGAAAGAAGTTCGGGCAATTAGAAAAACTTGAAGACCAGATTCCAGCCCCTGGCAAGACACTGAAACTGAAACATAATTCGCGGTACGTCTTCTACGTGGTAACTAAAAATGAATTCCAAGATCGATCTACCTACCGCGATGTGTGGGAAGCACTTCGAAACCTCCGAGACCATGTGTTGGAATCCAACGTGAAGAAACTGGCTATGCCTAAGATAGCGAGTAACCAGTTGGATTGGCGAATCATCAGGAACATGGCTTTTGGTTGTATGTTCTGATGTCACATCTTATAGCCTTTGAAACTTCCCTGTTTATTTGTCTTAGTTCTTCAGCAGTAGTTAGTTTTCCACTCCTCATGTCTCTTCTTTGTTTCATTTTCCGCATAGTGGTATCACTTAATTTCTATTGTTTCTTGGTTGTTGGGCAGTATTCGTTTTGGCTCTCAAGTATGGCGGTTGTGATGGCCTCGTTCAGGACATTTATGTTTTCTTCTGTCTCGGTGCCACTCAACTTATTTGTGATGCATTGCTGGAAGCCAGTCATGTCTGATGGACTCTCCCATGTTCTGTTACTGTTGGTCTTTCTGATCAACTTATGTCGTTCCTTATCAACGTCAATCGTTACTTTGGCTCGAACGATCCTATGGTCGCTTCCAGTGGTTATCCTGTTCAATACTGATACGTCTTTAATTATGTATTTTTTATCAGTGATTATAAAATCTATTTCATTTCTTGCTCGTCCGTCCGGGCTTCTCCACATCCATCTCTTATTTTGTCTCTTAGGAAAGAAGCTATTCATCTGGAATAGGTTTTTTTGTAACAGGAAATCAAGCAAGGTGTCGCCCCTATCATTTCTTCCTCCTAGTCCATGGTTCCCCAGTGCAAACTCAGTATCGTTCAGCCTTATTCCCATCTTGGCGTTGAAATCGCCACATAGGATAGTATAATGTGTTTTTTGACCACTAAGAGCATCCCTGATGTCATCGTAGAACAGTTCTACTTCTTCGTCAGTGTGACTTGAGGTAGGCGCGTAAGTTTGTATAATTTTTATACAGTATCTGGTGTTGAGTCTGAGGACAAGGCATATTACTCTTGTGGAGATTTTCTTCAGGGACAAAATATTCATTCTGTGTCGTTTGTGTATCAGAAAGCCAGTTCCCCCCACTGAGCTGTCGTCATCTCCTACGTAATAGAAACTGTGCCCAGATTTTAAAGTAACAAGCTGTTCACCCCGCCTTCTAACTTCACTAAGACCCACGATATCCCATTTGATATTTTCCCGATTATACATTATACAATAATTATATTACAAAATGCTGAATTCTCCTATTGAAAAAACCGTTGTGTTTTAATTTTTTCAGTGGGTGACCCAATTAATTGAACTTTACCTTGCCACGATATAATTTTTATATGTGGTCAGTAGCCAACGTGTCGACTCATCAACATTCCACAAGGTTATCAATTGTTGCTACGTGAAATAGCTTATTATGACGTCTTTTTAATGTTAAAAAAATATTATAATATATATGTACTACAAGTGATTTTTTTTTCTTTTGGAACTTGTATTGAGTGTTACGGAGAACGACTTAACATGACCAAGCCAGCTCCTCCACCATATGCGACGATATAGGATTTTATCCTTACGCTGGGGTTTAGTGTTTGATCACTATTCGCCCGCCACCCCTGACGATGTAGCTACTGGACACGCTATTTGGGTCTGGGATTAATTAAGTAACCACTCTTTAAAACAAATAACAATTATATTGAAGGAATTTCCGATAACAAATCTACATGCACTCAAAACTTAACAAAATGTATACTAAACAAATATGAAACAAATACAACCAGCCTTACCGGGCATATCTTCAATGGACCACAGGAGAAAATACAATATTCTCCCAAAATGGTAACGCTTACGGAAAAGTACGACAGGCCGTACTGAGATTTGATAGTTTTCCGACCGCAATATAATGCACACTCTCAAATTAACAATACTATGCAAAAAGACGGACGGACCTTCCCAAGATTTGTATAATTTTGGAGAAAATGGTTTTCTCCTCGTCAGGATGTGCAACCATACTTTGCCTCTTCATTGAAATTGCCTTCTGTGGCCTGCGTTTCGTACCGTTTTTTCATTCTGCCGCTGGCTACTTGAAGATTCATTCGAACCAATTCCTGCACATCGTCCATCCTTCTTCTCAATTGGACCACGTAATCTTCTCCCGCTAGAACTTCTTTCGGTCGACAACCAAATTCTAGATCACAAGGTAGCCTCATTTTGCGTCCAAACAGGATTTTCACAGCTCTTTCACTCGTGGACTCATTGATGGCAGATCGATAAGCTAATTTGACTCTGGATGAAACGCTGGTCTTCTTCATTCCCAGCTTCTCAAAAATTTTTTGGCATACATAGCTCTTCCTAAGGCATTCGCGACAGCTGTGCCCTTTTGATTCGGGATCACGTAAATTTCCACCCATTTGTGAAATGATCCGTTACAACCAGAATGTATATATCACCATTTTCTGTCGTCGGAGATGTTCCAGCGATATCTAAAGCAATTCTTTCGAAAGGTCTTCCAATGTTATGTTGTTTCATGGCACAAGTCGTACATTTCTTACATCAGTCCTTCACATCGTCAGAGCTGTTCAACCAATAAAACCTTTCACGGAGTCACTGAGGGGCTTGCTTCTCTCCTAGATGCCCTCCTGATGGACTGTCGTGTAATTTCCTCAGTACCTCCTACTCTCGTTCTTGGGATAACTAGCTGTCTCCTCTTCTCGGAACCATAATTGTTTTCAAGGATTCTTTTCAACAGGCCTTCTTCCAGGACAAGGTAGTCCCACTGAACCCAATATATAATTTGAAAATTCCGATAAAAGGGGGGGGGGGAGGGGTAGGATGACTAACCTTTGTAATGACCTCGAAGACGACGACATATTTGGCCAGGGATTCCAAATAACAAGAGCTCAATTACAAAAAATGCCGACTCGTGTTGAAATGTCAAGAGAGGAAAAGGAGAGACATTTTAAGGAGTTGTTTGTCACCAACTACCCAAATAGAAAACAGCGACAAAAAGAACTAACTGTGATACAAGACTGTGGTATGCTTAAACACCAGGAAATAGTGGATGCCTGTGATAGAATCAAGATTGGTAAAGCCCGATGCCCAGATAATATACCATCTGTGATTAATAGTAATGTCCAATTTTTTGTAAATTTTTATAATTCGTTTTTAACCAGGCAGTGTTTTCTAGGAGAATGGAAAAGAACCAAGTTATCGCTTATCGAGAAACCAAGAAAGTCACCTGACGACCCTGCAAAATATCGCCCAATTTGTTTGATAGACGAAATTGGAAAAGTCTACGAAAGACTCTTAAATACTCGGTCGATTGCGGAATTGCAAAACAAAATTAACGGCTTCCACGAAAACCAATTTGGATTCCGAAAGGACGGTCAACTTCACATGCAATGGAAGAGATTCAAGACATGGTAGCAGCAAACAAAGGAAAATGTTGTGCATTAATCTTGGTGCGTGTTAAAAATGCGTTTAACACCGCATCGTGGACAGTCATCAGCGACCAGCTCAACAGAATAGGGGTGAGTGCATACCTAAAGAACATTTTAAATTCCTACATGGATAACAGAGTAATTATCCTGAAGAGGGACCTTGAAAGACAAGTTTTAGTTGGCGGTCCACAGGGCTCGGTTCTTGGCCCTAGTATGTGGAATATTCTATATAACGAAGTAATGTACCCGATATCGCCAATTGGAGATTTAATATTGTGCTATGCCGACGATCTAGCGGTATTCGTAGCTTCTCGGACCTCCAATGAAATGATTGATAAGGCTAACCATACTCTTGAACTTGTATTTCATTGGATGACTCAACACCATCTAGAGATTGCTCGTGAAGAAACCGAAGCTATTCTTCTTAGCTACAAAAGAAAGACCGATGCGATAAAATTCAAAGCCAAGAAATAAAACCCCAGGGATGAGTTAAATATTTGGGATTCCACCTAGACCGAATGCTAAATATGACAAACCACATCCGAGAAACCTGTCTGAAGGCTGAGAAAACAAGAAAGGCTCTAAATTGTATTTTACCAAATATAGGAGGACCAACAGCACCGAAGCGGCGAATCCTGGCGATGGTGTGTCAAAGTGTAATCTTATACGGCAATTTGAGCCCTCAAGACATATTTAGAAGTCAACAAAATAAGACTTATGAAGACACAGCGTAGTATTGCGCTTAGAGTTTGTTCTACTTATTGCACCGTTTCAGGTGCATCTGCAATGATTCTTGCTGGTCTCATTCCGCTGCACCTTTTGGCGGAAGAGAGGAGGAGAATATTCCACATGGCTGGTGCAGCTTCTGTTGCCCAAAAACAGATGGTGATGGAGAGGACTCTGCAGCAATGGCAGAGAGGCCCAGAAACTTGGACCAGACGCCTTATCCGGAATATCCGACCTTGGCACAATAGGAAATGGGGGACAGTATGCTATCATCTTACTCAGTTCCTGGTACTTTCGGCACTTTTACTTTTAAAATTAAAAAAAAAAGAGAGATGAAAGTTGCATATGCTGCGGGGCAGCTGTAGATGACCCAAATCACACTGTCTCTTCGAATGCCCTCAATGGGCAGAGAAGCGCCAAGAACTCTGCTCAGATTTAGGGGAAATAAGTACAAACAACGTCATTGACAAGATGCTTAAATGTGAAAATGGGTGGAATAAGGTAACAGATTTCATAACTTACGTGATAAGTACAAAAGAAAAAGTTGAGTTACGAGCCCAGGCAAATGCAGAAGATTAAGCAATATTCCTTTCTTTCTTGAGTAGATGTCCTAACGGCGGGTCCAAGAAGGAAAGTTCTTAAAAGAGGAAAAGATTTTAGTGGGTCGGGGGTCACCCCATCCTCACACTCCCCCAAGCGCCGAAATACCAATGCCTGGGGGGTCTGCTAGCAGATTTCCTAAACCTCTTAAAAAAAGGGTAGGATGGCTAGCATTTATTTGCCCCCCCCCCCACAAACAACCACCTGTAGTCTCTCGGGGAATGTGGTGAAAAGAAAGTCATTCATGGAACATATTGGTGCATTCGGACTGCATTATGACCATTATCTATTGGGGTGGGGGGAGGTTTTAGTGGGGGTGTCAACTTAACTGATCTCATTCGATCTTTAACTGTATCTGGGGAGAAATTGACCATTCGAATAGACCTGTATGTTTGGATTTTGTTGCAAATTCGTCTCTAAAAATATATTAAATAATAGATTGAAATTTATTATATATTTAAAAATATTATTGAATTATTGTTAAATTATTTAAATATTCATTTTTATAATTATGTTTAAGTAATGTAATACTCTTTAAATAACATTAATTGAATTATTTTCAAAATATATTAATTAATCTGAGTATTATACCTACTAGTTATCTGTTACATACATTTATGTACGTGAACAAACTATTCTTCGTCTTTTACTGGTTCTGGAGGTGTCTAGACCCTTCATATTGGTCTGGCTTCATAAATAAAATCGTTGTCTTAACAACGGCTCTGGATCTCACTATATTATCATAAAAATGTCACGTGCTTGTTTCCATTACAAAATGTCATAAACCTTATATTGGGAGAATATATTTTCAATTTTGATGTGAATATCTGAACAATAATTAAAATTAAATACATAGTTGTAATTAGAATAGATATTTATTTGTAGAAAAAAAATTGATAATGTCTGATATATAATATTTTATGACTAATATAAAATATCAACTTTCGTATGCGCGTAAATTAATCAAAATAAAAACGCCTTCAATGTATATAGCGATAACCTTTTTATATCAGAGTTCGAAGCTAATAGCACCGGAAATTGATTGGTCGCTTAAACGATCATTTAGATCTACTATTATTTATGTGCAATTTTAATGAAACACAAAATATATATCCATACAAATTTATATTATCGGTTTAAAAATAGTCCAACGTGTAATCTCATCGAAGCATTACTCAATGGCACTTCCAGGAATCGACTTTAGTACTGGCCGCTAATTCTCTTTTATGAATTATATCGATTGGAAACTGATGCGTCGAAGTGTCTATATTTGATAAGCTGGTTATTTACAGTTTGGCGTTTTTAACGTTTCTTAGGAACACATACTTAGTTTTAATATTTGTCCCGAATGTTTCTTTACTTGACATAATAATGTTCTACATTGTCATTAATTATCTTAAATTATGTCGAATAAAGTTCGTGTATTGATAGTTTAATTATTTCTGTTCAGATCAGTTTATTCGACATAATTTTCAACTATGGATCGATTTCTTCGACCGGAGAAATTAGAAGTAGATCCTTTGTCTCCAACTGCTGCCAAGGAATGGATTTATTGGCTGAGACCGTTCGAAAACTTTATTGGAACGGTAAATGAGATCACTCCAGAGATAAAATTGGATTTACTTGTTAACCATGTTTCATCGTCAGTATACTCCTACATAAGCGAATCTACAGATTATGACACAGCAATCAGTACTCTTAAAGCTATATTTGTCAAGAAGGTGAGCGAAATTTATTCCAGGCACAAACTTGTAACGCGTTCTCAAATACCAAATGAATCAGTTGATCAATATCTGTGTGCATTGAACTCATTGGCTAAAGAATACGACTTTAAACATGTAAGTGCATCCGAAAATAGAGATGCGTATGTACGAGACTCTTTTATAAGAGGGCTAAGCGATCCGAAAATTCGACAAAGACTTTTGGAGAATACAACTCTTACTCTTGATCAAGCTTATTCTCAGACAAGAGCGTTAGAAATGGCAGTTCTTCAGTCGAATTCATTCACTCCTGGTACGTCACCTATAAACTTGAATGTGATATCCGAAAATGGTCTTCCTGAAAACGTTATCGAACCTCATCCTCAAGTTAGTTCGGTGGATTCAACTAGTAAGTGTTATTTTTGCGGAAGGTCTCAACATCCTCGTAATATTTGTCCCGCACGTGAAGCACTTTGCAGAAATTGTAACAAAAAGGGTACTTCCGTAATGTCTGTCGCTCGTCTAAAAAAAAGAGTAACTGCTAGCAATTTACCTGTTGAAGAAGAAACATTGACAGAAACTCGAAAGAATTATTACTTAGCCGCTACAGGGCCTACTTGCTTAGATAAGACTTTAATTGATGTAACTATCATTTCTCAACCGGCAACGGCCTTGGTTGGTAGTGGCTCTTGTTTGAGTTTTTTAAATGAATCGTTTGTCAAAGCTTTGAAAATAGATTTAATCCCTGAATATGGAAACATTTTGATGGCATCTAGTTCTTTGACATGCCAAATACGCAATAGCTGTGAAGTTGACCTAAAGATGTTTGGGAATATCTACAGGAGTATTAAAATGTCAATATTACCAAAAGCGTGTGCCGACTTCATCATTGGACATGATATTTTGAAGCAACATGAAGCTCTATATGTGAATTTTGGAGGATCTAGACCGACTCTTACTATTTGTAACCTAGCGGCTGCTGAAGTACCCCTTTCATCACTGTTTAGGCACTTATCGCCTGATATGAAACCTATAGGGATAAAATCAAGATCGTGACTTTATCGAAAATGAAATCCAACGAATGATATATGAAGGTATTATAGATCGGAGCAACTCACCTTGGCGGGCGCAAGTGGTTGTCGTATCCGGAGAGAATTAAAAGAAGAGAATGTGCATTGACTATTCACAAACAATAAATAAATTCCCTTTATTAGATGCATATCATCAACCAAGGATCGAGGATTTAGTGAATAAAGTAATGAAGTATGAAAAGTATTAAAACATCTAAACTAATTCAAAGCTTGAAATACAGATCTGATCAAAAGTAAATCAAACTATAGTACTTACCTTTTTTCAAATGAACGTTTTTTCATTTCTTTTCTTAATTGTATATTTGTATATAATCATTTCATAAATTAATTATTCTGTTCAATGTCACACATATTTTCTGACCAATACTATCTATTATGTTATTAAAGCTGTTCTCTAAATGAATGTTTTTACTTACTTCTTTTTCAACTGATATGCATAACATCTGTTCTCACAGTGAGATGCAAGGTAGACTATCTTACTGAGAATTTTAACCATAGACTCTAGGTAAAATATTGAAGGTCATTATTATATATATAAAAAAACCATAGATAAAATATATGAGATTGATATAAGAGTAAAAATTTCTGCCGGAATCCAAAGGGTGTACTGAGTACCTCATGCTCACTGAATAAATACAATAACAAAAATAAAACAATATCATTATAATGAATCTTTCTATACATTAATAATAACATAAATACTAATGACCTATATATATATATATACACTACTCCAAGAATTTAACGCACCACCAAAAAATAACCAAAAGTTTAAAGTAAATTTTTGTCTAAACTGCTTGTCCGATTTGAATGAATTTTTTTTTGAATGACAGGTTGACACTTCCAGAGAGTTAGTGTACTACTGTATTTGCATACAAACTTATTTTTGTATAAATACGGGGTGTTGCAATGATAACCTGATTTTTTCATAAAATTTGTAACACCCTGTGGAGATCGACAGTAACAATATCAACTTAAAATTAAAAACAAACTGTAGCTTTATCTTTTTGTAACATTTTGTTTTTTGATTTACTCTATTATCTTGGCCACAACAAAAGAAAAACAATTTTATAGCATAACATGTTTTTTATTAAAATTTATAATAATAAAAGTGAGTAGAAGGCTATGAAAAACAATAAGTTACAGTAAATTATCATCAGCTAAATACAGGTGTCAAAAAGCATTTCATAGAAGTATATTTTCAGTATTAGCCCTTACGTTTTTTTTGTAAAAACCTTTATTTTAATTAATATGCAACGTGAAACACAAAATCTTACTGGCGAAGAATGTGCTCAAGCATTAATATTGTTCGAGGAAGGCTGGAATTACCGAAGAATTGGTAAACGATTTAATGTATACCATACAACAGTTTCACGAGTTATACAAAGATATAGAGACACTGGAAGTCATGGTCGCAGCCCGGGACAAGGAAGGAATCGAATAACAACCCCTAATCAGGACCATTTTTTAAGATTATCGGCATTAAGACAACGTTTTGGAACAGCCCGGACCCTTCAAACCCGGCTTCGAGATGCTACTGGTGTACAAATTTGTGGTGAAACAGCTTGTCAGCGGCTACGAGAACACAATTTGAGACCTAGAATTGCTGCTCGGGGGCCAGCTCTAACTAGAGATCATCGAAGAGCGAGGCTGAATTTTGCCATGGAACATCGTAACTGGTTAGAAGCGGAATGGCAACAGGTATTATTTACAGATGAGTCAAGATTTTGTTTGTACAATAATGACAGGCGCATACGTGTATATCGACGCCCTAACGAACGATATGCTCAGTGTAATTTCTCAAATAAGACATTATTTGGAGGAGGATCTGTGATGGTCTGGGGAGGTATTTCTTTGACTGGTCGCACAGAACTTGTGGTCATAAATAATGGAAGCCTTACAGCTGAAAGGTACATATTGGAGGTTTTAGACCAACATGTAATGCCATATGCGCCATATATAGGGCAAGTATTTTTGTTGATGCATGATAATGCCAGGCCTCATGTTGCTGGAGTTGTGAGGAATTATCTAGAGGAAGTTGGCATCGATACCATGGCATGGCCAGCTAGAAGCCCTGATTTATATCCCATAGAGAATCTCTGAGACACTCTTGGAAGGAGGTTACGAGAGGAACGGTACTTGAACACCTTGGAAGACGTGGGGAAGCGACTGATTGAAATATGGGAAGAAATTGACCAAAACGATATACGGTCGCTTATTTTAAGTATGGGCCGTCGGTGCCAAGCAGTTATTTCTGCCAGAGGCGGAAATACTCGCTACTGACTATTTTTCACGTTTTGTTTCTTTGTTTTTCATTGTTAATGTTGGATAATAAATTTTAATAAAAAACATGTTATGCTATAAAATTGATTTTCTCTTGTTGTGGCCAAGATAATAGAGTAAATCGAAAAACTAAATGTTACAAAAAGATAAAGCTACAGTTTGATTTTAATTTTAAGTTGATATTGTTACTGTTGAACTCCACAAGGTGTTACAAATTTTATGAAAAATCAGGTTATCATTGCAACACCCCGTATTTATACAAAAATAAGTTTGTATGCAAATACAGTAGTACACTAACTCTCTGGAAGTGTCAACCTGTCATTCAAAAAAAAATTCATTTAAATCGGACAAGCAGTTTAGACAAAAATTTACTTTAAACTTTTGGTTATTTTCTGGGGGTGCGTTAAATTCTTGGAGTAGTGTATATATATATATATATATATATATATATATATATATATATATAGGTTATTAGTATTTATGTTATTATTAATGTATAGAAAGATTCATTATAATGATATTGTTTTATTTTTGTTATTGTATTTATATATATATATATATATATATATATATATATATATATATTGAACTAGTCCTCTAGTTTTGTAAATATATTGAAATAAATCAACATAATAAAAAGGTCTTATTATAACGGAAGGAGTGTCAGTAGACACAACCATTAGAATAAACTCAATAACAAGTCAAATATTAAAATATAAAAAGATTGAAATATGAATAAATCGGGTGAAATATTGATGTGAATGTTTTAAAAAGGGATGAAGAATAAAAATTCCAACACTATATTAGTTAAATAGATAGTAAATATTACCTGTACCAGTAATTCTGATTGGTTGTCAAAGTCACGGAATTACGTATTACACTGAACACAGCCATAGCAATTTCTGCAGGACGAAACGTCATATAATAGCTTGAAACCTAAATTAAAAGAAAAAAAATAATCAGTTTAACGATAACTTAACATTGTTTACATAATTTTTTAGTAGTAGCAAAGGTTTAGAATACCATGTTTCATTCATTCATTGCAAAGGGTTGAAACTAGATGGAAAAGATAGTTGGAACACAGCCCAAATGTATAAAAAGGAAATGAATATTTACAAGAAGTAATGCCTGCTAGGGAATTTTCATTACCAACTTAAAATCATTGCTTATTGATTATATATATGAAATTTAATTACAAAAACAAAAATAATCAGGAGTTTATGTATAATAACTATAAAATAAGACTCAAACTAAAATAGAATCAATTACATATAGGTTAATTAATAATATAGGTTGTAAAATTTGTAAAAATAAACATTTCTCAAATTAGCTAAATAACATGAATAATAGAAAATTGACTATTGTACGAGGAAAAGAGGACTTAATTAAAATTCCTTAATACAATAGAAATCTAAGTGAATTAGTGTTATTACCCTCCAGGACAATAAATTTATGTTTTTTTAAAATAGTAACTAAAAGACTGGAGAATAACAATTTTAGTGATAAAAAAACAAATAAGTGAGCTATGGACTAGGGAAGCCAAAAGACTTGTTGATTTTGAAAACAAAAGAAGGTTGATTTATGATGGTGATGGAGGATGCGTCGATAAAAGATTGCTCTCTGTATAAAATTGTTTAAAAGTGTTTAAAAGTTAAAATTCTAAAAAAAAGTTAAATCAAACTAATCATAGGAGTATTCAATCCTGTGTAAGGAGTGAATAGTGCAGTAGGAGCGTGTCTCTTATGAGATATCTGCAAGATTTGGAGATGCGAGTGCAGCCGGCAGTGATAGCAAAAATAAGGTCTGTGTATTTTGCTTAAACTTATTTGGAATTCCAATTAACATTTTCAAAGTGTACACTCAAATCTTTAGTTGAACATTCGAATCACATAACGCATAAAAAGGCCAAAAACAATAAAATATGATGCATCATAAATTTATCTATAGAGAATTATATCTTTAATATCTATCAAATTAATCTACTCACCTTTTGTAAATTTATCTATTTGAAATATCACGTGCTTCATGTATGTTACATTAAATCTTATATCTTCCTTCCATCTATTGCATGTATAACTTTAAACTATCCCTTTCTTGACCTTTAAACACACACATATATAGTTTATAAATTATCACTTATATGTAATTGATTATAGAAACTTGATAATTTCAACAAATTTTGTTTATCACAAGCACGCTAACGTCGTGTTAACTGTGGAACGTTATTTATGGAAGGGAAACCTCCTTCTTTCATGTATATTGTAGTAGCGCATGCGTTTGGAGATTTAGCGCCGACGCAGTAGTGGGAACAATTTGCTATAGAGAATACATGTATGATATAGGGTGCCACAATTCCATAAGAGTAAATGTACAAAGCAAATTAATAGTTTCAAAAATATTTTATTATGTTCCAATCAGGTTAAAAATTTTCAAATTATTTTATTAAACTGCTTTACATTTATGTGTTGATTTTTTTTATTATTCTCACATCCATGATTAAATTATCAATATCATTGTTGTCGTATTTCAATCGTTTTATTTAACAGATATTGTTTCTTTCAGAGGTTGTAAGTTAAAGGTAAGATTAAGAATATATTTCCTCAATCTTTGATTATTATCTCCAGAACTCAAAGGGAGGATTCTCATGCTTCCGACTAATTAAATAAACATTATAAATAAATATTTAATTAAAAAAATTTTGAGCTAGTCAATCAAGGGAATAATTATTAAATGGCGCCCATAAATAAACTTAAATAAATAAATAAAATTATAAAAATTATATATAAAAATAATAATATATATATATATATATATATATATATATATATATATATATATAACCTTTGGAACGGAGGGTGATTTTGGCATCTAGGAACACCAAAACGAAAAACTGCATTGACATTTTTCCGAAGTCACGTCATGCTACTCTCTACAATAGCCCTATTTCATTCTGAAATAAGCCTAAAAGCTAAAACCTCAAATCTCTCTCATTTATTTTCGGTCCATTGATACCTTCAAATCCGCTAGAGGCTTCTAGTTCCTCATGTTTAAATAAAAATATTTTTTCTTAGCAAGTGCGTATTGCAAACTCTGAAGTAAATTTAAGTGATTATACAGTTGTATATTATGTCGAGGGCATCATGCTAGAAGGGCGTATCAACAAAAAGTATAGTTTTCAGAAGAGGAAAAAAATGTTTCACAAATCTAAAAAATATTGTAGAGGGTTATTTGTTGTAAATTTATTATTACTTTTAAATGCATTTTGATTCAAAAGTTCAAAAGTTATCTAATTAATAAAGTAATAATAGTATGTTTTTGTTTATACGCCCTCTTCGCTCGATAAAATTTTAGCTTTTTTATAAATTAAGGGGCGTACGTATAATTGGGTGAGTATAAAGTAAAATAGAATTTAGAGCTGAACAACATTGTATTTCAAAAAAATATAGATTATTAATAAAATTTCACCTAATTTCTAAATAACTTCCGTTTGGTCATCTTCATTCTCATTGCGTGGAGGCTAATCTCATCGTCAGAGGAATCACTTTTGTCGTTAGTTTGATTCTGTTGCTTATTATTGCCAGATGTATGAGGCAGATTTACGTAAAATTGATGATATTCGGCGGGAATTGTATTATGTTTACATATATCCATTAAATTTGAATATTTGATGCCAGTAATAGGCAATTGGCTCTAAGCCTTTTTAAGTATTGGAATTGAGGTAAATCTACGGCCTCTTTTCACGTCTGTTTTAAGTTCAGTGTAATCATTCCAATATTCCAATTTGAAAAAAGGCTGTTTGTAGTATTTTTCTTACATAGTAAACATTTTACTTCTTCCAATTGAGAGTGGAACCATCAATCGCCTTATGTGTGTTAGGTATTGTTATATTTTTCAAATCTTTATAGTCCTTGAAATCTCCAAAAGTTAATCTAGTTGTTTTATACTGAGGTCCCTTTCTCTTTGCCAAGCCTATCACTGTCAGCCAATCATTAGGCCAATAAATTTTTGTAAATGCACTTGCTTTTTCAATTGTAGCGTGTATGGAATCACATTCCATGTGAGTATGTCCGGGTTCAAGAAATTTCATTTCTATGCTTTTCAATGTAGGGTGCATGGTTAAAGAGTGCTGCAACATGCACGCTACAATTGAATTCTTATTTTGCCCTGGGCAAGAATCAGATGCTCAACCACAGATGGAATACCCATTATGAAGTTATTGACGCAGGTTGCTATTTCGTTTGCTCCTCTTTTTCCGTTAATTTCATCCCACAGGAAGCAGTGACCCTGTTTTTTGGATACTTCAAAGATAGTTAAATTAAAAGTAGCAAGTTTTCTTTTATAAAAAATTGGATTTGCGTGGTATAACGGAGAGTAAAGCACCGCTTCTAAATAAAAGTTTGCCGTCAGAACAGTATTGTTTGCTATTGTTAATTTTTTATCGGTTTCTTTAGATTCATTAGCTGCGTTCTTTCTTCGTATGTGGAGTAAATATTCATCTTTTCGCGCCAATTTCTCATAATTATTTCTAGTTTCATAATCATGGTACCAACATTGATCCTTCCTTGGTGCGAAAAAGGCAATATTCTTTTTCAGGAGTACTTCTTTATAATAGGTTTTAGAAACAGGCCGTGCATTTTTTCGGTGCAGTAAGTAAAGTACAGGTCGTACATTTTCTCTTCTCTTGCTTCTAAATACTCTTTTTGTGTGTCTTTCCTACACCAGTGACTTGGCATGCTGGAGAAAGAATCTATGTGTTCTTCGACAATTCTATGTCGCTCATCGAAGTTTTATTTACAGGTACACGTTTGTCACACACACCCCTCTTATCTGGGCATGGCATTCCAACTGAGGATCGCAATGATTTGTTTAATGCAACGCGTAACATTTTTTCGCTGATGGAGAGAGTATTTATAAAAAATGCTTTGCAAACTTTATAGACTTCACCTTGATAGGCCAATGAGTAGGTCTGAGTAAATTTTCTTCGTGAATTTGTGGTTCTAGATGTTGAAGCTTGAAACTTGAAACTTTTTAACAAACTGACAAATGTAATCTCGTTTTCTGTTAATACATCCGAGGACCCAGAATTGCTTAAAAATGTCACTTCTGCCTTCTTCATATATTTTAGTGTTACATTTGAGAGTGCAACTGATAGGACATGGTGGCATTAGCATTTTTTTCGGTCGTATGACACTTGATGCATTTTGGTATTGTTCACCGAAGGAGCGTTGTCTTTTGCTGACTCCAACTTTCGTTTATTTCTTTTTTGTTTAATATTTTGTTGCTTTCCCACTTGCTCCGCAACATGTTCATTTTCTGGCATGGCTACAGCTATTACTGCTTCCTGTTCTTCATTTTGTACTGACTTTATTGAAGCTGAATTGGTACCATCACCTTCTACAACAAAATTTGGATCATGGTCAGAATCATAACAGGGCTCAGATACGTCACTTTCTAAAAAACGAATAAGTATGTGTACATTTTAAAATCAAAATAGGTAAGTATAACTTATTCTCACCGTATAGCCCTGTTTAATTATTATTATTGACTGATTGGTTATAGCAGTTTGGTGCCTTGTTTATAGTTAAATTGATTCCACTTGCTAAAACAAAAATTTGAAAATTATGGGTACCACCTATCTGTAAAAAATACGCACTTGATGCTTGTGGTTCATCACTCTCATTATTGTTGTTTTTCTCTATGTCATTAAAATTTCGATTAATACCTGAACTAAAGTAGAAGTACTGTAGTTATAAAAATAAGAGCATAGGTAACCTAAAATGTTACGCACCAGATTCAACTGTGTTTGAAGATTCTGCTACCGCATCCATTGTATTTTGTACATTCTTTAGCATATTAAAAATCGTTTGAGTTCTAGTAGACATTTTCACTACAAATTATAAACTATAATAAAGGATTTGACAAGCCGAGACAGCGAAGCACATTTAAATATTCGAAAATATAAAAGTGAGGTTATAAGCTGGACGTTTATACGCCCTAAACTTAGCGACGATTAACGGGCGTATAAAGGTACGCCCTTTTAGCTTGTTACCAAATAGGAAAGTAGGTGGTTACGCCATTTTTACATGGCAATAACTGTCTACAGATGACAGCTGGCAATACGTCTTTTTAGCAGGACGCGCATTTGGTTTAGAGTTACTCAATGGGCGTAAAAAGTAAATTTCTCAAAAAATGTTGATACGAGTTTTATTTGAAGTTAACGTCGATGGAGAAAACCAGCCCAAAAAAAGGAAACACAGCTCGTTTGATTGACTAGTAACAATTTAGCGTTTTTGCGTAGAAATTCACAAATAAGTAGAAATAGTTTGATCATGATGGTATCGTTGAACAGTATATGAAACGAGAAGTCAAATGAGGTATTACTTGCCATATATTTTTTTATTATTTCCTGCGAATTTACAATCTACTTCAAAAATAGAGTAACAAGTAAATGATTTGTTATAGATAGTAGGCATGCGACAGGTACCGCCCAGTGACGGTTATCTGGGATTACTTGCCATATGATCACATTCAAAATTATCTTACACAATGGCGGTCGTCACGAAATACTATCAAAAACGTTGCGTTTGTTCCCTATTCCAGGCACCCAAACAATTATTGATTCAAGTTCTATGGGTCATGAAATAGATAGGGGGGGGGAGACTTTAGACGGGCACTGTATAAGAATTGCTATGACATAAAATAACGTACAGAAGGTATTTTAATAAAAGTAACAATTGGCCGCTATTATCGCTGGTGGTGGTGGTCACGTCAACCCATGAAGATCAGAGGTCAAAGTTTCTTTTCCATTGGAGAGGTTTGAGACCCTGCCTGTTCCGAATCCGTTTATATTTAACCTCTAACACGTGTTAGGAAGTCTAAAATGGTAAGTGGTCTATGAGACAAAAAAGTTTGGGAGCCTCTGCCCTAAGCAGTCAATTCAAATGTTCAATTTCCAACTGATTGCAGTATCTTCAAATTACTTATTCGGTTTCTCCTGCTTATCTGTACACCTGAGTCGCAAAGTATAAAAAAAGTAATTGGAAGATTAAATGGAGATTCGTTCAAGTACAAAGCTTATATCTTTGGGAAATGTATAGAAAGAAAAACTTTATCAGACACTTTACGGTATGAATGTAATTTTAAATAATATATGTTTGCGTTCCTTATCGTTCATAGTTGGGTTTTCCACATATTTAATGACTCACGTGGACCAAAGTATCAATAAGATAGTTACTATGCAACCGAGTGCAAAAATTATAAGAACAATGCGAAATATTGAAAGATTTAAAACTGTTTCCGTAATTAATGATGAAACATGACTTAAAATTTTTTAGAATTATATTATATTCAACAGGTGTCCATTATAATATTCAACGAAACACACAGGAGTGTTCAGAGACTCGACCACATTTAGTAAACGTAATTTAATGCCAAATGTATTTTTAAATTAATAATTAGCGATATAATCAACAATAACGGCGTTGTAGCATCACTATTTTTATAGGATTAATTCTCTAACATTGGTAGTGAGAGCCAGGACCTGCCAGATATATGTTGAAGTATAAAGGATAAAATTTTCTTTGGGCATTCTCGATACAGTGGGTAAGAATGATCGGGTGTTATAGTTGGCTTAAAACATGTTGTGTAGCAACGTAATCGTATATCCCCTTTAAGTTATGTTGTGGAGCTAAACTCTGAAAGGTATTAAAATTTTGTTTACTTGCCAATACCTAGAATGTATTTGATGTTACGTAATTGTTGAAAGGGCGTTCGGTTTAAACGGGATACCAGACGTGAACTGAGTCCTTTTTGTATCTCACTCGATTTTTTTATGGAAAACTAAATTTCGAAGCAAAAACCATAAAAAAAACTAAATTCTATGAAAAAATAATAAAAAAACAAATTTTAAACAATGAATAAAACAATTCATTAAAAATAAATATTATGTCTAACTCATGTTTATCACTACTATATAAATAACATTGTAACGTTTTTATTTTCCCTATATTTCGCCCTACGAAATCGAATAACTTCTATCCCAGTACGGCCCTGGCGTAACAATATTTTCTTCGAACTGTGTAGGATATCGTTTCATATGACCAATAAAAATAAAAAAATTAGGAACAATATATCTCTGGACGCCGAAAAGGTTTGTTACGCCTCAATCCTGATTTTCAATTCAAGTAAGTAACAATTGAATATACACTAGTTTTAATATCGCCTCTAAAATGTGCGATGTGCAAACAATAGTTTTTAGTATCGCCTCTGACAAAAAGGTACTTTTCACGAAATTCTGGGTAGACATCGTAATTGGTGAATTTATGGCCTCGATTCTTTTTATATGGTTTGTTATATGATTTTTTTAGAACTAGCTTTACCGTTATTTTTCGGGAAAAAATTTCAAAAAAAAGGCTGCCTATCCCCAAAAATATCGTGACGAGTGCCAGTCTGCGACGAATACTTGACCAAGGCGGTTGTAAAGTTCCAAGAGTGTCAACTCTACTTACGTGTCGTATTTACCGTTATTAAAATTAAGTTATCGTATCGTATTGTACCAAAGTATCGATATTTCCCGTGCTTAGTCGGCGAATTAAAATTACCGGAGTATCTGTGTATTGTGCTTATTACCGACATTAAGTTACCGAAGAATACCGAGTGTCGGTGATTTGTTCCATCACGCGGTGAGAGTTGATTACTTATTACAAGTATTGTCCTAAGAAATTAAATCGACCGCATCGAGAAACCACGCCTCCGGCGTTTATGCAAGTGTCATCACCCAAGCTGATTACCTGAATAATATTGTTGTGATTGGCTGGTGACTGCTGGACTCAGGTATCGTTAATAATTATTTTATACCTCCCTACCTGGAGGAAATCGCACCTTTTCTTTGCCGAAGGAATAGGACAAATTTCGTTTCACTTTTTTAACCATAATAAGAACTCTACCGTGTTAAGACAATTCTATTATGTTAACTAGTTTTTATTTGTAACATTATCTGTCCTATAGAGAATATTAATAATTTATGCTGTTTTATATAATAATCCTCAAGAAATTCGGCGTGCACGCGTTCACCTAGATAAAATTATCTTCCGTTTTATTATCTTGATGGTAACTTCCCCAATGCCGAAGTTTTTTAACTATTTTCAAGTAATTCATTAAGTAATATTATCCTACATTTTCTTTTATGAATGGACGGAAAATAATTTCATCAATAAACTAATTTTTTGTTCGCAAACTCCGCGACATTTATCATTTGTATATCTATTTATATAATTTTAATTCGTAAATATAGTTGACATGAGAACTTCTATTAAATCATATAGAAGAGAGACCGGTTCAGTGTGTCATGGGGCACAATGAGTCTGTTTTAAATTACGCGCCAATTACATGTTGCCGCAATTCAATTCCCGCTATTTATTCGTGTGGTTGGACCCTCCGACCTAACACATTCAGTCGACATCGTTAGTTCGCTACTAGTCTTTGGAAGTAGTGCATGCGTGTTTTCAACGCACAAAAGTAAAATTTTGTGTATGTATTGGTTCGTCGTCTACAATTCTACAAACGATTTTCTGAAAATTTGGTTTCGTGTAATACAAAGCACCATTATTTGTGTAAATAATTTAGCTTAGGTTAGTACTAAATCTTTTCATACAAATTAGTTATACATATTTTTACCTTGAACTGTTATGTGGGGTAGGTTGTGTCACAATGTAATGGGGCAAAGTGTGTCTGACACACTGCACCCCATTATAATTTTTATTTTTAATTTTTTACAGAAGAGTGCATAATGGTTAGAAATAGATAAAGGAAATCTGATATATGCCTTACAGATCCAGAATTGATAAAAACTGCTGTTCTTCGTGTGATTGATCAGAACTGTAGTGTAAGGGGGTTAGCAAGTGAGTTGAATATATACAGAATCACATTGCAGCGATACGTTAATAAATATAAATCTTCCAAGACAAATGAAAGGAAAACATTTCTTTTCAAACCGAATTACAGAGTTAATAAGGCTTTGCCAGCGGAACTTGAAGAAGATCTTGTAAAATACATTATAGATGTAGCAAACATGCATCATGGTCTCTCAAGGAAACAAGTAATGGAATTTTCTTACAAATTGGCGATTGCAAATAACTTGAAGCAGAGCACTACCCAGAAATAAAAGTGAAACACGTTGTGAAAAGAAAAGTTTTCTTTGAGGATTCAAGACTTTCACATAATAGCAGCAGCAGAGTAATGTCGATTCAGATGAGGACATTAGTTTACATGACAGCAGTTCATCTAATATTAGCTACTCCGATGCTGAAGAAGATTTAGATGGAATCAATTTCGATAAAAATATTGAATTCAACGTTAATGACTATGTCCTATATATTCCGTAGGAAAAATTGTGGATCACAGTAAAGACGAATATAAAATACTACATTTAAAATCGACGAAGAAAGGTAATTTTGTAGAAAATGTCATTTTTGATTTCTCGAGGGAGGAGATCGAATTGGCTAAACTACCGAATCCCCGGAATATTGGGGAAGTTTGATTCCTACAATATTCGATATTAGTTCATATTTTTATTTTTTGCTTTTGTTTATGTTTTTCTTTTAAAATAATTAATAAAAAAACGCAAAAAGTCATTGTTTTTTTAATGACACATTGTTTAGGTATTCTTATGTGACACCATCTACCCCACCCATGGTGCACACTGTGCCATTTGTCTTAATATTCTAAAAAAAAGTCGTAGGTCACTCAACATTTTTTTTTGTTTTGTTTTGTATTGATAAAATGTTTCTGAAGTATTATTGTTTCAAGTGCGATAAGCAAATTAGAGATAACGGTATTTGGTTTTGAGCACAAAATATTAAAAAAAAATTGACAAACTGAACCCCTCTCTCCCCTAATGCGTGCATTAATTCTGTTTCTTCATCGAAACCAAACTTTTTCCGTAGATTCTTATACACATTGAAACTGTTAGAGCTAGCGGTATTCTGGATATATCTGTTGATAGTACAGCAGAACGAAAAGGCAGATATGTACTATAAACCCTTTTAGTTATATTAATAAACGGTACATTCGTACATTGACAATTATTTCATCATTTTTGACATTAACGATGTCATAACAACAAACAAAATATAATGATCACCTTAGTCAGTAGATTCATATATTTTCCTAAAGCTTCAACAGATACATAATTTCTGCGTTTCCAAATTTAAATGACGGTACACGATATTTCCCAAGGACGCCACATTGAAAATATTCATTTTTAACTAAACATATAATTGCTATATAAACAATATGTATACTTACCTAAATTCCTCAGAAAAACACTACACTCTTTCTTGATGTCAGCCTACCAACTAAAGAGTGAACATTTGTTGTGTTCGAAAAAATTGCCCTCTCAAAATATAGTTATAGTTCAGTAAAACATTGGAAAAATAAGTTATTTGAAATTTATTTTCCTAATTCTTCTTAAAAAAACGAGATATAAAGTAGTGTTAATTGTCTGGTGTTATGTTTAGTTTAAGATGTTCTTAAATATAAATAGGTTAATATTGTTTAAAGCAATGTATTTTGTTCTATACATTAACGCTAAGTATCTTAAAAAGTAGGATGGTGATCAATAATTGCGGGTTAAAAATAATCGTTAGACTGTCGATAAATGTATTTAATCATTATAAAATTATTAAATACATTTTAATGATTAAATGAATAAATCGTCAAATAAGCATTTTAAATTGACTGGACTATGAAGATATTCAAGTCACACGAAAAGCCGAAAGATTAAAGTTCGCTCTATATCTCTTACGCCGACTATACAAACCTTGACTAACGGTATCAGGTAATAAAGGTGTACAATAAATAGGCTCATTCACGTTGAAGTATAAATTCTGGCATTCATAACAGTATTTATAAAGCCATACCAATCTGAAGGATCTAACACACCTCCAGACAGATACGTCATTCGGGGGTGGCACTTGCCGCCTCACAATTGACGAGTCCAGTTCGTGCTTAACCTTTATGTGACTGAATAGGTACCCGGGTACCTATTCAGATTTTAGATATAAATACTTTTTTTGTTTAAATTCTTTGAAGTGTGTGATTTCGTGACATTTCTAATCTAGGTTTTTTCTACACAATGTTACAATAGAAATAATATTTTTACGCTATTTTAGAAATAAATAAGGTCCAAAGTTTTTTCACCCAGAAATAACGGTGTAGGTACCTGGGTACCTCTATCAGTTTTAAATGCAAATAGATATTTTTTATAGCCAGAATGAAAACGCGAAGTTTATCTGCATATATTTATTTATATAAATGGTAACAAAAAAACAAAAAAATCTTACATATAAGGTCAGTTGGTTTTTTGGCAACATTTTTTACATATAGTTTGATCTACAGAGTGTTCATTACAAACTGGCTTACAGCAGGATTTACACGCTTTACGAGTCTTCCTTTGTTTGAGCTTTAATTCTCGACAAATTTGGCAGCTACCAACAACCATAACACGCCCAGAGGCATCCCGTCTTGGTTGTTCTTCGGCTGGAGTAACAATGGGCTCGATTATTTGTCGACCAAGAACCATTTCTAGCGACTGACGTGTGAAATAATTACCAACAACTTTTGGAATAAGGGATCGCATTTGTATAGCGGGCAAGCACATGTCATGAGCAAGATCTTTTAGAAATCTTCGACGTTGATCAGTTGCTCTAAAATTTGGATTGTGTTCCTTGTAAATACAATAAGAAGCCAAGCCACCAACATCTATTGTGTTGAAAAAAAATGCCAATGGCCAACGATTTGTTCTACGTTTTACTGTATACTCGCCTAGCATCTTATCCATGGTGTCAACGCCTCCTTATGTTTGATTATAATATTTTATTATTTCAGGCTTCGCCACGGTAGTATCATCTACTTGGCCTGTAGTGTGCATCGTTGATAAAAGAATAACAGATTTGTTTTTCTTTGGAACATAGGAACATATTGTTGCATCTTTGTTGAATGCGAAAATGGTTGAGTATATAGGCCTGTCTTTAGATGCCTGCATATTTGGTGGTAAAAATGCCTTATTTTTCCTGAGAGTCCCTACCAAAGTCATCTTCCATGAATTCAAAGTACGGGCCAATTGCAGACTTGTAAAAAAATTATCCGTTGTTACATTTCTTCCCGAACCCCTATACTTTGCCACTAGATCCAAAACTGTACGCTCACCGACATTTACCTGTCGTTCACCATCTAATGGTTTTCCAGTGTATAGTTGACCTTGTAAAGGATAAGCATTTGCCGCATCGCAAGCCCAAAAAATTTTTATTCCATATTTTGCGGGTTTCGATGGAATGTATTGGGTAAATTTAGTATGTCCCCTGTAAGGAAACAATTGTTCGTCTACTGTTATACATTCTTTTGGCTTGTAGTTCTTTGCCAAATTTGAATTTAGCATAGTCCAAATATCTCGAATTGGGGCAGCTTTATCATTTTTGGCACGTTCGGCACGTGTGTTCTGATCATCAAAGCGAATAAATCTGAGAAACATTTTGAACCGATCTCGAGACATGGCCGCTCGAAATAGAGGTAAGGACTCTAGTTTCCACATTTCAGATACGTGTTCCCTATTAGACCTGTGTACGCCAGCAGCAATAAGAACTCCTAAAAATGCATCTAATTCTACTTCAGTAAATGGAATGAATACTTTCGGGCTTGGTGTGTTGGGAGGTGGATATTTATCTGCCAATTTTCGGTTCCATTCGTCCGTTACTTTTCTACCTTTTTTGTTAGAATGCCTTAGAATTAAGGTACACATTTCTGGAGATATAATAGACTTGAAAATTTCTCGAGCCGTGTATGAACGACTAAAGGATGATGCGCCACTTTTTTCGTGCAGAATATTACGACCTATTGTTTGCCTTTGTATTGATGATGTGTCACTCCACTGAGTGCCATCCTTGCCAGCCCAAGTTGTTTTTGTAGGCGCTTCTTCTTCGTCAACGTTTTCATCGGAATCAGTATATTCTTGCTCCACTACAGGCTCCTTTTCTATATCAGATTCCTCGGATTCTCCACCTGATAACAATTGTGGAATATATTCGTCTTCATCGGACGCAACAAATGGCTCTTCATCAGACAAATGTTCTACTGCTTCTCGTAATTCTGCAAAGGTCAGCCTGAAATAACATATTTCGAATTACCTTTATTAGTATAATTATTGTTCTTGTTTCTTTGTAAGATAAAAAAAAAACTTCCACTCCACTGCGGCTCCTACACACATAGACCACAGGTAAGCAAAATAACATGACAGTTTTCATTATTCATACACTACTAAAATCAAAGAATCGTCTTATTTATTACCTTTTATTTCGCCATCTTGGTTTCGCAATATTGGCTTGGCTTGAACCAGCCTTACTATCAGACATTCTAAAACAAAATTTAACAAATACGCTTAATCACCCGCAGTTGTTTATTCGACAAACTCAAACATGCAACTGACCTGTAACTAGGAATAAATTCAGTTTATGTCGCTGCGCTGTTGCCATTTAAACAAAGTCTTATTTTGTCAAATACAGATAAGTTAGAAATTCCTAAATCACGTATTGTGTACCTATAAATACATATATGGAGTTTTTTGATAAAAACAGGTATTTTGCGTTTATATTCCAAATTATTATACAGTAGGTACCCAGGTACCTACGCCGTCGTAAGAAGGTGTTTTTCTTCCCAGTCACATAAAGGTTAAGGCGGTTACAGACGTACACCAAAAACACGATTAACCAGGATAGGCTGTCTTCATTAGCTCTTTCGGCTATTGAAAGGAGTGTTGAAGTAGACCTTTCCATAGTTATTGACAACTTTAGTTCAGGCTATATTTTGTGTAAAAATAACTTGTTTTATCACGATATTAAGTGAAAGAAACAAGTGAGCAAAATATGTATTTTTCTCACATGTCCAGAAATTGGCGTCTGCTAAACATGCTTTTTTTCACAATCTTCATTTTCTCAAAAAATATAACATCAGACGTTGTCTATTAATGAGAAACTCTGAAATTTGCAGCTCCTGATGTTGGTAAATGGATTAATAATCATATTATCATTTTTTTCTTGGAGTGTATGTGTTGATGGTATATTAGAAATCTCTATTCCATTATCTACATAATTTTATTTTAGCCCAATTATATTGTAATAGATGTAATCCCATGAAAACATTGTGCTCCGAGTATGCAACCAATTATAAGCTTTTGTATTTATTTTGCTCACATGTAATTAAAAAGTAGAAGACGCTTAAGAAACCCACAATATGAAGTTGTCAATGAACAGTTAAATCTAGGGAATTCTCCACTAATAAACTGTCTTCTTAAGTGATAATTGTAAAGATCAGCAGATATAGTTTTCCTGGTTTTCTATATCATTGCACAGTTATACTGATCTTAATTGGAAATATGATATCCAGGATATCACCATAGGGCTAATAATATCTAAGCTTCAATATTTGTAATATCACATCTTCTTCTTTTTTCTATAAACATATATTAAGCCAATCACAAGTTAGGTTACTTCTTGGTCTAGCCAAAATTAACTACTAAACATCAGGTAGGCATCAAATGAAATGTAACTTCTGTCATTCTAACGATGATATTCAGTTATCGAAACAATTGTCAATTTTTTTAGAATTTTCAACATTTTTCATTATATTGTGGAATTAGCTAGAAACATTGAGTTTCATTTAAAACACTAATATGAGTAGATTCCACGAAGTAAGGGTCGAGACAGTTAATTTCAATTTTTTTGCTTTAACAAAACAGAAAAAACCAAAATTCAATTAAATAGCTGACATCAGCGCACTCATTGTGGCACCAAGATTGACAGTACTGTCAACGAATCCACTTTTCTCTCGCTCGTGATTGAGAGTATAGCTAATTGCAGTAAATGCAGCTAGCGTCAGAGTCGTCTTCTTCTTGCCCTAAATATTCTTCTACGGTGGATTCATCATTAGAATTGTCGTCATTTGGAATGACAAGTTGGCGTTTAACTGTCTTGCTTTGTTGTTTCCTTAGTTTCATTTCCTTTTCAATCACTTTTACTTTAAGTTCATGCATTTCTGGTGTTGAATTCAAATGACCAGTTTTTCCACGTTTTCTGGCTTTTCTTCCATGAGTACCAATAGCTACAGCTTCGGGTGGAGGTAAAATTTTTCTCACATAGATGTGAAGAACTGACGATGAAGACAAGTTATGACCAGATGTATTTGGTTGATCTTGAACCTCTAATTCCATTTGGTTTTCGTTGATGACAGCTGGATTCTCGGAAATCTGTTTATTAGTTGCTAAAGCTTGTGCAAACTGCCAGTCCTCAAAAATATGGAGATTGAAAGGATAGATGCATTTGATGGTACTGCACTTTTCAAATAGGCTTGATTAAGAAGACTTGCTATTTTAAAGTCACTGCCTTTCCCGGGTTTTGACGCAGCCATAATTAGATTTCTTGATCGAAATACGTATGAAGAGGACGATAGAATCCAACGTCCAATGGTTGAACGTGATGAGTGCAGTGTGCAGGAAAGCAGAATACACTTACACCATTTCCTTTCGCAAACTGCAGAGAGTCAAGACTTTTATGGCTACTGTGGCCATCTAGTAGTAAAAGCACCTTATTCTCATTAGAAGTTTTAGCGTACCTTACGAAATACTTTAACCATTTACAAAAAATTTCGCTAGTCATCCAACCTTTTTCTTGTGCAAAAGCTATGCTACTACCGGGAGCACCATTCATGAGCTCATCGTTCATTCTTTGACGAGGCTAAATAAGAACAGGAGGAACGTAATTGCCTATGGCATTCATTGCGCACACTACAGTTACGTGTTGCCCACGCTCGGCACTACTAAGCGCACCATCTTGCGACCTTTCGCTGCGTAAATTTTCTGGCAGTTCTTCTGGACCGTAGTCAAACCTGACTCGTCCATATTGTATATATTTTCGGCGAGAAACTTGTGTTTCTCCATAATATTAGCTAGTGCATTAAAATAGGCCTCGATATTAGGCTTGTTAAAAGCCTGGGCTCTAGCTAATGATGTACTTTCTGGGCTCCTCAAAGGTATTCGTGGAATGCGCTTCAGAAATCCCCTGACCCATTTCCAACCTGCCATTTTTATTTTGCGATTAAACCCATGTTCTATTTTATTTTTTTCGGCTACTCCAAATACCATTCGTCGCAAATCTTTGGACGTTGGTCGAAAAAAACGTGTTTCCATATCAATGATATGACTCGCAATCTCCTGTTCGATAACTTTAGAGAAAATTGCTCTGCGACCTCCCAAATCACCCTTACAACTATCCTGTTTAGCCAAACGTCTTCGCAAGGTTGTTTTGGGAACACTAAACGTCCTTGCTGCCAACGTATAGCCCATATTGTGGTTTTGAACATTGAGCATAGCTTGTCGCATGTCATCCTCGTCCCATTGCTGCCTTTTCTTAAATGCCATATCTGCAAAACCAAGAAAAACATAATTAAAATAGTGTAACTAATGCATTGCCAATGATGGACCCCGGGTCCATCATAAGACACAGTTCAAGGGTCCGTCATAGGCAATAAGACATAATTCACTAAAAAATGCCAAGCTCTTTTATTCTTTGCCATAACCTCAATTTGTGCCAGACAGTCAACATGAAACAGTTTCTGTATGTTGTAGTAACAAAAGCAGATTCTAACTGAGCATACAAAAAATTACTTAACATCATGCCAAGCCACATGCTATATATGTGTTATATCAATACTTACCAGTTTTGACTTAATTTTTTGTTTTTACCTAAACGACTTATATCCGCATGAACGCTTGAAAACAACTGGTTTTAAACGTTATTCGTCCTAACCAAGATGTCGGTAGTCCGTGATGCGCGGTAAATTTGAAAATACAACTTGTGGTCCATCATGGGAACATTTCTCAATCGAACTAAATCTGGTAGTAGATAATCAAATGAATTGGTTGCTTCGACTTCTCAACAACGTGTATCTGTATACGAGAATTCGGAAATTACCCCAGATGCACCGACTATTGATACCCAAAGACGAGAATCGGAAACAGAAATAGCTTGCCAATCAAAATCTGACGATGAAATTTTTGAGTTCACTTTGAGAAATGTAAGTCACAATCAAGAAGAAAAGATTGAAATAAGTTCTCCGCCTGTTAACAGAGATGCCAGTGATGTAGTGAAACAAGCATTTGCCAGTTTTCACTCGGAATTATGGACGTTTCCTGTTGTATAAATAGTAATAACTTATACAACCAAATATACAAGCATTTGGTAAATGTGGCTCCATCTGGGGATGCATCGCTCCATCATAGCATGTCAGATGTTATGTGAAAATGTGTAACGAATTGTTCAATTAATCAGTATTCAATAATCTAAGTTATTTACAACCGTCCACAAATATTACATAATTGTCAACACAGAAGACATTTCCCATGACGGATGCTCAGCGTCATGATATAGTTCAAAGCGGTCCTACACAGCAGTTAAATAACAGTGATGAATATTATCCTCAAGATGATGATCATAGACACTTTTCCAATTTTCATTTAAGAAGAAAACTAAATAATGGTGAAATTCAGTGTCGTCGCTGGTTGGTTTATTCAAGTTATAAAAATAAAGTTTTCTGTTTTCCATGCAAACTTTTTCGCGATTTACAAATTCAAATTGTACAGGAAAGGTGTTGTAATTGGAAACACTTGAGTGATATTTTACACAGGCATGGGAATTGTAAAGAACATATGGCCTATATGGTCCAATGGATAACATTAGAGAAGGGAATAAAGCACGGAAAAACATTAGACCAAGAAAACGAAAAGCGAATTCTTGAATCTCAAAAACATTGGTACAATTTGATTGAGAGATTAATTGATATAATAAATTTCTTAGCCTTTCATATTCTGGCATTTAGAAGTCACAGGGAATTTCTCTAAACCGACCAAAACACTAAGAATTCTGGTATCTTCGTAGACTTATTTAAATTGATATCTAAATATGATCCTACGTTACAGGAACACATACATCGCATTAATAATTAACAACTTGCACACTGTTATCTAAGCCACGATATTCAAAATGAATTTATCACATTGATGTCAAACACAGTTCCCAGTGAAGTGATTGGTAGGATAAAAGAAGCAAAATATTATTCTTTTTTACTCGACAGCACTAGAAACTGTAGTAGAGTTGAACAAATGTCGGTTATCTTAAGATATTGTAGTACATCAACTGAAACTATAGAAAACTTAGCTGACCTATCATAACACAAACAATTCGTATATTCAAAGATGTGCTTCAGCTTTGTAATAGTATATTACGTAACAAGAGTTGTAAGTAACCCATTACGCACGAAATGAAAAAGTTTATGCGCGAAGACGCGCAGCGGCGAGTGCATAAATTTCATGAGTGTGTAATGGGCTTACAACTCGAGTAACGTACTATACTGTTTCTACGCCCATTACTTTTCTTCCATTAAATAAAAAACATCGCAATCATTTAAACTTTATTATAATAGTTTTTTTTCGCATCCACCCGAAGGTTATTAGCGACGGTACAATCGAAAATTTTATATTTTATAAAACATTTTAATTGATTTTAGATAGTCAATTACGAGCCGGTGATCGCAGAAATTTCCAATGAGTTTCTTCAAATCGGTAGGAATGTTGTGCATGCTACGTTGATTATGAAATCTGGGACATTCGACCAGGAAATGTTTTACACTATCTATTACATTGCACACAGTTCATTTTGGTGGATCGTCGTTTGAAAAAAGGTAGGAGTGGGTATACCTGGTATGGCCCAATCGTAGGCGTGTAAGAATCACTTGCGTACGTCGATCGCTACTTTTAAACGTCAATTTTGATTTGACGTAATTTCGACTTAGAACTTTCCCAGTCCCGGTTCCATTTACCTTGAGCCTGTAGCAGTTCTGATTTTATCATTTTCTCAATAGGACTATATTATAATAGTTGTTAATAACAATTGAACAATCATTGTAAATCGATTGTGCCTTATTATTTAATGGTGATGAACGGTTATTTATAATTGTATTATATTTTGTTCAAGAAATTGACAATAAAAATGACATGACATTCATTTAGATAGCATGCTACTTAAGGAAACGTGTCCTATTTTTAAAGAAATTGCATAAAGTGCTGCTTACATTTAGGGGTATCACTTTTTCAATCCTAAATATATCTCGCTAATGCTAAAAGTTTTTATGATTTTAATTGACTAAATTTGTGTAAATAGAACAAATAAAGTATTACGTAAATAAAAATTTGATTGTAATTTAATTCAACCAAGAAGTTTAAGTTTTCTTCTCAAAACGCACGTGTATGTTATGAGATCTCATTACGTGCATGTTATTTATGCAATGTCATTTACAACGAATGTTGACAGTGCGGTTTTTGACGTTTACAGATATGGGCGTAGAATAAGCATTTTACTTACGACCACCCCTGTAAGTAGTAAAAAACACACAGTCGGCAATCAATGTAAGACCCCAAATAGCAATTTAAACTTGTTACAAACTTACATCATATTTGACACATCAAACTTCTAAACTTGCATTAAGTTTGCTACAGCAAGTTCACAAACTTGCTGCAAGTATAAAGCAAACTTGCTAGTTACCACATATCAAAGTTGCACCAAGTCAGCCATATGAAACTTGCTTAAAGTTTATAAACTCAAACTTGTCACAAGTCACGACTGGGTGTCAAATGTCAGAATAGTATATATCCCACAGGGACTTGCTGGTATTCATTTCCTCCTTTATCATAGATGTCAACGACTTTTATTAGCATCTACGGCACATTTGTAGTTTAAATGAAGTAGACAAACAAATTTAAGAACTTTTAATAACCTATATTATTTACAACATCATTTTTTCGTTGTTGTCTCTCAGCTCTGAAACAAAGGTTGAATTGTGATAAACTAATTCAAACAATTTCATTTGTGTTTAATTGAAAGACATTTTTTTCGAAAAAGAAACAAGTTTACAATAAGAAAATGTGTATCAATTTTGTTTTTACGAAAATATTAAACAAAAAAAATATATAAGGGTAATTCAAATTCAACAATTTGTTTTAATTTTATTCAATATCTGCCTATTTGAATTGGATTTAAAAACAAAAATTTGTTCTACTCCACTCTGTTTAAGCCTTCTGATAGGTCAGTCACTAATTGAATAGGGTAGCCAGCTGAACTCAAAGTTTTTTCAATTACAACCTGTAATAAAATAATAAAACTTGTATGACTATATAAACTACTTCAGAAGATTGTCAAATTCATGAAAACTGCTGTTTCCCCATCTCTCTGAATATGTTATATCACTCATCTATATTTGAGATAAATAAATTTATAGTTTTTGAAATGAGATATTACATCTTAGTATCATTTTATTTTGATTGTAATACTTTTACCCAGAAATCAAAAAATTTATAATTATCTATTATAAATAAAAGAAACCCACGTGCTCTATAACTTATTCTCCTACTTTATTTAATCAGTAATTGGAAAGTGAAGTTAAATAAACACAATTCATATTAATAGACGCATATTCTTACACAAACATTATTTTTATATATAAAAATAAGATACTTACATCTATACAACGAAAATCACTATATAGAATCGTGATAGAATTTCAGGGTCTCTGGCAACTATTATAACGATATAGAATCACTAACTCTAATAACGCGCAAAAACACTCTTTTCTAGATAAAACCACCAAAACTCACCATTAAAATCCTCATCTTTAATGGCGTCTGACCCTGAACGAACAACGAACAGTTCATTGTGTAAGGTTATGTTAATCTTCTTCTTTTCGTAGTGAAACCCTGATCTTTAAATAAAATAGTATCCGGTCGCAACGATGATATGTCTAAATTTTATGAATATTTAAACATTATTCTATTACCTAATACATTTTATGTTTTTTGATCTTATTTGCATATAAGTGATAAAATTGATTACGGTTAAATACAAAAACAATAAAATGTTTTTTTTAATTTGCAACAATTTTTCATATTACCTTTGACATGGCAATTTTGTTGCAAACTTGTTTCACGCAAACTTGCGTGCTATCTGGGACGTCTATTACGCACGGTAAAACAAAACGCACGGCTGTAAAGTAAATCGCTCGGCTTCCATAGCAACCACTTAGCAACTGTCAATAGATGTAGCCATTTTATTCAACATTTATTACTTAGATATTAGACGTTGAATTTGATTCTATATATAAATGGTAGATAACATTTATTAGATATTAGATTGAATTTAATACTAAGAGTTATTTGGAATAATATGATAATTGGTTCCGTTTCATTCAATCCGCATCTTTTAGCTGTCTGAATGTATCTCATATTAGTAAACAATAGTATATTATACACCAAGCGACTAAAGTGGCCCATTCAATCCAGCGGATGGCGTTTGATTCCTGAGGGAAGTAATCCACCTAAGGGATTAATGTCACTTTAGTAGAGAGGTGTATACGCTATTTTATGCAATTCCGGTAATTCTACATACATTTTTAATAAAAATAAATACTACTTAGGATGGACTTTTACGAAACTTGGCTGGGCATAGAGGATGTACGTTTTTATTTGTACTTTAAATCTCTTAATAAGGTTATAAATACTAGTACAAGTAGATCGTAGGTAAAGTATAGTACGTAACTCGTGTTGTAACGCATTTTACGCACTCGCGGAATTACGCATTCGCCGCCACGCGGCTACGTGCGTAACTTTTCCGTTCGTGCGTAAAATGCTTCTTACAACACACGTTACGTAATATACAATAATATGTATGCATTAGTGGACTTTGAACTTTACCACAAAAAAAGGTTATTAATTAATTTTGGTAATTCAAGATCAAGGAGAATCACTCTAGCTTACGAGACATTTTGTGAAAATACGAAAAATATTCGGAAAATTTTAAAAATCAGTGATGACATTTTTCATGTCAAAAGTGAAAAAAACATTAATACTATACTATCGATTTTATTGATGCTATTTATTGGACACCTCTATTGCCTGGTACCTGGCTAAGTAACATTTAGTCAAGGTTTGTAACCTAAAGCATTACTCTAGTGTTTATACTTCAACATATGTCTGGCAGAACCTGGCTCTTAGTGTATATAGATACTCTTGGAGCAACCTAAATTCGCATTGGTGTCATTTTGTCGAATCAGTGATATCTATATTGAAAAATTGAGAACAACAGAGCTCATTCCGAAATCTGAATATCTAAAAAAGTTAGTCTTTGTTAATTGCTCAAAATAAACTTGGTGTGGAATTGAGTCGTGAGCAATTGCCTGAAATTACAATTTAGTGATTACAAGTAGTTTGGAAGGCCCAACCATGTTTGTTCAAGATTGTAAAATCTTGAAATTTATTTGTTAAGATATATTTAAAATATGTGAGACATTTGTATGCCTCCCTTTTTTTATTGTATATATTTAAGGCGTAAATTCATTTTAGTTAATAGCTTTGTAGAAATACGTTGCAGAATTGATAACATCTTTATATTGTTGTAAATTCAAAGGATAATTTCATTGTATTTTCAAAATACTTTAAAATATCACGTTTTCCAACAATGATTGTAAATTGTTTTGTATGGGCATATGCATAGCACCTTTTTTGAAAGTCGACATCTTGGTGCATTGTCCTATAGTTAAGAAGTTAGGAAAAGGTCACGTTTCACCCTATTATATATTGTATTGTAAAAACCCTAAATTTAGTGTCAATTCTGCATGAATTTTATGGTCGAGGTTCGGAAGACATGAAAGACATTTTTGAATTACCTTTCTGAGTAAATAGGTTACAATTGCTATTGTAGTATTCCGTAGAAATTTAACTTACTATTGGTGGCACCCATAGTTGATTCTTGTCTAGGAACCCGACAAGTTAAATGATACTGGCCAATAGGAAATATTTATTTTCGTTTGGTCAACCCAATCCACGTGTAAACACGCCCCTCGCAGATTTCTACTTAACACGTCTCACAACGTGAAGAAATCAGTCACTTCTCACTCATCGAATCGAGCGCAATGCTCAACAACAAAGTTAGTTTTCAACTCATCGAATTGAGCGCAATGCTCAACAGCAAAGTTAGTTTTTAACTCTTCGAATCGAGCTCAACGCTCAACATCAAAGTTACTTCTCACTCATCGAATCGAGCGCAACGCTCAACAGCAAAGTTAGTTTTTTCATACTCATCGAATCGAGCGCAATGCTCAGCAACGAAGTTAGTTTTTAACTCATCGAAACGAGAGCAAGGCTCAACAACAAAGTTAGTTTTTCACTCGTCAGTTCTACACTTCTAGACGCGAGTTTTACATTCATCGACGCGTGTTTTACACACTCATCGAATCGAGCTCAACGCTCAATAACAAAGTTAGTTTAAAATTCATCAAATCGAAACATAAAGTGTCTTCCGATCTGAAACCACAGAAATTCAGCGTTCACAACTCTGTAACATTTTGTAAATTTGTACATAATAAATTATTAATTTCGACATTAACTTTGTCAAATTAAGATTATATATTTAGTTGAATGTCCACGCCAGTTGACGAAGTTCAACTAGAAATATAATCAAAAACAATGTTGATTGATTGAAAAACGCACAATTCACTATAATAACAAAGTAAATGAATAATCGAATATGAATATAATGTTCGTAAAAACCTACAAATACTGCAATCAATAAGTTACAATTTATGGTCTCTTGTTATTGGTTGTTACGACGGATATCTGAAGTTAGGATTGAAATAAATGAAGTTAGGTATTCGACTGATCAGGACTGAAGCATTTAAAAATAATAGTCATTATGCTAAACAGTCTTTGATTGAAATAAAAAGCAGCGAAAATCTTTCAGATAAGGTATGAGGAATGACTATAATGAAAATGAATACATTACGCGTCTGTGTAGTACAGAGTCATTGGATTCAAAGAGTTTCCAATCTTATTGGTATGAACAAAATCCAATGTCGCATATCGTAATAATTAACTAATTATTTTCAATAACGTCTTATACCTTTGTTTACTGATTTAAACTATCTTTAATATTTTTTTTCACTCTGAAGATCCATGCATTTTCAACCCCCCAACCCTCCCACCTTGGCAGGCTGTAGAAAAATATTCATTCACGTTGTTAGTGTTGACTCACTCCACAGGGTCGTATTTACAAGGTATGTGGGCCTTAGGCACAAGTAAATGTAAAAAACAAATCAAAACTTTCAAATAACCAACTATTTCAAATTACACCCGGACAAACTTAATTTAAAAATAACCCTGCATTATTTTAAGCTCTTTTGTTGAAACATTTCATCGACAATATGTTACAACGATGTAATTTTTTTTTTCGTAATTGTTACGGGGTTCCAACCTCTTCGGCCTTTTGTAACACGACGGGCCTGACTCACTCCATTATTATTCCAGCCGTGTGAAGTAAACAAAGACATTACAACTAATATAACGTCTTTGGTAACGTGAAAAATTATCCTGTCATAAAAATAAATTATTATCAAATTTGGCTATTATACTTAACAGATTTGTTACAAGTTGAAAGATAGCATCGATTAAATATAAGATCGACCATATTACAACATCCCTACAAACCAAAATTTAGAAATTTTCTTATTAAAACTAAATTATGAACCTTTAATGTATATTGCTAACGTTTCCATGAAATTTGTTGATAAGATTTACGCCAATGCCACAATTTGCATTTTTAGTTACCTACTTTTAAGAAGAATCGATATAACCAATCATGTAGGCTACACTTCAGTAATTTCATGAAGTCTTCATAAATTATACCAACAAGTTATAATTGATAATTATTTTCGTATTTTTTTCAGGTTAATTTGTACAGAAATATTACCTTTAGAAATTCAAAGCAAACGTATGAAGGAATCCCTGTTATGGCGTCAAATATGGATACTGTTGGCACCTTCAACATGGCACGCGCTCTATCAAAAGTAAGAACCACAGTAATTTTAATCCGTTCTGCTATTTTGCGATATGTAAATGTAGAAATAACCATGTTATTTTTAGTTTACTTGCCAAAATTATAACTAGTCTAACTGTCCCATCTTAATTACAATTTAGTTAAAAACACTTGTGTCTTTAAGCCTGGCCGTATATATTTCTAATTTAAAAAAATAAAAGTCTTGGGATTCGGCCAATAATTATTTATTATTATTCTTTTCCTTATTTAGATGTCACGCAGAGAGTACTACGTACGTACGTAAGTAATAATACATAGATAAAAATCTAAAAAAAATTATCCTTAGGTAGTCAACAATACACAGTGTTACCTATTCTTGTGTCATCGATTTTCTTACTTAGGAAGTTCTTTTTTGAGCTTGAGGGCTTTTAATCTCGTTGTTGTTGTGGATGTTATTGGTAAATTTGCGAATGTGTAATATGCGAAACAAATTCATCTTCAAGATTCAATTGGTTATCTCCTGAATTGCTTTTAGCAGTTCTATGACGCTAATTATATTTGTAATGAGTTGATAAAAGTCCACTAAGCCACCAAAGTAAACTATATTAATAGGAAAGGATCAGAATTTAGAAGATATCATTTGTATCAAGATATTTCTTGATACAAAAATACATCACCATGCGATTTTCGCAATTTTATTCAAGATTATTATTAAGATAATAATATCTGATGTAGTTTTAAGTGAATATTTTGTTTTAGAACGGTTTATTTACCTGTGTTCACAAATACTACAGCGTAGATGAATGGAAACAATTCGTACAAAACCATCCGGAATGTTTGAAACATGTTGCTGCCAGTTCAGGAATGTCCGACGCCGATTTCATCAGATTATCAGATATATTGAATGCCGTGCCTGGTGTAACATTCATTTGTTTAGATGTTGCAAATGGTTACTCCCAACATTTTGTCGATTATGTTAGGAAAGTTCGAGCCGCCTTTCCATCGCACACTATAATTGTGAGTAAATTATATCAGAATTATATTAGATGTTCTTATACACACTGCAAATTTCGTATTTGTTTTCGAACATATAAAAATGATAATCGCGTTTATTAAAGGCAGGTAATGTAGTAACAGGGGAAATGGTAGAAGAATTAATTTTATCTGGAGCCGATATAATTAAAGTTGGAATTGGTCCAGGATCTGTTTGTACAACGCGAATGAAGACGGGAGTTGGGTATCCTCAACTTTCAGCTGTGATAGAATGTGCAGACGCTGCTCATGGGCTTCAAGGACATATTATTTCGGTGAGTAGGATGCTTTGTTCAATTATCTGCGTTAATTTTTAAAAAATTGTTGATTCAACGTTTCTACTTTCACTGTCACTTTACTTTATACTATAAAAATGATGTACGTTATACGGGTAGTATGAGGTCACATTTGAACAATGTTGTCAGTCTTTGATAATAGCGTGGAGATTGAGAAAATTTAAAATAATGAGATGGTGATATTTAATATCATAACAATATTTTCCCGTTAATTCTAGTTTTAGCTAACTACTATATATATATATATATATATATATATATATATATATATATATATATATATATATATATATATATGTATTTGCTCCCATGTTTCACATCTTTTCTTGGTTGTATCGTACCGAGGACGGCTAATGAGCCAGAAACATGCATGTCTGCGGTTACCACTCTTTTCAGTAGCCCCTTCTTCTATTTGCGTGCAATACCCACTAATCTCTTCGTTACTTATTGTTCATATGTCACGCACTATTCGTACATCTTGTTGTTATTTCATTAATCTGGGTCGGAAGTTTCAGACGGGAGTGTTATATGCGTCTCCGTGTCTATGTTGGTTATTGTCTCGAATATTCGAGATCTTCTAATATTACTGACACAAATGTTGTGTTTGACTATCCTGCTGAATTCTGTTATAATTTCTCATGTTTCATTCAACACCTTTGCTCCCACGTTTCACATCTTTTCTTGGTTGTACCTTACCGAGGACGGCTAATGAGCCAGAAACATGCATGTCTGCGGTTACCACTCTTTTCAGTAGCCCCTTCTTCTATTTGTGTGCAATACCCACTAATCTCTTCGTTTCTTCGTTACTTATTATATATATATATATAAATATATATATATATATATATATATATATATATATATATATATATATATATATTTTTCAAAACAATAATTCTTGGGATTTTTTGGTTCTGCATAAAATTGAAAAGTATTTTCAGTTTTTTTTATTTTACATTTTAGTTTATTTTTAACGTTTCGGACAGTCAATGTCCTTCATCAGAAAGGTAATCATAAAACATGGGCCTGCGAGCGCAATGTCCATCACGTATAATTAAAATATCATTCCTAAATTAAAAACTTTTTAAAATAAACACACAACATACACCTTCATCGGTGCAACACAATATGATATGATTACCTTTCTGATGAAGGACATTAAAAATAAACTAAAATGTAAAATAAAAAAAACTGAAAATACTTTTCAATTTTATGCAGAACCAAAAAATCCCAAGAATAATTGTTTTGAAAAATAAATAAAATAGGTTCAAGAAATAAACTAACCAAAAAAAATATATATATATATATATATATATATATATATATATATATATGAGGCTTGAATATATTAAAAATTTTCCGCTCATACTAAATTATAAAAATGTCTATTTTATGAACATAATTCGCCTGATTTAGAGGTAAGGGGGGGGATCGCCGTCTAAGCATATTTTTTGTTTCTGCCGTTATACCTGCTCAGATTTTTAAAATATTACAGTAAGTAAAACTTCAAACCTTACTACTTCAAAGTGTATTTACTGAAAATAATAAAACAGCATTTTTAAAAAATACGAACGTTTTTTCAGAATGCTGCGGGTGGCTATAATTACCCACGGTTAAGAGGTAATAGTGGCCAATGCTAGTATTACCCCCAATTTACTGAAAAAAATGGCAGATATATATTTTTCCCTCAAAACTGGTACAGTCTTTATGTGCCCAAAGACTACAAATACTACACTTGATCCACAGTTCTTTATTCTTACCGAATTCGCCACAAATTGCACAAATATCCTTTGATGTCGCGATCATCTTCTTCTTCAGATGAAGTATTTTCTGTGATCATGTGGGTTTTCTTTTGGGTATTATTCGAGGAGTAGGACTGGGTTTTAAAGGAGTTGATTTTTCGATACCTATTTTTCGTTTTGTTCCTTTATCAACTTCAAAACCTTCCAGGACTTGTGCTTTATTTTGATACATGAGTACTCGCGCCGGGTCCAGCAGACTTTTGTATGAGCTTAACCTCTTTTATATAAAAAAGGGAAATGGCATTTTAAATATAAAAAAATATGTACAACACAAAAGTGATTCATTTTATTGAAACTACATAAACTTTTAATAAAAAAAAATACAAGACAAATTATACTTATACTCTTACAAAACAGAATATTTGTTTATAACATATTCTTATTTTTTTAATTTATGACACATCCTTGGCACAAAATTTGAGTATGAGTCAGACAAACAAACTTTCTACACATTTGGCAAAAATATTTGGTGTTACTATCTTTCTTGCAAAAATAGCATCTCTTTCTAGTGCCAGGGGGAAAATATGGTTGTTCTTGATTTAAATTTAGTATTCCAGCTGCTTCCTGTCTCTGCGTCTTTGATGATCTTCTGTTAGCATATTTGCCAGTTCTTTTAGACATTTTCTTCTTACACAGGAATACTTTTTATTATTCGCAGCATAAATTCTTTGAAAATTGATACCAGCGATATTCATTATATGGAAAAAAATTACCATAGGCCAACGTTGCGTGTTTCTTGCTACATTATATGTGGCACAAAGTTTGTCCACAGTATCCACTCCACCTTTGGTTGCATTATAGAATGTGATCATCTCTGGCTTATTTTTGTCACCGGTATCTGGATCGATTGTTCCATCGCGGTGCATGCTGGAAGCAATAATTACGTTTTTTCCTTTACGTGGTACATACGAAAGAATTGTGGTGGTTTCTTGATAACCAAAAATACTTGATAAATCAGGACGACTTTTTGTATTGACAAATTCAGAAGGTAGCTCCCGCTTATTCTTTCGTACTGTTCCAACATAGGTCAAGTTATGTTCTGACAAGAGTCTCGTTATAAGCGGAAATGAAGTAAACCAGTTATCACAAGTTACATTACGACCAGTGCCGTAAATAGGGGAAACAAGTCGTAGCACAATATTACATGCATCATTTGGAACAGAATAACGTCCTTTAGGTTGTGTTCCAACATAAACTTCCATATTTTGAACATACATCATTTTTGCATCCACCATGGCAAAAATTTTAATGCCGTACTTGTTGGGCTTACTACCGATGTATTGTCGAAATGGACACATTCCCCTAAAGGCCGGTAACTGATCGTCGATAGTTGCAAATTGACTAAGAGTGTAGTTTTTCTTACAATTAACCACAAAAATATCAAATAGTTCTCTAATCGGGGCTAATTTATCTTCAGCTTTTCTTTCATCTCTTGTTTGTTTGTCGTCAAATCGCAAATATCTTAGTAAAAACAAAAATCTTTCTTTAGACATCGTCAGCCAAAACTTTTCAACGACGGTACCATCCGTTTCCCATAGGTCATCAAAATTTAGATGGCTGCTTCTTAGAGTTCCAGCTGAATATAGTAGACCTAACAAGGCTTTTATTTCGAATTTATCGGTTTCTTTAGCATCTCTTTGTCGGGAAAAATTAGATCTCTGCTTCTGGATAATTTTATTCGTATTTTGTACAATTATTTCTAATATATTATTACAAAAAAATAAATTCCAACATTCAAATGGAGTCTTTGCATTCTTAGCATAAGGTCTAACGCCAGGAAGTGAAGTCACAATATTGCATTTTCGTGTTCTTACATTTTTTTAGTGATATGTTTTTTCCAGGTTGTTTTGTCATCCTTTCCAATAAATGTTGCAATCCGTGGAATTTTTGCTGGGCGACCAAAATTTTCTTCGTCGGACTCCGCCTTTTGCTCAGTATCTGTGTCTTCGTTTTTTTTTAAGATGGTCTTCTTCAAGATCAGATGCTTCATCAATCTGCGGTTCTTCAATTTTATCTTCTTCAAAAAGACTGAAATTATCATCTATGTCGTGTTCAGGTGTAGGAACTACTACTACTAGCATTAAGCCGTAAAAGATAAGCCTGTTCCTTTTCATAAGACATCTGAAAATATTATAATATTTAATTATAAGAGCTGGTTACAAATTAATTAAAAATATTACCTTTAAAATAGGTCCTTTATAGTCGGCGACATAAATTCAACAGTAACACGACTACTCGCGCCGGGTCTAACAGACCTTAATCGACAATTACCACTCACAAATAAGACTTTTTTGATATAGCGCGTCACGAGGTTAAATATCGACTGGACATGGAAAGCTACTGAGCATCCCAGTATCGAGCGTTGCCCCACCACCATATGACCCGTAGAAGTAAATTCGTTGGGTCTGTGAGACTTGGCGCGAGTCCTGGAAGGTTAAGTCTAATTTGTTCCTCCTTTTTCCGCTGCTTTTCTTCTAAGATTGACTTCATTAGAGTTGACGTCATTATTTCTGAATGTTGCTTCCTACTGCTATTATGGTTGGATTTTTTTTTCCAACTGAGTTGTCCTTCGAGCATCCTGGTATTGGAATTATGTCAACAAATGATAATTCGTGCTTTTTATCAGGTGTCGTATTTTCTGGATTCTCCGTAACTTCCTTATTATTATTTTCCTCATCTAGTTCGATTACCTCCTTCTCTTGATTTTGTTTTTTTCCATACAGTTCTTGTATAAATAATTCACCTGGAGCAAAGTCTTCATCGGTAAAATTTTCTGGTTTGCATGGAAATATTCCTGTATTCCCAAATCCTTTAATGGCTTTAATTGGTGTGGCTACGCGACCATATGCATTTTGAAATATTTCAGCTATTCCGGACGTTGTGATACGTTCATGAGGATGACTTCTTAGATAATTTGCACATTCAATGTTATATGCTGATTTCAAGGATGAGTAAAATACCACATCCAGCGGTTGGAGTCGATGTGTCGTGTGCGGTGGTATTGTTAACACTACAATTCCTCTTTCTTTACAGAAATTGTACCCCTCCAATGTACAGTGGCTACTGTGGCTGTCGACAATTAGCAAAACTGGATCTTCCTTTGATGGTTCTACTACATCGTAAAAATGGTGGAGCCATTCTAGAAATATGATTTCATTAATCCAACCATTGTCAGAGCAGCAGTAAATTGCACTTGGTGGCCCATTTTTGTTCATCCTTTTGCGCGCAAAAATAAATAAGGGGTGGAATATATGTTCCCGAAGCATTTATGCAGCACATAATTGTCGTTGTTTGGCCTCGTTCTGCGCTTGTTATGAAGCCGATTCTCTTTTGTCCTTTTTCAGCAAGTATTCTTCCAGGGTTTTGGACAGTTGTAATGCCCGTCTCGTCTGCATTATATATTTGGATACTGAAAGTTTATACTTATCCAGAAGAGACTTTAAATTAGATAAAAATAAGTCTCCTTCAGTTTTGTTGAACGCAGATATGCGGTTAATGCTTATCGCTTCCGGTTTTCTTAATCGAATAGTTGCATTCCTTTTTAAAAAGCCGGTCAGCCAATCTCTCCCTGCAGTTTCTTTTTCTTTGGAAAATGGATGAGGTAATTGTTTTTCTTCGGCGTATTTATAGGCACATTTTTTAATCTCTGTGGGGGTTATCCCATAAAAATGTTATGCCAAATTTATTACTTGCTCTGCTAAAACTTTTTCTTCTTGCATTGAAAATACCGATTTCGACCTAAAGAAGCCTCTGATGTGTCATTTTGCTTTATTCGTATTTGAAGTGTAGATCTAGGAATAGCAAAACTTCTTGCGACTTCACGGACGCTTCTGCCATTATTTATTGCTGCAGTAAGTTGTTGAGCAGTCCATCCTGCTTTGTCGCTTTTCCTCTTGTAAACTCGAACCATTTGAAATATAAGAATTTATGAAGAAACACCCTGTATTGTTTATTAAAAAAATGGGGTAATAGTGGCCGGCCAACATTACCCCTACACACGAGGCCATTATAACCCCAAAATACATATTTATGTTCATAAACTCACAGTAATTAATCTCTTGAATGAAAACAAAAATTTGTTACGCAGGCTTAAATTACATTAAAATTGCAACATTTCGGTACCAATTATGTAGTTAAATAAGTTGAATTGAGTGCTTTTACATACCTTTAAAAATCGGACAATGAAGTATGAATATCAACTAAAACTGACATTACCAAAAATTTCTGCTTTACCGGCTAAAGTACAGTTTGAATGACACAGATATAGATGGCGTCATATGTATTAAAAGTGAAATAATAATAGGCCCGTAACTGTTACATTTGATGGCTATTATTACCCCACTGGCCACCATTCCCCCCTTTCCCATAAAAACGGTCACTTCAATAACCCATAACAAGGGGGGGAATGGCCATTCCCCCCCTTTCCCCTAAATGCATTTAGGGATTATTCTCAAGTCAGTATTTTAAATGAAACTCGATAACTGATATTCAGTTATCGAAACAATTGTCACATTTTTAGAATTTTCAACATTTTTCATTATATTGTGGAATTAGCTAGAAACATTGAGTTTCATTTAAAATACTAATATGAGTAGATTCCACGAAGTAAAGGTCGAGAAGTTAATTTTATTATCAAGTTACCAACAATTAACAAGGTTATGAGTTATGATTTTATTTACAAACTAGTTAGGGTACCGGGCTTCGCACAAGGAGTTGATATGAGATTATGTGGTAGTTGCAATAAAAGGATACATTATCCTTCTATAAGTATGGCCGCAATGCCGGAGAACAGAACTTCCAGCTCTTTTATCTTCGAAAGCACACCTTTAGGTAGAAACGGAAATCTTCTTCATATATGTGGATAGAGGGCTACCACAACATATAACTCCCATGTTCGTACCTTGCATAGAATAACACATACATTTTTCAGGAGACTTTTGTAGCTGAAATTTTTTTTGCACTGAGACATTAATCGGGAACTAATTTAGATTCTAAATTTGATTATAGATACAGACTATAAGCAATTGTAAGATTTTTATATTTTAGGATGGTGGGTGTACTTGTCCTGGTGATGTAGCTAAAACTTTCGGAGCTGGAGCTGACTTTGTAATGGCCGGAGGAATGTTTGCTGGTCATGATGAGGGTGATGGTGAGCTTATTGAAAAAAATGGAAAGAAATTTAAGTTATTTTATGGAATGTCGTCAAGTACAGCAATGGACAAACATGCAGGTATCCATTTATCTAACTATAAAATATGTAATCCTTAAAACGTGATAAATATGACAGTATCTATGTTTATTATATATCTTTGATCGGGTGAATTTTAAATAACAGGATATGAAAAAAATGCAAAAGGAGTCGATCAGTCCGTTTAATTTGATGTTGAAAATCTAGCATTCTATACTCCGTTTTAAAAAGGCATGGTGAATAAATCACTCATTTTGGCCGGAACCATAGGCGTACCACATTTAGTCATTTGAAAAAAGTTAAGGCTACTAAAATTATCTCATTTCCGAAAAGAACCGTTTTGTAATATTATTTAAAATGAAATTTCAAATGATCAATAATATAATAAACTGTGGATTATATCACTGACATCAATTTTCTAGAAAATTTATTAATATGTATAAAAGGGCGTAGACGAGTCCCTCCACTAAGCTCCAGGTAGTTATAATCCTACATACACTAAATAATAAAATAAATGTTAATAACAATTTTATACATTTACATATATATATCTAAACCAACCCCATTTGCCGATTATTTCACCCAATTAGCAGGTAATTGAAGAAACTTGATAAACAGGTGGCTCAAAAATGGTTTTATTATTGTGAAATATAGTCTTTTCAGTTCTAAGAAAATGCCCCCATAATACAATGTACTTACTAGAACTTTTCAACTATAAAAGTAGCGGAAAGGTTGAATATTTTCAATTTACAGTTCATCTGTTCTGGAGAAACTGCTGTGTTGATTGATTTCCTCATTATTACTGTTATTTGTTATTATTTTTTACCGTTATTGTTAACTGGTGTTTATTTTTGTTCATCTATACAAGTTCTCTTCTCATCACACGAGACAAACACCTAACTACACCTTCCAACTATATAGTGTTCCAACCAAATTCGACCAGATATAGAGGATTTATCACCATCTAAGCGACCTAAAGTTGGCCCATTGTCGCTGAAAAATATGATATTAAATTGCTATTCCTCGTTGAAGAACGACTAAATTAGAAGAAAAATCATGAATTTGACAGGAAGTGTTGATGAAACTTACTGCAACTATGATGGGTGTTTCAAAAACAACAATTTATAATTTAATGAAGGAGAAAAAAAATTGAAACATCACAGCCCCAGCAAAGTCCCCAGGCCGACCCAAACTTGAAATGGATGACGACTTGAAGAATGGAATAAGGCGTAAGGTGCATGCTTTTTTCTTTAGAAAAGAGATCCCAACTCTCTCCAAAATTATGGCTTCGGTTCAAGAAGATTCAGATTTTCCGAAAATGTCTCGAAGTACATTATGGAAAATTTTGAAGGAACTTGGATTTGAATATAAGAAACATTATCGGAACGCAATGTTGATTGATAGAGACGACATTGTCATTTGGAGGAGGAGTTATTTGCGCAATATTCGGAAAGCAAGACTAGATCAAAAACGAATTTATTATTTGGATGAGACTTGGTTAAATGAAAATCATACTGTTTCAATGTTTTGGCAAGACACGAATGTCAAAAGTCGGAGGCAGGCAGCTCTTGAAGGGTGGTCAACAGGCCTCAATCCACCAGCAGGAAAAGGACGTCGACTCATCATTACTCATATCGGAAGTGCCGAAGGTTTTGTTAAAGGTGGATTGTTGTGCTTTGAGTCGAAGCAAACCGGAGATTATCATGAAGATATGGATGCAGACGTTTTCGAAGAATATTTCTCACGAATGTTAGATCTAATTCCAACGGGCTCAGTCATTGTTATGGATAACGCAAGTTATCACTCCATGTTAGTGGAGAAATTACCTTCAACTGCATGGCGTAAACAAGATATCCACGATTGGCTAACCTCGAAAAATATTGAATGCCCAGATAACCCGCTGAAAAATGAGCTCTTGCAACTGGCCAATTCACATAAACACAAATATAGTAGATACGTTGTAGATCAAATGGCATCAGCGCGTGGTATAACGGTGCTGAGGCTTGCTCCTTATCACTGTCAACTCAATCCCATAGAATTAATATGGGCCCAAGTGAAAGGGGAAGTTTCAAGAAAGAATACGACATTCAAAATGAGTGACGTAAAAATTTTATTCGAAGACGCGTTAGGTAACGTAACCAAAGAAAACTGGAAGAAATGTGTTGAACACGTGATACAAGAAGAACTAAATATGTGGGAAACGGATCATATAAGTGAACACATGATTGAACCATTTATAATCAATGTTAATAATGGAAGCTCAACAGAATCGTCTGATTCTGATATATAGACTAGTTTTTGTGTTAGTTATTACTATTATTTGTTAGACTTTTTTTTATAAATATTACATTAATTCGTACTTTATTCCTGCATTTTTCTTTTTTCCTCTCCCATTGTAAAGTTGATACCTACTGCAAACAAATTTGCTATTTTTTATATAATATTTTATGTTTATTGTTTATTCATAGGAACACAAAAAAATTTGTTTTTATTGAATCGATATTGTGAACTCTTTTGAATAGTTTTCGTAATTATAATTTCATATATAGTGCCTTCATATTCATATACCAAGTTTGTTTTGTCCTGATTGCACGCCTCTGAGGATTAAATTGTTTATTTGTTCATTCAAATACAATACAGCGACCCTTTCAATACAATAGGCGACCCAACCGAATACAGAGTTACGGGGTGTGCCTACCTGAAATTCGTAACAAATGAGAAATTTTAGTACAAAATTACATAAACTTCGGAGATATTTTATTATACACCCTGTATCGGTTTTGCATACCTAATGAGCTTTTATTACTCCATGCCTTTTTAAAACGGACTATAACCAAAAAGTTGGCAGTGTCTTTATTCTACAATTTTTTTTTATTTTGAAAGAGGAAAACTGCAATCAGAAACTACATTCTATGAGCTATTGCGTTGGCTTATAAACTATCGTCATAGTTTCTCCACTATCCTGATGAGATTTCCCCATTGGGAATACCTCGTACACTTCATTTGAGGTTTATTGGTCAATTTCTCATCAATATTCGAGGGATGTTTTCCTGTGTAAGTGGTTGCAGAAGGGGGTTGTCATGATATTCTAACTTCGTATGATGTTTTCGACTTCTTTCTTGGATTGTTTCGTGAATGGTTGGCACACGAAGATCTTGATGGAGCATTTGGTTTGTGATGTACCACGAAGCATCAGTCATTGCTCGAAGAATTTTTGACTAAGCTTTTTGGATGCTGGACTTACTGGCACATCCCCACAGTTCTATACCATACGTCCATGTGGGCACGATCATTGTTTTATATATAAGGATTTTGTTTTCAAGTGACATTTCTGATTTTCGCCCTAGTAACCAATATAGTTCTCTCATTTTCGAATCAATCTGCTTCCGTTTCTTCATTATATGTTCCCTCTAAATCAGTTTACTGTCTAGGTGAATCCCTAGGTACTTGCAACTTGTTCACCTAGGTACTTCAATATTGTTGATGTACACTGGTGGGTACAGTACTTTTTTTAAGGTAAAGGTTATATGTTGGCATTTAGTGGTGTTTATTTTTGAAGCCAGCTTGCCAATTTGAACAGATGTTCTTGTAGATTTGAGCTTGCTACTACGGGGTCTTCATGGATAGCCATAAGAGCTGTATCGTCTGCAAAAGTTCCAACTATAGTGTAGTCAGTATTTGGAAGACCAGAAGTATACACTAAATAGAGGATTGGTCCTAGAACGCTACATTATGGGATTCCAGGTTTAATGATTTGTAGGTCAAAAGTTTCTCCGTTTACTTTAGTTCTGAAGTAGGATTTCATTAGTGCATAGTAAGGTGCAGAAAGGCATTGTTTGATTTTGTAAATATGTCCATCATGCCAGATCTTGTCAAAGGCCCGGCTTACATCTAGAAAAATTGCTGAACAACATTTTTTGTATCTATCGCTTCATTAATGGCGTGTACTAGGCGATGGCATTGCTTCGGGCGAAATCCAAACTGGTGCTCTGGTATTGTATGAAGAAGTTCATTTTTGGTGCGTAGAAGTATCAACTTTTCCAATAATTTGGATATAGTTGATAGTAGGCTTATTGGTCAGTATGAAGCAACGTTAGTTAACTTTTTTCAAATTGGAATGAGAATAATTTCAGACTTTTTCAGTTATTTAGGACAGTAGTGAAGTTTCATTATGGCATTAATGATATATGTTAGCATAACTACTCCTATTTTTGGTAGCTCTTTAAGCATTTTGGAAGTTCTATTCCAGGTGATTTTCTGGGATCTAGGAATTTTCTTCGAAAGCAATTCTTCGAAAACAATTCTTCGAAAACAATTCTTCGAAAATCAATTCTTCGAAAATGCGATTCTTCGAATACCATATTCTTCGAATAAACAATTCTTCGACTAATAATTCTTCGACAGCTTTATTATTTGGATTTACTAAAATCTGGGATAAGTTTTCATTAGACAATAATCAATATTTCTCGCATGATATATAAACGTATGATGCGGAACATACTAATAATAAATGAGAATTATAAGGTCATTTTCTTTTTTGAGAATACCTAGGAACTGGAAATAAAACACTACTTTTTTTATTTGTTATAATTATGTCAACATTTTATTAATAAATTACAGTAAAAGTTTACAGTACAGTAAAAGGTTACAGTAAAAATTACAGATAAATGACATAAATACTATCAAATACCAAGGTAAGAAAAATATTATAGATTAATATGATATGTTGTGAGCTAAACCTCTAATGTATTCTATTATATTATTTTTATCATACTGATTTACAAGAGTTTTGATTCGTTGATTACAATCTTTGTACTTCTTTCTTGGTGTTTGTGGTTCAAATCCGCTTAAATATTGTTCTACACGAAGTTCATTTAGACTTTGCTCATTTTTTATACATTTTATAAATTTCCACAAGTTGGGGTGAACTGCTGATACTTGTGTTTCAAAACTTCGATGCCATCCTTCTACCGAATTATTTGTTCTCGGTAAATCATCCAAAACTGTTTGATATAGATTCCACAATTCGTATGGATATTGTGGTGGTTTTCGCTGTTTTCGATTTGGTCGCCCAATCCACGTATCTTCAAAATAATTAATAACACTTTCGGCTTCTGACGGAAATATTTCACTATCATATAATTGTTCAAAAGCCATAACTATATCATCCACTGGGACAAAAGCAATAGCACACAACATTTTTAGTTTGAAAGCAAATTCACTGTCAGTCTCATAGCGTTTTTTTAATCCATTCCTTTGAATCATTCGAAAAATGCATTGACTGAAGTGGAAAAAACAGCCTCTTTTTCTACAACTTGGAAAAGCACTATTGCAGGCATTAATCAATGCTTTTTCGAAGTCAGTGGTAATCGTTGCAGGCACTAAAGATGATTTCAAGTTTTTGAAAAAATTGATCATAAATTCGTTCCGATTTTTTTAGTAAGAGTGCATAAACTAAAGGTACCGATAAATTGTGTTGCAGTCCGTGAACGGTTAGTAATTGTTGGAATAATAACGGCACGGTTTTAAATGTGCCATCAATATACCAATGCTTACTGTTAGACAATAATTGGAGATTTTGTTCTGTAGTAAAAATTAATATTCTCTCGTCCACTGGACTGGCATCATATAGCAAAAAATTTTCATTTTTGTAGGTTTTCGTATATTCCTCCAAAAATATTATTTCGCTTCTATTAGTAGGAAGAGCTGGTCCTTGTAGATTTTTTTGTCTGATATTGCGAATACTCCGTTTCATACTGCTAACACTTGGAAGCTTGGGAGCTGCCGTTATGGAACATGTAGTCGAAGCAATTGATATTGTGCGGAGGATCATTACTTATTTTCGAGTTGATTCGAATTTTTTCGTACACTTTGGTCGCTTCCACCTCTGAGGCGTCAGCAATATGATTATGTTCTTTTGTTATTTTACTGATTTTATCGTCGACAGTAATTATTCTCGCTGGACAGTTTGTTTTTCTTTTTTCAAAAAATGCGCACTTCCAATACACTTTTTCACCTTTTTCAACATCTTTAAAATAAAAATGTCCCTCGAACAACAATTTACGTTTTCCTTTTTCTGAACAAACAAATTCTGCATCCATATTTACTTGCACAGGGTTCAATTAAAACTAATTTTATTTTATGGAAAACAATCCCTTTTATACCCACTCAGGTCAGTTGCAAATTTGGGATTAGATAAATTATACCTGATTTATATCACAAACAAATTCTGCATCCATATTTACTTGCACAGGGTTAAATTAAAACTAATTTCCAAGGGATTATCGTCAGTTGCAAGCTTGAGATTAGATAAATTATACCTGATTTATATCTCTGAACAAAGTCATTCCTTTTGGATACTTCGAAGAATTGTTATTCGAAGAATTATTAGTCGAAGAATTGTTTATTCGAAGAATTGCATTTTCGAAGAATTGATTTTCGAAGAATTGTTTTCGAAGAATTGTTTTCGAAGAATTGCTTTCGAAGAATTTTCCGGATACCGATTTTCTGTTATTGAGCAGTGATATATCCTTAATTTCCTTAGGAGTGAATAGTGGTATTTCTATTGCTGGTATGTTATCTGGATTGTCATTTTGTAGGTCATCTAAAATTTGTTGATCGTGAATATTATCCACAGGAGTAAAAACACTGGTTAGGTATTCGGTGGAAAGGTCCGCTTTTTGTTGGTTATATTTAGCCCATAGATGGTATGGGTTTCTGGGATGATCTTATTGGTCGCAATATTGAGTGGTCATAACAATTAAAATGTGTGATATAGTCCGAGAAACTTTTATCACTGCTTTCTTTCAATTTTAATTACAGTCTGTTACACAATCTATTGTATATAATCTTGTCACCTGGTGCTTGTGTTTGCTGCCATTTTGTTCTGGCTTTCCTTTTCTCTGCAATAAGTCTTTTTAACTCCAATGGTATGTTTATTTTGTTGTTACCACTTTCTTTGTTGGGCGTTGATTCTTTGCATAATCCTATAGGATCTTTGTAAACATTGCTGCTGCCGCTTCTATATCGTTTGAACTTTTTAAACTAATGTTCAAGTTTATATCAGAGTTAATTTCATTTCTATATCTGTTCCAGTGTGTTTTTCTATTACACAGTATTTTAGGTTTTTTATGTATATTACAGACGTACTAATAGTTGCTATTATTGGTATGTGGTCTGATGATAGGTCGTAATTTGCTATCACGTGTGTGTATGATGAATTGATACCATTAGCATTGTGTAACCTTATACAATGCCATTAGTGACATAAAGGTCCAGTAGATCTGGTACTTTATTAATATCGCTTGGCCAGTACGTTAGTGTACCTGTTGTAAGAACTTGATACTTTTTCGTTTATGAGGGTAGCGAGTTCCCTTTAGTTGTGGTTAATCTGGAACCCCTCAGAGTGTTTTTATTATTGAAGTCTCCTCCCGCAATGAATTTGGGTCAAAGTGTCTGAAAGTAGTCTTGATAATCTTCTTTTTTCAAGTTATGTCGAGGAGGGCAATATAGAATTGAAATTGTAAGTTCATATGGCATCATTTTAATTTTTATTGATGTAGCTTGGAGATGCTACTTTTCATATTTGAGCAATTCATAGTGGTCAATTGACGATTTTATTAGGATTGCCGAACCAGCATGTACTCTGTCATCTTCTGGGTGGTTTGTGTGATATAGTGTAAACTGTGGTATTTTGAAATATGATTTATTGGTGAAGTGTGTTTCACTTATCAACATAATATCTATTTTGAATTGTTGAAGGAAGATGATAATTTCATCTTTGCGGTGGGTTAATCAGTTGGAATTCCATTCTGCAATCCTAATAAGTTTGGCCATTATTTTATCTTATTCATAAGCATTGTTAGCATGTTTAGAACCATACTGTTTTGTTGCATAAGTTGACTGAACATACTTTTGAAGTCTTCTAAAAATTTACCTAATAGGTTTTTTAGGCTTTCATTGTTTTGGCCTTTCACTGCATTCGCATAATTAAGTGGATGTTGTGTATCTCTTTGCTCTGTCTCTCTAGAGGTTTGTATTTGTTGATGATGTCGATGATTTTTTATATTGTTTGTGACAATACTCACATCCTCTATAATTGACCGGGTGTGGCGTGTGGTCCTCCACAAAGTGCGCATGTTGCTGTGGTATCTTTGCTTTTTTTACAGTTGTTGGTAGCGTGAGTTCCACCACATTTAACTCAAAGATATGGACTAGTGCAATAGGTTTTCGTATGACCGTACAATTGGCATTGCGTACATTTTACTATATTCTTGTTTCTTCTAGGTGGCTCCATCTCTATTATTTTATTTTGGAGGGCTCTAATTTTATAAACTTCTTCGTTTTTTTCTGACGGCTTTAAGTTTACAAAAACATGTCTAGTGGCTCCTTACTTCTTCTATGTTTTGCATTGATGATGTTTCTCACTTTACATCCTTATGATTCTAGTTCCTCTTTAATATAATCGATTTCAACTAAGTGGTGTAGGTATTTTATAACAACCCTGTAGGCTCTTTCTTCTTCTTTTGGTTGATAAGTATGGTGAACAATATTATTTTCTTCATAAATCTAGTTAGCTTTCTATATGATTCGGGAGTATTTGTATTAATTTTGATAGTGTTATCTGCCATAGATTTGGATAAATATTCTTCATCCTCTAATATGTCTCGTATTTTTTCTGTGATGCTTACAAAGTTGGGGACACCATATACGAATATAGGCGGAGGCTTTGGGAATTTTACGTGTTCATTAGTAATGGTAAGTTGCACCATATCTTCTTTAGTATCCTTCGAGATAGAACTTATATTTGTTACTTAGTTTGATTTTATTATTTTCAGTTTTGTCACTATTTCTTTTTCCCCTTTTCACGCTCCTTATAACTTGCCATGGGGTTTCTTGGTTAGTCTCCTGAACTTCTATTTCATCATCACTGGTTGATATAATTCTTACAATTCGTGGATTGCTGACTTGTTGAGATGGTTGTTGATAAGTTGTTGGAATTGGTTTGGGTTGAATGGAGATACTCCTCCTTGGTTTGGAACCATAAGCATATGGGAATTTGTAGGGTATATTGGCATTGGCGATTGTGCTAATGACATATGTGGTGATTGTGTTATGGGCGTTTGCAAGTATTGAGAACTTATTGTTGGATGACCCTGTATAATGTTTGTTGAAATTTGCATATTGTTGGTAAATCCATTATTGTTATTCCCCGAAGGGAACATTTATATATCTCTTTTCAATCACTAACTGGAAAATTGGAATTTATTTAAATACTGTTATCAGAAAAAACAAGTTTTTTTACACTAATTAGTAAATTTAGAGTTGCTATCGACACAATTCGGTCGCGATTGACTTGGTAAATCAGCACATGTCTCTACGCTACGAATGTAAAACCAATACTTCATTCTACAATAAACATTAACAGGTGTAAGTTTTGTTGAATACTCAGTTTGTTTACATCAAATGTTGGACTATCCCAAACATTGATTTATTCAAATGTAATATACTTATAGTGTACTTTGATTACTTTGCATTGATGGCGCAACTAATACGGTACTGCTTAAAAATGCCTTCTAACGAATACTTCTTTAAATTAAAACAGAGAAAACTTGTACCACCGAACGACATTTCCCTTAGGGCATAATAATTGAACTATACGTAAAAATGTTCTTAGTAATACATCAATAAGAAGAAGACGCACACGAAACATTTCAGTTTATCCCTTCAATATGAATATTTACTCATTATTAGAAATCAAGGAAGGAATGTTTGTATCATCAACATCAACTACTAAGGTTATAAAGCCTCGTGTGTTCTGTGTAGGCTTAGTTACTGTTTTTCCGGGAACAGCATTATTAATTAAATCCCAACAGTGGGGTAGTGGGGATTTACACACCTAAAGTCGAACCATAGACAAATAAAATATTTGAAAGTTCCTAATACTTTTATTTCCATCATAATTTAGTTTATGTTCACATTATTCAATTAGTTTGGTCCGTTTTGGTATCACTTTTCGAACTTTGTTACTCGTCCATTCTAACCCAGTAACCTTGTCATCAAAAGCAGGGTCTTAAGTATAGCCAAATTTGACCCCGAAGCATCAGTTTTCATAAAAAAACAATTATAGGGAATCATTTTAAAAGCCCACAATTCCACGCCACCTAGTAAAGTATTTCAAGTTTCAAGCTAATTAGCCTCGAATCATCTTATTGCGCTGTATGGTGGAAGTAGCTCAATTAAAAGCCTCAATGATCTGCGCTATCAGCTCTTTGCCAGGTTCCACTCACTTAGAACCTACCACTAGGTACAGAGGTGGCTTGGTATTGATATCGATCCTCTTGAATTGGGGTGGGTTCTAACAGCACACGGCCTTTCCTCAAGGATGATGCCAAAGGATGCGGCTCCTTCACACCTCTTGCAGATGATCTCCTCCAATTGTAAGAAGATATGTGGCAATTAATGTAGCTGCAGAAAAGCAGGTTTGAAGTGCTCTATTGTACGTGGCCAATGTAGTGGATAGTCCTGCGAGTATCGGCCAGATATCATCGTTGACGTGGGCACTCCCGAGCTCGATGACCTACTAGATGGTGATGAAATAGATGGCATGCTTGTCAACACTGACAGCCCTCCAGGTAACATAATTCATCGAGCTGAAGATATACGGGAGAACATGGACACGGAAGCTGAAGAGTATTTTCAACATAGGCCTTCCAAGAGGTTTAAGCAAAGTTAAAACCTGTTTTCACTGTTTCTTTCCATTCTTTCTAGCAATTCTTCTTGATAGTATGAACCTGTTACGATAGATTTCTTTTCATTATAACAATTTTGTTATTGAATAAATCTAACAATCTTTTGTTGTAATGAATATATTCTTATTTTCAAGATTTTACCCAATTCTATAGCTCGAAACTTGAAATACTAGCATTGATGGAAAATTTGATGAACTTTGAAAAGCCATATCTCGCAAACTGTTAGATCTATAATAACTATTTTGATCTAAAATTGTAGGTAATTTAATGTACTTTTAAAATGATTATAATTGTTTCTTATGAAAAAGTAATGCTTCAGGGTCAAAATTGGCTAAACTTAATAAAAGTACAAAATTTGGCAATTTTAACAATTTATTATTTGCGGAGCCAAATCTCGGAAACTATTAGGCCTATAATAACCATTTTGGATAAAATTGTGAGTAACTTAATTTACTTTTAAAATAATGATTGTAGTTTTTTATGAAAAAGTGATGCTTCAGGGTCAAAATTGGCCAAACGTAAAAAAAGTGCAAAATTGCACCGATTTTTACGATTTTTGGCGGTGATCCGGAAGGTCGCCGAGGTCAAAAATTTGGATTTGGCATCTCGGTACTATCACATACAACAATAAAAAAAGAAACCTACTGCCCCATTTCATGCAAGGTAAAATTTATTATGTTACTGGGTTATTCGTCTTTCCTTGTCTAAGGAATGAACAAAAAAGAAACAGGCGTCTTTCGAGTCGCAGTTCATGCAGACGTTGTTTCTATTTGAAGAAAGTTCTTAAACATGAGAAATAGAAGTACAAAGTGTATTATTTCTACGTGACTCATAAATCGTAGTGTTACATACATAACTGAATTTAAAAAAATTCAAGAATGCATGTTAAAATTATTAGTTCTAGAGTTTTTAAAAGTATTTCCGAATTATTCACAAAGATAAAGAAATTTTAGAATTAAATATGACAACAATGCTTTCATCTTTATGTGTAAGTTTACGAGGTTATTGCTCTATCAAAACATTTTGGTTTTAGTGCAGATCTTCAAATATAATTTTTAGTTAAATAATAATTGGAAACTATGTTTTCTAGGTGGCGTAGCAGAATATAGAGCATCAGAAGGCAAAACTGTCGAAGTTCCTTACAAGGGAGAAGTGCAAAATACAATTTTAGATATTTTAGGAGGACTTCGTAGTGCTTGTACATATACGGGCGCATCCAAATTAAAAGAGCTGCCTCGCAGAGCAACTTTCATACGGTGTACTCAACAGCTTAACAATATTTACAGTTAACTTTCCAATTCAAAAGTATATAGCAGAATGGAATTACCAAATTTAAAGTAGATAATGTTTATTTATCTTTAAATTAAAAATTATACAGTTTATCTTTTTTTTCTTTCTCTCTTGCACACATTTCTTTTCACATTATTCAGTGGTAGAGGTATTTCCGAACTTTATTAATTACATAATTTTCAGTAAATATATGAAAGGAAAATATGTAGGTGCGGGAATTTTATCAGTACGAATATGTTCTTTACTTTACATGAAAAGTATAGCTGTGACAAATAAACAACACGATAAGGCATGGAATTGCTAAAAAAATGGAAACAGGCGTGAATTAATACATCTAGATCCTCTACAAATCAGTATTTTAAAATTCATCCTACATTACCCCATCCTCTCGAATATATATTCAATTATACAACACCCAAATTCTATTCATCTACTATTTTTAGACTTAAAACCAATCACGGGAGATTTCCAGCACACCTTGCAAAATTTGGCATTATCATCTTTTTTGGTTGCCTTAATAACGTCGTGAGATCCGAATGTTTAATTGAGTCGCTTCCCAGATAGCACAAATACGTTTTAAAGACGTTTGTTCACGACGTTTCTAAGATGTACACCAATATCCAAAAAATATTTTAAAGACGTCTTTACGACGTGCATTGTTACAAAACAAGGCGTCTTAAAGACATCCAGTTTGTACGTGTTTAGGACATCCAGTTTGTATGTCTTTAGGACATCCAGTTTATACGTCTTCAAGACATTCAGTCTCGGACGTCTTTAGGACAAACAGTTCTGGACGTGTTTGAGCCGTCTATTTACTTGATGAAAATTCATTTAATCACTATATAACACATACAAGTACATAAAAAATATAGATTTTTCAGTAACACAGCTAAATTTAAAAAATAACATTTAATATTAAGTAACTGCGTTAGTGAAACGTGTCGGATATTTTTTACATACTAGTATGTGTTATTTATAGCGGTTGAACGAAGTAAATATACAATTTTTAAACTTCTTATAGTTATAGAATAATAAAATATTAGAAATTATGAAAGCAATAAGGTATACGGCAACACTGTTATTTCAAGATAACTTTAGACTTTTATGAGTTCTAGACTGTATACATCTACAATAAAAGGAATCAAATTTCTTTTTGACTCTTTAATAAACATCAATACACCATTATAACCGTTTAACAACATTATTTTTCCTCTCTCCTGCTCTCCTTAACCAGTTTTGGATGGACTTTTCGGTTTCATTAGTTCCCGCCATATTTGCTGCTTCAGCAGAACCTAAAAGAGAGAAAAGAAAATGGTGGTAAAAAATTACGAAGAAATGTTAGAATGGATGAATATTGCACTGAAATTATCTACTGGACCATGATTTTTGACATCCTCTGTAAGATGTAACAAGTTATGAACATTATGAGATATATTTTCTGAACCATACAAAGTCTTAAATGTTACAACAAAATATTTTAACAGTTCTGATGCATAGTGAATATGAACGAAATATCTCTCATTTGACAAAATTATCAAAGCAATATGAAGGGAAAGAAAATTTAAATATCTGTCACCACTTAAATTATTTTTAAGTAGTAAAATGGTCCAGTGTAAAATAAAAATTGTCTAAACTCGGTGGCCTTCCACCTTTTTATCTCGTTTAAGCTTCTAAGTTTACGGTTAAATTCACATGGTATTGATACAGCAATCTTAACAAGCGAATCAGATATATTTGAAATTTTTTGAAAGGAAGTCTTTGTTGCTGGTTTCCCACAACACCAAAGAAGTAAAAGTTTTTTTACTACTCCTAAACATACTAAATGCATATAATCGAGAGGGAAACTATTGATAATATTTTTGTGGGGTATATCTACAAGGACTGAAATACCAGTGTGATGATTCTACTGATTTTGGGACCTAAAATCTGAATCGGTTCTTAAAACAATATTATTAACCCCAGGAAAGCATAGTAGCCGCTATGACCTTTAACACACAACAAAGGATTTGGCCTGGGCATCACATATAAAACCTTTAATTCTAACATCGTAAAGTTGGTCATTAACTAACATACCATTATTTATAAGATTTACTGCATCATTGACAAAATCAACCAGAAATAAGTTGGGGTCTTTAGGTTTTTCATTCCCTTGATGAATGCCTGCAATATCCACCACATTACTTTTGACAATACTACATAGAATTGGATAAACTTGACTTGTTGAACTCTTTAAAAGTGGTAGGCCATCAATATTTATATTTAGATGAATTGTATTTTCTAAAATCTCCTCATTTGAATGTTGAATAATATTTAATATGCAATTTTGTAATCCAAAATGAAAGTAGGATCCAGGTTCTATTTTCTTAATATCGATATTCCTTACAGTCCCTAACAAAGTTCTGGCATCGGAGGGCAGATCAGCAGAAAATTCTTTTTTAGTGATACCCAGTAAATTATGTATAGCAATATGTGAAATATTATGATGTAAAGCCCATTCTGCTAAACTAGATTTCAAACATGCATTCGGAGGAATCGTAGTACAAACAATCGAATTTAAAATAGAAACTGATGGAGAATTATTGCTACCAAATACTTCGATTTCCTCACCATTATCACTACTAGAGCTAAAAGAATCTGATAAGATATTATTAAATATAGGTTAACACGAAGAACCGGGTTGATTTGATGTCTAGGGAACACGAGAGTTTGGACGAGTGTAGGGCTGTTGGGCTCTTTTAGCACGCATATAATATTTTTGCATGTCCTTTGAGCGATTCATGATGAAGTAAAATGCAAATAAAAATTTAAACTTCCTTTTTTTAAATCCAGGATACCACATCAGCCACACAATTCGGAGGATAAATACTAAATAACGGAGAATAAATAATAAATTACCATTAAATTACTTATTAGAAATATATTTATACTATCAAACAACCACAAATACGAACAGGAGGATACGAATTTAAGTAGGGTTAAAATAAAAATGTTATAAAATGGCCGACGATTATAGTAATCGATAAATACTCCATAGTATCCATACTTTGCATTCACTATCGAATTAAACATCGACCATCTATTGTCACTTTTCTTGTATTGGCTGAGCCTAGTTGCAAGGTTTTGATCACCTCTCTTTTTCTCAAACCTTAAAAAAACGGAAAAAGATTGTGCACCGCAACTGCGACTTATCGTTCGTTCATAAAGTATATTAATGTCTCGGTAATCGATATATTTCCTTCGACACCGCCCTTCAATGAAAGAATCGATAGATAGTGGTAATTGCGGCGGCGGACCAAGTCGAAGATCGCGAAACGATGGAGCGCGCGGGAATATGTCATTGGTCAAAGACAACGGACGAATAGCGCCAATAACGGAGTGTTGAGGCGCCATATTCATGATTTTTTACTATTTGCAGCATAGATAAATCAAATATTACTTTCTCTATGGTTTGCAGTTTTAAAGTTGTACACGAATTATAGTTCTAGTATAAAAGTTAAAGGAGCGGGTTGATGATGAAATATAACGATGTATAATTCCATTTGATATTGATAGGTTACATTTAAAATATTTTTTGCTCACAATGTGTTCAACGTGTGTAGTGGGCCACAAATAAAAAAACAGAATCATCATAGTCTTTAGATGCAAGCGCAAATTAAAAATTACTAAAAGAGTTGAACGTCCACATTATCGACATATTTAAAACGTCTTTAAAACATCCCTACAAAGGCGTTTTAAACATGTCGTGAGAAGGACGTCTTAAGAACGTCCGTTTTACGTACCAGGACATTTGGACCTAAGTAAGTCATGAACTGGACGTCTTTAAGATGTAGTGTGCTATCTGGGTTATGAAGTTGAGTTATAACTTTCTGCTAAATATTAGCCACATCCTTTATTATACTAACAGAATAATTTATGATTTATTAATGAATTTCTTGAAGAAGTCCAATGTTACTATCTAAATTGAAAAAAGCCATTTCCAAAATTCTGTGGCAAATGGAGTAATTTATGTGCCACACACACCCACCAACATATTGAAATGCAGGCAACCAGCATTACAGACGTATCAAGAGTTTGAAACTCAGACTACTAACATTACACTCGAAAGCTTAGGAATCTTGTAATAAGTCGATATTCTATTAATAATTTTCGTAAATGTTGTACGCAGAAAAAATTCTAGAATACTATCAAAACGGCTTCTGGCCAGCAAGGTCGACAATTAATGCAATACACACCTTAGAATAAAGAAGATTCCAAAAAACTAAGAACACTGATTAACAGGCGTTTAACAGATAGACGGCATACTGAGAAGGGCAAATTTACACACAAAATTTAATGGTTAATCAATCACAAGTTACAGCATATGGAGACGATGTTACGATAATAGCAAATACAAAAGAACAATTAATAAAAGATATAAATGCGTTAGGGGCGGAAGCACATAAATTCGATTCGTATATAAATGAAGGCGAAACAAAATTTATGTATATAGGAAGGGATGGGAATAACATACAAAACTATCTTGAAACCGAAAACCACGCAGATTTGAAACTGTTTCCCACTTCAATTATTTAGGAGTGAACAATATTAAAAATTAAACATTAACAGATAAAATAAAAATACATATTTATAATACGATTGAAAGAACAGTTATCACCTGCGTAATGGAATCGAGCACAATAACAAAAAATCAGTATAATGGTCTAAAAATATTAGAGCGAAAAATAATAAGACCAATTCTGGGACTAGAAACTACAAGAGATGATGGAACAGAATTCGCAAAAGTAAAAAAATAAACGGTTTTAAAGATTAAAACTAACTTTTCCGCATCTGTGGCCCTGAATAATATTCTATCATAAAATTGTCACTTGTATACTCTTCGGGGGATGTATCGTGCTAACAAATCGACATTTGTCCAAAAATAACCAAAAATGTAATATATCTGGATTTATAGGACCCGATGTACTCGCTCTAATCAGCTGAAAAATTAAAAGGATACATCTGTGAGGCACCTTGAACAATAATCATTCATAAAATTGGTCACTTGTATACACTCTGGAGACTGTATCTTGTTAACAAACTGAAAATTTTCCAAAAATGACAAAAATTTGGTACTCCAAGTACCATAGAAACCAGTGTACTCGCTTTAGTGAGCTGAATATCAATATTCATTTTTGAGACGCTCTAAGTAATATCCAATCATAAAATTGGTCACTTGTATATACTCCGGAGGCTGTATCGTGCTAACAAACTTAAATTTCTCCAAAAATGACAAAAATATCATACTTAAACAACTATAGCACCTGTTGTACTGGCTCCGGTGAGCCGAAAATCAATAGGGTTCATCTGTGAAGTGTCCTGAATAATATTCAATCATAAAATTGGCGACTTGATGAACTCCCGGGACTGTATCGTGCTAACAAAATGAAATTTCTCAAAAAATGACTAAAATGTCGTACTTCTAGTACCTTAGCACCCGTTGTTCTGGCTCTAGTGAGCTTAAAATCGATAGGGTTTATCTGCGACATGTCCTTAACAATATTCAATCATAAAATTGGTGACTTGTTGCACTCCGGAGGCTGTATCGTGCTAACAAGACATGTAACGAAAAGTGGTCGACGACGACGACAACATACACACAGGATTTTTTTTTCTCTAAAACCCGTTTTTTTGGCTTTTTGTTGATGGAAAACGTAAAAATAACTCAAAAAATTTCAAATTTCCAACTTTTTTTGGGGTAAACCAATACTTTTCTCCCATATTAGATAAGTTGGGTGGAAAAGTAATAAACGGTTTTAAAGATTAAAACTATTTTTCCGCATCTGTGAGATGCCCTGAACAATATTATAACAACCCGAAATGTTTCCAAAAAGGACCAAAAACTTAGCACTTCAGGTACCATAGCACCTGAAAATTCTCCAAAAATGACAAAAATTTGGTACGTCAAGTACCATAGCACTCGCTATACTGGCTTTAGTGAGGTGAATATCAATAACGTTCGTCTTTGGGATGTTCTGAATAATATCCAATCATAAAATTGGTGACTTGTATTTACTCCGGAGGCTGTACCGTGCTAACAAACTGAAATCGCTCCAAAAATGACAAAATTGTCGTACTTATAGTCCTATAGCACCTGCTGTACTGGCTCTAGTGAGCTGAATATCAATAGGTTTCATCTGTGAGATGTCCTTAATAATATTCAATCATAAAATTGGTCACTTGTATTTACTCCGGAGGCTGTACCGTGCTAACAAACTGAAATCGCTCCAAAAACGACAAAAATGTCGTACTTAAAGTATTATAGCACCTGCTGTACTGGCTCTAGTGAGCTGAATATCAATAGGTTTCACTGTGAGATGTCCTTAATAATATTAAATCATAAAATTGGTCACTTGTATTTACTCCGGAGGCTGTACGGTGCTAACAAACTGAAATCGCTCCAAAAACGACAAAAATGTCGTACTTAAAGTACTATAGCACCTGCTGTACTGGCTCTAGTGAGCTGAATATCAATAGGTTTCATCTGTGAGATGTCCTTGATAATATTCAATCATAAAATTGGTCACTTGTATTTACTCCGGAGGCTGTACCGTGCTAACAAACTGAAATCGCTCCAAAAACGACAAAAATGTCGTACTTAAAGTATTATAGCACCTGCTGTACTGGCTCTAGTGAGCTGAATATCAATAGGTTTCACTGTGAGATGTCCTTAATAATATTAAATCATAAAATTGGTCACTTATTGCACTCCGGAGGCTGTATCGTGCTAAGAAACTGAAATTTCTCAATAAATGACAAGAATGTCGTACTTCAAGTACTATAGCACTCGTTGTACTGACTCTGGTGAGCTAAAAATCAATAGGGTTCTTCTGTGAGATGCCCTGAACAATATTCAATCATAAAATTGGAGACTTGTTACACTCCGGAGGCTGTATCGTGCTAAAAGGACATGTAACGAAAAGTGACCGACGACAACGACGACATGCACACAGTTTTTTTTATAAAACCGTTTTTTCCTGTTGTTCTTGATGAAAAACGTGAAAATTCCAACTTTTTTTGGGGTAAACCAATACTTTTCTCGCATATTAGATAGGTTTGGCGGAAAAGTAATAGAGTATCAACTGGAAGGCGATAACAATATAAGAATTAATTAAAATTGAAATGTTACAACGGGTAGGACATATAATCAGAAGAAAAGCATCGGAAAGAATCCGAAAAGTTCCAGAGAGGATCCCGATCTGGCCTAGACAAAAAGGAGCACACAGAAAAAGATCGAAATATGCAGTAGAAGAAGATACAACAAAGAGAATAGGAATAAATAATTGGAAATTAAAATGTAAAAACAAAGTAGAAGTGGCAAAAGATACAGAGAATACCCACAACAAATTTTAAAAAATAGAGAGGAGGAATAATCCACCGCAATAAATGGATCAAAATGCAATTCATTCGCATTAACCATAACTTGCAAGGATTGGACGGCTTGATGATGATGATGATGACATTTTATACTTTTATTCACCAAAACAACTGCGTCAACCACTTTAGGCTATTGCCAGTAAGCACATTTGCAAAGAAATTGTAGTACATTAGTATCTAGGTGTTATTTTAGGTTTCCCAAAAAAACTTAATTTTCAATAGAGGCTTTCTGAAAGTTGTCAAAAACTTCATACAGATGACATAAAGGAGCCAGTTATGGGCATTTTGCTATTTATCTGTCTTACAAAATTGAATGATTGACTTTTATTGGGGGCCTTTTATTCACATAATTGATGTGTTAAGTATTCCCGTTCACAATATTGATGCCCGTACCTGTTTATTCTAATCTCGAAAAAAGTTCTTTTAATATTATCCTTTCTGTCCAGTTATCTGGTCTTAGAATAGTTAGTTCTGTACGAGGGCAACCCAGAGACATTTTGAAATAAAAAATATAGCGAAAACTGGAATTTTTATTTTATACCTACATTTTCTATTTTTCTACATAATCGCCATTTAAATTAAGACATGTATCATAACTTAGTACAATGTTTTCAATACCTCTCTGTGGAATCTGCCGTCTGCGCGTTCAACTACTGGCCTCCCAGACAGCACAAGTACCTACGTACTTAAAACCTTCCCAGAATGTCCGTTATCGGACATCCGAAGTCCCAGGTACGTCCAATTCAGACTATTAGCCATCCTCAGGACGTCCTGGGGCCATCCTTTTGTTACCAAAGCACTCGTCCCATGGAAGTCCTAATTAGAACATCTCATGTACGGCCCCTTAGTTTCTGTTAAGTTATTGGCACATGTTCTGAGCATAGTTTAATTTTTGTTTGAAAATAAGTTTTGAGGATATGAACTGTTGAATCTTCAATAGGTCCATTTAAAATTATTTCTCTATTAGATATATCATTACTGCTATCACTTCTACTATAATGATGCTCTTCAATGTCGATGTTTTCAGCAGAGAATGCCTATTCCGCCTATGTCTATATTAAAATCGTCAAATTTGAGTCTCTTGCCACGCATGGTATACCTACTTTTTCACGAATGCTATGATACATGGGACGGGATGAAGCTCTTATTTTATTCGCCCTTACGTATGTACCAGGAGGCTCACAGCGAAACAAACACAAAGAGATTTATGCACAAATCATCATAACTTGTAGATCACAACACAACTTATACATGCAACTAAACAAAATGGCGACTGACGCACAGGCGGGTGGCGAAGTAGTGAAAGTGCTAGAATATGGACGTACTGATTATAACCTGTACTGTCTGGGTTAGGTACATAGACATGCAGTTCAGCGCTGCGTCGCGACCCAAGTCTTAATCGCTGAGAATAGGTGGTGTCGCTCGGGTTGTACGATGGATGATTGGAAAGTTTCCATCCAAAACCATCCAGGAGATTTTGAGTACGATTGGCTGTGTGTGGATGAACGTTTTGGAGAAACAGAACTTTCTCTCAATCTTTTCCCTGTTTTGTATCATGCGTTTCAAGTGTTTCGTCAACAAAAAAAAGCACAGTTAGCAATTCACAACAGAAGGGATTTCATTTGTAGCGCTCATTTTAACACTTCACTGTATCACAGTTTATTGCTTTCAGAGCACGCTGCCGATTTGACTGTTCCAATCTTTTCTCTCACTTACATCCACTCTCCTGTGGGAAAGAAATTCCAAGATGCACAGAATATCTGTCACTTATTACGCACTGTGGTCGGCTGTTTATTAATATTTCAAATCGTTAAATCGTCATTGTATCAGTTTGCTCCACCTCCATGTGCGTGGGCATCAATTCAGAATGCGCAGTGGAAAAATTGGAACATAGAGATCAAAGGTGACGTCAACGATTGAAACAACTGCTTCTGTAAGCTTTAAACTGTATTCTGTATACAAAGTAGGATCGGCAGTATGCACAAGCTAACACAGCTGGTTGCGTAGGAATGAGCCCTAGCAACGCCCTCTATCGCGCAGGGCAAAACGTCTGTTACTTTCTGGACGCGTATTCTTGAAAGAACGAGAAAGGAGTACTCCCAGCTCCCTCACTTGAGCTCCCCAATGAAAAAACGTCATATTCTTGAAAAGTGAAAAGTACCGGAGAGCAGTGATGAGGGAGCAGAATCGGGGAACAGCGTTGCCAGTTACCTTAACCAATGAACGTGCAGAAATTTTGACAGACAAGATAACCGAATTAATTGATAACCTCACTATTTTGTCTTTGTTATTTGTTTGCTTTTGGTTAATATTTTGTCAAATTTTTAAAAACATAACATGGATGTTAAAAGTAAACAGCTGAGTCCTAAGCAAAAAGAAACTTTGGTTGATTTTGTTTACGCGCAATCCAAAATGTACAAAGGCAAACTAACCGCCACTTATACAAAGGCAATAAGTGTACTAATGTGGAAAGAAGTGACCTGCCTTTTGAATGCTATGCCTGAAGGAGCCACTAAAGACTGGAAACAGTGGAGAAAGGTAAGGTTTCTACATCTACTCATTGTCTTGAAATGTTTGTTTTCCTTTTAATTGTAACCACTTTTTTAGACATGGACGGATATTAAAAAAAATGTTAAATGCAGAATGAGCAAAGAAAAAAAACACAGTCAAGGAACAGGTGGTGGTCCTCCGATGTCCCCTCCAAATGACACAGAGAAATCAATTGAAGAAAAAATTGTTGAAATTATAACTCCAGTTGCCATCCAGGGAAATGAAGAGGTAACCGAATCACAATGTATATTTGAGTTTGAAGACCCTAGAAGTACCAATGAAATTGAGGTGAGTAGTGATAAAATTATGCTAAGATATTTAAAAAAAAAACTTTAAAAAGGTTGGGTACTCAAGTCACTAAACAATTCTAGACGAGCCTCTGTAACGAAACAAATAAAAACATGACCTTTAGTCATCTTGTATTCATTAATTTAGGTATGTCCTTTTAAACAAAATCAATGTCATCTTAATATACTTATTTTGAATTTGGATTTACTTTAAAACATTTGATACAATACTTTGCAAACTAATAATCATCCTGAACTTATTCTCTTATTGCCATCAGAGTATTCATGATTGCTAATTTCTTATTTTATTTTTCTGGTATATTTTAAGAAGTTGAATATCCTGTGCAAGATTGGAATGTAGACCATATTGAACGTGAGGAAACGGAAGGTATATATGTAGGAATTGACCACACATATAGTACTGTTCCTTCACCTAAAACAACCCCATCGGGCAAAGCCGAAAAGGTGGCTATTAAAGAGAATATGGCACCTAGAAAGGTTGATGGATTCTATAGGGAATAACAAGCAGTTCCTTGAAATCAGCCAAAAAGGTATACCTCCTACAGATAATTATAGAGAAAAAAACTACAAATAATCACAACACAAAATGATATGAAGAAAGACTATTACAAAAAAAATGGAAGGTAAAGAAAAATCTTATCAAAAAAAAAATTGAAATTCTTAATGAAGTTTCAAATTAATTGATTAGAATTGCAGCTGTATGCGAGACTGTGAAACATTCCATTCCTGAGAAAGCATTAGGTTTAATGTAGTAGTTGTATATATTTATTTTTATTATTCTTATGTTATTAGAAAATTAGTTATTTTATTTATTTATTAAGCTCAGCTTAGATTACCTCTAGTACTGTTACTGTTGGTAAATAAAATATTTGAAATACTAATTTAAAATGTTTTATTTTCCTCTCAAAATGTTATCTTAACCTAATTAATAATTAAAATGATTAGCAATGATGTTTTGCTGCAAATTCCTCCCAGCAACCAAATCGGGATTAATTAGTTGTGGCATGTTATCAATAAAATTTGGATAATTATACATACCGTACTCAGGCTCTTCTACATGAGGTTCATCTGGTTCTGGAATCTTTCTCTCCAAGCACAGATTATGGAGAACACAGTAGGCATTTACAATTTTTCCAGCAGTAGTTGGGGGGTAATGTAGAGTGCGATATCTCAACAAACACCTAAATCGGTTTTTCAGAACACCATTACATCGCTCAATAATGGATCTTATGGAACATAATCTTTCATTATAAAGCTGTTGTCCATCATTTTGAGGATTCACAATTGGAGTTAATAACCAAGGACGAGTAGGATAGCCTAAAATAATAACACCGAAATCTTTTAGCGAATCATTCACAAAGAAGTAAAAAAAACAAGAAAATAAATAAATTTAATTTTTTACACCTATAATCCTTACCCGAATCGCCCAATAAGAAGAAAATATTTGCGGGATTCCTCCTGTATACTTGTTCCATTAAATTGGATACTGCAGATTCTCTCCAAATGTGTGCGTCATGAGTGGACCCTGGGAATCTTGAGTTTACATTTAATATTTTCATATTGTTATCACAAATCTGAAAAATAATGTATGTATGAAGAAGTATCTTTAAAGGTTTTTTTTTTAATTGACTGACTAGTTGTACATTAAGTGAATGATAATTCTTTCTGTTCACATAAACATGCTCGGGAAAATTATCATCATTAACCAAAGGAGCCACAATGCTTACGTGGGTACAGTCAATACATCCAATTATTCCGGGAAACTGGTGTTTTCCATAAAACCTAAAAGAATTATACTCAGTGCTAGTAGAGCGATAGAAAAAATAGAATTATACAGACTAAACATTTTAATAATTTTTCTTTCTATTGTTAATGTCAACTTACCTGGTGCGAAGACTTTCCAACTCTACAGTATTTTGAGGAAACCTTATCACATTATTTAAAATGTCAGGTTGGTTCAATGCATTTGTCACCTCATTAATAGCTCTGCTGGTTGAAGGTTGGCTAATGGCTACAAAACTGTTGGAGCCAGTAATTTCCTGGTAGCTGCCTGAAGCATAAAATCTCAGGGCAGCAAGTACCTAAAAACCATGCATGTATGGATAGAGCTGAGGTTCTTGTGGGTTGTGGTAGAAAAGGGGTAATCATATCAATTATATTATGACAGAGGTCTTTATCGTCTCTAAATAACTGTACAAATTTACTGTTTGATAGCTGGAACGGATTTGTCTGGTGCAATACATCCCTACCAATACCCACTTCTTCTAACGCCTCCTCCACATTTTCGTTAATTATATTATTCCACAGAATTATATTGAAATCTTCAACATTCGTTTTAGTGTAAAAATTATATTTAAAATCTCTTCCAAATTTTGAACCACAGTAAACCAAAACAAAACTATTAGAGGTTAGGTCAAATGTAAAATACTCCCTTTTCCAATTCTCTCATTAGCTAGTAGGGGAACTTCGAGTTCTCTTGGGAGATGCTCCCTCCCTCAAATTTATTTCAAGAATACGTGCTCTATCTTTTTAAGAGAACCACGCCTACTTCTCGCGCAAAGTTCTACTCCCTGAAATTCAAGAATAGGCACCCTGGAGAGACTACGTATTTGAACTTGTTCAAGATTTTACAAAACTCATGTGTTTCAGGGATATGAAGGTATATACAATAATGGTAGTCTAAATCAGAATGATGGGGTTTTGGTTTTCGATCACGATCATTTAAGGTTTAAAAAAACAATTGAGTATATTTTGGCGACATCAGAATCTTTGCAAATTTAGTTATCGCAAAAAATGAAAAAAATTGAAATTAAATCCATATATCGATCACTTAGTACTTGCCTAAAAAGTTTTAATCAGAATTTGATCAATTATTTAAATTCATGAAAAAACACGATATTAGCATTATACAGCTGACATAAATTTAGATTTATTAGACAGCAATGATGAAATAGTAGATGAGTACATAAATATAATGCGCTATTTTTTGGATATACTTCATACATTAATGCATACACTCGTTTACCTATTCGAACATGATTGGATTATTTTTATGTATCAAGTCGTAGCACACTTAACGTTAAATCATATATTTTTAGATATAACAATTACAGATCACTGCCCCATAGCCCTCACAGTAGAAACAGATCCAGTTAAATGAGCAGTTAAATCACAATTATTACTTAAATTATCCGTTACTAAAAAGTGCATTAAAATGGGAGCAGGTATACAATGAAAATGAAGTTGATAATATTGCTCTTAACTTTATTATTTGTTTGAAGCATTATATTAATGAAAATACATAGAAAGTGAAAGTAAAGCATAAAAAAAATTATTACAAACTTGGATGAATACTACATTAGTAAAATTAATTGAGGAAAAAAATTCTACAAATTAACTTTAAAACATCCTGATAATTTAGACAAATAACAAAAATTAAATACAATGTGTACAAAAATAATGTAAACAAACTAGTAAAAAAAACAAAAAAAGGACTATTATAGGAAAATTATCCTAGAAAATCAAAATTCCTCCAAATCATTGTGGGAAAGCATTGAAAAGATCTGATGCGAAGCAGCACGTGAGACAAACTATTGAAAAAATTAAATTAAATGGAATTGAAACTACTGACAAATTGAGTATTGCAAATAGCTTTAACATATATTACTGTGAATTAGGCTCAAATCTAGCTAGAAACATATCTAAGGTAACAAATTTTACAGAGAAGTTGGAAGTTTTTGGAAGGTTCTATGCTCCAACTGATGAAGTTGAGGTTATTAGTACAATAAAGGATTTGAAACTTAAAAAATCACCAGGTCTCGATAGAATAAGGTATGAAACATTAAAAGAAATATCTAATGAGATTGCAAGTCTATTAATATACTTAATAAATAAATGTTTTACCACGGGGTAAAGTGGAGAGAGAACAGATATCGTTAATTACAGGCATGTATCACTAATATCCAATATTTCAAAAGTAATAAAAATTAGACTTTGTTTTTTCTTAAAAAAACATAAAATTTTATCCGATCGTCAATATGGCTTCAGAGAATCTAGATCGACTGAGGGTGCGATATATAGGGTAACTTCTCTTGATAAGAATATTCCTGCAATATGTATCTTCTTGGATCTCTCCAAAGTATTAGACACCGTTTGCCATAAATCGTAATTAAATAAATTGGAGAAGTATGGAATTAGAGGCAATGTATACAAAATCATTGAAAGTTATTTATCTGATAGGGATCAAAGGGTTGAAATCGATGGTGTTTTGAGTGCACCACATAAAATCACATATGATGTACGTCTAGGAACCGTTCATGGTCCACTTTTATTCCTTCTATACATTCATAGTATGCTTTACTGGAATAATCAGGGTGAGATCATCAGCTTTGCAGATGACACCGTAGTGTTTTATAGTTCCTCCACATGGCAAGACCTAAAAAATAAAATAGAAAATGATTTTCCGTGTATTGCTAAATGGTTACAATTAAATAAGCTAACGCTCAACTCCAGTAAAATAAATTACTTGCCCTTTTCATCTTACAAAACTGGCTTACCTAACTTTGGGCCACGGAACATCGGAGTGACAAACCACATTGAAGAAGTAGCAAAAATAAAATATCTCGGTATTACAATTGATCGACATTTGAGGTGGGATCTGCAATGTAATGATATAGTAAAAAGAGGCCATCTTCTAAAATTTAAATATTTAAAAGAAATTCTTGAGCATAATCAATTAAATGTCATATTTCTCACTGGTGGAATCATTGATTTCTAATGGTATTGTGGGATGGGGCGGAGTGAGGGATCGTTTTTTAAATAGAGTTCATATTTTACAAAAATGGTTGTTAAGAATCATCTTACAAAAACATATTTTATACCCATCGAATCAATTGTATATAGATGCCTAGGTAAAATACGTACGTCAAATTTTCATTCAAAAATATTGTTGTTTGTGTTCCAAAGTAAAATAAAATTAGTACATCATGAACATTCTTTCAAAACTAGGAGAGCAGTGGAAAAACTATTGGTCAAAGAAATGCTAACTACGTACCTAGCAGCCAAGCATTTATATGCTGTTGTCTGATGATATAAAAAGTTCAAAAAGTTACAATTTATTTAACACTAGAAGCACCGGAGCGGTCAATTTGACGGTTTTTCAATTTTAAATAACAGTATCTCCGAGAAAAATGTTTCCAGACAAATTTGCTTTTATGACTTTTCCTAAATATTCATGACAATTCGACACTAAAACATTCAAATATAAAATAAACGGTTTTAAGGATTAAAACTAACTTTTCCGCATCTGTGAGATACCCTGAACAATATTCTACCATAAAATTGTCACTTGTATACAATTCGGGGGATGTATCGTGCTAACAAACCGAAATTTCTCCAAAAAGAACCAAAAATGTCGTGTATTTGGATTTATAGGACCCGCTGTACTCGCTCTAGTCAGCTGAATAGGGTACATCTGTGAGACACCTTGAAAGATATACAATTATAAAATTAGTCACTTGTATAAACTCCGGAGGCTGTATCGTGCTAACAACCCGAAATTTCTCCAAAAAGGATAAAAAGTTGGTACTTCAAGTACCATAGCACCCGTTGTACTGACTTTAGTGAGCTGAATATCTATAGGGTTCAACTTTGAGACACCCTGAATAATATACAATCATAAAATTGGTCACTTCTATATACTCCGAGAGCTGTATCGTGCTAACAAACTGAAATTTCTCCCAAAAAGACAAAAATGTCGTACTTAAAGTACTATAGCACCTGTTGTACGGGCTCTGGTGAGCTGAAAATCAATAGGGTTCATCTGGGAGATGAACCCTATGAACCTTATGACTGAATAATATTTAGTCATAAAATTGGTGACATGTTGCACTTCGGAGGCTGTATCGTGCTAACAAACTGAAATTTCTCAAAAAATGACAAAAATGTCGTACTTCAAGTACCATAGCACCCGTTGTACTGGCCCTGGTGAGCTGAAAATCAATAGAGTTCATCTGTGAGATGTCTTGAACAATATTCAATCATAAAATTGGCGACTTGTTGCACTCCGGAGGCTGTATCGTGCTAACAAGACATGTAACGAAAAGTGGCCGACGACAACGACGACGAGTACATACACACAGGATTTTTTTTGTAAAAACAGATTTTTCGTGTTGTTGTTGAAGAAAAACGTAAAAATAACTAAAAATTTTTTTTAAAAATTCCAACTTCTTTTGGGGTAAACCAATACTTTTCTCGCATATTAGATACAAATAAACGGCTTTAATGATTAAAACTAACTTTTCCGCATCTGTGGCCCTGAATAATATTCTATCATAAAATTGTCACTTGTATACACGTTGGGGGATGTACCGTGCTAACAAACCGAAATTTGTCCAAAAATAATCAAAAATGTAGTATATCTGGATTTATAGGACCCGCTGTACTCGCTCTAGTAAGCTGAAAATCAATAAGGTACATCTGTGAGACACCTTGAACAATATTCAATCATAAAATTGGTCACTTGTATACACTCTGAAGGCTGTATCTCGCTAACAAACTGAAAATTCTCCAAAAATGACAAACATTTGGTACTTCAAGTACCATAGAACTCGTTGTACTGGCTTTAGTGAGCTGAATATGAATAGGATTCATCTTTGAGACGCTCTGAATAATATCCAATCATAAAATTGGTCACTTGTATATACTCCGGAGGCTGTATCCTGATAACAAACTGAAATTTCTCCAAAAGTGACAAAAATATCGTACTTAAAGTACTATAGCACCTATTGTACTGGCTCTGGTGAGCTGAAATTCAATAGGGTTAATCTGTGAGATGTCCTAAATAATATTCAATCATAAAATTGGTGACTTGTTGAACTGCGGACACTGTATCGTGCTAACAAACTGAAATTTCTCAAAAAATGACTAAAATGTCGTACTTCTAGTACCATAGTATACGTTATGCTGGCTCTGGTGAGCTGAAAATCAATAGGGTTCATCTGTGACATATCCTTAACAATATTCAATCATAAAATCGGTGACTTTTTGCACTCCAGAGGGTGTATCGTGCTAACAAGAAATGTAAAGAAAAGTGGCCGACGACAAAAACGACGACAACGACATAATCACGGGATTTTTCTTCTAAAAACCATTTTTTTGGGTAGTTGTTGATGGAGAACGTAAAAATAACTTAAACAAAATTTCAAATTTCCATCTTTTTAGTGGTAAACCAATACTTTTCTCGCATATTAGATAGGTTGGGCAGAAAAGTAAAATCAAAAATCAATCAATTACGACGACTACTACCTTGAAGCACCAATACCGTCAGTTTGACTGAAGTGTATGTTTACATTTTCGAAGAATTATTTCTTGCTTTATAGTTCCGGGAATTTACCCAGACAGAATTATGTGAAATGTGTTTTGTGAGGAAAGTCAGGTAGACTTGTTTTAGTGACTCTGACCCACAGCACACCCCCCATAGCAGTTTCATACTTATGGGCCAAGTAGAACGAAGTTTTAGTAAGGGGCCCGTCCGCTTGAGGCCGCATTTGTAGTGTGACATCAAAATTATGTCCAATCAGAGAAGGGCCGGAGGAAACGTCAACTTCATTATCTATTTTTCATAAACAACGCCTTCGGCCATTTAATTAATCCCTACGTTGGATTTGGTTGTGTGTTATTTAAATTTGTGTTTTCTTGCTTTTTCTGTCTTTTGTATGTTATTATAATTTTAGTGTTTTAGTTATTATCATTAACCTATAGTTTATCGAACTTTTGATTAGTATTAAGTGTGCCTTTTTGAAACAATTGTGACCATGTAAGTATTTTTCAATTTGTTTTATTAAGTATGGATAGTGTTTTAAATAATAAAATTGATGAAACAGTAGTATCTATGTGGAATTTTTTTATGTAACTTGTAACTGAACAAAGTAAATATTGCAGTATTAAATCTTACTAGTTTAATTTTCAATAATTTGCATTCACAATACATCGAGATTTTTAGTGTTATTATTTTCATATAATAAATGTAAACGGTGTTATAAGATGAAACGTTATATTTATATATGGTTGAGTTGGGTTTTGCCCAAAAAAGTTAGGTATTACAGATGTGGATGATCAGGCGGTATATTCTACAGCGGATGTTATGTCGATAGAAACTTCCTCTACATCAGTGGAATTAGAGAAAAAAATGACAAGTAAGTTGATATTTAAGTACAGTGGACCCCCGGTAATCCGGAAAACATTATGCAGGGCAGTGTCGGACTATCGAATTTGTCGGATTATAGAGCACTGCCTAAGACCTCTATAGTCCGGATTTTTTTACGAAAGAGTACCTTGTAATCCGACAAATTACATATCTAATGACAAGAATCTATATACATATTATACGTACATATGTATGTACTTTGAAGTACAAATCAGACTTAATTTATGTAAGTCGAATTTAGTAAATTAAATAACAATTCAGAGCTTACGTTTTATTATAAAATTAAGCATAAATGCACATACATATCTACCAAAATAATCAAGAATTATTAATCAAAATCATATAGTGAATATCATAGTGAATATCATAGTGAATCATAGTGAATCATAGTGAATACTATATCAAATTATGAAGCTTTGAAATATTCATCAATTTTTTTTTGTTTAAGGTTGTTATAACGCGAGATCAGAGCTTTGTCCCTCAGTCTTCTCAAAAGTAAAAGTTCGTTGTAGGATGTACCATTCTCTTCAGCCCATTGTAAACCTAGCTCAAAAGCGTTAACTGCGTCTTGATCTGTGACTTGTGGAGCAGTTGCAATCACGTCGTCGTTATCTTCCTGATCGTTTGTTGTATTATTAGAAACCTCTTTTATAATATCTTCGTCAGACATTTCAAGAAAAACATTTTCTTCTTTATCCATTCCACGGCACCAGACTTCCAAATCTTCCGGACTTATCTGTGTTTCAGTAGCGACTTGTTCTATAACTTCCGAAGTTACACTGATTTGTGGATCGTTGCTAGGAGTGGTGATTATATCTGGCCATAACTTTTTCCAAGACGATTTAATAGTTGATGACGGTAACGCACTCCACGACTGACTAAGAGCAAAAACCAAGTCTTTCATAATAAATTCTTTTTCTATTGGTTGGTCTTTTGATACGGCTCTCAAAAGTAGGTTTTTTTTATAGTCTTGCTTAACAAACTGAATGATGTTCTGGTCCATTGGTTGAATCAGTGCAGTGCAATTTGGCGGAAGAAACATCACAGTGATGCATTTATCCTCAGTTGTCAGTTCTTCTTCAGACGGATGACCGGGAGCGTTATCAAGAAGCAACAACGCTTTTTGAGTAAAATTATGATCTTTTAACCATTTTCTAACTTCAGGTACGAAGCATTCATCAAACCACTTTTTGAAAAGGTCTTTTGTCATCCATGCACTTTTTTGTCCGTAATAGTGTACAGGTAAATCAATGTTTTTGAATGCCCTTGGTCTATTAGATTTCCCAATGACCACCATCTTAAGCGCGTGTGTACCTGCAGCATTAGCACATGGTAGTATGGTTACACGCTCTTTACTCACTTTTCGTCCAGGTACGTCTTTTTCGTTACAAGAAACGAAAGTTTTGTTAGGCATCACACGCCAAAAAAGCTCTGATTCGTCTGCATTGTACACCTGTGACGGGTCAAGATTTAAATCGTTCACCTTTTGCAAAAATCTTAATTTAAAGGGCTCTATGCAGGTGGCATCGTTAGAAAGTTTCTCTCCTGTAATAGTCATTAAACGTATGCCATGACGACTTTTAAAACGTTCTAGCCATCCTTTGCTGGCCACAAAATCATCTTTTTTTGTTATTTCCTTATAAAAAAACTTAGCTTTCATCGCCAACATGGGTCCCGAAATTGGTGCATGCCTGTTTCTTTCCTGAAGAAACCACATATACAAAGCTTCTTCCACTTCTGGATGTTCAGCTTTCTTGAGTGTCTGTCTCTTGCCTGGCCCGCAGTCAGTAGTTGACACGAACTTCTTAATCTTCTCGTGGTTTTTTTAATGTCATAAATTGTAGATCGGCCTACGCCGTATTCACTTGCTAAACTACTAAAAGTTTCATTGCGATTTAAGCGATCTAAAATATCACATTTTTCTTTAATTGTCAACGTTTTGTGCTTTCGCTTCTGGGTTTGTGACGACATTACTAGGTACTATACCTAATACACAATGAATAAATAGTAAACAATGAACGCACGCTAGGCCGTACCGCTATCACTAGTAGTCAAATTCAAACTAAGTAAAACAATGCATACGCGTCGAGCACAATAGCGGTGGCGCGTACGAGTTGTGACCTGTTCAAACCTGCGTGATCTATATTAGCAAAGATTGTCAAACATACATGTATGTAATTCTAAGTCATGTCGGATTACAGGGGGCGCCGGATTAGACAGGGGCCGGATTATCGGGGGTCCACTGTACCAGTATATGCATCAAGAAGGGGAAGCTTTGATTAGGTTTTATTTACTTGTTACAAATTTCATATTCTGGATTCAATAAGACAAACATTTGAAATTGAAATGGAACAGAAGTTGTGAAACTGTGCTTTGTCCAAAGCTTTACATTGGAAATTATAGACATGTTTAATTATTTGAATATGCATATTTATTTTGAATTATTAAAAAGAATATATAAATAGGTAAATAAATACTAAAAAAAGTCAAAACTAACATTGAATATTTATGACATTATCCCATCCAGAAAAGGACTTACACCAAATTTGTTAGTAAAATCTCTCACAATAATATTTCAATTGAAAAAATTAATTTTCTTTACTGTTGTTATTAAATTGTGCCCGAATTCTGTGACTAAGTTACACTGCTTTGTGACAAATTTAATAGAATTATTATTAACATAATTATTTTGTATTTTAGATTAAGCACTAGACTGCTAAGGAAGGAATCCTTTGATTATGTCCTAACTAGGCCTTTCAACCAGGATGCATTGGAAAACTTTTTTGGGCTAATTAGAACCCAAAAAGCTAGAAATGTTTCGCCACAAGCGCATAATAGTTACCTGAATAGGGTCAAAAGAAAATAATCTATGGATAAAATAGCGGCGGGTAAAAATTTCAAATATATACGTATGTCCATGGAAATATGACTTGCGTAGACCCTTTAAAGATACAGACACTGAACAATTATACAATGTCTAATTTATTACATTTTTGTAATTGATTATGTACCTATCTGCTTTTACCTACTAAAATAAATATAAGCAATATATTTTTGTTTTATTTATATCCTTATTTATGCTCATACAAATATTATAATACCTACATGATGTCTATAGTATTGAAAATAACTTCTAAGCAACCACTAAGTTCACAATAGCCTACTAATTTAAAATTTCACATTGATAATTTTGTGACTCGACTATTGTGATAAATCATTTTTCCATATTAAATCATCGTTTTTCCCGTCACAGAAAAAAATTGTGTATTATACACGGGAAAAATACTAGATTTTAGCAACCTCAAGCTAACATTTAGTACTTTTTCCCTCGTATAATATGAACTTGTAATGTAAATATATTTTATTTTACCTTACAAACCATAATGATATTATTAGGGAAATCCTGATGTATGTTTACCCCTAAGTAGTGTATTTTAGGGTTGAGACCACAGTAAAAAAAACTGTTTTACTCTGTGGTTGAAACCAACATTAAAATATGGATGCTTATGGATGACTTACATCGGGATTTGTCTAGTATCAGTTATATTAATATTCACGGCAGTGTAAAATTCTACTTATTCAAATTCCCCTCTCTTTTTCATTATTTAAATGTCCCGCCATGTACAGTAGCGCGTGAGGCGGACGGGCCCAGTATTACTAAATTGGTTTCGTTATTCAGTACAGGAGTTAACCTGCTAGGGGGGGTGTGCTGTGCTCTGACCCTCAGTCACTGCTTGTTTGTTGTAAGAACGATGTCTTGTCGTGGTTTGTCATACGAAGAATTGTTGGAGGAGTTGAATATTTTACCAGAGGATGAGTCTGATTGTTAACTATCATTCAATGATAATAGCACTAATGAAGATTCAGGTTTTGTGATAGATGTGCCGGAATCTGAAAAATCGAGCAGTGAATCAGATGAAGAACCATCACCTTCGTCTACGCTGACCAAATCGTGGTAGAAGGCTTGATCGTGAAGAAGTTACACAAGCTGTTGAACATGCACGTATTGAAGAAATTGGTTCCGACGGTACTATTTGAAAAAATCTGGATTCCAACCAAACATTTGCAGGTAATATTTATATCAATCCATTGCAATTTTATATAATGAATAAACATCGGTTTTTAGGAAGATTTGCTAATCAAAATATTCTAAGAGAAGCACCTGGTCCCATTGCCTATGCCAAACTATACATATCTGTAGGGGAGAGTGGGCTACCATGAGACGGAAAAGTCTGGTTTAAATTATCGGTTAATTTATTGTAAATACGACACATATATGTCGTCGGTGCATAAGTTATGTTACATTAATGTAAAAAATGGATATAAACTATTTATATTTGACTAGATTTTAAAGTTATGTGACATTCATTTTTTCAGTGCCCGTCTCATAGTGGCCCTTTACTTGGGCCACTATGAGACAGGACAAAATGGGTAAAAAAACTAAAAATTGTATTAAAATATTTATGAAACACACAAGAAACCGTTATTAGTATCATCACAACATTTGAAATAAGGAAATATTTATAAAACATTCAAAAAGGATTAATCTTTATCTTATATTAATAATAAAAATTAACGCATGTTCAGTTGATTAAAATAGATTTCAAACTTTTATAATACGATTTCAATCGTTTTGTATTTCCTAAAAGAGTTGGTTTGGGTAAAATCATTTTCACATCAATGACTGGAACGGTGGCAATGTCTGGGACAGTTGGAAATATAAAATGTCCTTCAACCTTCGAGGCTTTTCTTGGGAAATTGATTTTGACATCACTAGATACTGATTCTAGTTCGACTAGTTTTCCTACAAAGAATACATAATTTTTTGCCTTGAATTGTACCAAAACAAAATCATTGGGCTCAGGATCCTTATCAAGTTCTTCAAAGCTTGACGGTTCGACTTCAGGAATCCACCCGTCATCATCTGAATCGTCTTGGAAAGGTATCTCACTTTCAACTTCGGTATCATCTTCATCGGAAGATATGTTCTTAATGATCTGTTTTCGTTTCTTCACAAATACGTTTTTTTTGCAAGCTTCCTTTCTTACCTTCTGTTCTTTTTCTTTTTTTTCATTTCTCTCTGTTCAATTTTCTCCTTTTCAGGTGTGTCTGTGGGTATACAACTTTTAGCTCTTTTACGCTTGCTCTTTTGTAATTTTCTTTGGCCTGCCTTCGGATAGCCTTTGGATATCTGGGGACTAACAAAAACTGCTGTAGCAGGTTTATCTTCAGCTGGATTATCTGTAACCTGCGGTGTATTTAAGGAGGTAGATGGAATTTGTATAAAATGGGATGTTTCCACAGAAGTTGATGGTATTTCTTCAGTAAAATCTTCAATGACAGGTGGGACATCCATAGTCGTTAACGCAGTTTGCTCATCAGCAGTGTACAAAGCTGAATCATTTAATACATCTCGATCAGTCACTGAACTACTTAAAAAATTATCTGAGGTGAATATTTCCCGATCAAAAGGAAAAATTCCGGTTTTCTTGAAACCTGCCTTAATATTTAATGGAGTCATGGATCGTTCAAATGCCACACCAACACAATCAGCAACTTCATAGATAGATAACGGTGTGCCAGGATGATGTAGAAGCCAGGAATCAACTGCAGAATTATAATATGCCTTTAACGGAGCAAATATTGATATATCTAACGGCTGTAGCTTGTGACTACAGTGTGGACGTAGTGTAATAATTGTAACTCCATTATCTTTAGCAATGTTAAGTGTTTCTATGGTGAGGTGGCTTTCATGATTATCGAATATTAAGATAGTAGGACTCTTTTTGGAGGATCCACTATATTTTACGAAGTGTTTCATTACAGATGGAAATATTTCTCCATTCATCCAACCTGATGAAGTTGCGAGACCTAATGTACCTGATTGGGCTCCATTTAACATATGGCTTTTACATTTTTTTGTGGAAACACCATGGCAGGTGGTAAAGTATTTCCACTGGCACTTATTATACAACACGTAGTAATTAATACTCCACGTTCACCACTGGTACATTGACTGACTTGTTTAACTCCTTTTGCCGATAATACTTTCTTCGGTTTCTGAACGGTCGTCGTGCCCGTTTCGTCCAAGTTGTAGATGCGAGTGCCATCAGAAAATGCTTCGGAGCGATCATATGCATTTTTAAGATTATCAAAGAATAACTTAACGTTATGCTCATTAAATGACGAAGCTCTGGAACGACTGCACCCTTCAGGCTGCCGAATACTTAACTGTTTGCTATGTCTTTTTAGAAACCCTTGTAACCAGTCAATGCCAGCCAATTTATTTCTTTCCCAACTCAACGGAATTTTCTTTTGGTTAATTTTTGCCATTTCATACGCCAATTCTCGAGTATCTTTTGTTGTTTGTCCATAACACATTTTAGAGCATATGATTACATAATCCACAAGCGCTCTTTCTTCATTATCTGTAAAAATTAATCTATGTTTATATTGGCTTTTCATGGATATTTACATGCTAGGGTCCGTCTTTTCTTTTATTTTTTTAACATATCTCTGCAACGTCTGAAAGGATAAACCCACCTTCCCCTATCAATACTTGTCGAACAGCTCTTCTCATACATTCTTCTGAAAACAAACCTTTCTGGCTTTTCCTTTTGCGACCTCTGGACATCTACAAAAAAGAATTTACCTGATACAGCCAGTTCATTATGTGGGCTACCATGAGACAGTGTCTCAAGGTGGCCCTGAAAATGTGTCTCATGGTGGCCCATTTGCACGTGGTTAGTAGATGTACATACATAATTTTTTTATTTGCCATTTCATACATTTATGACGAGCGAAAGAATGCTTATTAACTGTTCTAAAAAATGGTATAGAAAATTTACCTTTACTAGTTTTATTCTTCTCTTGACGAACGAACGAAAATGCACGTCTTAAAAATTTCGATGAGATACACACCCACTGGTGGTCATAACTCTACTAAGACCGCAAATCAGTGCTAATCGACAACGAAGAAATAATATGTTGGAGACGCCAGTATTTACGAGATATCCGAAAATACAGACAGGAGGGAAGACAAATATATTATTTAGATGAGACATGGCTCAATGAAAAAATTCAAAACTTCTATTGCTTGTAGCTTCTAAACGAAACATCGTAGGATGTTATATAACACAAATTCTGAATCAGCGCAGTCTGCTTAATACGTTGCATGCTATGCTCAATCCCACTATAAATTTTGTCATGTTTATTTAGTTATACCACCCGTCGCCGGTAGCGCTACATAATCAATGAACTGTCAGATTTTTAAAATCTCGCCATTTCTATAACCTCCATCTCATTTTGATACTTCGATCGCCATTATCAGCCATTGCTTTCGTTTGTATATTATACGGTTATTATTATATTAATTTGTATAAACAGACATTTTTGTGCTTTTCAAGTGATTGTGTATATTAAACATTAACAATATGGTTCAATACTGTATTGTTCCCACTTGTAAAAATACAAGTAAAGACATTAAAATGCATCTCCTTCCTAAACAAACTTAAAAGCAAATGCAGTTCCAAACTTATATATACCAGCACCAACAAGAAGTATGGAGGAATTACCTGAGAAGAACCAGGACATTGTTGAATCCCAAGGTAATGTACAATACTATTGTGGAAATTGACCCATATCATAAGTAGTCGTAGCAAAAACTGGTTTTAGGAAATGTATTTTAATCTGACAGCGAAAAACACAAAAAAGTAATTAATTGTAGTTTCATCAGCTTGCTTCATAATTATGAGGAGCAGCCCAGTAAATATGAAAATTTAGATTTGCTACACTATAATTGAAGTTCTCACTAGGAATCGTTTTCAGTGTGTGCTATTGAATATGTCAAAAATAGACAAAGCCACAAACTTTGTTGTATATTACAAAAGTTAAAAGCGATTTGGCCTATTTATTTTTGTTTTGCTAAAAAAAATTTTCTGATGATGCTTTAAAAAAGTTCCATTTTGACTTAGCAAATATAACTAAAGCTTTTACTATTACAGGTTCAGAGTCATATCCTGCCATCGCCTCCTGCAGCACTCCAACTACCTCGAACACCATTCTTACTACATTAAAGACACCCAGCAAACGTAAAGGTAAATTTTTAGAGTATGTAGAAAGTTTACTGTTTTGACCCTTACTTTGTTGAAACTAACTGTTTCTAAATAATTCCAGACTATATTTTAACAAGTAATATGTAAAAAGTAAATCGCAATAATAAATGTAAGTAAAAAATAGTACATATAATATTTTTTCAGATATTAAACAAAGATTGAATGTACTAAGCCATGGAGATTCAAGTAGAGCCATTCAGCTAACGCCCAAAGCTAGAAAATTTTATGGAATTGCCAAAAACATGGTTTCACTAGCCAGAAAAATTGACAGACAAAATTCCGGTGTACGAAAACAACTGTTTGAGATTAAAAAAAGAGTTGAATTATAAATAAATCTAAATTTGGAATAAGTAAATTGATTTGTTTCCTGTTTTTTCATGAATAAAACTAATGTGTTCAAGCAGTCTTTTATTTTGGAATATTAATTCCACTTTTCATAAAATTCCTTATTAATAGCGTTGTCGATTGATAAAATTGGTGTAAGCTAATGTATTCTCGAGCCCTTTAAAAAGGTGCATGAAAATACATTAGAGCTCACTATTTCTATCTGTTGAAAATAAATAGCAAAAATAGTTATTTCCATATATTTCAAAAAGCCCGCTGGTTCTATATGCAGCGCTATAGCGGTGGGTTGAAGAAGTAAAATAACATTGAATAATTATTCAGTAGAGTGGCCCATCTATTGTATATTATATTATCTTATCTATGACTAAGACTAACGTACGGTAATAGAAAATTATATTGGTAAACCGGCACGTAGTGTTAACTTATTACCTCGACCAACAGAGGTCAACACTATATCTAAACGGAAATATTTAATTGTCTCATGGTGGCCCATGTCTCATAGAGGCCTACCCTACCCTAGATGAAGTTTCTAGTGCATGGCGTCTAATTATTACCGAAAACATGCTTCGATACATAAAAAAGTGCACTGATGCCGAAGGAAAAAGACAATTGCAAAATTAATTATGGTCTATTACTCTCCATGAAATTGAAGCTTTTATTGCTTTGTTATATATATGCTAGAGGCGCTTACGGTGCTAGAAAAATTTCAGTAAAGAAACTATGGTCAAATGAATGGAGACAACATTTTTTCCAAGATACTATGTCACGAAATAAATTTTTAGAAATTATGAGACTTGTTCGCTTTGACATGCGAAACACTAGATCTCAACGATTAGCGACTGATAAATTTGCTCTTGCGTCTGAAATTTGGAATACGTTTATTGAAAATTGTATTTTATGTTACAAGCCCCGAGAAAATACAGCAATCGACGAGCAATTATTTCCCACTAGAGCAAGATGCCGTATTATGCAATATATGGCTAACAAGCCTGACAAATTTGGCATAAAAGTTTGGCTGACGGCCGATGTAAACTCTAAATATTTGATAAATGGTTTTCCTTACCTTGGCAAAGATGATCAACGGCCGCAGAATATTTTACTCGGTGAACATGTAGTTCTAAAACTAATGGAACCGTTTTTGAATAAAGGAAGAAACGTGACCACGGATAATTTTTTTACGTCCGTAAAATTAGCTAAAGAATTAGAAAAAAATGGGACCAGTTTAGTAGGAACTGTGAAACGTTCAAAAAAAGAACTTCCGCATTTCCTAAAAAATTTACGAGAGGCTTTGTGCAGCTCCAAAACATATAAACACGAAAGTTTGACACTCACTGTTTATCAGGGTAAAGTAAATAAAAATGTATTCATATTGAGCTCCGTACATCCAGATGTTGAAATAGGGAACGGAGAAAAAAGCTGCCTGAAGCAGTAACATTCTGCAATGAAACAAAGTTTGGAGTTGATGTTTTGGACCTAATGGCTCGACAGTATTCAACAAAATCAGCATCGCGAAGATGGCGACTTCAAGTTTTCTTCAGTATCCTGGACATGGCATCAATAAACGCATGGATACTATATAAAGAAGTTGCAGACAAAAAAATTAGTCGGCAAGATTTTATATTCACACTGGCCGAACAATTGAGGGAAGCAAAAATAAAAAATCTCCCGCAGTGCTCGTCTGCACGAACACACAGAATCCAACACCAAATAAGCGACGACAATGCCAAGTTGCAAAATGCAAAAAAAGATCAATGGCAAAAAGGCAGTTTGTGGCACTTGCACAGGAAGAATTGGAACAAAATATTATTGTATCGTTTGTTTAGAAATATCAGTTAATTAATCAAATATATTTAATTATAATTAGTTTGTTCTGTCTTACTATTTTTCTCATAATAAAAAGTATTTTGCACAATGTGTTTTACTGATTAAAGGTCATTTTTACTGCAACGGAGCTTTTAGGTAGATAAAAATTCTGATGCTTCGAGAATTTAAAAGCGAATTAAAAATGGATTATGGAAACAGACAATTCTTTAGCAGTATTAAATCAAACTCTATCATAATTGACAGTTTCAATTTTAGCTAAGTTTATGTGTCTAACAATTAATAGGGTACTCCCTAAAAATTTATTATAGAACTTGACAGTTTACCGGATTTAACTTATTACCGGATTGGACAATTTACTGGATTTGACGAAAAACTGATTTGTTCATGTTTTCCAGTCACAATACAAGTAGTAATAAAAACTACCTCTGTGACCTAAACTATTCATTCAATTTAGCGTAACTATTTTCTATGTATTAATATATCTATCTTTTTATGTATTATTGTATCTATCTTTATTGAATCAATATTATTATAATTAATATTATTATTATTATAAATTGCAAATCTATTTAATCTATGCAAATTTATAAAGACAACGAATTATGGCAGATCTATTTCTGGATATTTTGGTACGAAAAGATCCTGTACATTTCTGAAACAAACATCACTTGGTATGAATTAACTGTTCCTATCTTTTTCTTGAAAAAGAATATAGAGTACGACGTGTTTGAACTTGGGCCGTGTAATGCTGGTTGCCTAAATTTCAATCTGCTCAAGATGCTCTTTACAATTTATTATAAAGACAGACATAAAAATTGATGGAAGTCATCAATGACATGTATTTCTTTTCAAACTCGTTGCCAGTAATACTAATACTACCATCACACGTTCGTTTTGTATAATATCGAACAGATCAGATCAATTTGCTGGTAATATTTTATTGCATTATTTAAGTCGAAGTATTGTTGAATATTCTTTCGGACAATATAAAAATGTACATAGGTATACATGGATATTTCTCATACTGTTAGGAAACAGACATCATTCAACAGCTATATTTATATTCAGAAATATTTTCACTGGACTGGTTGATAATGATAACTGATGATTATTGGATGCCACATTTCTTTCCAATTTTGTGTACGTGACCGCATTAATCACTTCCACCGCAAGAGTTCTCTCATTATCTGTACCCAAACCTCTCAATATTCTCTGATTGGTATCGGAAATAGAGTGGGGACTACTCTCCTACATTGATCTTCATTCATCATCAACTTTCAACTGGACTGACCACATAAAAGAAGTTAAACAAGATCCGAAGAGTCATTTTCATCGAGACGGGGTTGAAAACATTCTTTTACATTGTTACATATTACTTATATATAAAACATACATCAAATCAATTATCGACTATAAGATAACCACCTCTTAAAAACATTAAATGTACTATTAATATCAGTTGATCTCAGCTCCAAGTAACACTGTATATCTTTTTATTTGATATATTCCGTTTAAACGGCTTACAAGCTCGTGCCTTTCCAGCAACCAACACGTCATGAAATTTCTAAAAATTAATCAGTCACAAACAGGCGTCCTTTTCTGAAAACCCATATTCTTCTGTTCGCCACCGTTTATGTTATTTTAGGATCTCCTTTATGTTTAACAATCCTTCATTCGCCCACCTCCAATTAATTCTACCACCTCCCACGCCGGCAACGATGATACATGATTTTTGTGGTATGTACTTCAAAAAACTATTAGCCAAATCAGATAGAAAACTAAATTAAAGGAGTATTATATTACTAAAAATACTCTAAACTATAGAATTAATGACAATATCACCATAATCATTGTTGTCGTTCTCCTTCGAATAGTAAGAGTTGACGATGTAGTTCTATTAATTGCAGGGCTGTCCAACATGAGGTCCGTGACGCTATTTTTTGCTGCCCGCGGAGCTCTAAATGTATAAATTGCTCTCAAATTCGAAATATTCACAATTCTTACACTAACGCTAACAAATTAATTAACGTGTGACGCCACTGGCGACGGATATAAGGTCGCAGCGATGTCGAGTAACTACAATCGGTAGATAATTTCAAAAAATTAACGAAAACTGTAACGTCGTTAGGAATCAAATTTTATTGATTTTTATTATTGCGTATGCGCGATGTTATATTGCTCATCCCCACAGGTTCTGTTATACTGTTATCGTTTCTTTTCTATGTTCAAGTGTTGAGGTTATTATAAGGTTTCGGTATTTTGGTGTATTTTTTAATTGCTATAATGTAATATTTATCTGTTGTTTCGTTGCTTTATTGTTATTAATTGAAAAAACAATGTCAAAGTGTATTCTGAAGGAGTCTAATAAGTTTTATTAAAAAAATTTGAGCATTTTTTCTTTCTCAATTAACAACCATTATCTTTATTTTTATAAAACACAGACTTTTTACTAATTTAATCGACAACTTTCGAGATCGTGGTTGTTTTTTACATTAGCTAAACTGAAAATTGCTGCATTACTAAAGTAAATATTTTTTTACAGTTCTGTTCCTCCAACCCAGGAAGATAAAATTAATATGGCTGAAACTTAGTGGTAATAAATTATCAAATTTGTCGACGAGGAAACGATGGACGATATGTTCCCTTCATTTTCAGAAACAGTGTTTCTTTAGATTTGAGAAAGACGAAGGGAGGCGATTAAGACAGTTTGATTTGCCTTCCCATATGAGTGGAAGTTATCAAAAATTGATGGTAAGTTTTATTGTATTCAATATAGCATGCTATAATTTTGGACATTTTAAAATGTAAATTGAGTGAATGAAACGACGACTACTGAGTGAGTAATTTTATTAAAATTCCAGCTAAACGCTTTCAGCCATTATGCCATTCACAAAGCTGTCGACAAGAGAAAAACATACAACAGGTGTCAAAAAACATCAAACCTTGTAACTGCTACATACAATAAAATAAAATGTTTGATGCTACATCATTATTTAAGTGAAATTTGTTAAAATTACCCTATAAAGAGGGTGTAGAATTGTAATTCACATAACGAAACGTCTAATTTGAAATTATCAACTAAATGATATGTGTTAACAAATTTTACTTAAATAATGAAGTAACATCAAACATTTTATTTCATTGTATGTAGCACTTACAGGGTTTGATGTTTTTTGACACATGTTGTATGTTTTTCTCTTGTCGATAGCTTTGAGAATGGCCTAATGCCTGAAAGCGCTTAGCTGGAATTTTAATGAAATTATACACTCAGTACTCGTCTTTTCATTCACTCAATTTATATCTAGTGTATACACCATACTCAGACAATTCCATTTTAAAATGTACCCATTGAAAAAATAATAATCTGGGTTTTATTTTATGTTATAGCTATTCCCTCCACCAGCTATGGGATGGAAGGTATTGACCCCTTACCGATTTTCATATATAGGACATGGTATGACAATTTATGGGAAATAAAAGTGAGTATTAACTTTTGTTGAGGCAGTACGTCTAAGTATTTGGTCTAGCGGTAACCAAAAATCCAATAAAGACAAAAAATAAAAAAAAACAATAAATCAAAAAATAGTTAAAAGCCACAAAAATCAAGAACTCCTAAAAAATCGAAAACTCCAAAAAAAGAAATTCAAAAAAACCAAAAAAATTTAAACATACAAACATTTTTTGATATTTTTTTGGCTTAGTACAAAAACATGTGTTAACTCATTATTTCAATAGTAAGCGAATTTTGTTTTCTTTTGTTGATATAAATTTTTATACGTATTTGTGTGTTTACTGATTTATTGTTGTTATTTTGTGTTTACTTGTAGAAGCTCAACCAGAAACGAGAAAAGACTTCCACGAGACGGTGGGATTTTTAAGAGCCCTTAACATTTTACAATCATAGACTGCCAGGAGCTGCAGAGTAACTAAAACTACCTTATGCGATGGTTTCATAAGAACGGAATGCTTTTAAATTTAGAAATATACAAATATGCAATATACTAGGTTTAAGCTTGTGATATAAATTTAATACATCCAGTAAAGAAATAAAGATGTGTTATAAGTGGAAATGAAATGTTACGATATATTATTTTAAATTTTGTACAGTCACAAGTGCTGTTTAGCATTCTTATATGTAATTACTTGGCACCTTGTATTTACAGAGCTTGGCAATATTTAACATCTTTTTCCTTTAAAGTATTGTAATTATTTTTGTTCTAACAGTCACTGTTATTATACTCAAATGTTTTCTTCCGCAGAAAGTTGCCAAAAATATAAGTTAATTACTAACATTGCTATCATTTTTTTTGAATAAGTAAGTAGCAGTTATCATAAATAATTTTCTACTTTTATCTTGATTTAACATCATTTAAAAATCTAATGATACTCCAATCTAGAATGTATGTTACTAAAATTATTTTTTAATTATTGCATTTTTTTTACATTATAGCTTATTTATTGTCATTCTGTTTGTTAAGAAAACTACTTTGTGAAAGAAATTATTTGTGTATTTTTATACCAAAATAAATAAACTGTTTATATGATTACTGTTTTATTTTTTCCAATTTAATTAACCATTTATGGTCCATCATTTGACATTTCATTTAATTTAACTCAAAATCTAATCATTATTGAGTTAAATTGAATGAAATGTCAAATGATGGACTATAAATTGTTATTTTGGGATAAAATAATTAAAATACAGTAAATTAGTCGACAGGCTCTTTAGATGGCGCCACAATCAGTGTCTCATCTATCTGTATGGGCTGAGTCAAGCGGGAGGGACAAAGGGCAGATTTAGTTAATAGTTGTTCTAGTGTGCGGTACGCACCAATTCTAAAACCTTTTTAAGTGAAATACTCGGTGAAATATGTCTTCGCAGAAAAGAAAAATAACGAACGAACATCGAGTTTATAATGACCATTGGGAATCAGACTATTTAATCACGAACAACAATAATAAACTTCAGTGTATTGTTTGTATGCAAGTACTATCAGTTCCCGAAGAGTATAATATGAAACGACATTACACTACGTTATACGAGAAAACGTTTCAGCAATATACAGGGGAGTCAAGGAAGTATATCATTACGGATTATAAGAAGTACTGTCTTACCGCTTCTTATGAAGTAGCGCAGAAAATTGTCAAAGCGAAGAAACCTTTTAGTGATGGAATGCTTATTAAAAATTGTGCAATCAAAATGGAAAACAATTCAATGAATCAAAAATTGCCGAAAAATTCGAAACAGTCTCAGTGAAAATGACAGCAGCCGGGAATGAAACAACTGCTGCTACAGGGGACGCATAGCACTATTGCGAGGTGCGGGTTGCATAAAGCTGCTATACATCCAAGTGTAGCAATAGTTGGGGAGGATGTGGACTTGATAGTTCTTCTCATTGGATTGGCACCACCATCAATCAATATGTACTTCATGAAGCCAGGCCGTGGAAATATTAAGACCAAATTGCTTTCTGTACGACAACTTCAACAACTTCCAATCGCCAAAGCAATTCTCCTTCTCCGGATGCGACACCGCTGCAGCTATACATGGAAACAGTAAAGTGGGAATCGCTAAGCTCATCACAGAAAATCCTGACCTCACCGAAGGCATTTCAGCAATATTCATATATCCCTCAGCATCACCTGAGGATATTGAACAGGCTGGCGATAAGCTTTCTGAGACTGTACACAACGCGCCTGCTCATCACGACAACCTAAGCGAACATCGATACTCGGCATTTTTTAAAGCGCCAATGAAGCACAAATCTCTTCCTCCTGCCAAAGGAGCCTCAAAACAACATTCGCTCAAAGTATATCTATAGGCAAATCCATTTACATATAGTTTTAAATACTGCTTTTTTTAAATCATAAATATTAATTTGTGATGAATATTTACGTTGGTTTCATTACTTCTTACAGATACAACAGTGGCTCGGCAACCCTCTATCACCCATCCAATGGGGTTGGGTCAAGGGAGAAGATGGGACCCTTAATCCAGTTAACACGAACGATCCAGTGGCACCCGACTCCGTTTTGAACACGATCTTTTGTCGATGCACGACTGGGTGCCTCGCCGTAAAAACGGAGCCTCCGTCGAAGACAGCATCGATGACGCTGAAAGTTCAGATTTTGACGAAATTTAATGTTCAAGATATATCCTTAAACACTAATTATGTTATTTTTAACAATGCAAACGTTTTTAATGTTTTAAATGAAACTCAACGCTTCTAGCGAATTCCACAATATAATGAAAAATGTTGAAAATTCTAAAAAATTGACAATTGTTTCGATAAATCAATATCATCGTCAGAATGACAGAAGTTACATTTCATTTGATGCCTACATGATGTTTAGTAGTTATTTTTGGCTAGCCAAGAAGTGACCGAACTTGTGATTGACTTAATATATGTTAATAGAAAAAAGAAGAAGATGTGATATTACAAATATTGAAGTTTAGATATTATTAGCCCTATGGTGATATCCTGAATATCATTTTTCCAATTAAGATCAGTATAACTATGCAATAATATAGAAAACCAGGAAAACTTTACCTGCTGATCTTTACAATTATCACTTGAGAAGACAGTTTAATAGTGGAGAACTCCCTAGATTTATCTGTTCATTGACGACTTCATATTGTGGGTTTCTTAAGTGTCTTCTAATTTCCAACTCTTCAAGGAAATCCAGTTCTTGTTTCTTATCACAAATATGCAGTACTTCTAGTTCTGTGTTAGGTGTCAATGAATGGTTGGTGTCAAGTAGATGTTTTGCGTAATGGGATTTATCTGGCTGTTTTAATATGTATGCTTGTAAGTGTTCACTGTACCAGATTTCAAAATTTCTAAAGGTCTGACCCAAATAGACAGCATTACATTCTGGACACTTGAGTTTATATATACCTGATTTCTTTTATGTTGGTATTTTTGTTTTAACATTTAACAATTTTGTACTTACGTTACTTTCTGTTTTAAAAGCAATTGTTGTATTCGTTGCTACAGATATTGTCTTTCAAATATTATTAGAAATATTTCCTGCATATGTTATGGTTTTATAAGTTTTTATTTCTTCAGTTTGTTTAGGAAATATTAATTGTCATGCCACGTTTTCCTCTTTTTTATTAATTAGCTTATTCATCATATGTAATGGATAACCGTTGGATGTTGCTATTTGTCTAATTGTACTAATTTCTCTATCAAAATTACATTTGTTGATAGTTACTGAAAATGCTCTATGTATCATTGAATTATATGCCGCTACTTTATGTGACATGGGGTGATTGGAACTATATGGAATTGTCATATCAGTGTGTGTTGGTTTTCAGTAAACTGCATAATCAAGTACATTATTAACTCTTTGAATTTTTAAATCCAGAAAATTGATTGAGTTATTTTCTTCAACTTCTAATGTAAATTTAATTTTTGGGTGTAAATTATTAATGTGGTTGAAAAATATATCTAATTGTCGTTCACTACCTATAAAACAAGCTAATATGTCATCTACATATCTATGCCAAAATAAAACATTTTTTGAAATATTACTTTCAAATATTTTTCTTTCTAAACTGTCCATAAAAATGTTTGCCAAAATAGGCGATATAGGGCTTCCCATTGGTAAACGTTGATTTTGAATATATACGTTATTGTCTAATACTTGTAAGAAAATTACTAGAAGATAAAAATATTAATCCAGGAATAATATCAGATATACTTAATTTGTTTGATGAATGTATTAATCAGAATTATTTCACTTTTGACAATAACATTATATATATATATATATATATATATATATATATATATATATATATATTAAAATGAAGGTTTACCAATGGGAAGCCCTATATCACCTATTTTGACAAACATTTCTATGGCCAGTTTAGAAAGAAAAATCTTTGAAAGTAATATTTAAAAAAATGTTTTATTTTGGTATAGATATATAGATGACATATTAGCTTGTTTTATAGGTAGTGAACGACAATTAGATATATTTTTCAACCACATTAATAATTTACACCCAAAAATTAAATTTACATTAGAAGTTGAAGAAAATAACTTAATCAATTTTCTTGATTTAAACATTCAAAGAGTTAATAATGTACTGGATTATGCAATTTACCGAAAACCAACACACACTGATGTGGCAATTGCTTATAGTTCCAATCACCCCATGTCACATAAACCAGCGGCATACAATTCAATGATACATAGAGCATTTTCAGTTCCTATGAACAAATGTAATTTTGATAGAGAGATTAGTACAATTAGACAAATAGCAACATCCAACGGTTATCCATTACATATGATAAATAAGCTAATTAATAAAAAAGAGGAAAAAGTGGCATTACAACTAATAATTCCTAAACAAACTGAAGAAATAAAAATTTATAAAACCATCACATATGCAGGAAATATTTCTAATAATATTTCAAAGATAATATCTTTAGCAACGAATACAACAATTGCTTTTAAAACAGAAAGTAACGTAAGTACAAAATTGTTAAATGTTAAAACAAAAATACCAACATTAAAGAAATCAGCTATATATAAACTCAAATGTCCAGAATGTAATGCTGTTTATTTGGGTCAGATCCTTAGAAATTTTGAAATCCGGTACAGTGAACACTTACGAGCATACATATTAAAACAACCAGATAAATCCCATTACGCAAAATATCTACTTGACACCAATAATTCATTGACACCTAACACAGAACTAGAAGTACTACATATTTGTGTTAAGAAACAAGAACTGGATTTCCTTGAAGAGTTGGAAATTAGAGGATACTTAAGAAACCCATAATATGAAGTCAAAAATAACTACTAAACATCAGGTAGGCATCAAATGAAATGTAACTTCTGTCATTCTGACGATGATATTCAGTTATCGAAACAATTGTCAATTTTTTACAATTTTCAACATTTTTCATTATATTGTGGAATTAGCTAGAAACGTTGAGTTTCATTTAAAACACTAATATGAGTAGATTGCACGAAGTAAGGGTCGAGACAGTTAATTTCATAAAAACATTTTTTTTTAATTTTCCGTTTCCCCCCCTCCATATCTATTTAGGCTTTGATCCTAGCAAACAAGTGTATAACTCCTGTTTTCTAGAGAATTTTATGTACAATTATTTAGTATATAAACATTTTTTTGCTTCAGGTAGTAGTTTTTGGAGTTATTATCGAAAAACAGAAAAAAAGGATTTTAGAGACCCCCCCCCATTCATAGCTTCACCCTCATTCCTCAGTACTTACTACTACTACTTATTATGCTGTTAAGGACATCTTACCTTTCAAATTTGCCAAAATTGCCTTTTATATGAATTATTTCCGCTATTTTTCTTTCGTTGCCTGGACTAATAACGTAACAGTAATTGTTAAAGAAATTTTTACCCAAAAATTACTTTCAGAATTACTTATATATGATTTTTACTTACAACTATAATTTTGGGGGTAATAAGTTATAAGTTATTTTCACTCATAAGTAATTGCTTTGGTTATAATTACGTTTCTAATTTTACTTTACAGTTCGATTCCCTGTTAAGTCGCCAATGCTTGTTTTAAAGACGTAAGTCTTTCAACAGTTTATTACTGATAGGTTTATAACTTGTTTGTCAAGTTATTGGTAGGTATTTTGTTGGAAACCGCTATTTCAAACATTACATTTTTAGTTAATACGACTTTAGTGTTGTCAAAGTCTCGGTAAGGTAGTTATTTTGTTGGACGCCATAATGATTTTATTAGTTTCAATTTTGTGTATTTCAAAAATTATTATCGAAATTATAGTTAGTCCTACTTTTGAGATCAGAGCATTGTTAATATATCATTTTTATGACCAAATTTTATGTACGAATAGCCTATACTAAATTTTATCGATATGAAATGAATTTATACCCGGCATTTCTTAACATTCTGAGTTTTTTTTCGTAGAAAATATTGCCAGTTACATAGCAGAATTGAAGACTCAAAAAATTGTGAATTCTTGTGTGAACGTTGAACACGCATTACTTTTGAGATCAGAGCATTGTTAATATATCATTTTTATGACCAAATTTTATGTACGAATAGCCTATACTAAATTTTATCGATATGAAATGAATTTCTACCCGGCATTTCTTAACATTCTGAGTTTTTTTTCGTAGAAAATATTGCCAGTTACATAGCAGAATTGAAGACTCAAAAAATTGTGAATTCTTGTGTGAACGTTGAACACGCATTTACGTTCTCAATTCATTAGGGGTCCACATGACTCGAACATTCGTGAAAAACTATTCCAAGAAAAAAATGTATCATTCGAAGGCAATAGGAATAGCTTTGGCGGTAGAAGCATCTAAATTGAACTCAAAGGTTGATTATTTTTCAAGATTTCCACTCCGCTCAGCAACAGTGGATGAAAATTATGATGAAACAAATATATTGTAATAACTAATGGTCATGAAATCCGTTGCAACCACTGTAATGAATGGGTAGAAATTCCTATTGGGTATTTATCCTTTGTAATGAATATTTGGTCACCACTGTAATAACCGCTGTGGTCGTTTAGGGTTTACAGCCCTCCGTTACCAGTGTAGGACAACCTTTGAATTTCTATTTCCTTGAATTTTGCAGCGTGCTGTCACCAGTGCCTTACGGCACAATTTAGAGCCAGGAATCCTCCTGTGGGTAACCTCGTTGGAGGTGGTTTCCTGGCACGAGCGGACAAGGTCTCCATGGGGCCTCTTGGGCTTATACAATGTGCCAAGCCTGAGTTCTAAGGCAGGTCGCGTCAACCCGTTCAAACCTGCTGGTCCGAGGGTAGGGGTTGTTGATAAAGGAAACAGACTGGGTGGATAATATTTACATAAATATTACAAACAGTTAATAATTAAATCCAGGAATTCAGCCCTGGTTTGGACAAAATAAAAGTTACTCGGGGGAGAATGTCCCGGTACGATACACTAGAAATTAATTAGGGAAAAACGTCCTTCATAATCTGGAAGTAGCTTCTCGTTATTATGACAAAAGTAAAAGATGTCTTGCATATGACTATCCCTGTATAAGGAATGAGAAAAAATTAATATGACTCGGGCAAAACATCTTCCATAATTCTGGAAGTAGTATTTCCTGATTATGACATAAATGAAAGATATCTGGCGTATGAATATCCCTGTATTATATAAGAAAATAACTATCGTAAAAAGTCTTTCGAAATCTGAAGGTATGAATACGATATTTCTTACATATGAATATCCCTGTACAATATAAGAAAGTAACTATCAAAAAAAGTCTTTCGAAATCTGAAGGTATAAATACGATATTTCTTACATATGAATATCCCTGTACAATATAAGAAAATAAGTATCAAAAAAAGTCTTTCGAAATCTGAAGGTATAAATACGATATTTTTTACATATGAATATTCCTGTACAATATAAGAAAATAACTATCAAAAAAAGTCTTTCGAAATCTGAAGGTATAAATACGATATTTCTTATATATGAATATCCCTGTACAATATGAGAAAATAACTATCAAAAAAAGTCTTTCGAAATCTGAAGGTATGACTACGATATTTCTTACATATGAATATCCCTGTATAATCTTTAAATTCCCTTGACTAAAATTTAGGGTTCCCCTGGATTATTAAATCGATTGCAAATCGTACTATTTCCTAAATATGTTAGGTGAGGGGCTCAAATGTCAATAGTGCACTTACTGTGACCAGGAAATGTATCTTTGGACACCCAGTCAAATCAAATAAAATGTCAATACGATATTTGTTAAAAAAAAATTATAATGACACAGAAAAAACTTACGTTTTTGAAATATCACAAATCACAACAACACAATATCACTGTTTACGCACTGCCGTCGAAGTGTCAGGCCATACAGTACCTGAGCACTCTATGAGGGTTACTACCTCACTGCCTCCGTTACCAAATTTTCTGCTATTTATTGCAGAAGATTTGTGATATGTTATTCGTGTTGCCCTTGTCTCATATTTTTTATTTTCCTAATTGAATGTTAATTTTAAATTTCTTTATACTAAGTTGCAAGGTTTGTCTGTATTTTGATAAACAAACAATAGTGTGTTTTGTCATCGACCTTGTCGGTTGTGTAAAATTGTTTGTTTTAATTTTTTTTCTGGTCTAGGTCAACAATTGTTTTTATATTAAATTGGATTCGACTTATTTTATTATCAAGAAAATTATATATCTATATAGGGTGTCCTTAAAATTCCCTTTGCCATATTTCGTGTTTATTACAATATTACAACTATGTGGTCACGGCGGAGGGCATAGCAGAAGAAACACAAAAGAATATAGAATTGAGAAAACTATTTAGCAATTCAAACTTGAACTTCTGCTGGTACAGGATACGAATGCCTGGAAGGTGAATTGTCATTTGCAAACGGATGCATTCTACGCGGATTTCGAGTAACGATTCTATAAAAGTTCTACGTGCAGATAAACTCAAGGAATTGTACATAGCGCATATTGGAATCGTCAAAATGAAAAGTTTGGCAAGAAATTATTGCTATTGGAAATACATTGATCAGGATTTAGAGAGCGTTGCAAAGAGATGTATAGCGTGCTGTAAAGTTCAAAAAGAATGTAACAAGGCTCCTGCACATGAATTGCCAGAACCTGAAACCATATGGCAGATAATACATCTGGTCTTTGCAGGGCCATTTATGGATAATTTTTTCTTGATATTATACCATGGGTCGGAAATAATAGTCAGTGACTAATTTTTAGCATATAGGTATCTCAAGAGAGGCAAGGGCAGAGAGAAGCAATTCCAGTGGCGGAAACAGTTCGTTTTTAAATAAATAATGTGTAATGACATATTATTTTGAGCCGCTCCTAATGTACTGTTTCCGAACTAATGCTGACGTCACTGACTATTATTTACAACTTCTGGTATAGTTGATGCCAAGTCTAGGTGATTGGAGGTTGTTCCAATCAAATCAATCTCGAGCAAATTTACAATTAGTATCCTTAGAGATATTTTTTGTAGTGAGAGATAGTGACAGACAACGGGCCGTCCTTGACATCCTATGAGTTCAAGAATTTCTTAAAATCCAATGGCCAATATTTACTTACAGCAACGGGTCACCCTGCAACCAAATGTCTTGCCGAACAATATGTACAGGCAGTTAAAAATGGTTTGAAATCTGCATTGACAGATCATGGAGATCTGAATTTAAAACTGAACAGACTACTCATACAGTACCGTAAAACCACAAACTCCGCCACAAATAGAAGCTCAGCAGAATATGTCCTGAACTTCACCTATCGTCCACGATTAGATCTAATCAGAAGAGAAGGAGTGATAACTAACATCCCGTCCGAAAAAACGTTGAAAACCAGGGAGTTTAACCTAGGTCATGCAGTGCAATCCAGAAATTATACCAGTAAATGTGAAAAGTGGAAATTTGGAAGGATTCGAGTAAAAGTGGAAAAACTGAATTACTTAGTCGGAACTAAGGACGGAAAATGTACGAAACGATATGTTGAGATGAACAAATGTTACGGAAAATATTGTAGTGCCATATTCATCTGATCCCACATAACTACAGAACTCAATCCAAGGAGCTGCACTTCATCACCGTGTCTGATACATCCACAAACATGTGCTAATCAAAATCCGGTTTCAATGCCCCCTCCGCTCAGTGATGATATGCCACCAAGTACTTCTGCAGGTGAAAATGTGAATACAAATCCAGGTGGGAGTTCTTCTGAAGTATCTGATGTGATTGAAAAATCACCTTCAAGAATATCTATTGTTCTAAAGATTCCGAAACCTTTGATATATTTTTTTAAGTGGGAAATGTTGCATATTGTAATGTTTTTGTTATTTATTTAAACAATAAACGGGTGGGATATATTTTAAACACACGGTATGGCTACTTACTAATTTATTTAAACACTAAACTACTCACTAATACTTAATTTATATATACTTAACTAATCGCTTAATTATTAATTTATATTAACTGTATATTCACTCAAACTAATTTATATAAACACTTTATATTCACTTATTTACTTGTTGATCTGTCAAGATCACTTTATCAAATAACTCCTCCGCTGATCGGTCCTTATTTATATTAATGCCTTTCTCACTAGAAAATTCCGGGCTGCGGCTTACACAGACACAAATAATTTTTCGGGCCTTTTCTAGATACGTCTGGTCACAAAAACAATGTTTACATAAGATAGTCGTAAACTCGTAAACAGTTTTTTATAACTGCGTATCCGCCATAATTTTAACTTTTATACCTGGCTTAGACAGAGTCTGATTTAGGGTCTATACCAGTGTGCTGTTTCGTAACATTACCCCCTCCTTAAATGGAAGTTCCTCCAGGAACTTTTGTGTAGCCGAGACTGGATGTTTAAATCGGCAATTGGCCCCATTTCTACACTTTCCGATCTTATGTAAATAGCAGGGCACCGTTTTCATCGGATACTGATAACGGGGGTTGTAGCTGCAAGTTAATATCTGGACACCGGTATCTTGGAAGATAATCTCTACCATGTTCCTGATGATTCGCCAATCCAACTGGTTACTCGCTATCTTAGGCATAGCCAGTTTCTTCACGTTGGATTCCAACACATGGTCTCGGAGGTTTCGAAGTGCTTCCCACATATCGCGGTAGGTAGATCGATCTTGGAATTCGTCTTTAGTTACCACGTAGAAGACGTACCGCGAATTATGTTTCAGTTTCAGTGTCTTGCCAGGGGCTGGAATCTGGTCTTCAAGTTTTTCTAATTGCTCGAACTTCTTTCGAAAGACGGTTGCCAACCCTCGTGCGTTCTTGATACGGGCGGGGATGTTGTGTGCCAGTGAATAATCTTCCGGGAGAGTGAACAAATCTTGTTGTTGTTCCGAAGTGACTCCATGTCTAGCTTTCCCGGTACCTCCATACGCGCTCATAAATTCATCGAAGGTAGGGTCAGACACATCTTGAATAAGGTTTACTCCTTCCTCTAGGTCATGGTCTCCTTCGAATGGGGCTAGTCGGTTTTGGTGAACTACTTTTGGTTTTCCGTTGGGATCTTGCTTATGCGTTATATAACATCATTGATCCTTTTCTTGATTAAGTATGGACCTTCCCAGGATTTTTGTAATTTTGGAGAAAATCCTTTTCTCCTCGTCGGGTTGTGTAACCATACTTTGTCCCCTTCTTTTAAACCGCCTTCTGTGGCCTGCGTGTCGTACCGACTTTTCATTCTGTCGCTGGCAACTTGAAGATTGGTTCGAACTAATTCATGAATATCGTCCAGCCTTCTTCTCAATTGGATCACGTAGTCTTCGCCTGCTAGATCTTCTCCAGGCCGACAGCCAAATTCCAGGTCACAAGGAAGCCTCATTTCACGTCCAAACAGGATTTTCGCAGGTGTTTCACCCGTGGACTCATTGACGGCAGATCGATAAGCCAATGCGAAAAGGGAGAGATACTGGTCCCAATCTCTCTAATGGCTGGAAACTACTTTGGCCAGGTATTTTCCAATAGTCCTGTTCATTCTCTCGACCATTCCATCTGACTGTGGATGTAATGCTGTTGTCCTGGTCTTCTTCATTCGCAGCCAGACTTTACTGAAATATCCCAGCACTCTTTCTTGCCCTCCTTGGATCTGTGAGAGTACTCCACCAATTCCTACGTTGCTTGCGTCAGTGTCAAGAATAAAGTCTCCCTCTGGTAATGGATATCCTAATATCGGCGCCGATGTTAAATGCCTCTTCAAGGTTTCAAAAGCCGTTTGACAGTCTTCGTCCCATTGGAAAGCTCTTGCCTCTTCTGTAAGTCGCGTTAGAGGCTTGGCAATATCTCCAAACTTCCTGATACATCTTCTATAATACGTGCAAAGTCCAAGGAAACTACTAATTTGATGTTTGTCGGTTGGTTGCGGCCATTGCTGAATGGAAGCAAGTTTTTCTGGATCCACCGCCACTCCTTCATTGCTCACTATATGACCTAGATAGTTGACTCGATTTTGGAACAGCTGACATTTCTTCGGGTTTAACATGAGCTGGGCAGCTTGGAGTCGTTTGAATACGTCTTCCAAATTCTTCAGATGTTCGTCAAATGTCTTCCCCAGTACTACGATGTCGTCCAAATAGACCAGGCATGTCTTCCAAGACAACCCTCTCAGGACATTTTCCATGAGTCTTTCAAATGTCGCAGGTGCATTTCAGAGCCCGAACGGCATGACGTTGAATTGCCATAATCCAGATCCGGTGGTAAAAGCAGTCTTCTCTTTATCTTCTGGGTCAATTTCCACTTGCCAATAATCAGACTTCAGGTCCAAGGTGGAAAACAGTTGCTGCCGGCCAAAGTGTCTAGCGTATCGTCAATTCGAGGCAGAGGATAGCTGTCTCTCTTCGTCACGTTGTTAAGCTAGCGATAATACACGCAGAATCTCGTAGTTCCATCCTTTTTCTTGAAGAGCACTACTGGAGACACCCATGGACTAGTAGATGGTTCTATCACTTTTTCTTCTGCCATCTCTCGAATTATTCTTTCAGCTTCCTCTCTCTTCGCTCGTGGAAGTCTTCGAGCTGATTGTCTAATTGGCTTAGCATTACCAGTATCGATTTTGTGTTTGACGGCTGATGTTCTGCCAGTCTTTCCTCCTTTTGGTACGAATAAGTCTCGATACTGCAAGAGAAATTATCTCATTCTCTTTTTTCCAGCTCGATCCAAATATTGACCAGCTACTAATAACATCTGTTCGAATCTGGCATTAGAATTGTCAGTGGTCGTTGTTTGGCGAACTATAGACGTCACCGGTACGCAGGATCCAATCCTAGTTTCCTTCTTGATGGTGACTGGGTAATCATTCACGTTTATCACACGTACTGGGATCTCTTTCGCCGACGTAACCAATCCTTTTCCAATTAGTACTCCTTTACCAACTTCTTCGTCGTGGTTCCTTGGTTCCATCATAACCAGTGTACCTTCCTCCATGATTCCCTGTAGCCGTGCTACTATCATGGATTCGCTTCGTGCAGGTAGAACGGTATCTTCCTGTACAGCTGCCAACACCGCGCTGCCTTCATGTGGATGAAGAAATACCTCCTCGGAGCCCACTTTAATAGTTCTGTTTCTAAAGTCTAATTGGAAAACATGTACATTCATTACGTCCATTCCCAGAATCACGTCTTCTTCAATGTCAGCTACGATTACCGTATGCGTGAACTTTTCTGCGCCAATTCCCAATTGGATTTGTGTCTCACCGTAAACGTTGGCACTCTCACCTGTGGCGGTCCGCAGTCGCAGTCTCGTTGTTAGAAGTTTCTCCTTGGGGTTTTTTATCTCTGGTCGTATAATGGTTCTAGTTGCTCCAGTGTCAACCAGCAGAGCATATTTCTTGCCATTTACTTCGCCATCCACATATACACTGTCGTTGCGACGTCTGAAAGAAGCTATCAGTATGAGAGGGTCTTTTGAACGATCATGGGTCGGTGCTGCCCCCTCGTAGCCGACCCGTTCTAGTTTTCCTGTGACTGGGGTTCTTGGTTTGCAGGAGTCTTGGGGCGCTTACATGAACTACGTACATGCCCTAGCTCGCCACAATTCCATTATCTGATCTTTCTCGGCTTCTTGTCCATCATATTTTTCATTAAACTGACGAACTGGTCAAATCTGTCTTCGTCACCTTCTTCTTGGATGGTCCTGATTTTGTTATATCCTGAAGCCTTCGTTGCTGCTTCATATTCAAGAGCAGCTGTCAATGCGTCAACTAATGTTTTGGGGTGGGCTAAACGCAGCGTCCTCTAGATATCGGGGTCACGTAAGCCATCAATAAAGGCCTGGATACCCAGACATTCCATCATGTTCTCTGCTGCTGATGGATAAGCAAATTGAACGAGTCGGGCAATATCCACTTAATATTCTTGAAGTGTTCCGTCACGTTTCTGCCTTTGGTTCTTCAGCTGGGATTGGTACAAATGTTCTAGATGTTCGTGACCATATCGCATGTCCAACCTCTTCTTCAGCTGCTCGAAATCATCCGTTTCTTCCAGAGGTATCGTCTGAAGTACATCTAAGGCATCTCCCCGAAGCGCGATAGTTAAGTTCACTGCCTTCTCTCTATCGGACCAACTATTCACTCTAGCGGCTGCTTCAAATTGTTTCACATAATTGGTCCACGACATTTTTCCATCGAACGTTGGGGCCTTGACTCGGGTAAAACTGCCAATGTCTTCAAACTTAGGTAGTGTTTCTGTCTTGCAAGGTTTCGTTTGCCCGGTCTTCTTTTCTTCCACTGGCGTGCCTCGCGTTCTTGAATCGGCAATCTTTTCCTCTAACTCCTTGATTTTCTCGTCTATCGTTGTAATCTTATTCTCGATTTCCTCGTCCATCGTCGACATCTTATTCTCGATTTCAGATTTTAGAGACGAAATTTCATTTTCAACGTAAGCGGCAATGTCGTTTTTCATTAATAAGATATCGGCAGATATATCGTTCTTCAAAGCAGAAATATCGTTTTTCACATTCATTGAAATTTTCTCTTCCATGGCAGAAATATCGTTTTTCATAGCAGAAATCTTTTCGTCTATGTTAGCAGAAATATTAGCAGAAATGTCGTTCTTCATAGCAGAAATCTTCTCGTCCATGGCAGAAATCTTCTCGTCCATGTTCTCTTCCATGGCAGAAATCTTCTCGTCCATGTTAGCAGAAATATTAGCAGAAATAGACGAGATTAAGGTGGAAGCCTCGTCAGTAAATAAAACGGTTTCTGGATCAAAGCCGTCATTTTCCAGTGCCACTTTAAGTCTTTCTACTAATTCGCTTTTCTTACCGGACGTTTCCAACTCACGATCTTCCAATTCTGCTCTTAGTTCCGCCACTTTGAGGTCGCATAGTCTCTTGGCCATTTTTACGTAGTAATTTATTTATATTACCCCACACCTGACACCAATGTAATGACTCTGGTCACAAAAACAATGTTTACTTAAGATAGTCGTAAACTCGTAAACAGTTTTTTATAACTGCGTATCCGCCATAATTTTAACTTTTATACCTGTCTTAGGCAGAGTCGGATTTAGGGTCTATACCAGTGTGCTGTTTCGTAACAATATGTTCTAATCAAAATATACTTGGTATAATACTTTTAAAATATGTCATATTGCGAAATTGAATTGTCATTAAAGAATAGTATAATTCAATTTCAACTACGTACGGCGATACATAACACTAATTGTTACAAATATTTTGAAGAAAAGAAGCCAACTGAAAGTTATTTGATTTTAAATGTACCTATTTAATTTTTTTGAATTTAAAAAATGAAAAATAGTAATTTGTACTGCAATTTGGGGATCTCTATTGAAAATAGTTAATTCTAACATAAATAGACATGTTCTCATCCAATCAAATTTATATCAAATACGTAAGACAACCTATACAATCTGTAATATCAGCACTTAATGCAAATCTCGAACATATGTTTAATTTATTTATAGTCGTACATCCCAGCAAATAAATTGTTCGTTAATAAAAGCTGAATACATAGCGCAGGTCTGCAGTATAGTGAGAGAGTCTTCACTTCTTTGTTTTTAGTAAATAATTTATATATTGGAAAAAAGGTCGTCTTCGGCGAGAGTGTGGCAAGGTCCAACAAGGTAACTGCAGAATGTACCGGTGCTGAAGACTTGGCTGACAAGATAGCAGGCAATGACCGCTTATTCGAGAACATTGAACCGACAAACTCCATTTCATCAGAGAACTGAAGCCATGTAGTTCCGTAATATACAAGAAAACATTAAATATTTAACTGTCAGAATGTAATATGTTCACAAATATTATATAGTTACATTAATTATAATAATATTTTATTCGGTTAAAGGTGAACAAAAAAAAATTAAATTAGTAAAAAATATTTGCTGCATTACCGAAGGTTTTCGATATATAGTTGTTTCCACATATGATTCGGTTACATAACACTCGTAATGAATCAAACTTAAAATTTGAAGTATTATTACACTGGCCAACAGTGGTTTTGTTGCCCTTGACATAAGTGGTTTCGAATTTTATTCCGAAATTATGGATGGTTTTGGAATATTGGTTTTAGTGTTTATTAAAGTACATAGAGACACATTTCTAAAACTCATGTTATATTTCAGAGAAACACCTTTAATGAACTTTTTAATAATTCGCGTATAAAAGAGACTTCATTATAACATTGTTTACAGTGTCACAATGAAGCTCTTTGAACACTGTTATAGTAATTTTTAGTGTAGAGTTGGTAATTGTATTTAGTTATATTTTTATTTGACATTTGACTTTAACCTTGACACAAATTATAAATAAAATGGTCTAGCGTTGTTCTAGTTAGCAAATTATTATATTAAAGGTAAATTAGAATGATTTATATATTAAAAATATTAATGAATAAAGTACGCTAACGTTTATTTATCACTGATTTGTCAATTGTTTATTTTTATATTGTATAGAATCAATATATAAGTATACAAAACGTTCGATTTTTGGGATAAATTACCAGATATGTATGTGAAGATGTATTACTGAAATAATTCTGTTCATGATATAATATAAATAGATCGCAAGAGCATATACGAAGAAGCTCTTTTTTAAACAAATAATCATCCTCTTTTTGCTTAAATGAAAATTTGTTTACAATTTACACAATCATTCGGTTATAATATGTCAAAAGTCAGGAGTGCTGAATAAAACCATCTGTGATCTGACCAATTAGGAATCTACAGAATTGCCAACTCAAATTCAAACCACTCCTCCTAGTTTAAAAACAGGGATTATATGAAATTCTATTGTATTTACATAATTAAATGAATGCGAATTATAAAAAATATTGTGTGAAACTTATGCCACAATGACTTTCTGTAGTACTCGTGATTTGCACAACTCACCGCTTCGCGGTTCGTTGTGCAAACTTCACTCGTACTACAAAACGAGTCATTGTGACACTTGTTTTACAAATAACTATTTTCTACGCCCTATCTTTAAAGTACCTTGTATTTAATCGGTTTTCAGCGCTTAAAGTGGTTGTTTATGGTTAGAGTGAAAAAAGTAAAAAAGCGTTAAAAAAAGTGCCATAACGTTAACTTTATTTCACGCTTCCCATAAGCTAACACAATGAATCTTGGCTGGGCATCGAGGATGGACTTTCATGAAACTTGGAATACGTATAATTGTAATTTACCGAAGGAGCTTAATTAAAATATCCCAAATTTCTATTTGAATTTTATTTTTTTGTATAGGGCTGTAGAAAAAATAATGTATGCAACATGTGCATAAAGTGTCTTTTTTTCACTCATGGAATTGCCGGTCAACTTTTTCCATTCGTGAAAAAAAGTACCACTTTATGCACTTGTTGCATAAATTACTATTCTTTCATATTTTTTTGTAGTAATCTCTTTTTTAAAGACCAGGAGTAATCTGCAAACATGTGTTGATTCCAGCTACCCTGATACCTTTCTTCGATGACTTTTAGATCCTGATAGAAGCGCTCTCGCTGTTGCTAACTATAATTTTTCACATTATCAGGAAATATATCCAGAATTCATCACTATTAGTGCTTACATTAGCAACTTACCCGAATGCGCGCACTTCAATCTTACCCTGTTAATTATTTTAACCCTGCAGTGGTGGCGCCCATATGTTTAACATGAGTAGTGGCGCCAAGTCTGACAGACCCACATTTTAAAATTTTTCAAAAATACAGTTTGTGACTATTTAATTTTTTCTTCTTCTTAATTATGTTTATACATTACTTTTAACCAGAATTAACCCTGCCAATACCCAGAAAAACATTGTATATTGAAAAGTCAAGTAAAAGTTAACACGTATCTCTTTTTATTAAAAATAAATCAAACATACAAAATTGAGCGATTTGCTTTAAGAAAAAAACTAAAAATCAAAAAGTAATGTATTGTATCTTAAATAATAAGGTATCGCTGAGCCGTTTCTTTCGTTTTCGGACTCCGGTATGCAACTCGGGCACAGAAATTCAGCATGTGATAAACAAATAAATTTTTTGCAAATTTTGCAGAAATAACGCGTTTTACTGTCTTTTTTGCAAAGATAACAACGTTTTTTCACATTTGGCGTTTCCGGATTTACTCTAGGAACCTCAGGTAAGATGCCAGTTACCTCTTGCCGTATTTGACGAATTGTTGGATTTAAATTTTTCATCATAGTACGACGCTTGAGATGTTCATCTATTAGTTCGACGGCCAATTGTTTGAGGTACATCCTGCGTATCAAACTAGTTTGGTTGTTAGCCGCATGTACAATTTGCGAATTTATTCCTGCCACATTCATAAGTGCATAAAATAATACCATAGGCCACCTCCTGGTGTTACGAGAAACATCGTAAGTAGCGCATAATTCGTCTACGGTATCAACTCCTCCTTTAGTGGAGTTGTAAAAAGTAATAATCTCCGGTTTATATTGTTCTCCCGTTGATTCATCTATTTGGTCATCATGATGCAAACTTGACGCTAAGATCACATTTTTGCCTTTTTTTGCTTGAGTTGATACATGGTGATTTTGTATTGATAAATTCCGGTGGAAGCTGCCGTTTATTTTTACGCACTGTGCCTACGTACGTTAGGTTGTGATTCGTATATAAGTTTTGAATAAGTTCAAATGACGTAAATCAGTTATCGCAGGTAATATTTCTTCCGGTTCCCGATATTGGACCAATCAATCTCGTAACGACACTGCTTGGAGCATTGCTTACGCGATATGGTCCTTCGGGCTGCTGACCCAAATAGAGCTCTAAATTCAAAGTATATCTTGTTTTTGCATCAACAAGAGCAAACACCTTCAAACCATATTTGTTTGGCTTCGAAGGTATATATTGTTTGAAGCCACATCTTCCGCGGAACGCCTCAAGTTTTTCGTCAATTGTTCCATATTCACTTATTGTGTAGGCATTTTTACAGTTGGCGACAAACAATACGAATAAGTCTCGTATCGGAGCCATTTTATCAGTTTTCTTTCTTTTTTCTCGACTATCTGTGTCATCAAATCTCAAATGTCGCAATAAAAAAAGGAAACGTTGCTGTGACATTGTCAGCCAGAATAATTCAATGCCACTCCCGTTACGGTTCCATAGTTCTTGTGTATTTAGTCGACTACTTTTTAGACAACCAGCTAAATACAAAAGACCTAGCAAAGCTCTTATTTCCACAATATCGGTCATTTTTGCCGAACGTTCTCTTGTATATTTGTCTTTCATTTTTTGAATATATTTGTTCGTGTTGCTCACGATAATCTCCAAAATTTCATCTGAGAAAAATAATTTCCAGCAGTCAGCTACTGATTTTGCATTTTTCGCTATTGGTTTCACACCTGGCAACTGAATGACGATATTCGATTGTCTTGTTCTTACATTCTGAATTGGACGGTGCTTTTTCCAAATGGTGCCATCTTTTCCAATAAAACTAGGAATTCGCGGAATTTTCGCTGGTGGCGCCTCATCTTCTCTATCGCTCTCCCCTTCCTGTTCAGTGTCAGAGTCAGACAAATGTGCTTAAATAATATCGGCTTCTCCCTCAGACTCAACATCGTCATATATTTCTTCTGTGTCACTAACAACTTAATCTAGAAGCTGAAGCAATTTGGCCTGATCTTTCTCATAATTAATTTTCCTGAAACAATATAGTTTATTTTAATAAATATAAAAACTAAATCATAATAATTGTTGCGTTCGTGAATAAAACATAATATTATTTGACTTACCTGACAACAAAATTTTTGTTACACTAGCAGTGGCGCCAAGTCTGACAGAACCAAAAGTCGCACAGAACCAATATAAATAACTTTTCTCGACGCGAATACTACCACAATCACTAATATACTAACCGGTAGGAAGGTACTGGCCGCACCAAGCTGCTGGGCCCGGCTCCCCCACTTTTATGTATGAAATAAATCCGCTCGGGTCTGACAGACTTGGCGCCACCACTGCAGGGTTAAATATAAATAATAAAACCAGAGCCAATTCAGTACTTTCATGGGTCAGTAGCGCCAGTCCATCGCCTGAGGAAGGTGATACAGCAAGAGCGGGTCACTGATTCAAACCTGTTCACCGCGATTTCGCCGGCAACGTGGACGCCTCCATCAAAAGACAACCAACCCCATGTTCTGCCGAACTTTTTAGTTCGACAGTTCATTCAACACACTTGGAAGTGCAAATTGTTTCTTTCGAAACAACTTCTATTTATGGAAATAATAAACAGCGTTTAATCTTGTTTTACTTTTAGCCAAAATATACTAGCAAACCACACCATCCGAAGAGGGAAGGACATTAGCGCCTAGCCAACAAATAAGTTAACAAATAAGCAAGCGACACCACCCAAAGAGGGAAGGACACTTAGCACCCAGGTAATATAAAAACTCCTGAAGGCTAATAAGTCAGGAAACCTTTAACTGGGGAGGTAACTCCCTCCGGCAGTGAGTCCGCTGTCGGTATTAGCTTTCAACACCAATCCTTACCACACTCAATCCTAAAATGTCCTCCCGACAACGCCGCAGCAGCAGAAAAACACCCAAATCATCCATCAGACAAATTTCAACACACACCCTACAGACAAAAAGACGATCCCATTCAATACTGTCCTGACACCCAACAATTCATACTCAGATCCCAACAACTTGCTGAACGCCCTCAGTGGCTTCTCGATTCACACACCAGTCTCGATGCTTACACTCCTCCGAAACCGAAAACATCCAACCTCTGCGAGAAAGAATTCCCTCTTCTCTCACCAGTTACTTCCAGCACCACCTCACACGCTTCCAACAAAACCCACCACTCCTCAACACCTTCCCCTCAGAATCCACCAAACACAATACCACGCTATCTACAAAACACAGACTACACAACACCACGCTACCAACGAAACACAGACTATAACCCACAAACCCCATACACATCCTCAAGAAGGTCTTACGCTTCCTCCGTAAGATCCCAATCCCCAACACCTACACTCACACGACAACCAACTGCCTCCGACGAGGATGGCTTCACCATCGTCGGTAAAACCAAAACCCGACCACCAACACCCACACCTACCAACATTCCTGCACAAACTCACACCATCAACGACACACCAATTCAAACCCTGAACCTCCGAAACCTCCCAACCCAATACGCCACTCAAAAAGCCCTTTTCACCCTACTCAACACCTTCGAACTCCTACACGACCACGTCCTCTTTCTCAAGGTAAATTTCAACCGCACCGCCCTTCTCAAAACGTCCTCCCCAAAGTCAGTCTCAACTATTCTGAGACAAATCCATAACTCCACTGGTGACAAAAACATCATCATCAACGTTCTTAACTCAACAGAACGTCCACCACGTCCAGCCAACAAAACCCTCATACCCACCTACTCGTTTGTCTGCAGGAATGTAGACACCACTGTCAGCCCCGAAGAATTTGAAGAAATTCTTCACAATAAACAAATCCCCTTTCTCAAAACTTGGCGAATCGTGGCCAAAGCCACCAACAAACCCACTTCGATGCTTCGCATCGTTACCACCTCCGAAGCCCACTACCACCAGGCCCTAACCTCCGGCCTCTCTTTTCACGGCCTTCCACATCGATGCGAGCCATCGAACACAAATCCACTCCCCCCAGTGCCCAAATATTGCAGTCGATGCACCCAAACCGGACACTCCTCCGAATCTTGTCGGTCTAAACCGATATGCCCCTCTTGCTGTCAAACAGGCCACCGAACCGAAAATTGCCCCAAGTCCGGCACTCCTAAATGTACCAATTGCGGTGGTCCACACCCCGCTTTCCACCCTCGCTGCCCCCACAGGCTATCGACACCTAAAACCCCCCAAGAGACCGCACCAGTCACCCTCGAAAAGCCACCCACACCTTACGACCTCTCAACCGACTCTAAAATCCTCATCGAAATACTCACCGTCACACTCATGAATGCCATCCCCAACTCGAGAGATGTCATAGCCGAAACACTTCGCCACTTAATTCCTTCCATTTATCGACACAACTGCTCTATAACAAATATAGGCAGGCGTGCTCACTTTGCTTTCACTCCCATCAGGAGTGAAAGCGATCCAAATTGATCCGCGAGCCCCATCCACCCCGTCGGTGCTGCAGGTTTTTCACGTTTTTTCCTGTAGCATAGTGAATTTATTCGCTAGCCAAATGGGCCGACGTACGACGTAGTTTTTGGATTTAAAGATTGTTATTCGTACCAGCTCACTCATTACAATATTGAACAACCATCTCAAAATCTTAAATTTCAATATTTTAATAAACAAATAGAAAATTACTCGATATACAAAAACTTTTGATTTTCTCAGAATTTCATATTCAAGGTTCCACACCACACATAAACACACCTTTTAACAATTCCTCACCTCGAACTCGAGAAAAGCCAGTCGCCACCGCCCGACTTCATCCACACATCTTTCAACGTCTCCTAGTCACTTTTCCAACAAATTTCAACAAACTCAAATCCCAAAAAATTCTCATAATTCCAATATCTCCCCACGCTTCTATTAACTTTCATGACGCAGGAGACACAAAATCCCCAAAAATTATATCTTCACTTTCCAGCAACACCATCACCCAGCCCGCTTCTATTAACTATCCAGACACTATTAAAATCCCCGTTCCCTCATCTCAAAACCACGTTCGCTTAAAAATCACCCAATTTCGACGCTGATTGTTTTCGCTTCTCCCTCCGGTTGATTTCTGGCAAACACACACAACCTACCCACAAAAACAAACACAACTTCAATTTTCTATACACCTTTTTTCTCAAACTTCCTAGACACTTTTTCAGCCCTACCCAAATCTCAAGCCAAGTCAATACGCGCACACAAACCACCCACAAAAACACCCCCAACCAGCCCTGAAGAGGAAACGAATCCTATAACAGGGCCTACCCCCAAACAAAAATATATCCAAATAAAAACACTACAAGTCCAAACTTCAAAAAACCACGAACATCTCTCTCTCTCTCAGTACTTTCATGAATAAATTTCCAAACTGTGTAGGGTCATCGAACAGGTCCGTCAAGCTGCCTCCCTCCCCCCCGGTTAGATTTTTTTTACCAAAATGCTAGCACAAATAAAGGATACCTAGCACAACCTAGCCCAACATTTTTTATAGCTTTATAGCTTACAATAAAAATGCTTTTGAGCTTTTGAATTCGGGTGGGGCCAGGTTAAGATATCAACACTACTTTGTATTTTTCAAAGCGTTAAGTATTTATGTGTACTTTTAATTGGACATATTTTATACTTTTCAAAATTTTCCAGTCTGGAACGGCTGAAGTAAGAAGCTTTGGCAAGTGGTCCATAAGGAGCAAAGGACTGTTATGTCCGACAACCAAGCCCAATACTAGGTTGTACTACACCTCATTCACAAAATTTTGAAATACTCCCCTTTCTGAGCTTTTTTGTAATTGATTAGATACATTTTGTGTATTATCTATCTGTCTATAGTTTTTCCACCTTCAATTGATTTATTGTGTAATATGCAGATCTTTTCTCCAGATTGAGCCGAGAAAACTAACCTAAGCAAGCATCTCTAAATCTTCGAACATACAATATTTTCTTCAAAAAATTATTTCAAAAGTAAACATGATATTACTTATATTAATGCTATTACCTGTACTATAATATTAGATAGTTCACTTCCACTGTCAAAGTTACCAGACGACAAATCATCATGACTTATTTGAGTTATTGATGCCAAATTTTCACTTTCATTGGAAGCATCCGAAGACGTAGATGGACGCATTTCCAGGGCGAGGTGTTAAGCTTACTTTTTCTTACCACAAACCTGTGTGTACAAAAAAATATACTCTACTGCGAAATAAACTAAAAAGATAAAAAAAAGTTCCGTCTGTTAGAAAAATGATTACCCATTGTCATACATTATAGTTAAATACATAACCCTCGTTGCGTTTGCTTTTTTTAATAGTAGTTATATGATCTGTGGCGTTTGCAGACGGATAATAAGAACTTTTAATAGCTCCTTCAGTATATACGTATATCTAATACAAGGAGGTGAATTAATTAGAAATTATCCTGTACCTATTATGTTCTAAATGAATATTATATAATATAGACTTACTTATACATATTTACAAATAATTATTTCGTAAACACACCCAACATAAACATTAGGTCGCTCGGAAACGTGACACCGGACTGCCGAACGTCGTCCAAAAGTTCTAGAATATTTTCTGAAGACTGGGGATTCCCAGCCAACACATGGACCCAAGCGAATCAATTGATCAAGCATAGGCAACCGAATAAACGATGGAGCTTTGATAATAATTTACTGTTTTTTATTTATTCAAGTATATAATTACTGTTATTACAAAAAAATATTTTGGGTAAGTATTATTAGGTATTTCATCATATGAAATAGCTGAAAATGGATTGATAAAAAAATGTACCAAAAATAGTGAAATCGTATTTTTGTACAAGAAGTGTGAAAATGTACCAAATTGATACAATTGTACCAGCCAGCGTTGCCAAAATGTAATGTGAAATTTACGCACATTGCAGAGCTGTAATCGTCACATTTATCGCGCCCAAATTTGAAAATCCTCACAAAATCCTCACATTGATAAAAACATGAGAAGTCAATGTGATGATTTGTTTTGCCTCATCAATACCTAATTCATGAAAACAATATCCAAGGGAGTAGGTAAATGAAAACATGTTTAATACGTTTTTTTATTAGAAATAGAAGGTATTCAAAAACATCACTTTTCAAGTGAAATATAACAATAAAATAAATAAAAACATCTTCCAATAGAAAAAAATAAAAAACAACAAATAAAATTAATAATGGTAATAAATATTTTATTTAAAATGTCAAACGTTTTCAATTTTTGTTTTACTGTGTGGACATATTTATCATTTTATAACTGGGTTTAAACTTTGCACACACACCTTTTTTACAGCCTCTTGTGTATAAATAAGTGCTTTTAGAGAATCAATTTTCAATTTGTTTCGATTAACAGTTTTTATATTATTCAAAACACAGATAACTACATAGGCATTGGAAAATGGTAATACTAACAAAAAATTCATAACAATTTTCAAATTTGAAAATAACTGGTTACTTGCAGCATTTTTCAATTTGAAATGAGTGGCCCAGTACTCTTCAGCATTTAAATCGCACCTCAAGCCAAATGAAATATGGAATGATATTATTTGACCTTCGATAATATTTGTTGTTATTGCCATGCTAGATTTTATTTTCAGAGCGACTCTACATCTTTAAGAGTCAATGTTGTGCTCCTGAGCTCTTATTCAAGTTGCATGAGAATGGCATCAATCGCATCCTATTGAAAATCCTCACAAAATCCTCACATTTCAGGCAACCCTCACAAATCACTCACATTGATGTAAAATCCTCACAATGTGAGGAATTCCTCACACATTGGCAACGCTGGTACCAGCTCTGGTAACGCTGTTGAGGACTCGGACGGATTGCTCGGCTCGGACGAATTGAGAACTCATATTAGTAGGGGAGCCCAAGCGGGGATTTCGGGATTTACTAAAGCGCGGCAGATTAATATACAGGGGGATACCTTGTACCCGGTTAAGTACCTCCACAAAACATGAGGCCCATATATAAGGCCACCCGTGAAGGATACAGGATCAGATTAGTAAAAAAAAATTGACCATCAGAAATTCTCGAGCGCGTCAGATTAAGGTAGGGTGAGTTAATTACATCCTAAAAAGTGTATATTCCACTAATCTGACAATTTGAAAATGACGTAAAAAAAGGGGAGGGCAACAAAGTTGTAAAAAAAAACGTCATCTCGACATTCTCGAGCGTAGCTAATTTTTTTTTTATTTTGAAGGAAATAATTCAAGAATAATGAAAAATATATAATCTGACGATTTCCGCAAGCCGAAATAACAAAAATTCGTCGATAAAGTTAAATGCGTGCAGCCGCGTGATGCCTACATTTCCTTCTCCGCGTTTCTATTCCTCTCTCACTCTTTCTCTATCTATTACTCTCTCACTCCGTCCCCACTCTGGTTTCTGTTGCCATGACGCCATCACAGCTGATCATAAAGACTCGTTCTTGGCATACTGTTTACAACGTGTTTCCAACGTTTTGGCTTTTTTTGCTATTTTAATATTATTTGTGTGAATTAAAGTTTACAAATATTTAATATGAGTGATATTAATTTGAAATGTGTATTTTGTGGTGAAAATACCTTACAAAAAACAATCAAATTTACGGTAGAAACATTAAAAAAATGTGTAAATATTTTGGAATATCGTCGAAGCAAGCCGGTTATCCGAAAGTCTCGAGGAACATATGATAACCTCGAATTGTCGATGGAATCATCATTAAATGATTTCTATCACGCACAGTGCTATAAATTATTTACTGCAATTAAAATACCGCGGACCGATAGATTTTGAGAAATTTTGAAAAATCTCAAAAAAAATAAGATAAAATTTTTTTTTGAAAGTGGTTTTTTTGGAATAACTTTTAACCGGCGTTATAGATCAACTTCAAAAATTAGTCCGCCTTTGAGCTTGAAAAACCACGTCGATCGCCACCAAGCTGGTCAAAATCTGTTGATTCGTTCAAGAGATATCGTGAACGAAAGAAACCCGAAAAAGTGTTTTTTCGGAATTACTCCGCAATTTGTGGTTCGATCAATTAAAATTGCAAAATTACTTATGAGGATGATAAAACTGCGTCGAATTGCGCCAACCGCGTGAAAATTGCTTGATCCATTCAAAAGTTATTGCGGTTTGAAAATTCCAAAAATAGTGTTCTATGAAACTTCTATCAGACTTTCGAGCTGGGAGAGCTCAAATGCATAGAAATATTATTTCTTTGAACTCAGCGAGCTCAAAATATCACATGAATTATATTTTGAGCTCAAAAATGTCATAAGTACAATTTTAAGCGCCCAGGAATGGAATTAGCGGGAAGTTGCAGGGATGGCCTTTAAGGTGAACCGTTTCTCTAATTTTTTTTTGTCAGATCAGGCGAATCCCTCTAGATAATCGTCAGATTATGAGACAGTCCGTTTAGAACATAAAGATGAACCATATATATCTTAATCTGACGCGCTTGAGTATTTCAAAATGGCGAATTTTTTTTGCACATTATGAAAATGGCCGCGAGTTTGCGTCCCATCGAAATCGTCAGATTAGTGTGCACTTAACACTCCCTTAGAAAATCTGACGCGCTCGATAAATTTTTTTTTTTCATTTTCAACCCTTAAATACAACCACCCGCATCATGCAAACGATCAGATTAATATACGTACATTATTAAAAATACGTAGGGCATTGATGCTATCAATATCTGACGCGCTCGAGGATGTCCATGCAACAGTTTTTTTTACATATTTAAAAATCTATAGCCGCTTCCCCCACCGATGTAAAGGTATATATCATATAACATTTTTTTCTTCTTATCATCTAAGCTTTGCATCCCAATAGGTCTCTACGACGCTCGAGTAAATCCCCATTTAGCCTCGTGGGCTCCCCTACTATATCGCATGCGCATGCATTTAGTTGTAAGGTAGGTTCATGGAAATCGTGGGATTCACATTCACTAAATACATGCGGTGGGATTTATAATAAACTCGTATATTTAACACTGATTTATATGATAAATTACAGAATGGTGTTTTAGAATTTTTTGAGATAGCGGTTTTTAAAAATAAAAAGATGAGGCCGGGTTGCATTAAGTCTGTTGTGAGGCAATATTTTAAAAAGGAGGACAACCGAGTAGTGCGACGTTCACTGTGCAACAAAGAATTAAAATATTTTGGAAATACTACAAATATGAAAAAACATCTGATGAGAATACATCCTATACAATTTGCTGAAAGGACTAATCTCCCAGACGAAGAAAGAAAAAAGTGTCGATGAAAATAAGGCACCAATTCAAACTGCAGGTGTTTCAACTTCTAAGGAATTGGTAAATTTGACACCCAAAATGACACTAGAAGTAGAAGAGCAAAGACAAGATAAGTTACTTATAGGACCACCTGCTGTTAAGCGTCCTCGCCAACTAAAGTTATTTGGTACTAGTAAAAATGAAATGTCCAATGCCCAGAAAACGAAAATAGACAGGAAGTTAATAAAACTGATTGTAACAGATTTTCAAGCATTATCGATTGTGGAAAATGAAGGATTCCGGGAATATACACAAAATCTTAACAGTCAGAATAAAATACTTAGCAGAAAAGTCTTATCATCACAGACTATGATACCTAATTTAAATAAAGAATCGGTCTCATATTTGCGAAGTATGTTCGATGTAGTTAATTATGCAACTGACATTTGGAAATCCGATAGTGTTAGGGCATATATTTCTGTAACAGCTCATTTTATATTTAATCATAAATTGCATTCATATAATATCGCAACCAGGGAAATATTGGGAAGCAATAAAGGCGAAAGTTATAACACAGTTCTTAGAACAATTTTAGATGAATGGAATTTATATGATAAAGTGGTAACTGTTGTATCAGATAATGCAGCTAATATGAAAAACGCAACAAATGAACATTTGAAAAAACATCATCATCCGTGTGTGGCACATACATTAAATTTATGTGTTATCGACGCCATATCTTCAAACGAAATATTATCCCTTCTGTTAAAAAAGTGCAAGGCTTTGGTGACGTATTTCAAACATAGTGTTCTGGCGACAGAAACATTAAAAAATACTCAAATACAAATAAATGTTCGTATATTGAAAGTGAAACTGGATGTTGGAATTCCGGATTAATTATGATGGAAAGACTCTTACAAATTAAAGACAACCTTGTAATTTGTGTGGTCAAATTGCCAAAGGCTCCTGACTGTCTAGATGCTTCCGAATGGATAATTCTAGAAGATTGCACTTCGGTTTTAAAACCAGCCGAGGTTTTAACAATAATACTCTCGGGTGGGCAATACCCTATTTTATCCATAATTATTTCATTAGTCAGGGGCTTCCAACATTCGCTTCGGAGCATGGAAACTAAAACACCATGCGGCGAACTACTGAAAACGAAACTCAGAAGTTTTTTCTCGTCGGCTTGGATCTTTAGAAGAAAATATAATAGTCGCTAAAGCCACTCTTTTGGACCCTAGATTTAAAAAAGTTGGTTTCGGATTAGAGGATAATGCTAACAATGCTCAAAAATGGATAACAGACAAATTAACTTATTTAATTAATTTAAAACATGCAGCTCAACAGGATCCCACTGAAATTCCATCTAGAAGTATCAACTACTGATATTAGAAAAGTAGATGACATATGGGCATCCTTTGATAATAAAGTGTTAAAAGTTAAGTCACATACTACTCCCAGCACAACATCGATACTGTCAATTAGACAGTATTTAGAACCTCCGTATGTAGAAAGACTCAGCAATGCCTTATATTTTTGGGAAAAACACAATCCAATGTTTCCAGAGCTCTATGAATTGGCAACCAAATATTTTTCAATTCTAGCTACATCTGTACCTTCTGAGAGAGTATTTTCCAAAGCTGGACAACTAACAAATGTTATGCGAAACCGTTTATCTCCAAAAAAATTGGAGAATTTTAAACAGTTTCTGTAAATAGGCCTATATTTTTTTAAGAATTTATTTTTGATTTGTTATTAGAATCTTTATTATTTTTACATTTATAACAACTATTTAATATCTTCTGTTTTTTTTATTTTATTTATTTTCGTTTTTATTTTTTAAAGAATTTATTTTTGTTCTTTTCTTAGAATCTTTATTATTTTTACATTTATCGGAGCATGTACACTATCCTGTTGAACATTTTATATATTCTTTAAAAACATTTTAAGAGAAACCCTGAACTATTATTTCAAATTAAAATACACGACCAATTTTGTTTGTTTTGATTTCTTCAAAATATTTATATTACAGTCAAGTGTTCTATAATCTCTTGTCTAACGAAGAAACCAAAATCTTCAACTGCTACCTTAGAGAAAACAGTAACAAATAACCACCTAAGAACAGTAAGAACAGTGAAAACAAAACGAGTTCGCTCAGGCACCGGTATCCGTTGGTGTATCGGTATTTGTGTTCGTTCGTATTCGTTTCCTCCTCATCCATATACAATCTTTGTTCTCGAGAACTCAGTACTCGGATAAGTCTTCAATTCCTGAAATGATTCGAATACCATGTATCCGATTTTTAAAAGTATTCGATTCTGCCCATCACTATGCCGAAAGAAACGAGAAGCCAGGTTACAATTCATACATAAAATAGAGACCTATATGATGATCCTCCGGACGAGAGGAAAATCTCTTCGGTGCCGTCGAAAGGGTGATAATTCCACCCTTAACATTTAAAAAACTCATTTTGTGCCGAAGAAAACGAGAAGCTAAGTTGGAATTCATGGATAAAATAGAGACCTATATCAGGATCCTCTAGACTAGAGGAAAATCTCTTCGGTGCCGTCGAAGGGGTGATTATTCTACACCTAATATTTAAAAAATTCATACTGTGCCGAAGGAAACGAGAAGCCAGGTTGGAATTCATACTAAAAATAGACACCCATATCAGGATCCTCCAGAGGTGAGAAAAATCTCTTCGGTGCCGTTGAAGGGGTGATAATTCCACCCTTAATATTTAAAAAATTCATATTGTGCCGAAGGAAATGAGAAGCCAGGCTGGAATTCATACGTAATATAGATACCGATATCAGGATTCTCCAGACAAGAGGAAAATCTCTTAGGCGCCCTTAATAATTAAAAAATTTATATCGTGCCGAAGGAAAGGATGATTTGTATATAAATGATTTTATATCGCTAAAATCATTCTGTATCATCAATATTTCGTTTTCCTTCATAAATCTGATCCCGATATAGGTCTCTATTTTCTCCATGAATTCCAACCTGGCTTCTCGTTTCCTTGTTTCCTTCGGCACAAAATGAATTTTTTAAATGTTAAGGGTGGAATTATTACCCCTTCGACGGCACTGAAGAGATTTTCCTCTCGTCCGGAGGATCATCATATAGGTCTTTATTTTCTGTATGAATTTCAACCTGGCTTCACGTTTTTTTCGGCACAAGATGAATGTTGTTTTAAGAGCATTGAAGAGATTTTCTTTTCTGAATGAATGTCATCGTTTCTACATATTATCTATATTTCATTCCTGAAGCACATAAATAAGTTTTCCATAAGAATTTCGTTAAAAAATGTGACACTCGATTTTCGCTAAGGAATGATGCGTCATCTTTTATAATCAATCAGTTGATTTAGAAGAATTATGTTCACCACCTTCTCTGATGTGAGAAACAGCACCGTCGGCAAATCACACATGCATATTGCCAAATTCATATTACTTTTGTTATTTCAATAAAATCTTTCAAATCCATATACCAGCAGCCTCCGACGCCTATGATTTTTCGGGCGTTTCCGTCATTTTAGCTGCCAACTATTGGCTGCTAATTTCACAGCGGTGATTTTTATTCTTGACCAATGATAAGGAGTGGATTGCCATTGGACTCGATTGTCCGAAAAACAAATGAAAGTAGTAGGTACGATCCTAAAGAATTTGTTTTAGGGATCTAATTAATTTTTTAAATTATCTTTTATAAGAAAATAATGCCTACTAATATATTTTTTAATATTCAAAGCCGTTATAAATACAATATAATTAATATTGTACATTTAAATAATTATTGAGATGAGACCAAACCGAACTCTATAAAAAAACTCTATGAAACATGACGCTCAATCTCCGCGTGAATATAGACAACCATCTATGTCAACTTATATAAAGAGCAGGAATTTCTAATATTCGGGAGGTTTGGTGGCTATCTTAGCAAAATATAAAAAATCTGAATAACTTAGATAGACAAGTTACTTGGCAATCCTGTAAAACGAATTATTCTTTTGCAAAAAAGTGATGATTATAATCAAGAAGTTAATTTTCTGTAATTAAGGTTAATTAATTAATTCTCATTTCACTTATACAAAGTTTCTTGCTTATTAGATACATTAATTTTAAATTACTGTAATGTTTGGTCTACATTTTATTAGCTTGTAAGTTGAGTTAATTCTAAGTTAGTGTCGTGTTTGCACTTCACTTTAACAATCATTTTTTGGTTGTTTGAATAAAATGCTCATTTTTATCATAATCTGTTGTTTCTTTGGTGAGTTAATTTTAAATTATGTGTTTATAAATCCTTATGCTTCAACAGAAGTAGTTATTCATGTTTTATATTGTCTATATTATGTTATAATGAAAAATAAATTTGTAGCATGTATCTACAGTTTTTTATTTCTTTCATTTTAAATATTGAACATTTTATTCTCCTACAAGCTCAGTAAAGTTTTCCCTGATCATAGAACTTAAAGAATAATTTTCTATCTTGGTACTTAGATATTATTAGCAGATATAATGTATTTATTTTATGAGTGTCAAAATCAAAGGTGACAGTTAAAATAATTTAGTTAATGGACTACGTTCTAAAATAAATTCTAATAGCATTCATTTCAAGATATTTATTAATTTTAATATGGATCTTTTAGCCTAGATAAGATAAACCCTTATAGACCGCTCTATACCCGTTGTTACTATAAATGAACCAAAGATGTACAACTGTTAAATTTTATTAAATGGTGATAAAATAACAGGTTAGTTGAAACTATTCTTTATATTATCTCTTTTTACTTGGCTGGTAGATATAAATAATGATATTGCTCTGGAGCTACTCACCTTTGTCATTGTTTTATTGAAACAAAAAACTGCTTCTTTATCTTCCGTAAGTTCTATTCCAGTCTTGACACAAATATTATGCAAACAGTAACTATTAGATCCTTTGTATATTATATTCTATAACAATGTAAATATTCTGAATGATCCTTCCGAATGCTTGCTCGATTAGCACTTTTTTACGAGAGAGGTAACTGTTAAATTTCTTCTGTGATCTAGTGAGATGGCCATTGTCTCTGTAAGGTACCATCCGGTAAGTTCTCAGTGGATACGCTGAGTATCCTAACAGATGACAATTCGGGAGTATATACTCATTATTATTATCATTACCCAGTAACTGTGAAATCGGTGAATTAGCCCAATCTCTAGCATCATGACTGAACCAGGCCAGCTTACAAATACATTTATAAATTCCTGGTCTGAATTGCAGATACCTTGAAGAATCACAGACTTAAACCATTTACGATTGTAATATGAATTCCATAGAGAAATAAACATATTAAGAGAGTGTTCGTTCCCATATAAACAGCTGGCATCGCGTCGATCTCAGCGCACCCCTTGCGGGGAACAGAACTAATTCTTAAAGGCGAGATATTTAAATTTGGTAGTTTGAATTATGGGTAGGTAAATTTTACAGTTTGTCTTAAAATTGTTTATTATATAATTATTTCATTCCAAAAAATTATATTTCATTTTTGTAATGAAATAATAATAATAAACAATTTTGAGACAATTTGAGACAAATAATTTAGGTAATAAATAATAAAACAGCACACATTTAAAAATTTTATTAACCTGTACATAATATAAAAACAAATTAATAAAATATTTGTTTACTATACATAGGTCTGTTATTTATACATGTTATTACATTGATAACTTTAAAATTCTTATTCTAATAGTTAACGATAATATTAAAGTACAAAAACATCTGATTAAATTATCAGTTACAATAATCAAAAAAATTAAATTTTCAATAATATCTCCTATTATTAAAACAATATTTCTAATATCACTTAACAGTGTTTCCACACAATTTTATTCTCAAAGTTATTTTTCCTACCACACGCACTATAAATAGGCATTTATATGACATTTTTCAAAAAATTTCTATTGCAGCCTCCGCCATCCCCATAGCTGCCCAGCTCTCACCTTTTTTTAACTTTTTTATTTCAGAAAACAAGAAACTTTACATTTACTTTCTTTAAATTAATTAAAAAGACAAAACATGTAAATCAGAGGAAACCTACTTAGCGAAAACTAGAAGTAAAAATGGCACACTAGCTTGAATATTAAATAATGTTTTAAATTGGTAACACAAAACATGAAAAAACTATTATTATCTATATCATTAATTTACCATACGGTTACATATTATTATTAATCACAAAATTACATATTTCTACTCAAATTACAGCATTATACTTAAGAAAGTTTATCTAATATTACATCAAATATTTTAATAAAAAGCATTTAAAAAGTAGATTCCCCTTTACATGAAAACAGGAACAGGTCTGAAACAAAAAAAAATTAACGCAGTACATTGTTACTAAAAAATAATAATTATTTTTGTTTGTTAGTCCTCTTACCATCATTATGATATTTTTTAATTAATAAGGGGACACAAACTTTTAGAAAATAATAATTATTTTTGTTTGTTAGTCCTCTTACCATCATTATAATATTTTTTAATTAATAAGGGGACACAAACTTTTATGAGTTGAGAAAATACGTAAGATTTATGCTCTCGACAAGTGAACCAATCAAAATTTATATGACTTTTTGCAAAGAGTTCGTTTGTCATTAGCCACATCCAAAGTCAATTGTTCTTGTAAAGCTATTTCATCAAATAAGAGAACACAATTTTTATCTATCTGCTTCATTTTGACAACCCTTTCTTTAAGCCTATCAAAAATTGCTTTATTAATTCCAGTTTCAAATGGCACTGATCTTAGAAGTGACTGTAAAGTAGATTTACTGGGCAAAGCTATAAAACGTTTTAAAAAATTATATGCTCGTGGTCCCTTCTTATAAATGGCTAATGAAAGGGCCTTATCCGTTATTTACCATGAAGGTTAGCAGTACTACTTTTTAGAAACTCCATGCCTGCTGGATCTAATTTTGAATTAAAATTTTGAAATAACTTTGATTCTGACAATTTAACTGCTTTTTTAATTTTGTTATTACTACTGATAAGTGCCTTTTTTAATTTACAAATTCTAATTCTCTGATTTTTATTAATGTAATACATTTTTTTCTTCTTGGGAGATAAATTACTGACCCTAGTTTCGTTTATTTTACTTAAAATACTAGATTCCAAACATTGTTTTTTAGGCAAAGTTTCAAATTCAGTTTCTTTAAGACTATCATTATTGGTACAAAAAATAAGCTTTCTTTTTACGGGCAATACTGTATTTTCAAAAGCTTCAGTTTTATTATTATTATCTTCAATTACTTTTGGTGGTGTATGTTGGAAGGGTTGCAAAGGTAAATCAAATTTATTAAGTCTTTTGCGTAATGAATTTGTAAATGCCTCATCATCAAAATGATCTTCACACAACCTTTGATCTTTGGATGGATAAGGAATTTCTAGAATTATGTACCACTGTTCCCTTTGACTAATGTCAGATGGAAATTTGAAAAATGTTTTGTTCTTAAACTCCAAATTGCGAAGCAGCCAAAAATATGTATTATTACAATTTTTTGTTATACAACTACGACGAATTTTACCTGGTGGTGACTTTTTAAAGGTTCACTTAATTTTATTTACTTTATTAAAAAAAGTAAATCCTAAATAAATTAAAAAATACTCACTCTTGTATTGTCTTCTTTCACGGAATTCCTATTTTTGACACTGTCACTTGCATTTGACAAACAGAAACCATATTCACACCAACCAATGTAAGATTGGTTTTGTATATTTTCATTTTTAATGACGTAAAAGTTAATATACTAGGATATTTTATAATATTTATCCACATTAAAGGCGATGTTTAGAAATGTATTGAAATTTAGGATATTTTGTTCTATTTTGTTTATGTAAAACAGTCTTGTAGTTCGCGACAGTAGAGACTCCATGCGCGGGGAACTTGCGCAGAAACGTTGTGCCATATACCGCCTATGCATCATACTGTCTCTTATATTATTATTTGTCTATGATGAATTCTCTCCAGATTTTAGAGGAATTGTTATGTGGCATCCATCAAGAACATCTGGGAAGCTTTCTCTTAACCAACTGAATTTTTATACTGTTCTAAGAGGTTCTACGGTTTTTTTGCCACACAGTGTAGAGTGTAGAGGAAAGTCGCTTATTATGGGGTATATTCCTAATATGGGGTACGCATGTTTTTTCTACAGTGTCTTTATACAAGACAGTGGCGACAATAGATCCTAAGCTCCGCCCATCCGCCATTAATCATCAAAATTTAAACGCCGGAATAGGGATTTTACATTGATATCGATATTGAATTTTCTTTTTCTACATTCATACAAAAAACAACACTTCTGTGAAACACATTTAATGGAAAAAGTGTTTTTTTTTGCACTAGTGCACTGCAACAAAAATTTTGTTGCACTCATCTGTCATTCTTGTCAGTTTTGTGATGACTTATGACAAACCTAAACATTTAAATAAAATAAAAATCCAGAGCAAGTGTCTGATCCTGCTCTAATACAGCAATAACATATGTATACCTTACCACTTAGTCTCAACGAGGTACAATTATTGCAAAAATCTTTGATTATTTAAAATTTAAATGGTCAAAGCGAAAACCAGCTATGATTAAGTACTGATAAGGTGGAGGCCATAGAGATACAAAAAAAAGAAGAACGGTTAAAATATTATTATATTATATTCTAATTTTCCAGTTTTTGCATGAATGTAGAAAAAATATTGTATGCAACTCGTGCAAAACATGTTTTTTGCACTCGACGTGTTGTCCAACTCGGCCTAAAGGCCTCGTTGGACAATTTCACGTCGCGTGCAAAAAACACTCACTTTTTGCACTTGTTGCATAAATAACTATTTATGGCTGTAAATCAGTTATAAAATGTAATTATAATGCATACTATGGCATGACTATTAATTGAACTATTAAATAATATTTTTCTTTGGTAGTCAGTAGATAGACGATTTCCAAATGACCCATGATAAAAATAGCTGGAGTGAATAATTTGATTTAACAACAAAAAAATTTGTATTCTTTAAATCTGTAATTGAAATTTCAATTTTTGAAGAGGAAATATCTAACACATATATTATAATGTTTGGGTTTTAATACAAAATACTATTACATACTATTATGAAATTTACTGTCTCGACCCTTACTTCATGGAATCTACTCATATTACTGTTTTAAATTAAACTAACTGTTTCTAGATAGTTCCACAATATATTGATAAAATGTTAAAAATTCTAAGAAGTTTGACAACTGTTTCGATACTGAAAATATCATCGAAACAATTGTCAAATTTCTTAGAAAATTTAACATTTTATTAATATATTGTGTAATTATCTAGAAACAGTTAGTTTCATTTAAAACAGTAACATATTATTATGTTTTATTACTGGGAAGAAAGGGAAAATAATAAAAAAACATGAGATAAAGCATATGTTTAGATGTGTACAACAATACTTCTTATAATTACAATTTTAGGGAATACAGAATTTAAGGCGGTGAATACGTTAAAAAATAGTGATCATAATTATCGTTGAATTTACAAGGTGAATAAACTTATATTAGAAGTGAGATAATTTCTGGAATTGTTTCTCTAGGCAGCTGGGATTCTATTTGTCGTTTGGTAGGAAGCTTGCTTTATGTTTTTCCTTGATAAAAGTAAACATTGTAGGGACTGCTGTTAATTTTAGTTTCCTATTACCATCGTGCCTAGTTTTTTCCCCATTTTTGGAGCAAAGTGTACCTTAAACATAAGTACAGATGTAATTCATTACATAATGTAATAATAACTGACAATCATTATTTTAGAGAACATCTAAGAAAATGCCAAACATTTCAATAACTAATGAGTAGTTCATCAGGTAACTGATTTAAATTTTTATCATAAATAGTATGTATATGGAAGTTACATGGTTAATAATAATAATTACAATAATTCTTTAATAGATGTTTCTCCTTAATAAAAATAAATCAATACACTTTTTACCTCACAGAGCGCTGAAGCATACATTGGTTCCCAATTGTCCCTTCTAATTTTAATAGCCAATTCCTTTCTAGGAGCAGGATCTTTGGGAAAATACTTCATTACAAATCCCTTTGTAGAACAATACTTGCAGCTCAATACTGAATAAACCGTCATACTTCCAAACAGGCTGCTTCTAAAACAAGTATCAGTAGTTATATTATACATTCACTTGAAATTGTAGTTTTTTGTACATACCTTGCTATCGACAAATATAATAATTTGTTAACAGCGACACACAAATTGCAGCTGTATAATTTGTGCAGACACACCAAAACCGTCCCCAAAACCACAAAGCAGGTAGACTCTTTTTCAACAGTTGCAAACTATAATAGGTATGGTTCAAAATCCTGATCAGGGAGAAAAATTCGCAAACGAACTAATGAAATTAAGTCAACAAATTAAAAAAACCCTTTTCCATTAGCTGTACACAAAGATCTGATATAAAATACGACGTGAATACAACTAAAACACAAATGTAAACAAATAAAATTTGATGATTAATGGCGGATTTCAGCCTGACCAATCAAAACACTGACCACGTATTGTCGCCACTGTCTTGTATAAAGCCACTGTAGTTTTTTCGCAACCAGAAACGCGACATCTATGCTTCACTAGCCAAAGCGCATCTTACAGGCTTGTTTCGATTTCTACTTAATATTGAAGCCATGCACTAATTAGCTGTTCTGTCATTGTTTACTTTTTTGTAAATAATTCCTATTATGGGGTATCCAAAGTATTCTCATTATGGGGTACCCCATATTAGGATCAGAAATTAGGAATTAGGTATTAATATGCGTATACCATTTTTTAAGATGCCAAACCAATGTAAAAGGAAAAACTGGGATGCCGAAAATATGATATCAGCTATAAAGGCCTGTAGAAGTAAAACAATGGGTTACAAAAAAAGTGCTAAAACATATGGGGTACCACAAACGACGTTGGAAAGGTTTTCTAAGATGAACGGGCCTCCTGAAGTTGTAGTCCAAACCAAACTGGGTAAGAAACCAGTGTTTTCTGCAGAAATGGAAGATCATCTTTCCACACACTGCTTGCAAGTGGAACAAAAATATTTTGGAATAACCAAAAAAGATATTTGCAGAATGGCATTTTCTTTGTGCAGAGAAAATAAAGTAAAAAATCCTTCTAACAATATAAAAGAGTGCGCAGGCTCTAAATGGTTTAAAGGTTTTCTTCGACGTCATCCAGAGCTCTCCTTAAGGACCCCACAAGGAAGTTCATACGCAAGAATAAAATCATTTACTCCTGATAACGTTTCAAAAATTTTTAATTTATATGAACCTCAAATGAATAAAATTGAGCATAATCTATCCAGGATATATTATTGCGATGAGTCTGGGATATCAATTGTCCAACATAAGCACATTAAAGTGATAGCTCGGAAGGGAAAAAAACAAATGAGAGCCATTACATCCGCAGAACGAGGATCTACTATAACTGTGGTTTTTTGTTTTAATGCCATAGGACATTATGTGCCACCATTGATAATATTCCCCAGAAAAAATATGAAGATTGAATTGATGAATGGTGCTCCGGCAGGTTCAATATACGCATGTCATCAGTCGGGCTGAATTCAACAGGAAATATTCGTTCAGTGGCTGCACCATTTTATAAAATTCACCAAGCTAGCCGAAGAAGATCCCGTTGTCCTTGTTTTGGACGGCCATTACTCACATACGAAGAATTTGGAGGTAGATAATGTTGCAAGAGCTCATCATGTTGTAATAATTTGCCTGCCACCCCATTCTACCCATAAGATGCAGCTGTTAGATGTTGCATTTATGTCACCGTTTAAAACCTAATATGCACAGGAAATCTCTCAATGGCTTAAGCAACATCGTGGTTGTGTAGTGACAGTTTACCAAGTTGCGGAGCTTTTTGGCATGGCATATAATTAACAATGCAATCAACGGCTTTAGAAAGACAGGAATGTTTCCAGTAAACCTAAATATTTCTCGAGATTACGATTTTGCTGAAAACAGTTTAGATGAAAATACAAAAGAAAATATTGGGGATCTGTTGAATGATGGTGATGTGGTGGATGCTAGTGATATGGCAAATGATGACGCTATGGAAGGAATACCAAAAGATATTTCCATATCAAGCATCTCGACAACAAATAGTTTCGATGGTGCTCTCTCTGCTGGGTCAAAATTAGTTGCAGATCATGCCATTCCAAGCACTTCAAAGTGGAATTCTGAGGAGATGCTCCACATCACTCCTCCGAAAACTCCTCCTAAGAAACTGATTTTACCCAGAACCATATTGCCTATTCCAAATTTGAGCATCAAAATTGATGAATAGAAAAAACCAAAAGGGACAAGTGCATGGTGGTTACGAGTACACCCTATAAAGAAGAACTGGAACAGAGCGAAAAAAAGAAAAAAAATGTTTCCAAAAGAAAAGCTTTTGGCGAATCAAGACTCATATCAAACAAAGAGAAAACTACCAACAAAATGAAAAATAAATAAACGGTTTTAAAGATTAAAACTAACTTTTCCGCATCTGTGGCCCTGAACAATATTCTATCATAAAATTGTTACTTGTATACACTTCGGGGGATGTATCGTGCTAACAAACCGAAATAACTCCAAAAATAAACGGTTTTAAAGATTAAAACTAACTTTTCCTCATCTGTGGCCCAGAACAATTTTCTATCATAAAATTGTTACTTGTATACACTTCGGGGGATGTATCGAGCTAACAATCTCCAAAAATAACCAAAAATTTAGTATATCTGGATTTATAGGACCCGCTGTACTCGCTCTAGTCCACTGAAAATCAATATGGTACATCTGTGAGACACCTTGAACTATATTCAATCATGAAATTGATCAATCGTATACTCCCTGAAGGCTGTATCGTGCTAACAAACTGAAAATTCTCCAAAAATGACAGAAATTTGGTACTTCAAGTACCATAGCACCCTTTGTACAGGCTTTAGTGAGCTGAATATTAATAGGGTTCATCTTTGAGACGCTCTGAATAATATCCAATAATAAAATTGGCCACTTGTATATACTCCGGAGGCTGTATCGTGCTAACAAACTGAAACTTCTCCAAAAATGACAAAAATATCGTACTTAAAGTACTGTATCACCTGTTGTATTGGCTCTGGTGAGCTGCAAATCAATAACGTTTATCAGTGAGATGTCCTGAATAATATTCAATCATAAAATTGCTGACATGTTGAACTCCGGAGGCTGTATCGTGCTAACAAACTGAAATTCCTCAAAAAATGACAAAATTTCGTACTTCAAGTACCATAGCACCCGTTGTACTGGCGCTGGTGAGCTAAAAATCAATAGGGTTCATCTGTGACATGTCCTTAACAATATTCCATCATAAAATTGGTGACTTATTGCACTCCGTAGGCTATATCGTGCTAACAACACACGTAAGGAAAAGTGGCCGACGACAACGACGACGACGACATATACACAGGATTTTTTTTCTAAAAACCATTTTTTCGTGTTGTTGTTGATGGAAAACGTAAAAATAACTCAAAAAAAAATTCAAAATTCCAACTTTTTTTGGGGTAAACCAATACTTTTCTCGCATATTAGATAGGTTGGGCGGAAAAGTAATAACAAAAATGTAGTATATCTGGATTTATAGGACCCGCTGTAATCGCTCTAGTCAACTGAAAATCAATAGGGTACATCTGTGAAACACCTTGAACAATATTCAATCATAAAATTGATCAATCGTATACTCTCTGGAGGCTGTATCGTGCTACAAACTGAAAATTCTCCTAAAATGACAAAAATTTGGTACTTCAAGTACCATATCACCCGTTGTACTGGCTTTAGTGAGCTGAATATAAATAGGGTTCATCTTTGAGGACGCTCTGAATAATATCCAATCATAAAATTGGTCACTATATACTCCGGAGGCTGTATCGTGCTAACAAACTGAAACCTCTCCAAAAATGACAAAAATATCGTACTTAAAGTACTGTAACACCTGTTGTATTGGCTCTGGTGAGCTGAAAATCAATAGGGTTCATCTGTGAGAGATCCTGAATATTATTCAATCATAAAATTGGTGGCTTGTTGAACTTCGTAGGCTGTATCGTGCTAACAAACTGAAATTTCTCAAAAAATTACAAAATGTCGTACTTCAAGTACCACAGCACCCGTTGTACTAGCTCTGGTGAGTTGAAAATCAATAGGGTTCATTATGTACTCAAATACTTATCGGTAAAAAAGAGCTGATGTACCTCAGCAACTACAAGTGTGCGTATTTATCAGCAACTTCACTGTTTTTTTAACAACAACTATGCCAAGATCATTAGTTTGAAATTTAGGGAGAATTGCAGATATTTTAAAATCGATTTGCCATACAATTTAGGGAAATTGTAAATTGCACGAAAAGAATAATACCTAGGTATAGGACACCCTTATACCATTCGAAAGAGGACATTTTTTTCAAACATGGCGAATCATTAGAATACAGCCCGATATTACACATTGAATGATCTAATAATGAAACTGAGAATTCTGAACGCCCTGTAAAGAGATGTTTAGTACTTATTCGTGGTATACATTCAACGAATGTCCAACTATTTAGATGTAAGAGAAAATTTGCTAGAATTTGTTATATCAATGAGTTATTAATGTTTTTCGAAATGTTCACATTTTAAAAAAGTCAGCATAACTCGGAACCCTCTGTATTTAGGTATAGGGAACCATTATGAAGGAGTATTTTATTTTTTAGGGGCAATCAGAAAATGCAATAGAATATAGGGCGTCCCTTAAGAAAAAATATAACTTTGATACGCCACACTGTATTGGAAAAAGCTACTATAGTGACAAATATTTTAAAGCTTTTACCGTTTCGCTATAAACCTCCATCCCGTTGGTCGTGATTCACACTGTATATGAATAGAAAAAAAAAGGAGATATGATATTACAAATATTGAAGCTTAGATAGTATTACCCCTATGGCAATATTCGGGATATCGTTTTTCCCATTCAATATCAGTATAACTGTGCAATGATATAATGAACCAGGAAAACTGTATCTGCTGATCTTTACAATTATCACTTGAGAAGACAGTTTAAAAGTGGAGAACTTCCTAAATTTATCTGTTCACTGACGACTTCATATTGTGGGTTTCTTAAGTGTCTTCTAATTTCCAACTCTTCAAGGAAATCCAGTTCTTGTTTCTTATCACAAATATGTAATACTTCTAGTTCTGTGTTAGGTGTCAATGAATGTTTGGTGTCAAGTAAATGTTTTGCATAGTGTGACTTCTCTGGGTGTGACATGTCCTTAACAATATTCAATCATAAGATTGGTGATTTATTGCACTTCGGAGGCTGTATCGTGCTAACAAGACATGTGAGAAAAAGTGGCCCACGACAACGACGACGACATACACACAAGATTTTACTTTTCCGCCAACCTATCTAATATGCGAGAAAAGTATTGGTTTACCCACAAAAAAGTTGGAAATTTGAAAAAAAATTTTGAGTTATTTTTACGTTATCCATCAACAACAACACGAAAAAACGGTTTTTAGAAAAAAAATCCTGTGTCTATGTCGTCGTCGTCGTTGTCGTCGTCGATGTCGTCGGCCACTTTTCCTTGCAAGTCTTGTTAGCACGATACAGCCTCCGGAGTGCAATAAGTCACCAATTTTATGATGGAATATTGTTAAGGACATTTCACAGATGAACCCTATTGATTTTCAGCTCACCAGAGCCAGTACAACGGGTGCTATGGTACTTGAAGTACGACATTTTGTCGTTTTTCGAGAAATTTCAGTTTGTTAGCACGATACAGCCTCCGGAGTTCAACAAGTCACCAGTTTTATGATTGAATATTATTCAGGGCATCTCACTGATGAACCCTATTGATTTTCAGCTCACCAGAGCCAGTACAACGGGTGCTATGGTACTTGAAGTACGACATTTTGTCGTTTTTCGAGAAATTTCAGTTTGTTAGCACGATACAGCCTCCGGAGTTCAACAAGTCACCAGTTTTATGATTGAATATTATTCAGGGCATCTCACTGATGAACCCTATTGATTTTCAGCTCACCAGAGCCAGTACAACGGGTGCTATGGTACTTGAAGTACAACATTTTGTCGTTTTTCGAGAAATTTCAGTTTGTTAGCACGATACAGCCTCCGGAGTTCAACAAGTCACCAGTTTTATGATTGAATATTATTCAGGGCATCTCACTGATGGACCCTATTGATTTTCAGCTCACCAGAGCCAGTGCAACGGGTCTTAAAGATGAACCCTATTGATATTGAACTCACTAAAGCCAGTACAACGGGTGCTGTGGTACTTGAAGTACGATACAGCCTCCAGAGTGTATACGATTTCCGCCAACCTATCTAATATGCGAGAAAAGTATTGGTTTACCCACAAAAAAGTTGGAAATTTGAAAAAAAATTTTCACGTTATCCATCAACAACAACACGAAAAAACGGTTTTTAGAAAAAAAATCCTGTGTGTATGTCGTCGTCGTCGTCGTCGTCGTCGTCGTCGTCGTCGTCGTCGTCGTCGTCGTCGTCGTCGTCGTCGTCGTCGTCGTCATCGTCGTCGTCGTTGTCGTCGGCCACTTTTCCTTGCAAGTCTTGTTAGCACGATACAGCCTCCGGAGTGCAATAAGTCACCAATTTTATGATGGAATATTGTTAAGGACATTTCACAGATGAACCCTATTGATTTTCAGCTCTCCAGAGCCAGTACAACGGGTGCTATGGTACTTGAAGTACGACATTTTGTCGTTTTTCGAGAAATTTCAGTTTGTTAGCACGATACAGCCTCCGGAGTTCAACAAGTCACCAGTTTTATGATTGAATATTATTCAGGGCATCTCACTGATGAACCCTATTGATTTTCAGCTCACCAGAGCCAGTACAACGGGTGCTATGGTACTTGAAGTACGACATTTTGTCGTTTTTCGAGAAATTTCAGTTTGTTAGCACGATACAGCCTCCGGAGTTCAACAAGTCACCAGTTTTATGATTGAATATTATTCAGGGCATCTCACTGATGAACCCTATGGATTTTCAGCTCACCAGAGCCAGTACAACGGGTGCTATGGTACTTGAAGTACGACATTTTGTCGTTTTTCAAGAAATTTCAGTTTGTTAGCACGATACAGCCTCCGGAGTTCAACAGGTCACCAGTTTTATGATTGAATATTATTCAGGGCATCTCACTGATGAACCCTATTGATTTTCAGCTCACCAGAGCCAGTACAACGGGTGCTATGGTACTTGAAGTACGACATTTTGTCGTTTTTCGAGAAATTTCAGTTTGTTAGCACGATACAGCCTCCGGAGTTCAACAAGTCACCAGTTTTATGATTGAATATTATTTAAGGCATCTCACTGATGAACCCTATTGATTTTCAGCTCACCAGAGCCAATACAACCGGTGCTACAGTACTTTAAGTACGATATTTTTGTCATTTTTGGAGAAGTTTCAGTTTGTTAGCACGATACAGCCTCCGGAGTTCAACAAATCACAAATTTTATAATTGAATATTATTCAGGACATCTCACTGATAAATCCTATTGATTTATAGCTCACCAGAGCCAATACAACAGGTGCTACAGTACTTTAAGTACGATATTTTTGTCATTTTTGGAGAAGTTTCAGTTTGTTAGCACGATACAGCCTCCGGAGTATATACAAGTGATGAATTTTATGATTGGATATTATTCAGGGCGTCTTAAAGATGAACCCTATTGATATTGAACTCACTAAAACCAGTACAACGGGTGCTGTGGTACTTGAAGTACGATACAGCCTCCAGAGAGTATACGATTTCCGCCAACCTATCTAATATGCGAGAAAAGTATTGGTTTACCCACAAAAAAGTTGGAAATTTGAAAAAAAATTATTTTTACGTTTTCCATCAACAACAACACGAAAAAACGGTTTTTAGAAAAAAAATCCTGTGTGTATGTCGTCGTCGTCGTCGTTGTCGTCGGCCACTTTCCCTTGCAAGTCTTGTTAGCACGATACAGCCTCCGGAGTGCAATAAGTCACCAATTTTATGATGGAATATTGTTAAGGACATTTCACAGATGAACCCTATTGATTTTCAGCTCACCAGAGCCAGTACAACGGGTGCTATGGTACTTGAAGTACGACATTTTGTCGTTTTTCGAGAAATTTCAGTTTGTTAGCACGATACAGCCTCCGGAGTTCAACAAGTCACCAGTTTTATGATTTAATATTATTCAGGGCATCTCACTGATGAACCCTATTGATTTTCAGCTCACCAGAGCCAATACAACCGGTGCTACAGTATTTTAAGTACGATATTTTTGTCATTTTTGGAGAAGTTTCAGTTTGTTAGCACGATACAGCCTCCGGAGTATATACAAGTAATGAATTTTATGATTGGATATTATTCAGAGCGTCTTAAAGATGAACTCACTAAAGCCAGTACAACGGGTGCTGTGGTACTTGAAGTACGATACAGCCTCCAGAGAGTATACGATTGATCAACTTTATGAATAAGTATTGTTCAAGGTGTCTCACAGATGTACCCTATTGATTTTCAGTTGACTAGAGCGAGTACAGCGGGTCCTATAAAACTAGATATACTAAATTTTTGTTTATTTTTGGAGAAATTTCGGTTTGTTAGCACGATACATCCTCTGAAGTGTATACAAGTAACAATTTTATGATAGAATATTGTTCAGGGCCACAGATGCGGAAAAGTTAGTTTTAATCTTTAAAACCATTTATTTTTTCTAAAAACCGTTTTTTTGTGTTGTTGTTGATGGAAATCGTGAAATTTTTTTTTTCAAAATTCCAACTTTTTTTGGGGTAAACCAATACTTTTCTCGCATATAAATAGGTTGACGGAAAAGTAAAAACGCAAGAAACAGACTATGAAAGACATCATCTGAGTCAGATATTGAGATGAATTTTCAAGAATCAGACGATACTAATTGCGATGAAATTGAAGCAGAATGCATGTTTTGTCACATCATCTTTAAAGATGATAGAAGTGGAGATGAGTGGGTTCAGTGTGAAGGATGTTTGGAATGGGCCCATCTCCACTGTGCCGGAGATGACACGCCTAACTACATTTGTGACTTTTGTAGGACTTTTTAATTTATGTATGTTCCTATTTTAGATAGTTTATTTAAATAACATTTATTTTTCTCTTTGTTTTTGAAAAAAAATATGTTTTCATTTTCATGTGAATCTTTAGATACACTCTATTTGAGTTTTTATAACTGTATGATTTGATTGATTTGTATCATCTATCAATAAAATTTAACAGTTTTTGAGTAAGATTTATTATTTTTTTGTACCTAACTATATATAATTACACTATTTATATAGTTTTTTTAGGTACCCCGTATTAGGTCATATCAGGTTCAGGAACCCCATATGAAGTCTTATCAGGGCCCCATATTACGTTTCAACCGTTTTTTTATTCAGAATTATCTTGCTAGTATAAAAAAGAATGAAATTTTTGTAAAAATTAAAATGGTATCCCATAATAGGCAACTCCCCCCTAATTATCTAACAAATTATAATTTTTATTTACAAACACTTTATAAGTCTCCCCTTGGATTATTTAGCAATGTTTCCACTGCGGGTCGATGCAATCTAAGAGCGAGGCACCATTAGTGTGTTGCGCTGTGTTGCGTCGTCGCTGCGTCGCGTCGTCGCTGCGTCGGTTTCCATATATTTTTTACGACATGACCCATTAGACCGTAGCGTCGTCGCGCGCGACAATTCAACGGAACGACGGACGAGAGACGAAGCGAGAGGAAGGGTGATGCGCTACGTTGTTGGAGCTCCGCTGGACAGTGATCCACTGCTAGAGGAGGAAGCTAGACGACCGTAACGACATTTTTTAACATCATGAGTGAGCAGGAGATTGATATAGATTTTGTCATATCCTTGTCCAAGAAAGACACATTATATGGGATAAATCACACGAACACTACAGTGATAAATTTCGTAAAGCGAATGATTGGGCAGCTGTATGTAAAATAATATTTCATGATTACGAGGAATTTGAGGACCAAAAAAAGAACAATATTGGTGAGTTGTTATTTATTATGATTAATAAGTTATTTTATATCTTTTATAAGTTAATTTTATATCTTTTTCAACTGCCACAGTAAAGCCCCTTCCCGACTCAAGAAGTAATTAACAAATTGATCTCTGATAAAATTTACGGCTAATGATTCTTCATTGACGTGGGTTCTCAATTGTAGGAACATACTTATTGCCATTTTGTCTTGTTGTCGTAAACCATCATGTTGTGTAACAAAATTGTGTAAAACACAACATGCTTTCACGATATTAATAGTTAAATCATATGCTGTATCAATTGGTCTATGTAAAATGCGCCATTTATTTGCCATGATCCCAAATGCACATTCCACGTATCTACGAGCTCTGCTAAGGCGATAATTATAAACCCTTTGTTTCACGTTGAGATTTTGTCCGCCGTATGGGTGTATAACATGCTTACTTAAACCAAAAGCTTCTTCACCGACGAGTACGTATGGGATTGGTGTCTCGTTATTACGATCATTTCCAAGTGGTTGAGAAACAGGCAATGGTAATTCATTTCTCATTAAAATCTTGTAAAGCGTCGAATTTCTAAAAATAGTAGAATCACTTTCCTTTCCATATGCTCCCACGTCGAAAAAACAAACTTATAATTTGAGTCAACAACCGCTATCAAAACAATTGAAAAATAATTTTTGTAATTACAAAACAGAGAGCCACTTTTGTCCGGTTTTATTAAACGTATATGTTTCCCATCAATTGCCCCAAAGCAATGAGGAAAGTTGGCTTTGAGATCAAAATCTAATGCAATATTTTGTAGTTTTTCTACTGTGATCTCTTCTATGTACTGTGGTCGAAGATATTTCCATATAGCTTGACACACTGACGAAATTGAAATTGTTGCTGTTCCACGTTTAAATTTGAAATGCAAGTCGTTTATCGAATTTCCACTGCTCAAGTACCTGAAATAGAAACACAAAAATTAAACAGGGTGGCTCATTTAGATCTGCAATCATAGATTAATATTCATTTTTTTCTTTCTTTGCAGGTAACGAGGTCGTGAAAAAATGGAGAAGCGTGAGGGACAACTTTTTTCGATATGTAAAAAAATTAAAAGAAAACAGTTCGTGTGAATCAGGGGCAAAACAATTGCCCAAAATAAAACTGACAGTAGCCTTGAAATGGTGCCTGAAGAAACGGAACGAAACAAAAACACAACATCATGTTCTCCATCTCATGCAAAAGAAATGTCCTCGTTACCCCCAGGACCTTCTCGCTACGTACCTGCAAGCTGCAAGAGATCAAACCAAGCAATAGATGATTTCGAGGCGCAAACGTTAGAAGCGTTGCATGAGAAACAAAACCGCTACTTATCATTTTTTAAAGGAATTTTGACTTCTTTGGACGGCTTTACGGAATTACAGACTTTGACATTCTAAAGCAAAGTTATAGATATCATTACCGAAATGCGGTTCGGGGAACAGACTCAATCAACACCATTGCAGTCACGCGGATATCAAACTGGACAACAGTATCAGTATGGATATCAAACTGCACAACATGCCCAGTCACCATCGCCATCGGGGTATCGAACAGATGAATTCGACGCTACCTTCTCAGTCAACACTACAGTTAATAGTTTTACTGATGATAGTCAAGAAGAAGAATATAACTTTGCTTTGTTGACTTAGTAGTAATACTTAAATTAAACTGATTTTAAAGATAATAAATGAATAACTGATGAACATGAATATTATTATATTTGAAATTTCTTACCTCAATGTAATACCAATCATTTCAATTGGTTCTAAAGGGTTCCTGAATTTGGTATACTGCTTCTTTACATGTGGTTGTAAGATTTTAAACAAATTATTAAAGCTGGCCTCACCTATTTATAAGGTGGCCAAAAAAATAAAGTTACCAAATTTTATTTGCATTTTTACTCATATTCACTTCTTACACTTTTTTCACACACAACGATTGTCACGTACGAATACGATAAAAATACGTAACTATCTAATCTGTTTTTTCCTAAAAACTGAAAAATGACAAAACTGCAGCCTAACTATCAATTTAAAGGCATTTGACCTTGAACAGAAAAAGAAATTCGCAAGCGGCGCTTTCCTTTTCTGTCACCCCCGCGCCACGAATTATTCACCCTCCCTCCCTCCCATGGAACAAAGCTGTATACGCACTGAGTATGTCCAAAATCGTTGTGTGTAAAACTGTGAAATAGACGTTATACAGGTAGATGAGTTTAAGAGTTTATAACGTCAACGTTAAATATTAGTCAAAATAAGAAAAAAATCTCTGGAGGGGCGGCACATCTAGTATTTGCACGCGGGCAGCCAATACCCTAGGATCGTCCCTGTATTTGTTTATAAATTTAATGTTTTGAAAACATATAAAAATCAGTTTTAGGCAACAAACGAGGCAATCCAAATTTTAGGTACCATTGGTAGAATGATTTATGAGGGGTATGTTGAGTCTTCAATTTTACGGCCCTAATCCGATAATTTGTTTACCTCTTTAGATTCTAAACTTTAAAATTGAAAAAATTCATTTCAGCATAGCTATACTTGTTAAATGATATTATAATTTCACCTTTTAGGGAAAGTGGGGTAATACGGCGCACCTAAGCCGAATCATTTATTAAATTTACATTTTTTATTGTAAAGTGCTCTAAATTTGGAAAAATGTTAATACGATGAGTTTATTTTATGATAGCATACGTGTTATTTAATAAAAAAATCAGATACACGAAAAAAGGTAAAATTGCTCCAGTTCCACTTCGCGATATTGCCCCATATGTCAGGAAATATCGCGCATCATGTGGGGTTATGTCGCGCAGTGTGATAAAGGACATATGGAAAGAAATTTTAAAACAAAAGCAAAAAATAAGTCTTGTCAACAAAGTTGTACATCGGATACTCTCTTATATAAACTCAAAACTAAAATAAACGTTTCGATTCTTCTTTTTTTATCGGCGCCTAGCCTAAGTCGACAATCATCGCATGTGTATCCTGCTGCAGACTCCCAACCAGAACATTCTGAATGTACCCATACTGCACATTTTACGTAACGGAATCATTCTTTCCGAATTCACCACATATGACACATATTTCGTTGGTTACAGGAGTCTTTTCTTGAATAGAAAATTCATTGTAGTCTGAGTTGTTGTCATCAGAAAGATCTTCTTTGAAGGCTGAATCAGAATTTTCATCCGACGTGTCTTCTTTATCGGATTTCACTTTCTTTTTGTTTCTTTTCTGTACTTTAACACTCACCTTTCGCTTGGGGTTTTCGTTTTGTTTTTTATTTTTCTGGTTTCACTTCTTTTTCGAGAAGAGTAGCCTTCATTGGTGTGGAAGTCCAAATTTCGGATTGTTGCTTTGTTGATGTTTTTCTTGGGAATCGGGACAAGATCCGATATATTGACACCTGAATGTGATGGTAAATTTGCTTTCGATGTCGATGGTGTGGGTTCTTCAACAGTTAAAGACGTTGGTGTGGTGGCTTCTGAGCATCTGTACAAGTTGACGGTTTTGCTTCCAAAGCATCTACAGATATCGAGGAAGTGTGAGGAGCTGGATTAAAGCTTCTCTCGCGTTCTTCTGGGTCCAAGACAAGTTCTCGAAATTCCTCAGCTGCGGCAAAATCCTCTTCAGTAAACTTTTCTGGGTTAAAAGGAAATATCTTAGCAGCTTTGAATCCTGAGATTCCCTTTTCTATTATTGCAACCTTCATGTATGCTTGATTGAATAAACGAGCCACGTTATAAACAGTGATCCTTTTGTGTGCAGTCGAAATCGTATGAGAGTCATACACAGCAAACAGAGCTTTCTTTAGTGGCCCAAAAAACGTTAGGTCAAGAGGCTGGAGGTGATTTGATGTGTGAGGAGGAATTGTAAGGAGCACGATGTGATTCTCTCTGCAAAAATTATAAATTTGCAACGAAATGTGACTTGCATGGTTGTCAAGGATAAGTAAAATCGGGTCAGCTTCCGTAGCTTTCACATAATTTTGAATGTTTTATCCACCTTAGCAATAAATCATCATTCGACCACCCATTGTCTGAACAGGAATAAATGCAACCTATTGGGCCGTCTCTTTCTAATTGAGGAGACATCCGTTTTCTAGGATAAATTATCATTGGGGGAGCGTATGTCCCTGCTCTACTGACAGCGCATGAGATGGTAATCGTTTGACCTCGTTCAGCTGAAATGGCAACGCCGACTTGTTTCTGTCCCCTTTGCGCATAAACTTTTCCAGACTTTTTCTGGACAGTGGTTACACCAGATTCGTCGACATTTAAGATTTGATTGCTCTGAAATTTGAACATGGTCAATAGTTTTTCTAGGTTTTTGCAAAAAAATTCCTACAGCTTCAGAATTAAATGAGGATATACGATTGAGACTTTATAAAGCACGACAGCCAATTTTTCCTGCTAGTCCAGATTCCTTGTTGAACTTATGAGGTAGGTGATTAGCTTCAGCGAAGTCAAAAGCTATTCTTCTCAGCTCCCGTGTAGTTACGCTATAGAATAGATTTGCCAACTTCATGACGTGATTTGCTAACTCTTTTTCTTGCGGTTTCGTAAAAAAAGGTTTCCTCCCCAAGTGGTCAACTTCTGATTCAGGTTTTAGATGGTGGCGCAGTATTAATTCGGGAATGCCGAAATTTCTTGCAGCCTCGCGTATTTTAGCACCTGAGCGTATAGCAGCCAAAGCATTATTGCGCTGTTCAATGGTCCAGCTCTGTCGTTGGGTCTTTCTTTGATAAATTCTGACCATCTGAATTTAGGAAACATGATGTTGAAGTCAATAATATGGGGCAATATAGCGCAGTGTGGGGTAATATCGCGTACTGCGCAATATTACCCCATATCGACCTTGATTTGTTTTTCTAACTAAAATTCCGTTGTTAAAGCATGAAAATAGAAAACAAACATAGGGATAGGTCCTCGAAATATACTAGAAAATATTTGTATATAGGAAAGATCTATGACTGTATAAAGTACACTTACCTCGCTTATTTCTTAACCACTGAAAATTATAAGGGAAACACGTGTACGAACACTTCGATTTACTGCGATCAACTGAATGCTCCCAGGGAGCCGACACCTGTTCAACATAGTGGCTAACGATAAGGAACAACGTACGTGTTGCCAGATTTCACTTCTCGCTCTTCGTCTCTTTTATTTTGTGGTGCACAATATTGCCTCACTGCGCGATATTACCCCCTTTCCCCTATTAATTAGATCACATTTATTATTATTTATTAAATTTAATTTTATGGAATAAATAACCGCAATTATTTTGTTATCTTTTCTATTACCAATATTTTAAAATATTATCCGGCCACTACATTTAATTTATTCCTTTACTTATATTTTCAAAGTCATATATGTCTATAATTTCAACTCTTTCCCACGTCACCCAAGAGGTAGAGCAATAAACGCTTTTTTTTAATGTGGTATCTCCGGTAGATCTAATCCACAATGACTACATGAGACAAAAGCACTACAAAACTGTTTTTTTTGATTATATGATAAACGTAATGAAATTAGCAAGAAAGCATTCATTAGGTAATATATGCATGTAGTAGCATTATGCTTTCATATATGTAAAAGTATTGATACATATACAATACATATATTATCCTATGCCCGACAATGCATTATAATTACTTTTATATGACCTTTTACTCCAAGCGCCATCAACTACTACAGCTATTGCTGGTACCCTGTTAATTAATTCACCAGCTTCAACCGCTAATTTATATTCTTCTTTACCCGCTAGAATCATCTCCTATATCGCAATATCTTTGGTGTTTTTAATAACAACATTTTAAGGCGACAAATATGTGTTAGGAGATATTGTAAGAAGATTTGCAGTACCTAAAACTGTGGATAACTGCTTATATCCAAATTCCGCAGCTATCGTACCGCACACCAAAGCTTCATTTATGTCAAGCTCTTTTTCAACGTTAATTGTAGTAAATGTTTTTGTAACACTGCATATGTTACATTTACAAGTAATTGTACTTTTCACTCCAAAGCGCTTTTCATTTACCAAACATACATTAGATATATCACAACGAAATGTTTTTTATTGCCGAAAATACGTAGGGTAAAGTCCGGTAGCATCGGACAGCAGGTATCATCGGACGTTGACCGTTTTCTGTTATTTTCCGTTTTGCCGCTTTTCGCAATTTTTGCATTGTATTTTATTGAGTTAAGCGCAAGTTTGATATTTGTGTGTTAACTTTAGGAGTATATTCGTGTTTATTACAAATTAATAGTGGTTAATTACATTTCATAAAAAGTGCTATTTTAGTAAGGTAGTTAATAGTATAGTGTTTTTTGTAAGATCTAGAACTCTAGGAGACTAGCTACAAACTGTGCTAAAATGCCTTCCTGTTTTGTACGAGGTTGCTCTAACGCTACTTACATTTCTCGTTTGAATGAGGGTGTAACATTTCATAAGTAAGTTATATGATTTTTTTTGTATGTAAGTTAATTTACATTTTCCTTTTTCTCCAATTTGTAGATTTCCCAGTGACAATACGCTTAAAAGGTCCTGGTTGGTAGCACTTGGAAAAGATCCAGCTTATAATATTGCCTATGAAAGGGTGTGCTCCGAACATTTTGTACAAACCAATTTTGATGTGGCAGGCGAACGGAAACGTTTAAGAATAAACTCAATTCCAACCCTAAAACTACCTCAATGTTTTGAAGTAGATCACATGGAGAAAAGTTATTTACCTAGCTCGCCTCCACTCCACTCACAAAGAATCAAAAAATATTTTTTAATCGTAGCAGCAAGCTGGAAATTGTTTATTCACCTCAAAGTTGTTCACCAAAATCGCCGACAAAACTTTCTCCAATAAAACGGAGTGATTCAGACTCGTCTCCATCTGCTCATTCTTCTGATATAGTACGGATGGTACAATTCTTTAATCCGTATAGGTAAGTTTGATTTCAAACTTGCTTTAAAATCAAAATGTAATATATATTTTATTTATATAAATTTTACGTAGCATTTATATAATGCCTTAGTACCAAAGTTTAACTAGTCTAAAGAAATGTTCTATTTTCAGCAAAACTTCCACAGAAGATACCAATGTAAAATTGAGAGAGAAGATTCGCTTTTTGAAGAGGCAATCAAGAGTATGCAGAAACAAACTAAAAATTTGCAGAAAAGCAAGCAGGAGGCGAAAACTACGATTTTAATCGTGCAAATTATGAAGCAATGCGCCTTTCCTTGGAATCAATTGACTGGGATGGTGTCCATATTTTACGATATAATGTACACTATAATAAATTGCTTTGTTCCGCTGAAAAAGGTTTGCAAGAAGAGGTTTCCATGTTGGTATACTCCGGAGTTGAAGAGGCATTTGTGCGAGAAAGAAGTGGCTCACAAAATTACTAGGTGTCCTGTAAACTAAATTGAATTTAGTAGATTAAGGGCTCAGTGTAAACTTCTATCACGAGAGTGCTACCGAAATTATGTAAAATATACTGAAAATTATGTTACAGATAATGTTAAGTTTTTTGGAAGTTTGTAAACAGTAGGAGGGTGAATAACACTATACCTTCTGAAATGACTCTTGGGGACCTTAATGCTGGTAACGGGAATGATATTGCAAATCTATTTGCTAAACATTTCTCATCAGTTTATTCAAATCAACCTCTGGCTTCGAACATCTATGCAAAGTTATCTAAACTTGATATGAAATAAAAATAGGTAAAAAAACTTTTTAAGTTAAACGGTTTTATGTTAAACATACATTGCAATGTTTAAGATAAATGTACTAAAAACCAAAAAATAATAAAATAGATACAGTCGTGGGAATTATAAACATATGCATAGACTAGACTAAAATAAAACCGTGGGGCACGTCAATTGTCTACAAATTATCGACTTAATGTGCGATAGAAGAATCGTTTAATTCGTCGTTAGGCAGTTGGCCCGCAGACGGTGAGGAAATTACTTACTATTTTCTTGCTCATGGAAATTCCATTAGTTATACACTCCATGTAAATAAAAGAGATGTTTCAACTAGTTTATCGTTGGACATTCACACTGCTGGCTGGCGAGGAATCGTTTCACTGCTCGTAGTTTGTCTTTAATCGACAAAACATATGATAAAAGTACTACTCGCTCACCACTATGAAACCCTAAAACTCGCTTATAATCGAGCTTGCTAGCTTGTTTCCACATTCTAGCCCTACTTATCATACGTCCATCGTTGTCGGTTGAACAACTGCCTAATTATAGTGTAACATTACAAAACAAAAATTTTAATCAACGATTGTAGACAATTGACGTGCCCCACGGTTTTATTTTAGTCTAGTCTATGCATATGTTTATAATTCCCACGACTGTATCTATTTTATTATTTTTTGGTTTTTAGTACATTTATCTTAAATATTGCAATGTATGTTTAACATAAAACCGTTTAACTTAAATGGTTTTTTTACCTATTTTTATTTTTTAGTTTTTAGTTTTTATTTCGCATTCTGTTTAATTCATTTAGTGCTTCATTATTGCAAGGTTTCTTGCCCGTTAGTTTATTGCAGTCCAACTCCTTTATACGTAGTCCCTGCAAAGATCTTACTCTACTAAGAGCCACGTAGGCTTGACCTTCTTCAAACAGTTTCGCACCTAAGTATACGACTGCGTGATCCACAGTGCTGCCCTGCATTTTATGTATTGTAGAAGCCCATGATAGTATTAAAGGCAACATTCTTCTTTCAGCCGTCCCGTAATTGTACTTAGCTGGAAACTGTATGGCTTTCGGGTGTATAAGATGTACTCCGTCTCTTGCGAAATCAATTCGGACGGAAGGTACATCTGTAGCATACATCTGAGTTCGACGAAATTGAGGCCAAACGATTTCGTTGATGTAGCCTATAGCGCCATTTACTAATCCCCTTGAAACGTCAATATTGGACCGTAGCATGACTTTTGCCCCCACAAATATTTCCAGTTCCGCTGGTAAACCCCCAGTGATACCCATGTTGATGGGATTGATAAAACCTACGTTATCCGCCATTTTGTAGAGGCCGTTATCTTGGATTTTAATTTTATATAGTATATTGTATTCTACTGGTTGAGCACTTTCATTTGATACCCATATTGATGGGATTGATAAAACCTACGTTATCCGCCATTTTGTAGCGGCGGCCATCTTGAATTTATAATGATAATGAATAAACATAATTGTATTGTCACCAAAATCCAAAGTGTATACAAAATTTCAGATCAATCGGTTGACAGGAAGAGGGTGAAATTTGAATTACTAAATTTGACCCAAGAATAAATAATAAATAAAACAAACGGGGTGAGCTAAATAAAACCGTTTAAAAACGCCCCGGTCCTGACGGAATATCTTCCATTCTTCCTTTTATCTCGTCCGCTCTTTCATATATAAGTCTCTTGTTACAGGCGAATTTCCAGATCATTGGAAAACTTCATACATCACTCCCCAGATAGCACCAGATATCCATGGGATGTTCTGACAGTCTTCGATTTGGAAGATATATATCCAAATATTATAGGGTTATTCTGGGGATATCTAGAATATCTGTGGGTACACCTAAATCGAATATTCAATGTAAGTCCAGTTGGAATATCCTCAGATTATTCTTTTTAGAATATTCGAATCAAATAGTTCTAAGAATATTCTATGATTATTGACTTGGTTCAAACGCTCTTTCTGTTCCATGAGCATGCGTCAGTAGTTGCAGTTGACAGTTGACGGTAACGACCAGTGAAAAATGGCGGTTCGACCATCTTATATAGGTTATTGTTATTGGTGAAATAGTAGTGTATGATTAATTATTTTTGATCGTTAATTCATTAGTAAATTTTTTGCCACTGTGGAGTGGTTTAAATATGTTTCTACATTGTATTCTATGCTACGGGTGGAACTAATACATACGACCTAACGCATCAAAACAGGTACGTTTTATTGTATTTTTTTAATGCCTGTTGATTTATAAATACATATTTTAGAAAATTATAGATTTGCTGCTAAAACTTCCAATAAATGATGAGGCAAAGTTTGAAGAAATTGAGTCAGCTTTGCTGAAGAATCCTATGGATATTTTGTAAGTTGAACATTCAATATTATATACAAATCAAAATATGAAAGTGCCTCGACATATTGGAGTATTTATGTGTTACTTTTTATATTTGAGTGCATGAAAATATTAAAATAATTGTTGATATTATACATTTTTGCAACAAAATTAATGGATAAATGTTTTCAATTGTAAGTAGAGTAGAAATTCACCTCGTTGCTAAAGGTACAACAAAATTTTATTTTCTCAGGTAGTTTCACGTAATTATGTTACCGAGATGTATGCTATGAGTTCCTTAATTAAATAGCCTATAGTTTACCTCTATTCCTTTTATTAATTGGGATTGGCTAGAAAGCTCTACACAACTAAGCTCTACACAACTGGTAATCTGATAATTCAAGGTTAAATTAGTTCTGATATTTGGTAAATAATAGTTATTGCTGGTCAATTGTAGAAGTGTCTAGTTTCAGGCATATGTATACTGTTCACACAGATGAAAGCGGTCTTATATTTTTGTTCGTTTGTTATAACTTTTCTTATAAACTGTAATTGTTCAATTTTTAAAACTTATGAGATTAACTTCCAAATTAATATAATTTCAGGTTGTACCTTTGGCAAGATTGGAAGGTTCTTATTTGCAACAATATATTAAAAGATTCTTGCAAAAAATCCTGATAGAGTATTAAATGGAGGGATACAGTATGCATGGATACAAATGGAAAAATGCTTTGGAAAAACAAAGCTCTTTGAAGCAGTAGTAGGTATAATAATGTTATTTTTTTTTGGAATCTACATGTAAATTAATTTAATATATCATATCATGTACAAGAAACTTCTAATCACTGTTTTGTTTGGAATATTTTGATTTTTACTTGTCTCCTACAAGACTTATTTTTTAAATTACATATTCGATGTTTAACTTCATCTTTTAAGTTTCAGTTTTTGGGATTATATTTTGATTGTTATTCATACATACATAAAAATCGCAGTAGAATAGAAATTGCTTATTAACAAAAAATATAATTATTTTATTGTTTCAGATGCCGTCTAAAAGTTGGACAAGAACATAACAAACAAAAAGTGGAATTGAAAACAGGAATTGTCTTAGCCAAATGTAAGGAACGGCAGAAATCGGTTTTAAAAAGTTCGTTGAGTATGGAGGAAGTCAGTGAATTTTGGATTTGAAAATTATGTTAGATTCAGTTATGTTATGAGGTACATCTTATATTTATGTATAAATAAATTAAATTTAACTCAATGTTTCCCGTGCTTTAATTTTTTCAATTAAAAATATTTTTACCTATATACACAATTCGAAATTTTGAAAGATTTCTTAGATATTTGTAAGATATATACCAGGGAACACTGGATCATTGTACTCTCCCTTTTCTCCTTTAGTTTCAGAGAATTTTTATTTAAATTTGGGACATACTGTTTGCATACTGAATAAGTGCGAGAGAGAAGCTTTCCCTTGCAGATAATTCTATTCCGTCTCACACGAATGGAGCTTATGGATAAAATAATTGGCGATATTGAACGAAAGTTGCTATCATTCCTGGTGGAACAATAAGTTCATTAAGTATACAGGATCTTCCAAATTTCAATCAATTATCTTTGAAACTAAATATAAAAAGGGCGGAGTACTATGATTCAATGTTACCCGCTCAACAGGTATCATCCATATTGGGATATTCTACAAATATTTGAAATTTTGCTATATACGTTCCACAGATATCCTTATAATATTCCTAATATTACTTGGATATTTGTAGAATATGCCTATTGGAATGTTCTATGAATATTCTGGATTATCTTGCTATATACATTCAGCAGATATCCTCAGAATATTCTTGAATATTCCTTGGAAATATTTATAGAATATTCATGGAATATTCAAAAAATTTCCCATTTCATGGTCCATAGAATATTCGAGAGAGGATATATATATTTAAAGTGGGTCTATAGAATAATACAATATCCGAAAACGAATATTTTTAGTACGTCCATTGAATATCTAGTGCTATCTGGGTCCAGTGTATAAATTGGGTAGAGAATCAGACATCTCAAACTATCGTCCTATATCAATCCTTAGCATAATTCCCAAAGTCTTTGAGAGTATTATTTTAGATTATCTCACCTATGACCGTTCGAGTATTATGACATCACAACAATTTGGCTTCACTTCTAACAGGTCTGCAGAATTGGGTTTACTCACATATGTTGACTTTTTGTCTGATGGTTTGGAAGGGGGTCTGCAGATTGATTCTGTGTACACTGATTTCTCTAAAGCTTTTGACATGGTTAATCATGCGCTCTTGCTACATGAACTTTTTCATTATGGTGTTGATGGTCTTGTATTACAATGGCTAAGTGATTATCTTACGAATAGTTTACACATGGTCAGAGTTACTCATGAATATTCTCATACTTTTCCAGTAACCTCTGGAGTTCCCCAAGGGTCTCATTTAGGACCATTATTATTTAAAATATTTATTAATGTTATAATGCATTGTTTTCAAGGTAGCAAAGCCTTGTTATTTGCTGAGGACCACCTGACATGTTTTAGTGTGATTAGTGGCATGGATGATGCTCTAATATTACAATCTGATTTAGATAGTCTATCAAATTGGTGTACACTTAATGGTGTGAATCTAAATGCATCCAAATGTCATGTAATGCGTTTTCATGGAATACACCACCCAATAGCTATTGATTACAATATTAATAATGAAACTCTAAAATGTGCTTCTCAAACTAAGGACTTGGTTATATTGGACTCCACACTTAATTATAAGTCTCATGTAACCGCTGTTGTTAAAAAATCTATGAAGATGTTGGTTTTATAAAGAGAACCACTTCTGATTTTACTAACATCACTGCTATTAGATCTCTATATTGCTCACTGGTCAGAACTTATCTTGATTATAGTTTACCAGTATGGTCTCCTCATTATATTACATGAAGCTGTTCAGCACAATTTTTTAAGATACATTGCCTTTAAGTCGCACATTTACCTTTGTTATGATTTCTTAGAACGTTTTTTAAACATTCCTACTCTGGAGGTTCGCTGAAGGGAAAGGGATCTGATACAGCTGTTGAACATAGTAAATGGTATTTGTGATAGTCCCAAGCTTCTCTCTAAAATATATTTGGTTGTCCCTTCTCGTCTTTCTAGGCAGGAACAAACGTTTCATGTCGCATTTCATAGGTACAACTATACAATGAATAGTTTTCTACCTAGGACACTTAGATTAGCAAATTTTGTCGATGGAATTTTAATTTTTGATGTGTCCACTTTCAAGTTTAAAAAACATTTGCTGGAGCTTCCGCTTTAGAGCGTACATCTTTTATTGCTGGTTTGATGTGTTATCACTCCTCTTACTATATTTGCTTTTTTATTGTGATTTATACTATACTTTATGGTTTTCCTTTTGTTTTATAGATAAGTTTAATGCATGTGTCAATTGTTCTATCTTGTTCTAGTTTTACATATTTTTCTTTTTTTGTTATTGTAGCATTTTTTTATATTTCCATATGATATTAATGTGAATTGGACTTGACCATGATTAAATTAAATTAAAATTAACGGTTATTTTATTTATTTCCTGATTAATTGAATTTGAATAAGAATATATAATAATATAATTTATAAACACTTCTTAAAATTTATGTTTTCCATAATCCCAACTTAGGTAGATACACAATACGCAGTAGCGAGTATAAATAATAAAGTAGGTATACTTTATCCTCTCACCGTTTCATATTTTCCTATCTTATAAATGATTTCTGATTTATTGTTTAAACCGGTCCTGTACGAATCACGTGACTCAGGCCGGCCAACTTAAAATTAGCACAAGATGGCGACCACAGTAGAGGGGTCAAACCGAATATACAATTAGTAGTCCATGGATCCTAAGTCCGTGATTGCTGTCTAAAAATGACAGATGAGTCTTGTAAAGTGACAGGAGTCTTGTAAAAATCATGAAAGTGACTAGTCTTTAAAGTGACACTTTCATGACCAACCTGAGTTCTGTCATGACAAGCGTTCTTGACGATTTCAGAAAAATGAATTTTTCTGTATTTCAATCGAGTCGTCGGTTGACGAAGATGTATCTAATGAATAGTTTGATGCGAGTACGGCACTTGAACAACTAGCTTGTTCATTATCACTAAGTTTAACCGCCTTTTTTTAAATTTTTGCAAATTTGTTTTCGACTTTTTCTCTTATGAGAAGTAGTGCAATGTTTTCCTAACCTTATTACCATTTAAAAAAAATTCGATAAATATAGAAATATATAAACAATGAAATTTAAATAGTAACTTATGTCTAAATTATATCAATATAGTTATGAAATATATTTTTTGTAAAATTACAAAAGTGGAACACATTTACCAATTCGATATCACAAAATGCTCACAAAGAACGCACATGGAAGTTTGCAAATTTAAAACTGTGATTCTGATATAGGTACAACGAAGTCAATCAAGTCACAATAATTGATGAATGGTGAAAATTCTCGACTATGTCGATCGAAATGGAAGGGGTAAAAATAAAAACTGAGTTTTTATTGGTTGTCTTCTATTGTTGATCATTTTGCGATAGATACAATTTCCATTCCCCCACTGGGAATGTAGTCATGATAAATTAATAGTTCTCTTTAATTAGTGTTTTTAAATCAAACTCGAGGTCTCTAGTTAATTCCACAATATAATACAAGTTATTGAAAATTCTAAAAAATTGACAATTGTTTCGATAAATCAATATCATCGTCAGAATGACAGAAGTTACATTTCATTTTATGCCTACCTGATGTTTAGTAGTTATATTTTTGGCTAGACCAAGAAGTAACCTAACTTGTGATTGGCTTAATATATGTTTATAGAAAAAAGAAGAAGATGTGATATTACAAATATTGAAGCTTAGATATTATTAGCCCTATGGTGATATCCTGGATATCATTTTTCCAATTAAGATCAGTATAACTGTGCAATGATATAGAAAACCAGGAAAACTATATCTGCTGATCTTTACAATTATCACTTAAGAAGACAGTTTATTAGTGAAGAATTCCCTAGATTCAACTGTTCATTGACAACTTCATATTGTGGGTTTCTTAAATGTCTTCTAATTTCCAGTTCTTCAAGGAAATCCAGTTCTTGTTTCTTTTCACAAATATGCAGCACTTCTAGTTCTGTGTTAGGTGTCAATGAATGATTGGTGTCAAGTAGATGTTTTGCGTAGTGAGATTTATCTGGTTGTTTTAATCTGTAAGCTCGTAAGTGCTCACTGTATCGTATTTCAAAATTCCTAAGGGTCTGACCCAAATAGACAGCATTACATTCTGGACATTTTAGTTTATATATACCTGACTTCTTTAATAGTGGTATTTTTGTTTTTACATTTAACAATTTTGTACTAACGTTACTTTCTGTTTTAAAAGAAATTGTTGCATTTGTTGCTGAAGATATTATCTTTGAAATATTATTAGAAATATTTCCTGCATATGTGATGGTTTTATAAGTTTTAATTTCATCAGCCTGTTTAGGATATATTAGTTGTAATGCCACTTTTTTCTCTTTTTTACTAATTAGTTTATTTATCATATCTAATGGATAACCGTTAGATGTTGCTATTTGTCTAATTGTATTAATCTCTCTATCAAAATTACATTTGTTCATAGGAACTGAAAAAGCTCTATGTATCATTGAATTATATGCTGCTAGTCTGTGTGAGACAGGGTGGTTAGAATTGAATGGAATTGTCACATCAGTCTGTGTTGGTTTTCGGTAAATTGAATAATCAAGTACATTATTAACTCTTTGAATTTTTAAATCAATTATGGACAATTTAGAAAGAAAGATCTTTGGAAGTAATATTTCGAAAAATATTTTATTTTGGTATAGATATGTGGATGACATATTAGCTTGTTTTATGAGTAGTGAGCGACAATTAGATGTGTTTTTTCAACCACATCAATAATTTACACCCGAAAATTAAATTTACATTAGAAATTGAAGAAAATAGCTCAATCAATTTTCTTGATTTACAAATTCAAAGAGTTAATAATGTACTTGATTATTCAATTTACCGAAAACCAACACAGACTGATGAGACAATTCCATTTAATTCCAATCACCCCGTGTCCCATAAACTAGCGGTATATAATTCAATGATACATAGAGCTTTTTCAGTTCCTATGAACAAATGTAATTTTGATAGAGAGATTAATACAATTAGACAAATAGCAACACTCAACGGTTATCCATTAGATATGATAAATAAGCTAATTAATGAACAACAAATGCAACAATTTCTTTTAAAACAGAAAGTAACGTTAGTACAAAATTGTTAAATGTAAAAACAAAAATACCACTATTAAAGAAGTCAGGTATATATAAACTCAAATGTCCAGAATGTAATGCTGTCTATTTGGGTCAGACCCTTAGGAATTTTGAAATACGATACAGTGAGCACTTACGAGCTTACAGATTAAAACAACCAGATAAATCTCACTACGCAAAACATCTACTTGACACCAATCATTCATTGACACCTAACACAGAACTAGAAGTGCTGCATATTTGTGAAAAGAAACAAGAACTGGATTTCCTTGAAGAACTGGAAATTAGAAGACATTTAAGAAACCCACAATATGAAGTTGTCAATGAACAGTTAAATCTAGGGAATTCTCCACTAATAAACTGTCTTCTTAAGTGATAATTGTAAAGATCAGCAGATATAGTTTTCCTGGTTTTCTATATCATTGCACAGTTATACTGATCTTAATTGGAAAAATGATATCCAGGATATCACCATAGGGCTAATAATATCTAAGCTTCAATATTTGTAATATCACATCTTCTTCTTTTTTCTATAAACATATATTAAGCCAATCACAAGTTAGGTTACTTCTTGGTCTAGCCAAAAATAACTACTAAACATCAGGTAGGCATAAAATGAAATGTAACTTCTGTCATTCTGACGATGATATTGATTTATCGAAACAATTGTCAATTTTTTAGAATTTTCAATAACTTGTATTATATTGTGGAATTAACTAGAGACCTTGAGTTTCATTTAAAAACACTAATATGAGCATATTCCACGAAGTAAGGGTCGAGACAGTCAAGTTCTCTTTAAATTTGAATTTAACTAGAACAAGAATATTTAGTTTTTCCTAACGAAGGTGCAACAAAAATCCAGGAAACCATTTAATTAGACCGGCGCCTGCGATTACTTATAATGCAATTGACCCTACTTACATAAACAACCTAATCAGGTAAACGATGTACCTAAACATGAAGTTGAATGAAAAAACATCATACTAAATACTTTACTTCTTTGATATCAATATCGCAAACGATAGCGAATTTAATAAATTAAGCTTTTGACCACCTTGTATAAAATAATTTTTATGTCACCGTATAGAACATAAAAAGTTAGGATAGGGATACGTATGCCGTTTTTCGCAATTATCAACTATAGTCTATATAGAAAGGACAAGGAGTAATAAATCATTCATTTAAGTAGATTTCATAGACGTACCAAAATATATTTTAAGAGGGTATACCGTAAGGTACATTTTGTATTGAACGAATGAGTTGCAGCTATGCTAAAGAATATACGATTTAGGTCAGAGGTAACGGGATGTACTAATTTTAATAAAAAAAAGTGATAGAGGTAGAGGTCATTCGGGAGCAAAAAATGTAGTTCATTATAAAAAAATTCTACAACTTCCTCAGGACTAAGATACATAATACCGAAATGTACTTTTAAGTATTCGCCAATTACAGAACCTTTCTGTCTGTACTCTTGTACCAAATGAAACTCCTGAATCTTACGAAACCAAGCTTGACAGAGATGAAATTTACAACCAAAAAGAATTTGATCTCTGCCAAAACATTCATATATAGCGTTATGAATGCTTAGTTCAAAATCTACTACGACTTCTTTAGGTTGAAAATTTAAGCCTACTTCTTTACATTTTTGTCTTAAAATTAAAAACAAATTTGAATATGTTTGACTTGATTTGTCCGGCAGCAAACAAAAAACAAGAGGTACGTAATAGCCGCTTTTAAAACCATGAATGGTAAACATTTGGTAAAAAAAAGTTGAACAGTATTTAAAAGTCCCATCCATCAAAATACAATCCGAATTACATAAAAAATTAAGGTTGGAAAAACAGGAGAACACAATAATTTTAAATACCTGGTCTGCTGTTAATAGAAATTCCTCTTCTCGGTTCGTTCGTAATTGTAATTCACGAACACTATTAAATACTTCTTCCTGATTTTTAGGCAATAGTGTAAGTGCATCAACATCCTTCCCCTAATCCCCTAAATATCGATCAAAACAATCAAGATTTCTTCAAAATATTTAATTCAAGAAATCTTTGAAATCTTTCAGAAATATACATAATTTTATGGGCCTCCGATTTTATCTATTATAAACCCTAATGACTCTAATAGGATTAAACTAAATGGTTTCGGCACAGTTCGAACATTTCAGTAATCCTCAAATTGATACAAGTCAGGTAAAATTTTATTTTGTGGCAGAGTTCGGATATGCCCGTTTATTCATAATATTTTTTATTTGTATTACTCCTATATGTAGTGTTTGGGAAATTTTTCTCAGAAATTTTAAATGGCAAGTGGCCTACTGTAATCGGCTTAATACGATTACACCTATTTACAGATTATTCGATTATTGAGAGGGATTTTCCAAACAACCCAGTTTTCTTAGAAACATTATCGGGAATATTATTTTAAAAGAAAGTAGGTACATTAAATCAGTACTTAGTATTAGTTCTTTGAGTAAAGTTGTATGAAGTTGTATGGTTGTCATAATATTGTAAACAGTTGAAATATATTTAAAACATTCGTTGAATGTTAATTGTGCAAGTACCAAACAATGTCGATAAGCCAAGGACCATCTAAACGACCAAAAACAGGTCCATTATCTTTAAATGAAAAAACTCTGATTTTGTTTTGTTATATATCATTGAAAAACAAGGATCCAAGTGCAAGTGTTGATGATATTGTGGAAACGGCTGTGAAAACGGCTGCTATGTTGTGTGTTGCTAAGTCAACAATTTATAGATTACTAAAAGAAAGCAAGAATGGAACTCTTCAACCCCCTAAAACTTCTTCAGGCCGAAAACCAATTGAGATCGATGAGTAATTAAAACAAAGACTAAGGCGTAAAGTCCATGGATTTTACTTACGAAAGGAAATTCCAACACTTGACAAAATTATGACATCAGTGCAAGAAGATACGGACTATCCAAAATTCTCCAGAATGACATTATGCAAACTTTTGAAAGATGTGGGTTTCAGATATACAAAACATAATAGAAAATCTCTCTTGATAGATAAACCGGAAATAGTTTTTTGGAGAAGAGACTATTTAAGAAGCATTCGACATGCCAGAGAACAAAATTTGAAAATCTTCTACTTAGACGAAACATGGATAAATGCTGGATATACAGTTTCCAAATCTTGGCAAGATGAAAACATTGAAAGCGGAAGGCAGGCATTCGTGGAAGGTTTGTCGTTAGGTTTGCAGCCGCCATCTGGAAAAGGAAAAAGACTTATCATTGTCCATGTTGGAAGTTCTGAAGGTTTTGTTGATGGTGGATTATTAACTTTTATTTCAAAACGCACGGGGGACTATCACGAAGATATGAATGGGGATGTCTTCGAGGAATGGTTTGTTCAAATGTTGGATCTGATTCCAAAAGGGGCTGTTATTGTTATGGACAACGCAAGTTACCATTCACGGTTACGAGAAGCATTGCCCACAAGTCGTTGGCGTAAAGCAGAGCATTTGGAGTGGCTTATTTCGAAAAATATTAAGTTTCCAAAAGATCCACTAAGGAAAGAACTTTACAGAATTGCAAAAATGAACAAGAATAAATACAAAACCTACATTGTAGAAGAAATGGCTTCTTCTCGTGGTATATCAGTTCTTCGACTTCCCCCTTATCATTGTGAACTTAATCCCATAGAATTAATATGGGCTCAGGTAAAGGGGGAAGTTGGAAAAAAATACTACTTTTAAAATAAACGATGTTGTGAAATTGTTTGAGAGTGCTGTAAGTCATGTGAGTAAGGAAAATTGGACAAACTGTATCGAGCATGTTATCAAAGTAGAGGCAAATATGTGGAAAATTGACAATATTTGTGATGATTTAATCGACCCTATTATTATTAATGTCAACAACGATTCTTCCTCTTCCGAGTCGGATATAGAATAAAATGTAAGTAATAAATGCATTCCAATAATTATTTCTTTTCATTTTTTATTATATTATAATTTAAAACGTATTTTTTTCCCAAAATACACACCACTGCATTGCGTTATTGCTTATCTGATAATCCTTTAACAATGAATAAACCCTAAACTTTGCTACAACTGTAACAAATACGGGGTCGATCTACCTGGTTTTTAGATTTACGGAGGAAATGTAATTTAAAGTAAGAGATTTATCAAAAATTTCATGGTGCTCCCTGTAAAGGTTTTGCATACTTAATTAGGGTTTATTACTCCTCGTACTTTTTGTACATACTATAGACACAGTCACCTGAAGTAAAAAAACTCCGAATTTCAAGTGTAACATATCGTTGAAATCAGCTCGTTTTGATGATTCTAAAAATGTAAAAATATACGTTCCATTTAAAATAACACCATTACGGTCAACTTCCGGTATAGCAGGAAATAACACGACTGTCAAAATATTTTGTTTAAATTCATCATAGTCAATAACCACTACACGCAAATTATAAAAATCGTACGAATCGTTTTCGAAATATAGATCTAATTAACTCGTCGCGGGTCCTTGTATACCTACATTTCAAGTATTCAAAAATATATTTTCCTACAATATCGATTATTTCTTAACCGACAAATAAATGTAAATTGTATTTGGATATTATAAATTCTAATTCTACAAGTACCCTCAGCCTCCAATCTAATTTTTATGATATCCCCCGCTGTGAGCTTTCTACTTGAAAATTTGGTTATATAAAGTGACAGGTCTTGCAACATTGGTTGCCTATTCCCTAACATATATTTAGTAAGTACTGAACTCTAGCCGTAATGATGAACCTCTTTCGTCGATACAAGAAGAGAGTAAATTTTTCCATAATGAATTACTTTTTGTCTCTTTATTTATATCAACAATGCAACCGTTAAAACAAGGTTAGGTCAAATTGGATTTATTTTAAGATTAGAAACCATCGAAAGGTTGCTAAATTCGATGCTCACATTTGCCTTCGTATTTCCATTGGTGCTTAGGTACGTCATAAAAGCGCTGGAAGTGCGCCGGATGGATTTTAGCTGAAATTAACAACTCTTTCGACATGTTGGTGTGAAATTTTTAAAACAAGTCTACTGAAGACATAAACATAAACGAAGAACTTTCTATCAAAAGAATCTGGAAGTATCCCCCATAGGAGGTCTTAAAGCAATATCTTTTCTAATACAAGCCATATAATCTATTTTTGAATTAGTTGGATTTAAAATAGTAAAAGCCCTTTCTGTCCCATTCTTAGTTTCAGGAATTCTAATGATTAGGATTGTTTCCTTATCTTCAATATCTTCGATTTTTAGTTTTGTCAACTCTTTTCTTCCGCATACGCCGGAAATACATACCAACTACAAAATCCACCTAAAAATAGTTATTACTAAATATGTAATAAAATAAAAAAAGATGATATGATCGCGACTTGAACCTGGAACCTCCCGCATGTGAGTATCGCACTTTAGCCACTGCACTACGGATAACCTAACATATATAATATTTGAAATCTGAGTATACAAATGCAATAGGATAACATTTCTTAGAAAATTCTATAAAGTAGAATTTTTTATATGAAATTTATTGGAAACTGTTTATAAATGAAATATAGGTACTTATTATTGTAAATTATACTTACTTTAATCATTAGAAATGTTGAATTAGGAGCCGCCTCAAGAAATGTTACCAAGTGATCTTTTTCCAAAATTTTAGGTTTATTAACTTTTGTCTTTTGCTTGTATTTTTAAAAAATGTATAAAATAATTTTGTTACGGAAAGCTAAATTTGCTCTTATTGAACCTTTGTATAGTAAGTTGCATTCTTGAATGCAATAATAAATCAACATCAAAATAAAATTGATATAGGTAGGTATAAGCAAAAAATGTTAAAACTAGTTTGTTAATTGTGATGTATGTACCATAGTGGCTTCGCCCGGCTTCAGACCCTACTAGCAATATAGGAGTATTAAATATATACATTAAACAGAAAAAACAAGATATGGAGCCTACTTTCGGTATAACCGAAAGTGCCCCATTTCTAATAATATTATAATATTTGATTTCAGCGCCATTCTGAACCTACAACTTAATAATTTCAGATTTTCCTATCTGTCAATACTTATAATCATGCCCCTGTACATATAATACATACCCCGATATTTCCGACTTTACCACTGTAGTATAAACTAAAGAGAAAATGGTAGTAATATGAGTGTTTAAATAAAAATTCCTATTTTATAAATTAACTTTTTCTTCAAATTTGCCTAATATTTCACATTTTTCCGCCAATTAAGAGTACTACTTTAATATGTTTTTAAATATGAATTAGTTCAAAATATAATCACGTATGTAGCAAGAATCACCACCATAATAATACATACAAGGGTAGATTAATATCACTATAAAAACATTCAACGAAGATTGATATCAAAAGCTAAATAATGAATTCACATTATAATTAAGGTTGGCAAAATGACTTTTGTATTGAACTTTTCGAAAAGCAGAATTTGCAGTAAAAAACTTCCGTCTTTTCTTATGAATGATTCTTAAAAAGAAATAAATAAAAATAGGCAACATGCGGCAACCGAAGTTTAATTATATAACAAACTATAGAATAAACCAGGTACAGTTACCTTGCGACTGTACATGGTACTCGTACTTTATTCTGATTGGTCGGTAGTTCAGGTAAACGTCTGTGGTGTCTCTTAGCGTGCACACGGGAAACGGCCTACAGAGATACCTGTACGAATATACTCGAAAATACATAAAATTAATTTGCTAGTTTGGCTGTGAATCTGAACTGTGAACGTTTTCTAAACAATTTTTAAGAAATTTTAACTCGTTTTTGTGACGACGGCTACTGTTTTTAACTTGTTTCGTTAATAAATTATTTTCGTGTCGTGTATCTAATTCCAAATGTGTAAAGTGAATGTGATTTCTCTGACAAAGTTGCAGACAACTTAATTTTTGATATTTTATAAATCGAACAGACTAATATAATACAATAATACACCTTTTTCGTTATAAACTGATTCGGATAAATACTTTTTTATTTAAATTAATTGTGATGTGTTTACTATTGTAACTTTCCTGTGCATTTAAGTGTAACTGACATACTAAGGTTAAGTTAACAAAAAAATCTGTGATCTTTATATACTTATTGGAAAAAAACACTGTTGATACGTTTTATCTAAAAAAAACTTGTAAAAAGGTCCGAAACGCCAGTTCATAACGGAATCTGCTTTTGCCCGAATCAAACAGGTGTCACGTGGCAAAATGTCGGATTGTTTATAATTGGTTTGTAAATATGCCGTGTTAGTTAGTTTTTATTTGGAAAAATTGCAGATGAGTATCAAGGGATTAAATATGATCGGCCCCCATTACATATGTGTTTTGTATGTAACTACAGCGGGTCTCCAGGGACCTTTGATGGGATCTGACGAACAAGAAATAGTTCTTCTCATTTACGTGATAGTGGATGTTATTCAGAACAAGGCGAGTATTTTTAATAAATGTATTTTTTGTAATTTCATACATTTCAAACCTTATAAATGTATCTTAAATATAATAAATTAGAATTAAATAATTCTGATAAGATAAAAAATATACATTCTATTTTTATTTACACACAAATAGAAATAATGTTCGTTCCTATCAAGATTGTCGATCAAATTTTCTACTTTATAATAAAAAATTTAGTTCGAGTATTGTAATGAAAATAAAACGATTGTTGATTTTTAGCTTACACATCAATTTTTGTTGCTTGAAATACTGTAAATCAAGAAAAAATTATAATTATTCTAGTTTTTATAGAATGCTGAAATATATATTCATTCTTATAAAGATTATAGAATGACTTCTAATTGATATTAATAATAATTGTCGGCGATAAAATTTAAACCATAATGCGTATTTAAGTCTTTTAGAAGCAATATTTGTTCTCGCACAATACCTAGAAAATTATGAAGGTATAATGAAAAAAACATGAAATTATAATAATGTATCTTTGATTACCTTGTGGAATATTTTTCTGAGAATGTGTAATAACCAAATTTGTATCTTTAATTATTGAAGTGGAATCTTATTTAAATTTTTTAAACATCTTACTAAATTTTTAACAAAAGACTAACAAAGTATTTTTTTATTTTATTTATTTAATTTAATCAAAATGAATCGACTAATATTAATTACAAAATTCTAACGATGATAATAAGAAGGATATTGGAAGAATATCAATTAGGATATAGAAAAGACAAGACTACAATAGATGCCATACATTCTTTAAGAAAAATAATAAGCAAGCATTCGACAAAATACAGTAGAACCTCTTCAACTCAAAAACCTCCCAACCTCGAAAAAATGTTGTGCTCCCTTCCCTTCAAGCCTCAAAACCTCCATTGCTCGAAATCTGATATCTCTATATCAAAATAATTAGTGACTAGTTCTCAGTACTGTCGTTTCTTTCAATCAATTGATATTTATTGTGTACACCATATTCATAGCATTCTAATTCATTACATAGTTCCCCTTTATTACTTGAAAAAATAAATTTTTTTGTGCGACGGAAAAAAGTTTGGTTTTGTTCCTCTTGGCAGGTGTAAAAATTAAAACATTGGATACCATGGGAAAAAGTAGCTTCTTTTTACCCTAGGGAAAAAATTATTTCTTTTATTACTATTTTGAATGAAACTGTTTTTAGATAATTCTACAATATATTGGATAAAATGTTGAGCTAGAAATTTTACAATTTTTGTTATGTTGTGTATCGAAACAATTGTCAAATTTCTTAGAATTTTTAATAATATATTGTGGTGAAATTAACTGTCTCGACCCTTACTTCGTGGAATCTACTCATATTTGTGTTTTAAATGAAATTCAATGTTTCTAGCTAATTCCACAATATAATGAAAAATGTGGAACTCCCTAGATTTATCTGTTCATTGACGACTTCATATTGTGGGTTTCTTAAGTGTCTTCTAATTTCCAACTCTTCAAGGAAATCCAGTTCTTGTTTCTTATCACAAATATGTAGTACTTCTAGTTCTGTGGTAGGTGTCAATGAATTGTTGGTGTCAAGTAGATGTTTTGCGTAGTGGGATTTGTCTGGTTGTTTTAATCTGTATGCTCGTAAGTGTTCACTGTATCGGATTTCAAAATTTCTAAGGGTCTGACCCAAATAGACAGCATTACATTCTGGACATTTGAGTTTATATATACCTGATTTCTTTAATATTGGTATTTTTGTTTTAACATTTAACAATTTTGTACTTACGTTACTTTCTGCTTTAAAAGAAATTGTTGAATTCGTTGCTAAAGATATTATCTTTGAAATATTATTAGAAATATTTCCTGCATATGTGATGGTTTTATAAGTTTTTATTTCCTCAGTTTGCTCAGGAAATATTAGTTATAGTGCCACTTTTTCCTCTTTTTTATTAATTAACTTATTTATCATATGTAATGGATAACCGTTGGATGTTGCTATTTGTCTAATTGTACTAATCTCTCTATCAAAATTACATTTGTTCATAGGAACTGAAAAAGCTCTATGTATCATTGAATTATATGCCGCTAGTCTGTGTGAGACAGGGTGATTAGAATTGAATGGAATTGTCACATCAGTCTGTGTTGGTTTTTGGTAAATTGAATAATCAAGTACATTATTAACTCTTTGAATTTTCAAATAAAGAAAATTGATTGAGTAATTTTCTTCAACTCCTAATGTAAATTTAATTTTTGGGTGTAAAGCTGAAAAATATATCTAATTGTCGTTCACTACCTATAAAACAAGCTAATATGTCATCTACATATCTATACCAAAATAAAACATTTTTAGAAATATTACTTTCAAAGATTATTCTTTCCAAACTGTCTATAAATTTTTTTGCCAAAATAGGTGATATAGAGCTTCCCATTGGTGAACCTTCATTTTGAATATATATGTTATTGTCAAAAGTGAAATAATTCTGATTAATACATACATCAAATAAATTAAGTATATCTGATATTATTCTTGGATTAATATTTTTATCTTCTAGTAATTTTCTTACAAGTATTAGAATTCTTTAGGAGGAATTTTAGTGAACATATTAGTAACATCAAATGAAATAAGCTTAGAGTTATCTTGTAATTTGAATGCTTTTAATTTTTTAATTAGTTCTATTGAATTTCTAATTGAGTATTTAGATGCATATCCGTAACTATTGAGTATATTGTTAAGCTTCTTTGCCAATATATTATTAGGGGTATTAACATAAGAAACTACAGGTCTAATTGGTTTCGTTATTTTATGTATTTAACGTTTCCATATAATTGTGGACAATGAGGATTCTTATTTATCATGGACCTCTTTTCCTAATCACTTAAAAGATAATTTGACTTATTAACAATATCCCTTACATTATTAGAAAACTTCTTTGTTGGGTCTGCTCTAAGAACTTTTACATCGCTAGATTCTATAAAGTTATATATTTTTGAATTATAATTTTCAGTTGTCAATATGACAGTTGTGTTCCCCTTATCAGACTTTGTAACTGTTAGGTTATTATCTTCAACTTTCTTTTTTATTGCTTTTAAAACTGTAATGTCATTTTTTGTTTGACGTTTAACTTTTGAAGGTTCAATATTTTGGATTAAATTGGCAATTTTTAATTTCTCATAAAGAAAATTATTTGAATTAGATTTTAAAGCTATTTCTGACTCTGTAGCTATAATTTGTTTAATATTAATCGTAAATTTTGGTGGTATGCTGTACTTTCAACCTTTATTTAAAAATTCTATGGGAAGCCCTATATCACCTATTCTGGCAAACATTTTTATGGACAGTTTAGAAAGAAAAATCTTTGAAAGTAATATTTAAAAAAATGTTTTATTTTGGTATATATATGTAGATGACATATTAGCTTGTTTTATAGGTAGTGAACGACAATTAGATATATTTTTCAACCACATTAATAATTTACACCCAAAAATTAAATTTACATTAGAAGTTGAAGAAAATAACTCAATCAATTTTCTTGATTTGAAAATTCAAAGAGTTAATAATGTACTTGATTATTCAATTTACCGAAAACCAACACACACTGATGTGACAATTCCATATAGTTCCAATCATCCCATGTCACATAAACTAGCGGCATATAGTTCAATGATACATAGAGCATTTTCAGTTCCTATGAACAAATGTAATTTTGATAGAGATTAATACAATTAGACATATAGCAACATCCAACGGTTATCCATTACATATGATAAATAAGTTAATTAATAAAAAAGAGGAAAAAGTGGCATTACAACTAATATTTCCTAAACAAACTGAAGAAATAAAAACTTATAATCACATATGCAGGAAATATTTCTAATAATATTTCTTTAGCAACGAATACAACAATTTCTTTTAAAACAGAAAGTAACGTAAGTACAAAATTGTTAAATGTTATAACAAAAATACCAATATTAAAGAAATCAGGTATATATAAACTCAAATGTCCAGAATGTAATGCTGTCTATTTGGGTCAGACCCTTAGAAATTTTGAAATCCGATACAGTGAACACTTACGAGCATACAGATTAAAACAACCAGACAAATCCCTCAGATTAACAAATAAAATAGATATGTTTGATTTGACTTTTTCCTGCCCCAAACATTGAGTCACATTCTAAGCTCACTTGCGGACACTTTCACTGCCTTACCATATTTATAAATCCTCTTTAGTTACGGGAAAAAAGAAATTAGAAGTTTAATTGAAAATTTGTTAAAAAGTTATGCAAATAAATAAAAGTCATACCAATTTATGCATTTGGGTCGCTGCTTTTAAAATTAATTAATAATACTTGAATTTTATTTAATAAAGGCATATTCTTATATAAATTTTAAACAAGTATTTGTTGCATCCTTAGATACCTTTATGGTTATAACTAAAAGTGGCAACATTGCTCAAAATTTCAGTACCTGTTTAATGTGTCAATAGTAATCTATTTAGTTGTTTTATCCTTGTTTAATTACCACATAAAGAGAGATGCTAATATCGTCAGAGTGTGATCGACGATCATTTCGAATACGCCATAATATTGTAGTAAATAACGTCAAACGTGGTTTGTTTATACGAGCGCCACTACAACTAGAGAATAAACATTTAATTCTTTCGTTTTGATGTGCTTTTCAAGACTTTATGTGACAAAATAAACTTTTAAGTTAATTAATTTAATGTTTTTGGATTATCATGGTTCGTCGGTGCCAAGTTTGTCAGAAAACCAGCCGAAATTACCAAGGCCTTGTATCTACAATACCATCCCCACTTTTTGTAATTCATTCATGATTTCACTACTGGCGTTTAGAATTGTTGTCCGCAAAAATAAACGTGTTTATGAATTAATAGCCCTCTCTATTTTTATTATTACTCTAAGATCGGAATCATGGTCTTGTGCAGATCATAGTATTGCTTTATTAGTTTTATCCGTTCCTATTTTGTAATTGCAATTGTTGGGGAAGTGTAGACTTTTGTTACAGGAATAACTATCATTATTGCTCTTTTCTAAAATTTCTAGATCACCCCATTTTTAGGAGTTCATCGCTAGATATGCCAATAATTAAAGCAATTTTAAAGTAAAATATACCATTAAACATATAATTGATACGAATTAAATAGTAGAAATATTCACCTTTTGAATAAGAGATTCCTCTAGAACCTTATTTAAGAATGTACTGATGTTTTCTCGTGAGAGAACATTGCATTTTTAGATTTATATCCAGCATTCTGCCTTTCCAAAAATGCTCGCAATTGGGAAACTGGCTCGGACTTCCGGAGGAGTGCAGGTTAATTCAAAATTAGACATTATGTACTTGTTTAAGCGAATAAATCAAAATTTCGTAACGGAAAGAATATTTTTTGACTTAATTGTCAAAACCAATAATCTAGTAATATTGCCTAGCAACCGTTTTCTTAAATTTATTGTTTTTAAAAGCTTATAACTAAGCGATTGCGAATAAAATAGTATACATACCACGCGGGAAGGATCATTCCAGCCACGGCTTTTAGCCTGGGACGTAATGATCTCCTTCCCCTCTAGGTATGTAATGTACTATGACTTCTGCATCTCAAACATAGCGATGTTTGACTTTACAACTCGAGTTTTTGAAACAAATTATCTCTACTTATAGCTCGAAGAAAAATAATATACATACCGAGTTATGCCGACAATGTACATAATATAAAAGTAGATACAGTTATACATTAAATCAATTCTATGAAATGATAAAGGAATTTATGACTGACGTTATGACAAAAGTCGAAGTCCTGCATAAGTCGAAAACTCTATAACTCGAATTTTTTGGCGTTTCCCTTCAAGTTAGACTTACAGAGGTTCTACGGTAATAAGGATAGTAAAATATAAAAGAAGTAAAATCACCTGAATAACGAATACAACTAATAAACATGACGATGTATTAATCAAAAGCTACAATACTACTTAGTCAAGGTCCAAGAGAAGAATTTGAAATAGATAAATGAGTGAGACAAGGAGACACATTATCAGAACTTCTCTTCATCATATCATTAAATAGTATAATTAAAGAAACAAAATAAGATGGGGAATAATAGCAAGAAGGCGAGAAGAATGGGAAAGTACATTTAATATAAGAGATTAGAAGTCAAAGGAAATAGAAATAAACGAAACAAAAACAAAATACGTGCATTGCAATAGAAAACATAAGAATTAGGAATCGACAACTATAAATTCAAAGAACTCGAAAAATCCAAGTATAGTACGCGCTAAACATATAGTGCAAAAATTTAATGGCATATCCCCAAGTTATGTTGTGAAGCTATCTCAAAACATGCTTATAGTTCAGTGAAAATAATATGTTATTTGAAAATTATATTACTAATTCTTGTTAATAAAACGAGATATAAGGTAGTGTTAATTGTCTGGTGTTAAGTTTAACCCTTAACTACCTGGGCTTCAAAAGTATAACGTAAATACCTGGGTGTGGTCTGATAAGCCCAAAAGGTTGAGGACCCTAGCAATTATTTTTGGACCAATTATTTGGGGAGTACATAGTAGTACATTCCCTTTAGTATAGTTTAAAACATTATTGCACAGCGTGTGTTATTATTTTTTCATTATTTTAACCTTGATCTATAAAATACTATAAACATGACAACGAAAAAAGACACTGATGAAAAAAGTGAAATATTATTTATTAACCTTAAAAATAACATAATATAAAATTCTCAAGATAAGAAATAAACATTAAGAAAACAAATGGTAGTAAAAAAGCTACTTCAAATGTATTTTCTCAAAAAAATCACAACCGGTTAATTTTGCTTATTTTTCGGCAACACATTCTCTGCATATTTTATTTGAACATTCCAAACAGATTGGTTTTTTACAATTATAACATAAGTAAAATGTTTTCCGTCTCTTTTTTGGATCGCATGTATAACAAACTTTTCTTTTTTCCAATTTTTCTTCACTTACTGGCGTGTACTCCTCCCGTACTCCAAGTATTCTCCTGATACAGGCGCGCAATTCAAACGTGAGGCTGTTGCAGGTTACTCTTCGATTCAAATGCGGTGTTACAAGTTCTCGTGCTAGTTGTTTCATGAATTTGAACCGCGTCGTTTCTTCATGATTTTTCTGGGCATTATACAGGATGTATGCATTTACAGAGCTTATATCTAAAATGCGATAGAAGAATGCCATGAGCCACCTTCTTGTTCTTCTTCCGCAACTGTAATTTGCGCATTTCTCATCAAGAGCGTCTACTCCTCCTTTGGTGGTATTGTAATACTGTATTATCTCAGGCTTTCCATCCTCCTCGCTCTTTTGATGGTGCATTGATGATACCAAAATGACGGATCTATTTTTTTTAGGAACATGAGAAACCAAAGTCATTTTGTTTGTAAATCCGTATAACGTTGATCCAACTATTCTACTTCTATTTGGTAAGAACTCTTGGGGAATCTCCCTTTTATTTTTTTTCATAGTTCCAACATATGTGAGTCCCCTTGTAGCTAGTTCGTTGACCAGTTCGATGGAACTAAACCAGTTATCTGCTGTTACGTTACGATTCGTGTTACATATGTTTTTTGTCAAACGAATCACAGCTTGTGCAGGTTTTGACATTTTTCTTTCTTCGGCGTTTAAAGTAAAGCCATCGCTGTCTTTTCCGGTGTAAAGATAGGCGTTATGAAGATATCCGTTTCTTGCGTCAGTTATGCACATCAATTTTAGCCCATATTTTGCAGGCTTATTTGGCATAAACATTTTAAATTTCGAGCGTCCTCTAAAGGCTACTAACATTTCGTCGACGCACGTCGTTTGTCCTACAGAATACACTTTTTTGCAATTCTCTATAAACATATCAAAAATACTACAAATGGCAGCGGCAGGATTTTCTTTTTTGCGTTCATCTCGGGTTTGTGAATTGTCAAAACGAAGGCTGGATAAGAGTATTGCAAATCTATTTTTTCCCATTACGCATCGAAATATATCGCGACCAGTTCCATCTGTAGCAAAGAGAGAATCCAAATCTTCGTGATTAGATTTGAAAATTGCCGAGTAAAACAATAACCCAATAAATGCTTTCAATTCGGTAATATCTAATTCTTTTACCGTCGATTTTTCCTTGTAATTCGGTCGTTGTTGAGCAAGTTTTTCATTTGTCCAACGTACAATTTCATTTAAAATTTCCTCATCTACTAAATAACTCCACACAGCGACAGGAGATTCACTTTCGTTTCGCAAGTTTCCGCGAAGTCCTGGGATATGCATTACAATGTTATGTTTTTTAGTTTTCGAGCGACTAAGTGCCTCCTGCTTGGACCATTTGAAGCGATTTTTACCGAAATAATTTCTTACTCCGTAACGCAGTATATCGTCATCCTCCGATTCTTGTTCGTCTTCAGTTTCGACTGTATCGTGCGCAGGAGCTTCAACTTCATTATTTTCGCAGTTTTCCTCCTCTAACTCAATTTCTGAATCCGAATCATGTTCAGATAAAATGTATTCATCTCTAGGCACTTCCACCTCACTATCACTAGAGTCATCATACCAGTCTTGCAACGTTTGTTCGAAATTAAAGTCACCATACCGGACAACTCGGCTGATCGGCCATACCGTAAATACCTGGGTGTGGTCTCTACGACCACTCGCGCACTTCAAACTGCAATATTATTCACAAATCGACAAACAACCCTATCAGCGGCTGGATATAGACTAATTATAAGTCGACTGAAGAATACATGAGCGGGTAGGTGTGTAGGCTTTACGAGTGGGGGGAATTCGGCAAGTCGTTCCGCTTTTTGGGCCTGAGAGACCACACCCAGGTAGTTAAGGGTTAAGATGTTTTTAATAATTATATAATTATTAAATACATTTTAACGATTGTTAGTTGAAGCTATAATATTAAATGAATATATCGTCTAATAAGCATTTTAAATTATAATATTGACTGGACTATGAAAGTATTCAAATCAATGGATAAGCCGAAACAATAAATTTCGCACTATATATCATTCGTGAACTATACCTAAGTACTTGGGATTTATGTATACGGCTCAATTTAGTCGTCTTTTTCCAATTATCTAGTCTCCGTGGGATTTATCTTTAGTTCAGTTTGTTCCCAATATTTCATATTTCTTAAGAATCTCATTTCAATGGCGCATATATTACTTTTATTACGTATTAGGTATTGTTAGGGTCCAGGATTCACTGCCGTATATTATTGATGTCCTAACTACTTTTTTGAACACAAGTGTTTTTATTTCATATCTCTTTTTTTCTAAAAAATGTAGACCTTTGGGTGTTATAGACCATTCCAGATTTTGTGTTTTATTTCTTCGCCAATTTTTCCAATCCTTCTATTAATGTGCCTAGATAATTTATCATTCCTGGTTACCTATTGTAGTTCTTGCTCTCCGATTTTTATATTGTGTCTTTTTTTCTTCAAAGACAGAAGCATAGCTTTATTTTTTCGATGTTGATTTCCCTATTTATTTTCCTTAGTTCTTTTTGGTAGCTAAATTCAGTGCCATTTTTAACTGTGACCGTAGGGAATTGCACGTTAAAAATTGCACCACATGTTAACTTATGTTCTCTTTAAGATTAGCGGCCGTTTTCAATTTTTTATAGCACAAGCCCTCTATATTGCACACTTGCACGAAAACAGAAACTTGTTTGATTTAATTATTTTATTGTTAAAATATTTTAAAAAAAACTAGGTAAGTGAGTCCAAATTAAGTGGGCTAAAATAAAAAAAATTCAAAACTGACAGATATCCAACTTTTAAGGTTGCCATATAACGGAAAAAATTTCTTATTTCTTATTATTGAAGTTTAAAATCATAAAATGCTTGACCTCTGTGAAGCTGGCAGAACCATTTCTAACTGACTATACTCGATAGTCGAAATTGTGTAAAGTGAGTCAGAGCTATCTAATCAACACTTGAAATGTGAAATAAAGTGTTTATGTATATTTCTTGAACGCAAAGTTTGTTGTGAAAAACTCGCCGATTTGACAATGTTGGAGAGTCGCTTCAATGTTCCGGCTTTGAGAACGAGATAGATAGATCGAGCTACGCGAATGAGACAGTGATAGTAAACAGTTATGTGAGGTGTTTATTCTCTTCATGAGCGTAACATCAGTATTTGTGTTGTGGTTTTGTGTGATAAATCGGTTATTATTGGTATTTATTGTAATATTTATATCGGTATATTTAGTGACAATAATGGCGGAGTGTAGCGGTGTTGGCGATAAAAAACGGCGTCGTAACAATTCAATTCGGGAAGAAAAAGTCCTCATATTAAATGTGTACGAAGGACTGCGTGCCATGGACAAACAGTTGGGTGTTAGTGACGCTGTGATTAAGTGCAGTTATTTAACTAAAGTTTCTGAGAGTACTATATACAATATTCTAAAGAAATCGCGGGACGGATCTTTGACAAGAGAACGAGGTGAAAACTGTAAACCGGAAAGTAGGGGAAGAAAGAAAATTGTTTTGGACGACCAAACACGGAATGCTATACGTAGGGAAATACATTCTTTTTATTTTAGGAATGAAATCCCCTCGGTAGCTAAATTGAGCAAGGTAATAGAAGCTGATGATACTTTACCAAACATCAGTGATAAAGTTTTGAGACGAACTTTAAAATTAATGAATTTTCGTTACCAAACAAGAAGTAGAAACAGTGCCTTAATTGAACGAAATGACATTGTGGAATGGAGGAGAAATTATTTAAAACAGATACGACAGTTTCGTAACGAAGGACGGCACATATATTATCTTGACGAAACATGGTTAAATGAAGGCCACACTGTGTCAAAAGTGTGGCAAGACATGAATATACGAAGCAATCGACAAGCCTTTATGGAGGGTTTCTCTTCCGGTTTAAAAGCTCCCTCTGGGAAAGGACGTCGACTGATTACACTCACATTGGCAGCGAGGAAGGATTTGTAGAAGGTGGATTACTAAGTTTTCAGTCCAAAAAAACTGTCGATTACCATGAAGAGATGGATGGTAACCGGTTTGAAACATGGTTTATATCAATTTTAACAAAGGTAACTCCTGGTTCAGTAATAGTTATGGATAATGCTTCATACCACTCTCGTCGACTGGAGCAAATACCTACTTCAGCTAGCCGCAAGAGGGTTATAATTGATTGGTTAGAGAGTAAAAGCATTCCGCACAACGAGGCAATGCTAAAAGTTGAATTATTATCTCTCGTACGGAAACATAAAAGCAGTTATATTAAGTACGTTGTCGATGAAATGGCGAAAGATTTCAACGTCTCAGTTGTTAGACTTCCTCCCTACCACTGTGAGTTAAACCCCATCGAGCTGGTTTGGGCCCAAGTGAAAAATTATGTTGCGAGAAAAAACAGTACATTCAAAATGGCTGACGTTGAGAAACTGTTTGACGAGGCGCTGCATACCGTTACTGCTGAGAGTTGGCGTAAATGTATTCAACACGTATTAAAAGAAGAAATAAAGTTTTGGGATTTAGACATACGTGTAGAAGTAATGACGGAACCACTCGTTATCGATATAGGAGGAGAAAGCGATGATTCTGAGGAGTCGTCAGGGAGTGATACCGCTTCCAGTTAGTCAGACATTTTACAAGTGACCTCGCAACATACCTATACTTATTGGTAATTTATTTTGGTCTTGACAAACAACTTTTTTTTAGTTTTAGTAGTAGTAAGTTGGAATTGACTTTTAAACATTTTTTTATTTTGTTTTAACTTACTTATGAACAACTTGTGATAAGTTATTATTTCAAATGTTAAAAATTGAAATTCCAGATATTTCAGTATTCGCACCCTTAAACTATGATACGCTCATGGAGTTCACTTTAAATCGGTAGATAACCGATGACGTCACTTTACAGAATTTCGACTATCGACTTTTTTATATACATCTTATTATAGCTCATCCTTAAAAATGTGTATTATTCTTGGTAACACCCTGTATATACATAATGATACCTACCATAATAATTTCGTATTTCTGTTCTCTCAAATTTAAACGCCAGAGCGTACAAGAACATTTTCTATTTATTTTTTATTTAGGACTATTAAGAACCCTTCAAAAATGATGCGCTCATGAAGTTCGCTTCTGCAACTGATTTTATGGACAGTAAGAGCGATAAGTCACTTTACAGAATTTCGACTATCGAGTATAGAACTATTTGCGCCCCATCACGCACCTGCAGAAGGGAATGAAAACTTAATTTTTTAGTCTCGTCAAAGATTTGCCGCGATTACCCCAAAAGACCTCATTGAAAATAAGAGTATGTATATATGACAAAAAAATGGATTTCTAATTGTAATTATAACAATATATTTATTATTAGAGGCAAAACAATACATAATATCAAAATAAAAATGACTGGGAAGTAGGTAGGTGACAAGGTTCCATGAAACACTTCTTGTAACAGTTTATCTAGATTTTGGTCCATTTTTAACTACATCAGAACGACTGCTCTGAGGTGAAGACACTAAATTAAAAAGCCTTTTTCAGGAAAAATTTTATGGGTACAAATTAGTCCTATAATCTCAAATTAATATTATTTAGTTACTTTTGATACTTTCAAATTTTTTAACGATTTACTTGGAAATTAATAAAACACGTGGTTTAATTTATTTTATTTTATAAAGAAAATAATATAATAATTAAAGAACGTTTTTGGGTACAAATTAGTCCCAAATTGAAAGTTTAAAGCCATACTGTTATTTGTTTTTATAAAAGCCTTTTATTACAGGGAAAACTGGGTGGGTAAAAATTCTATTTTTTGGGGACAAATTAGTCCTGAAATAAAAATTTAAATGTATGCTATTAAAATTTGATTTTGTAAAGGTGGAGTGCTAGCTTGAGCTCAAACTATCACCCCCACATTAAATACCTAGCGGGTTTTCAGAAAAACTGAGGAGGTACAAATTCTAGTTTTTGGGGTACAATTTCAAATTTTTCCGTTACAAATTAGTCCTATATACATCAATTTATTTTTAATTTGAAATAGGGGGGGGGGGGGTGCTAGCAATCATAACATGACAAGAACTACAAAATCAATAGCACATTATACGGCAATGTGTTTGAGAACCAGTGTTTGGATTTTGTTTTTCAAGAAATTTTGAAGAGTTCCGAAGATAATGGGCTTGCTATTCAATTTATCTAAGCAGGAGTTGTTTAAGTGGGTTGACTTTAATATTTTGGAATATTCTTCGTGGTACAAATTAGTACAAATTTAGTACTAATAGAATCGACTTTAATATTTCGTTTTTCAAGATATATTGAAAAGATCGGAGAAGTATGGGCGTGCTATTTAATTTATCGCAACAGGGGTTGTTTGAGGGGGTTGACGTTAATATTTTTTGTGGTACAAATTCAGTTCTTCAATTTCCTGTATCAATTTTCCTTTTTTTCATATTATTATTAATTTGGGCTTTCCAGGTTAACATGAACCTAGCAGCGCCATGGTTTTTTCTTGAACGGGTAAATGTACAAAATTATTTTTTGTGTTACAAATTAGTACAAAATGAGTACTAAAAATCGTAATAGGTTTTATTTGATTCTGCCGAAATGGTTCTGCCAGCTTCACAGAGGTAAATGCTTGTTAATTAAAAATAATTCTAATGATTTCTTAAACTGATTGGTTTTGATCCAACATTTTTATTTCTCGTGGCATTTATTAACATTTTTTAGTCCAAATGATATTGGTGTTTTTTTCACTTATCTATCGTAGTTAAGCAGAAAACGTCCAACCCACAAATGATATATTTTGATAATTTGAACTGAGTATGTGTATTGGTGTGTCCTTTAAACATAAAATAATTTTTTAGGCAAATTACGTACTGTAATTTCGACAGCTGCCCATGGCAACCTTCAAATTTTTCGGAAATTTTTTCTTCCTGCTAAACTAGGCAAACAAAATTAATAAGTGGAATTTTTTTTGACAGCTATCATATGGTTAAAAAATCAGTACCTATCCAGAATTTTGCTTTGTAATGTTTTTATTTATTTTAAAATAGTAAATAGATACAAACAATTATTTACCAAATATTTGTTTTGAGATTTCTTCAAGTAACGTTAAATGTTTTTGAAATTCTGACTGGACCTCTTCTCTTTGCAACGGAGAGTAACGAGGAGCATAATTATCACCTTTATTTTTCATTTCCATCAGATGTCTGTGTTTCATAGAATATATGTAATATTTTGGTGAAATTTTGTTCTGCTGAGCCCTGGTTTTACGTGAAAAAGATGGGACATCTTCCTCCAAAATCTTAAAAGGCTTTCTTGATATAAACTGATTCCAGTTTTTTTCAGTAAATATGGCAAATACTTTAAATTTCTATGATACATAAGAATGTCCCCTATTTTGGTGCGAGAATTGCAGATACTATAAGGTTTTAAATTCGTTTTTTGGTTGCTCACTGCCATGATTTAATTGTAAACAATTAGAAGCTAGAGTAAATGACTGTCAACGTCACGTATAGCGAAGACGATTTTGACAACACAAGCCTAAGCCTACTTGATTGCAGTTATGATTTTTTAAGAATAGACAGCCTAAGTCTTGACGTCACAGAGACGGGCGGAGCTTATACCGACTCCAAACAATTTTGTTGATAACGGTAAATCCCCATAAGCAATTTTTCATTTAGTGTTTTCCTGGTTTATATAATAAAATAAGACTTTTCAGTTGAATATATTTAAGAGGTTTTTATTAGTTTTTCCCCAGGTGAGTTAATTTAACATATTAATTCCGCTTTAAAACTTGTTGAGGTTATGTCTATTTTATTTTTGTTGTTAATCTCTGTCATCTACTAATAGTCATGAGTTTTCGAGTATAAATAAATTAATTTTTAGGCTTTTAAGATCTAGGACTGCTTCAGAATGGGTATGTGCTTTGTTCCAGTCTGTAAACATTACAGTTCAAAGCCTCCATGTAAGTTTTTTTGGTTCCCAAAAAACAAGACCGAGATGAATAGATGGATTTCTCTCATAAGGTAAAAGAATGATAACATTCACTTTTCATAGATTTATGTTTTAAATTTATTTATTTACATATCCAAGGGAATTTGCAAAAGTGTGCGATTGTCACTTTTTAAATAAAGAAAAAAAGAATGGGCCAACTTTAGTTGATTTCAATATTCAGAAGAAGTTTAATATAAAATCATCAGAAAAAGTTATGCATTTTGTTGCAGAAAGTCCATTAGTTTTTTAGGAAGCGAACTGTAAAAAACCGTGTGACCGAGCTACTACCAGGAGCTTCAACCGAACCACTACTAGGTCCATCAAGTGAGACACTACCAGGACCTTCAACTGAGCTACTACCAGGACCTTCAACTGAGCCACTACCGGGACCTTCAACCAAACTACTGCCAGAGTCTTCAAAACGAGATCATGAAATGACTCAAATTAAACTTGATGCTTCACTCCTGAATCCGTCATCTGCATTTCAAGATACTGAGAATTACTTTTTGAGGCAGCAGGTGGTTGAATTAACCGAGAAGCTGGAAAAATTATCAACATGGTTCAGCTATGAAATTGTGAAGAACACTAATGTATACTGGTATTCCAACCAATGATCTGTTCATGGTTCTTTTTGAACGAATGGACAGCATTAAATTAGAATAATATGCTGGATGGAATGTTCAGATCGTTCCTAAAATTGATCAACTGTTTATGACCTTAATGAAGCTAAGGCTTAATCTTCCACATGAAGATTTGAGTATTAGATTTAGTTGTAGTACAGCTACAGTGACCAATATTATAATGACGTGGATGTATGCTCTACATGAAGTCCTTTTCAAGAATTTGATGAAAATTATACCATCAAGACAACGGAATCAGCCCTGCCCCCTTTTTGCTTTTACGAATTTTAAACAGAGTAGGATAATTTTGGATTGTACCGAAATTTATTCAGCAGTTCCAGCAAGCATGGAAAATCAGAGATTGACCTACAGTTCATACAAACACCGAAACACATGGAAAATGTTGGTACGTGTTGCACCAAACGGTGTAATCACCTTTGTTAGCAAGGCTTATCCAGGGTTTACATCTGATAAAAAAATTGTTGAGGAAAGTAAGGTTCTAGATAAGATGAAGGCTGGATATTTGATATTAGCAGATAAAGGTTTCTTGATTAAGGACCTTCTCCTTGCAGGAGTATCATTAAATATACCCCCATTTTTAACAACACCATAGTTAACAGAATCCCAAGTATATGAAACTCAGCAAATTGCAAAGGCTAGATAGAATTCATGTAGAAGGGGCCATCAGGAGAATAAAGTGTTATAATATTTTGCAGCAAGTTCCAACATATTATACATCACAAATTTCAATTATTCTCCAACTGTGTGCAGCCCTCACAAACTTGCAATATCCCTCAATTAAAGAAGTTGAGGAGTATTATTGGAGGACGAAGATTTAAATTGTAAATCTGCTTCAAATGATCTATAGCATCTTTTTCATGAGTTCTACCCCACTGGATTGCTTTGACACCATCCAAATTGTATTCACCTGGAAAAATAATGAATTAATTATAATAAAAAATGTATGTCAAATTAAACTAAAGTAAGGAAATGCTACATAAAATAAATTTTTTTGAAAAGACTACTTTTTGAAAAATTAATCTTAGAGGATCAATAAGAAAATTATTGATAACATCTATGACTAAACTATGTAATAGATTTATTATTTATTGCTCACCTAAGAGTGTGTTGAACAAACTCACTGGGAATCTGTTTCTCCTGCATGCTGCAGTTATAGCACCAAAGTTGCTAGCAGCTAAATTTTCTCGCAAGGTACCATTTTTTCATTTGACACCTGGTCAGTAGTGGTGACAGAGATTTCTTTTATAAGCAGATCATCAACAGAACATTTTTCTTTGAACACAGTCAGTTTATCTGTGGCCTCCAAAAAGTTCTTGGAAGAAATTATTCCTTCAATTACCAGAAATCCATTTCCCAGCAAATTTATTCACTCCTCATTCAATAGTCAGGTAAAACCAACAGTACTTCCAAAGCTGTGTAGCCCTTCCTTCAATCTATTGATTGATGCTACTGGTACCCCACCTTCAAGAGGTGTATAGGGCTTTGCTGGGTAAAGCTCTTCTGCAGATTTCACTGGCGCAACCTTCGGTTTAGGTAGTGCCTTCCATGCACATGCTTTATCTGTTACAGATATATTGCAATGCCCAAAAAGTGCCAACGCCGCAATGTGATGGCATTTTATACCCCTGGGACAAGTGAAGGTGACTTCTTTAATGTCACCATTCTTTTCCAACGCTACAATAAAATTATAACCGGATTAATTCCATATTACATTAACAAAGGCAAATATACCTACCTATAGATACCTTGTAGCTTTTGTCTTTCATAGTAGCAAATACTTCCCCTCTGATTATCTGCAAATCAGAATCCAAGTCCATTCTCTTCACATGACTGGATTCTAAGGCGTTTTCACCCCTTTATATAATTTTGTTGTATAAAAGCACTGATGCTGGAAAGTTTTAGGACATATTTAAAAGCCATTATTTTCTTAACAACAAAAGGATCTGAAAATAAAACAAACAAAAAGGTACATTACTCCAACAAGTTTTAAAGCAGAATTAATATTGTAATGTTTTTGTTATTTATTTAAACAATAAACGGGTGGGATAAATTTCAAACACTCGGTATGGCTACTTACTAATTTATTTAAACACTAAACTAATCATTAATACTTAATTTATGTATACAGTATATTCACTTAAACTAATTTATATGAACAGTTCACTAATTCACTTATTTATTTGTCTCACGATGTCAAATTATCAACCTCTTCCTGATCAGTCCCCTTATATACTAGTGCCTTTTGTACTAGAGAATTCCGGGCTGCGGCTTATACACACAAATAATTTTTCTGGCCTTTTCTAGATAACTCTGGTCACAAAAACCAGTTCTAGATAAGATAGTCTCAATCGTAAACAGTTTTTTATAACTTCGTATCCGCCATAATTTTAACTATTATACCTGGCTTAGACAGGGTCGGTTTTAGGGACTATACCAGTGTGCTGTTTCGTAACATTACCCCCTCCTTAAATGGAAGTTCCTCCTGGAACTTTTGTGTAGCCGAGACTGGATGTTTAAATCGGCAACTGGCCCAATTTCTACACTTTCCGATCTTATGGAAATAGCAGGGACCCGTCTTCATCGGATAATGATAACGGGTGTTGTAGCTGCAAATTAATATCTGGACACCGGTATCTTGAAAGATAATCTCTACCATGTTCCTGATGATTCGCCAATCCAACTGGTTACTCGCTATCTTAGACATAGCCAGTTTCTTCACGTTGGATTACAACACATGGTCTCGGAGGTTTTGAAGTGCTTCCCACACATCGCGGTAGGTAGATCGATCTTTAAATTCATCTTTAGTTACCACGTAGAAGACGTACCGCGAATTATGTTTCAGTTTCAGTGTCTTGCCAGGGGCTGGAATCTGGTCTTCAAGTTTTTCTAATTGCCCGAACTTCTTTCGAAAGACGGATGCCAACCCTCGTGCGTTCTTGATACGGACGGGGATGTTGTATGCCAGTGAATAATCTTCCGGGAGAGTGAACAAATCTTGTTGTTGTTCCGAAGTGACTCCATATCTAGCTTTCCCGGTACCTCCATACGCGCCCATAAATTCATCGAAGGTGGGGTCAGACACATCTCGAATAAGGTTTACTCCTTCCTCTATGTCATGGTCTCCTTCGAATGGCGCTAGTCGGTTTTGGTGAACTACTTTTGGTTTTCCGTTGGGGATCTTGCTTATGCGATATATAACATCATTGATCCTTTTCTTGATTAAGTATGGACCTTCCCAGGATTTTTGTAATTTTTGAGAAAATCCTTTTTTCCTCGCCGGGTTGTGTAACCATACTTTGTCCCCTTCTTTAAAACCGCCTTCTGTGGCCTGCGTGTCGTACCGACTTTTCATTCTGTCGCTGGCAACTTGAAGATTGGTTCGAACTAATTCATGAATATCGTCTAGCCTTCTTCTCAATTGGATCACGTAGTCTTCGCCTGCTATATCTTCTCCAGGCCGACAGCCAAATTCCAGGTCACAAGGAAGCCTCATTTCACGTCCAAACAGGATTTTCGCAGGTGTTTCACCCGTGGACTCATTGACGGCAGATCGATAAGCCAATGCGAATAGGAAGAGATACTGGTCCCAATCTCTCTGATGGCTGGATACTACTTTGGACAGGTATTTTCCAATAGTCCTGCTCATTCTCTCGACCATTCCATCTGACTGTGGATGTAATGCTGTTGTTATGGTCTTCTTCATTCCCAGCTTGTCGCAAATCTCCTGGAATAGATGGCTTTCGAAATTTCTTCCCTGGTCACTGTGGACTTCCATGGGCACTCCACACACTCCACACCAATACATCCGCGACAGTTGTGGCCTCTTGGTTCGGGATAGCGTAAATTTCCACCCACTTTGTGAAATAATCCGTTACAACCAGTATGTACTTGCTACCATTTTCTGTCGTCGGAAATGGTCCAGCGATATCTAAAGCAATCCTTTCGAAAGGGCTTCCAACATTGTACTGTTTCATGGGTGCCTTTCTCTTGCGATGTGGTCCATTACTCGTAGCACAAGTCGTACATTTCTTACACCAGTCCTTCACATCGTCCGAGCTATTCGTCCAATAAAACCTTGCACGAACTCGCTGAAGGGTTTTCTTCACTCCCAGATGACCTCCCGATGGACTGTCGTGTAACTTCTTCAGTACCTCAGCTACTCTTGTTCTCGGGATAACTAGCTGTCTCCTCATCTCAGAACCATCATCGTTTTCAAGGACTCTTTTCAACAGCCCTTCTTCCAGGACAAAGGAGTCCCACTGAGCCCAATACGCCTTGAGTTTCGGTGAAAATCTTGACACTTCTTGCCAGGTAGGTCGCCGATTTTGTTTCTTCCATTGCCGGATCATCTTCAGGTGAGGATCATTCTCCTGATCTTCTCTGATCCTGGTGGGTGACCATTCCACGTTGACTACTGTAATTCTTGAAACTGCAACTTCCTTAGATTTCGACTTGTTGCATTGTGAATAGTCTACAGGGCATGACCGTCTAGGCAAAGAGTTGGCTTTTCGGTGATTGACATCAGCTGGATGTTCACCCCTGTCTGATTTCCCCTGTGTCTGGAGTTCTTGGGTTACAGGAGTCTTGGGGAGCTTAGACGGACTGCGTACGTGCTCTAGCTCGCCACACTTCCGGCATTTGAACTTCTTCGGCCTCTTGTCTGCCATACCTTTCAACAAGTTGACGATCTGATCAAGTTTGTCATCGTTATCTTCTTCCTGCATGGTTCTACCTTTGTTGTACCGCGAGCCTTTTTTGGCTGCTTTGCGTTTAAGAGGTTCTTGGTTCACAGGAGTCGTAGGACGCTTACACGAACTGCGTGCATGCTCCAGCTCGCCACAATTACAGCACCTGATTTTCTTCGGCTTCTTGTCTACCATACCTTTCAACAAGTTGACGATCTGGTCAAGTCTGTCATCGTCACCTTCTTCCTGTATGGTCCTATCTTTGTTGTATCCCGAAGCCATCGTGGCTGCTTCATATTCAAGAGCAGCAGTCAATGCGTCAACTAATGTTTTCGGATGGGCTAAACGAAGCGTCCTCTGCATATCGGGGTCACGTATGCCATCAATAAAGGCCTGGATGCCCAGACATTCCATCATGTTCTCTGGTGCTGACGGATAAGCAAATCGAACGAGTCTGGCAATATCCACTTCATACTCTTGAAGGGCTTCGTCACGTTTCTGCCTTCGGTTCTTCAGCTGGGACTGGTACAAATGTTCTAAATGTTTATGGCCATATCCCATGTCCAACCTCTTCTTCAGCTGCTCGAAGTCATCCGTTTCTTCAAGTGGTATCGTCTGTAGTACATCTAAGGCATCTCCCCGAAGCGTGATAGTTAAGTTCACTGCTTTCTCCTTATCGGACCAATTATTCACTCTAGCGGCTGCTTCTAACTGTTTTACGTAATTGGTCCACGACATATTTCCATCGAACGTTGGAGCCTTGACTCGGGTAAAACTGCCAGTATCATCTGTCTTGGGTTGTGTTTCTGGCTTGCAGATCTCGATCTTCTTTTCTTCTGCTGAAGTGTCTTGTGTTCTTAAATCTGCAATCTTTGTCTCTAACTCCTTGATTTTCTCGTCCATCTGATTTCCCATCGTTGTAATCTTATTCTTCATGTCTGATTTTATTTCCTCGTTCATCGTTGTCATCTTATTCTCAATATCCGATTTCACAGACGAAATTTTATTCTCGACTTCAGCAGCGATGTCATTTTTCAATGATAAGATATCTGCAGAAATATCATTCTTCGTTCTTCGTTCTTTATTGCAGAAATATCGTTTTTCACATTAGTTGAAATCTTCTCTTCCATGGCAGAAATCTTCTTGTCCATGTTAGCAGAAATAGACGAGATTAAGGTGGAAGCCTCGTCAGTAAATAAAACGGTTTCTGGATCAAAGCCGTGATTTTCCAGTGCCACTTTAAGTCTTTCTACTAATTCGCTTTTCTTACCGGACGTTTCCAACTCACGATCTTCCAATTCTGCTCTTAGTTCCGCCACTTTGAGGTCACATAGTCTCTTGGCCATTTTTACGTAGTAATTTATTTATATTATCCCACTTCTGACACCAATGTAATGTTTTTGTTATTTATTTAAACAATAAACGGGTGGGATAAATTTCAAACACTCGGTATGGCTACTTACTAATTTATTTAAACACTAAACTAATCACTAATACTTAATTTATGTATACAGTATATTCACTTGAACTAATTTATATGAACAGTTCACTAATTCACTTATTTATTTGTCTCTCGATGTCAAATTATCAACTGAACTCACTCTTCCTGATCAGTCCCCTTATATACTAGTGCCTTTTGTACTAGAGAATTCCGGGCTGCGGCTTATACACACAAATAATTTTTCTGGCCTTTTCTAGATAACTCTGGTCACAAAAACCGGTTCTAGATAAGATAGTCTCAATCGTAAACAGTTTTTTATAACTACGTATACGCCATAATTTTAACTATTATACCTGGCTTAGACAGGGTCGGTTTTAGGGACTATACCAGTGTGCTGTTTCGTAACAATATGTTAAATTAACTCACCTGAGGAAAAACTAATAAAAACGAATTAAATAGTACGTTCCTTCAACAATATATTCAACTAAAAAGTCTTATTTTATCACATGAACCACGAAAACGCTAAATGAAAAAGTGCTTATGGGGATCTACCGTTAGCAACGAAATTGTTTGGAGTCTGTATAAGCTCTGCCCGTCTCTGTGACAGACTTAGGCTGTATACGCGAGATTAGTGTGACGTCACAATTTGAAACTGTATCCAAACAAAATTTGTTGCCATAGGAAATTCCATTTGAGTGTAGATTTTTGATTATTTAAGCGTTTCATACGTGTTTTTGAAAGGAATAAATTATTAAAAAGTAAGTAATCGTGTCTACTCAATATAAAAAATTATAGTTTTGATATTGTAAGTTGTCCTGCAATCCTTATTTTTGATTTTAAAAGCTATTTTTGAGGTTATATTTACTGGATCTCTGGATTTATGTGAAAATATAAGATGAATAATAGTGATTGTTTGTTCTAGTGTCATCAAAACATGTTTCAACATTCTCTTGAAACCTTTTTTAATGATAATATGGGTTTGTTAGTGAAAAATGCTTAATTGAAGTGAAGTATCCGAATGAATAAAAATTAAAACAGCTCACAAAGGACAGGAATTACATAATTCATTTTGATGAAAATAACTTAGTGATAATTGAAGAATATAACTATTATCACCAGATACAAGGTGCATTACAGATTGCATGAGAGGACATGCGCTATTTAATATTATGGATACCCAGGGACATTATTGTGGGAATTGCTCGACATCAATAATGGAAGAAAAATTTACATGTTTTAATAACATTCTACCTTTACAAATTTGTACTGTTTATATTAACATAATAAAATGTTTTCATAATTATGAATTTTTGTTTGCTTCGTGCTAAGAAAATTAAATTGAGGAAACGTTGCAAATTTACATGACTGGAGATATGCCATTTAGTCTGAAAACTCAGAACATCATGTCTAAAGGGCGGAATATATGCAAAGTGCATATTTTTACAAATTTCATAAAAAATTGCATATTTCGGCAAAAATAAAATCTGTGTGCATATTTTTATGTTTTTCGTTTTATCAAAAGATTAAGTGAACCTTCTTGTCTTGTTTCTTTTCGGTGCCTAATTGGAGATAAAATGTGGTCTCTTCTTTTGTATTTATATTGTATAGTTTAGTTTGTCGATTGATTCCAGTGTGAAAAGAGTGATTTCGAAAATATTTATTTCAAACGCCTAAAGTTGGAGTTTAGTGGGGATAAAGTGTTTTGCAAAGTTTGTGCCAAAATCATTGTTTGTGAAAAGAAGTTCCAAATTGATCAACACTTGAAAACAGCTATGCATAAAGCTAAGTTGCAGAAAAATAAATCTGTGCCTGTTCAGCAGTGTGTGCAAACCGCATTTCAAAATGTCAAACCAAAGAGTGAAAAGGAGGTGTTTCATCAAGACTTATGCAAAGCTTTAGTCGCAGCAAATATACCTTTGAAGAAACTGCAAAATACACAATTCAGAGATTTTTTGCAAAAATATTGTAATCAAAACATCCCTGACGAATCCACACTTAGAAAGAAGTATGTGCAAACAGTATACGAAACCGTAATAGAAGAAATTAAAGTTTCACTGGGCGATGAACAATTTTATATTATTGTTGATGAAATCACATACTCATGTGGTCGATATATCGCACATCTTATGATTGGAGGGCTTCAAGAAAATGAGCCAGGGAAGCCATATTTAATATCTTCTAAACAGTTAGACAAAACAAATAATGTGACCGTAACTCGATTTATTCAGCAGTCTCTATCAAATTTTTTTTTATCAAATCCATTTCCAGTAAAGAAGTTTTTAGTGTTTTTGTCTGATGCAGCGCCGTATATGGTTAAAGTAGGCCAAAACTTAAAAATATTTTATCCCAATTGGGTACATGTCCCTTGCCTTTTACACGGGATAAACAGAGTTGCAGAAACTATTAGAACAGCATATCCCTTGGTGAACAAATTAATTTCAAATGTAAAGAAAGTGTTTTTGAAAGCACCTCTAAGAGTGCATATCTATAGAGAGAAATTGCCAGGAGTTAGTTTACCTCCAGAGCCCGTAATTACTCGATGGGGAACATGGATTAAGGGCGCGATATTCTACGCAGACCATTTTGAAGCCATTAAAGACATAGTTTTAGATTTAGAAGACAATTCACAGTGTGTAGTGCAAAGTCAAGCAGTATTCAAAAATGTAAATTTAGCTAAGGAACTTGTTTTTATTAAGGTTAATTTTAGTTTTATACCAGATATAATAACTTCGTTAGAAAGTAGGAATATAAGTTTAAGAGAATCAATTAATATTGTTGAAACTTTTTCCGACAAATGCAAAAAAGTTCCCGGTGATGTAGGAAATCAAGTAAGAAGTAAACTCGAAGTTATTGTGGGAAAGAATGAAGGCTTCAAGTATTTAATGGAAGTCAAAAATATTTTTTATAGTAAACCATCCAACGAAGTAATACCTTGGCCTTATAACTTACTACCCAAATTAAAATATTGCCAGATCACATCGGTAGATGTTGAAAGAACTTTTTCTTTGTACAAACATATTTTTACAGGCAGAAGGCAAACACTTTTATCGAAAAATTTTGAAAAATGTATCGTTATAAATGCATTTTATACTATTTCAGGTTAAAAATTTTACCTATTATATTTTTCTTTTAATTTTACTTGAAATAAATAATTTTTGTAAGAGTCGGCGTATCTTTATATTTCCATTTTTCCATGTTATATTCAAGTCATATAATTGCATATTTTGACAAATAAATGCATATTGTTGCATATTTCAAAGAAAAACTATGCATATATATGCGCATATTTTAACTGAATTGACGTGCATATATTCCGCCCTTTAATCATGTCACAACTTTGCCTCAATCAAATCATATTTCTATGAGGTGCAGAGTTTCTGTTGGTTGCTTTCAAATTTTAATTGATCTGTAGGCTTTTTTTCAACTACATGTGTAAACATATTCAATTTTATCTAAAAACAAATAATATAAACAAAAACGTTTCCAAATTTCTTTATTACACGGAGAAATATTTACTTGTAATATAATGGTTCACGGTTAATAGAAAGAGGAAAGTAAGGAATTTCAATTTAAAATAGTAAACGTTTAAAAAATCATTTACAGCAACTTATAAAAAATGTAAAGCGAAAGATCTGTAATGACAAATAATAATGTATATGTTATAGGGAGATCGTATATACAGTACACAATCTTCTACCTTGTTTGCAAAGATTAATCATGTACAAAAAAATAGTGGGCTAATTTTCTTTTCTCCATCCATAAAATGACAGCTACACAAAAAGTTCCGGGATCTGGTTCTATTGTTCTACAAATATTGTATAAACACTCAAAATAAAATGTAGATACCTTGTCAGCTTCATCCATTTGCTTCTTACTTTTGGATCCTTTGGAAATCTATAAAACTTACATTTTTCTCTGACATTATAATGCTTACAGCCTGGTGACCAGCACAGTACCATTACTCTTTATGCGAAGAAACCTAAAATTAGACAATACAGATAGAAAAAGAATTAAAACAATTGTATTTCATAAGTTTATAATGGCATGTTTAGGTTAGAAAACTCTTTTATTAAAATTATACTGTTATACATACATATATTGGCTGGAATCGAATATATCTCTTTGTAAAAGTCTTAGTGTATATCTAAATGTCTAAATCAGCAGTTATATTCAAAATATAAGGAAATAATCTCTGGTTCAAAATCACACCAATGGTATCTAAATGGCTAGTTTTGTTTGTTTGAATACAAAATTGACATAACCTAAGATTATGACGTCACCACTAATACCGCGTATATCATTGATATATTGCCATAGACATCGCTATAATAATAATAATAGTAAATACTAAATATTCGTTTAATAATATCTTATAACTACCTATTTAACCAGATATTACGCACTATTACATTAGGTACCTATATATATATATATATATATATATATATATATATATATCAGTTCATAACGTTCTTCGCCGTTTTCTGATTTCCAGCTTCCATCTATCTCGATCGGTACATAGATTCTCCTCTATCTCTCTTGCTTGTATGTCCTTTTCTACTCCTTCTCTCCAACTCAACCTAGGTCTCCCTCTCTTCCTTCTGCCGTATGGCGTCCAATCCAGCACTTTTCTTGGTATTCTAGTTTGTTCCATCCTCTGTACGTGTCCATACCACCTAAGTTGATTAACTCGGATGCCTTCTGTTAAATTGTGTTTAGTCCCCATTATTTCTCGGATTTTCTCATTTCTGACTTTATACAGCTTCGATTTTCCAGCAGCATGCCTCCAGTAATCCATTTCGGTGGCTTCTATCATTTTAAGTGCATTTTCCTTTAACGGCCATACCTCACTTCCATAGGAGACGATACTTTTAACTATACTGTTATAAATTTTATGTTTGTTATCCTTTGATATCGTTTTATCCCACAGTATATTGTTAAGTTTTCTAATCGCCTGTCTTCCCAGGTTATTTCGGTATCTAATTTCTTCGTCCATGCTACCTTCGCAGGTGATGTGAACTCCTAGGTATTTGTATTTTCTTGTGTGTTTAATCTGTTCTTGTTGTTCTAGAAGTAAATTCCTTTGTTCTCCCCCAACGCACATATACTCGGTTTTTTTGACGTTCACCTGCAGTCCCCACTTGTCATATTCCTCCGTTAATTTTCGTGTCATATATTCTAGGTCTTCATAATCTTGTGCTAGGACAACTTGATCATCTGCAAAGCACAACGTGTATAGTGTGTAGCCATCATTTAATGGTATTCCCATATTTCTACACTTCCCTTTCCACAACTTCAAAGCTTGTTCTAAATAGATTTTGAATAGAGTCGGCGATAAGCAGCATCCCTGCTTAAGTCCTTTATTGATGTTGAAACCTTTTGACATTGTATGTCCCTGCTTTATTTTACTGGTATTGTTTTTATATAGTTCTTGGACAGCCTTTATAAGCGTTACGTTGACGTTGGTTTTCTCAAGTGCTTCCCAAAGTTTTATTTGTGGGATGCTGTCGTAGGCTTTCTTGAGGTCGACAAACAGTAGGTGAACTTCTTGATTTCGTGCCAGTTTCTTTTCTATTATCTGCGTTATTGTGAAGAGATGATCGGTGATAGATCTTCCTGCTCTGAAACCGGCCTGTTCTTCGGCTTCTATATCGCGATATTCGTCTTCGATCCTTCTTTTAACCAACTTTCCGTATACTCTCGAGATAGAACTTAGGACGGCGATTCCTCGATAGTTGTCACAGATGTCTTTGCTACCTTTTTTATGGATAGTTGTTATGTAGGATGTTCTCCATTCTTCGGGAATATTCTCCCCATTGAGACACTTTTGGAAGAGGCTAGTAAGTTGTCTATATAGTTTGTCTGTGCCGTATTTGAGCAGCTCTGGTGGAATGTTTCCAGGGCCTGGTGATTTTGACAGATTTTGACAGATTTGTTTAACTTCTGCACTCTTGACCCTAATCGGAGATGCTAATGTTCTTATTTCGATGCGAGGTTCGGGCTCCTGTTTTTTATATGCTTCTCTATTTTCAGTCAGGAGCTTGCCGAAGTATTTATCCCATTTTTGTAGGGTGACTGGTGTGATAATATCTTTTTTGTTATCTTGACGAAGGGATTTTAATAATTTCCAACTTTCGGTGCTTTTACTACCTCCTAAATATGTGTTAATTCTAGCACAATTCCTCTCCCAGCTTTCATTCTTCTTCTGTGTTATTGCCGTGCGCACTTTCTTTTGAGCTATTTGATAATCAGTCTTGCTTTGGTCAGTTTTCTTGCAGAGGTGTACCTTGTGTTTATCATTTTTCGTATTTATCATTTCTTCGATTTCATCATCCCACCAGTAAGGCTTTTTACGTTTGGATGTTTCATATAATCCCAGAGCTTCTTGAGCTGTGCTCTTTAAGCAATCTTTGATATACGTATATTGATGTTCTGTATTCTCGAAGTTTTCTTGGGTCAATTTTTCATCCAGTCTTTTTCGATACAGTTCTTTTACGCTTTCATGATTGAAGTTGTCTAAGTTGAATCTGATTTCTGCCCTTTGTTGTTCTTTCTCTCTTTCCTCTTCATTGTTTACTCGTTTGACTGATTGATAGGAAAGTATTTTGGCTTTAACGAGGTGGTGATCACTTCCGCATGTTGCTCCTCTGCTTTTTAATTTTGTGTTTTGTCTGACTCTTAGATAATCTATGATAGATTTCAGATTTCTAGAGTGTTGTGTCCAGGTAAACTTATGTATTTCCCGATGTTCAAAAAAGCCATTTACTACTCGGAGATTATTTTGATCACATAAGTTGATGAGTCTCATGCCATTATCATTTAGGATCTCTTCTCCGAATTGACCTATAATTCTATCATGTTTTTTCATCCCAGTTCTGGCATTGAAGTCTCCTAGCAGTATAATTTCCCTTGCTGTTCCTATTACTGATATTTCGTAAGATAGTTGTTCATAGAACTCTTCCTTTTCTTTTACTGGGACATCCTCACTTACGGCGTATACTCCTATGATTGTGATTTTATTACCGCAGAGGCACAAGTTGAGTTTGATGATACGTTGGTTTACTGCTTCCCAGGAAGTGATATACCTTCTCAGATTCTTACGGACCAGTATAGATACTCCTTGTTGGGCCCTTTTATCTTTTGGAATTCCCGAATAAAAGTGATCGTAGTGCCCTAAGTTTTCTGATCCCTGTCCTTTCCTTTTTGTTTCCGTTAATACTGTTATATCCATATCCGAGTTCTTCAGCTCCGAAATGACATCATTCAGCTTTGTAGAGAGACCTTGGACATTCCAAGTACCAATATTCTTTAACCTTTTCCTTAGCTTGGGTCGCCTTCGTTTGTTCGGTCGATTCCGAGGCTTGTTTCTGGAAGTTTTAACCTTGTTATCATTTCACAAGTATCGGGGGGTTGGCCCGATGCCTCAACCTCCAACCTGGAGGACCGGGGCTTTGATTTTGGAGTGTCCCTCTCCTAGACAGACCGTCTTCACTACGACTTTCGAGATCTGTCTTCCCAGTTGCTTCATTTTCCCATAAAGCAGGGGTTGCCACCTCCGCCCCTGGTTTCCCTTTGCCGTTGTGGTCTTCATCCGTATCCCTGGATAAGGGGCCCTTACAGGGTGCTATCAGCCGGGCCAGCTGAACCCAGGTTTTTTTCCGAGGTGTTACTCCTCGAACCCTCCTCTTTCCTTATCTCTTGCGTGATAAGGCCCCCGGCTTGGGACGGGCGTAGCAGAGTTACATTAGGTACCTACTAACTAAAAATTCAAAAACCATTACTTAATAAATGAAATGTCCTACTAAATTACATCACTAGTATTTAGTTATTTTAACTAAAAATTATTTGTAATATCAAGAACTCAATTGTTATAAATACTTGCTTGGCTGTTAGAGTTGTTGTTTGTGTGTTTGTGAAATTCTGGTTTCTGTCCAACGCTAGATGCCGATGCCACACTGTGGTTACCTTTTTCTATTGACTTACTTTCGCCCCTCATGACATTAATAATATCTTGACGATGTTCTATGTCCATTTGCAAATAAAGTTTAATGAATTGGCTGTTACTGTGTCCAGTTATTTTAATAAGTTGTTGCTCGCTTACACCTTTTTGACCAGCTTAGACACAGCTGTAGCCCTCGCCGAAAGGTTCGTTATCTTATTTTCTTTGCGTCGATGCCTACCTTAGAGGCTGCTTCGTTAAACCAGGTTGACATCGTGTCTTTTCCAACAGGACAGTTCTTAAACCATTCGATGATTTCCATTTGGGGTTCGGTGTTAGAAACAATCTGTCAACTTTAATTGAATTGCCACGTTCTTCAATTAACTTATGAAACAGTCTAACTGGACAAACTTCAGGATTTTTTGTACTTCTAATAAGCCACTTGCTATCAGATTTTTTTTTATCCACCCTGTGCGGTCTTTGTGAAGATAGAGTTATACTCTATACTGCCTGTGAAGTTGTTTTTGTTGTCGAACTTTTTGGCAAAGTACTCAACTTTCGCAGCAGCTCTTTCTCCACCCCTCCAAGCTAACTCGTGGGAAGCGATGTAAAAGAACTTTTTTTCTGAACTACTTGGTGTATCCTCATCCCATATTTTTAATATTCATTTATAATCGTCGCTTGTTAAAGCTGCCGCACTGTTTATTTTTTCTGGGTCCTTTTGTAGCTGTCTTCTCTTCGCGTCGCGAGCTGCTCTAGCCCCTCTAAATTCCACATCATTAACACTAGACCCCATCTTATTTCCTCGTACAAATATTGCAGAATCAGCAAAAACTAAAAGACTTATTTTGCTTCATTATTCAAATAAGAAGCTGTTTGCTACATACTCATAAACTAGTTGGCGCATTTGGCACAAGTTACAATTTTATGTCTCATTTGCGATGGTCCTGGTTCGGTGTCTTGGACAACATCAGAGGTATTTTCACTTCGACAGCAAGCTGCTCGAAGTTATTCTGCAAGTTTTCTCAAAAATCGGTGGCTGCTTATTTTCTCTCCTGTACCTTCTTTGTATGAAACCCAAGCATTTATTAGAGCTAAATCAAGGATATTATAAAAAACTTGAACGGGCCAACGTCGTGAGCCAGCTCTGGTGGTGTACTGTACTAGCCACTTGGTCAATAATATCGACTCCACATTTTGTGCTGTTACAAAAACTAACAGTTTCCGGTAACTTTTTTTCAGTAGAGCTTATTTCAATATTAGAGTGCATGGTACTTAGGATGAGAACATTTTTATTTTTCTTTCCCTGGTATACAGTTAGAGCGCAATTTTCATGATGCAAAAGTTTTTGTATCTTAGAGGGGTGCTTTACGCAATTTTATTTCAACGGGTATTTCTTTTCGAATCCTACTTACCGTACCAACTATTGTAGTTTTAGCTTGTTGCAGGCGCTTAGCCAATTTTACAGACGTAAATAAATTGATTGTAGTAACATTTCTGCCTTTATTCAAAAAGGGTTTCATAAGACGCCAAAGCACATTTTTGGGAAGGCTTTCATCTGCAGGACGATAAGCATCTTTTCCTAGATAGGGAGATGCATTGCACATATATTTGGGTTTGGCATCACCGAGCATCCAGTATTTGATGCCAAACTTATCCGGTTTATTAGGCCGGTATTAGACTGTAAAAGTTCTTTGACAAAGAACTTTTATAAAAGAAATATGATGAAAACATTTATGGTGTAATATGCTATATTTTATAAACTGTTTCTTGGATAAAAGATCTGTTGTAAAACATAGCAGCAGGTGACTACATTTGATAAAAGAAGTGGCGTTAAAAAGCAGGTTAAAGTAAACAACATGGCGGAAAATAAGTTTTCGTGGAACGTTCGTGCTACTAAATTGTTAATCAGTGAATATGAAGCAAACGAATTTTTATATAACAGTGTTCATGCTGACTATAAAAACAGAAATAAAAGATTGGAGGCTTACCAGAGAATAGCGGAGTCGATAAAAACAATTAGTGAAGATTGTACAGTTAATGACGTTAAAAAGAAGTTAAATGGTTTAAGAAGTCAGTACTTGGCGTAAAAATTGAAGGTAAAAAGGCTTCAAATGCCATGACAGAATTGTCCAACATTGTTAAAGATAAACCGGCAGTAAAAGAACTTGATGCGCTTGATTCGTTTGGTCAGTTTATCGTTACTGAGTTGCGAGGAATCAAAGATGCCAGTAACGATTATATCGTACGACAGGCGAAAAGAAAAATATAAAAAGTGTTGATGGAAACTTGGGACCAGATTGACCAACCGACTATGCCACCTAGCCCTGCATCATTTCAAGATTCATCAAGAAACGAATGGCTTGAAACTCAGCAATCAAGGCCGTTGTCAAATAATAGCAGTACCAACAGCACAAGTTACCAGCCATATGACAACAACGTAACCGATTTAGTTCATAATGCGTTATTTCTGGCAAATATAACAAGCTCTGATTATAACGATAATGTTCATAAATAAATAATAAACACCATTTTTTGGACATGAATGTTTACCTTTAGGTATTCTCCCTTCAGTGCCCTGTAAATAGCTTCACATGTTTCTGGTATTATTCCTGACAGAGTGCATTGCGGTATACGGCTACTATATTGCAGGCTTGCATAACTTTCTCCTGTTGCTAAAAATCTAAGAGTAACCATAAGACGTTCTTCAACACTAATGGGATTTCTTAAATGTGTGTTTTGTTTGCAAATAAGTGGAGATATTTTTGAAACAACGAACTTGAAAGTATCTTCATCCATTCGTAAATAATTGTTTTACGCCTTGATATCCTCCGACTGAAGTTCTCGAAGTAGATTCTGGTGAACTCCTCTCAATTCTCGCCTTGCAACCCATGGTCTTACCCACAATCGCCGAGTTTTTCTTTTCTTCTTTTTCATTTTTATTAAGCACACAGTCAGAATGGCTGTAAATGACGCCGCACAGGCCTCTACTTCTTGTTCGTCCATTTATGTTCAATTAACCTAACCTTTTTTATACACACTGCAATACCTTTTTGTCATAAATCTTTTACATAGTGTAATATAATCCGCAAAGTTTTGAAAAACAAATAATATAAAAGATATATTGTGAAATCTTTTACAAAAGGTCTTTGTCAAAGAACTTTTACAGTCTAATACCGGCCTTAGCCATATATTGGGTGAATGGGCAACGTGCTTTTGTGGGAAATAACTGTTCGTCAACTGTCACAAATTCGCCGGGTATGTAACAAGTTATGTAATTTTCAATAAACCGATCCCAAATAAACGATGCCAACGCAAATTTGTCCGTCGCAAATTTGTCCGTCTTGAGGCGCTCAGATCGAGATTGTCGTTCGTCAAATCTCAGATATCGCATTATGCTACGAAAACGGTTCCGGCTCATTCTTTTTCCAAAAAATCCTATTCTCCAATCTTTAGACAATAAGAGATCATAATCCATTCCTCCGCATTTATAAGACCCACGAACATACAGCAAAGCAATAAATGCATCAAGTTCTTCTAGTGTAATCGACCAGCCCTTTTCTCCCTGACCACAAGCTTCAGCATCCGTGCACATTTTTATGTGTCGTAAAATTGATTCAGACACTATCAATCGCCATGAACTCACCATATCTCCATGAATTATGTACCGTTTAGCATACGGTGTTGGTCCTGGAGTTTCTCTAACAATATTCGGAGCGGATGCCCTTCCTGGAGTTTTACCTTCAATGTCAATTACCTTCCACGCTGTTTCCTTGTCACTGCCAAGGAAATTGAATCCAGTGGCAAAGTTATTGGAACTAGCATTCGCTGCTGATGTTTGAAGAACCTTTGGCGGAAGTCCCCGCTCGCGTCCCCGCCCTCTACCTCGCTTACTTTCACTATCGGTTGTTTTAGCACAGTTTTCTTCATTTTGTAATCCAGTATCTTGATGATTAACCGAAACACCAGCTGCAGCAACGGAAATTATAGTTTATACAGACATATAAAAAAACAATATGTACTTCAAGTATATTTTATTTTTACTTCGCCGACTTCCACCATTGGTTACCTCGGAACGGTCATTTTGATGTTGAAAACTAGTTGCTTGACTACCGGCCAGAGAACATTCTGCAGCTGGAAATAATACCTTTATTTCAGAGACGAGCAAATGAAACACATAATTGTTTTCTCCGAAATTACGAGCTTTTCAATGCTGTATGTATAAAAAATAAGCATCTAAGATAATTGGGTACAAATCTTCGGTTGCTGACGTTCCGCTTTTTGTTTTGCATTCTTTGCTCACTTCATCACAATCGTATGATTCGCTGGAACTCATTTCTCTTCGGGAATATACTGATTCGTCGTTTTCGACATTACTATCATCTTTTCCACCAAAGTCATCCATTGCCATTTCGTTGGCTATTTGTTCAAGTTCAGAAGCACTGAGATATTTATTTCGCCACATTTTTACAACACGTGTGTGCACGCACTCACTTGTAAACAACAACTGAATCAATCAATCTAACGGAACGACTGTAGGCTGATATAGGCGCGCCCCACTTCGCATGAACAAATGACGCATTCGACCACTGGGTGGGGGTAGTGATTTGGATATTGACCGCCACAAAAAACTAATTTGTTCAGATAGACATAGGTAATATTTATGTATGATATCAATTCAGACAAGCATTGCAATATTTTTCCTATATTCTAAAGACAGACTCAATGCGGCGCTAATAGGTAAAAGCCGTAATAAAATAGGAATGATATGCAAAATACGTGTTTATTACATAAATAGAATTCTCAGCCTCATAGTGCCCTTGGATCAGAAGATCCAGAACAATTAATTTTTGAAAGTGTCAAAATGACCCATTCGGAGCTTTTAGTGTTAAAAGGATCAAATTTAATCTGATACTTTTCAAAAAAAAGTTTGTTTTGCTGTAGAGTTCCACGTAACCTAAAACAAAACAAGAAGATAAATTTAAGCGGTTCAATATTTGTTTACAATTTTTCCTTTTTGGTCAAATAATCTAAAAGTACGTAATTCAATTGTTTGAAGTCACGTTGATATTTCTTGGAGTTTTGAGAAATTAATTGAATCGATAATGAAATTTTTAAAGCGTGTTAATTGTGCCTTCAATTGTCCACGACATGCAATCAATCTCGTGATAGCTTGCTGCTCGTCGCCGTTGTTGGACATTGTTATTTATTTTAAACTTGAATGTATAAAAGATTATTGATAAAAAATATTCCTTGAATGTATAGTGAATAGAAATTTAGTCCAGGAGGAATCGGCACATGAGTACCGAAAACTATTCCACCTCAATTTTTTTATGCGATCCTCTTTGAATTGCCCTACTGATGATATAAATGCATGTTGCCATGGGGCAACCTAGTGCCATATTGTTTAAACCGAAATTGTTTAAACAATTGGAAGGAATTGTTATTTTTCAACCGGACAAATTTTTTTTATATTCTTTATTGAAATACAAATAAAAAAGGTCCTATGACTTTTCACGATAAAGTTAATATTTTTAGAGATATGAATTTTTAAAGGTTCGAAAAATCTCAAATTTGAGTACATTTGACCCATGAAAAATATATTAAAAAAATAAAATAAAATATAAATAATAATTTTTTTAAATTCTTTATACAATAGTTAATAATATTCTTGATAGAGATTTAAGAAAATTTCATTGTTTATACCTGTTTTTTAATTGTTAATTTCGCGCGCTCACAAGTATGCGTCGCTAACTTTAAGTATCGCCGTCTCTCTCTGAGTCATGCGCTGCATCAACCTCTCTGTGTCCTGAATCATTATTTATCATTTGTCTAAGAAACCATTAACTTCATCAAGATTGGTAAAGAGAGCAATGTTATTAATAATTCAATTCTCTACAATTTGTTTTAAACAAAAGTAATTTAAGTATGAATCGGAACATGTAATTAAAATTACTTTTTTGTTATTATCATAGTAATTTATGCATTTTTATCAACAATAATAAGATATAATGGTATTTGAAAAATTTTTAGAATCACAATTATATATAAATAATAAGCTTTTGCCCAAAACATACATTTGGATAAATGCATTGAATCCGGAATATAAAACATTACATTTTACGAATTTCGCATACAAACTAGAGAATGATACTTTGCTAATACCTTTATTTATAAACAAAACCCCATTTCCAACTGATCAAAATCTAATGTTTTATATTCCGGATTCAATGCATTTTTCCAAATGTATGTTTAAGCAAAAGCTTATTATTTATATATAATTGTGATTCCAAAAATTTTTCAAATACTATTATATCTTATTATTGTTGATAAAAATGCATAAATCACTATGATAATAACAAAAAAGTAATTTTAATTACATGTTTCGATTCATACTTAAATTACTTTTGCTAAAAACAAATTGTAGACAATTTAATTATTAATAACATTGCTCTCTTTACCAATCTTGATGAAGTTAATGGTTTTTTAGATAAATGATTAATAATGATTCAGGACACAGAGAGACCGTATGCAGCGCGTGAGTCAGAGAGAGACGGCGAGGTAGCGACGCATACTTGCGAGCGCACGAAATTAACAATTAAAAAACAGGTATAAACAATGAAATTTTCTTGAATCTCTATTAAGAATATTGTTAACTATTGTATAAAGAATTTGAAAAAATTATTATTTATATTTTATTTTATTTTTTTAATATATTTTTCATGGGTCAAATGTACTCAAATTTGAGAACCTTTAAAAATTCATATCTCTAAGAATATTAACTTTATCGTGAAAAGTCATAGGACCTTTTTTATTTGTATTTCAATACAGAATCTAAAAAAAATTTGTCCGGTTGAAAAATGACAATTTCTTCCAATTGTTTAAACAATTTCGGTTTAAACAATATGGCACTAGGTTGCCCCATGGCAACATGCAAAGTACCCAAATTTGAGATTTTTCGAATCTTTAAAAATTCATATCTCTAAGAATATTAACTTTATCGTGAAAAGTCATAGGACCTTTTTTATTTGTATTTCAATAAAGAATATAAAAAAAATTGCCCGGTTGAAAAATAACAATTTCTTCCAATTGTTTAAACAATTTCGGTTAAAACAATATGGCACTAGGTTGCCCCATGGCAACATGCATTTATATCATCAGTAGGGCAATTCAAAGAGGATCGCATAAAAAAATTGAGGTGGAATAGTTTTCGGTACTCATGCGCCGATTCCTCCTGGACTAATTTGAATCTTTCAGAGGTTATTTGGAATATTAAACGTCTGTCGGTTTGTCAAAGTAAGTAGATAAATGGTTTTGAGAAAGAGATTGTGAGTCGGACAAAAAATTGTAACACTGCTTTTTGCTGAGCTCTACGAACTTCTATGGTTGTCGGCTTTTAGTAAATTTATGAATTGAAAATTGAATTTGTTATTAGCGTTAGAACTTAACAATTTATTGATATGTTGAAATTTAGTTAGAAAGCTGTAATCAATTGCAAATTGGAGCAAATGAATTAAGGGATAAATTGGAAAGGACTCACCGAGCTTCCACAACTTCCTTATTCGATGTTCACTGCCACAAACGTTAGATTTGATGTATGAAAACAGATATTCGGATGCGAAGGGCCAAATGTCAAATCTCGTGATGTGTATCGCCTTTGATAAACTATTCACTCGAATAATGCTGGTACTATTCCAAGAGGATTCTAAATATTAATCAACTCGGATTCAGACCCAAACGATCCACAATAGATTATCTGTCTAGTCTCGAAATAAGCATACAAACATCTTTTCGCAAACAGCATCACCTCATAGCAGCTTCTCTCTACCTTTCTAATTCATATGACACCTCCTGGAGGTACAATATCATCTATCTGCTCAAAGACTTCGGACTCAACTGTAACCTCCCCAAATTTATTACAAACTTCTTAAAAGATCCTTCTCTGTAAGAATCAATAATCACGAATCCATCCTCACTCCCCTCGAAAATGGAATCCCCCAAGGTTCTGTCCTAATCTCCACTTTCTTCATCATATCTGTCAACTTTATATCAAAATACATCCCCTCTTCCATATCCTACAGAATGTATGCCGATGATCTAATAATTTATCATTCCTCCCCCACTTCCAAAACATCTGAAAGACAAATTCAAATTTGTATCAACAACCTATATAAATGGTCCCTAAACACTGGCTATTCGTTCTTCCCTTCAAAATCATTTACTTCTGTAGAAAAAGAAATTGTTCCAAACTCAACACAATCTCCATCAATAATGATGAAATTCCCATAAAAGATAACATAAAAATATTAGGCTTATATTTCGACTCTTATCTAATTCGGAAGTCTCATATAAATTACCTAAAATCCATAACTCAACGCCATCTTAACATCCTGAAATCACTATCCCATCACACCTGGGGTTCAGACTACAATACATTAATTGAAATATATCGAGCAGTAATTTTACCAAAACTAATGTTCGGTGGATTCATTTTCGATATCGCAAGACCCTCATATAAAAAATGGCTCAACCTAATCCAAAATCAAGCCCTCAGAATCTCAACAGGAGCATACCGAACTTCACCCATAGAAAGCCTACAAAGTATCACTAACTCCCCTTCCCTAAAGAATCTCAGAAAAATCCAACTGATAAAATATCCTGTTACCGTGAAACAAAGACTTTTTATCCAAAAAACTAACAACCTACTGTCTCCTTCCTCTCCAACAATGCGAATCAATCCCAACACCGGCTCCAACGACCGGCTAAACACACTTCTCAAAAACGTAAATATCTCTCTCCCAAACGTCTTACCAATAAACTTCAACATATTTCCCCCATGGACACTTTCCTTTCCCATTAATACCTCTATGCTCTCATTCGATAAATCTTCCCTTCCTTATTCCTTCTTTACATCTCACTTTTCACAATCATCCACCAAAAATACAATCAACACCTCTTAATATTTACAGACGGTTCCAAATCTGAAAACGGAGTTGGATCTGCCTTTTATTCATCTAACTCCTCTATAAAACTAAAGCTTCACCCTTTAATACAATCCTCTCAGCAGAACTCCTTGCCATTCGCGACGCCATAAAGCACATTTTAAAAAACAAATCACCTCTATCTCTAAAAATCTCAGATTCCCTTAACGCACTGAAGCTTATACGAAAATTTACCCCCAGTCATCCTGTTTCTATCCAAATACAAGATTTATTCTATATCTTCAAACTGAGAAATCTAGAAATTAGCTTCCTTTGCATCCCCAGTCACAAAGGCATAACAGACAACGAACGAGCAGATTTCCTTGCCAAACAAGCAACCACAGATGGCTCACCTATCCTAATCCTATACACCTCAAAAGAAACTAACTCCTTCCTCTCCCCTATTAATCGATATCTAATTCAAAAAGATTGGCACGATACTAACGATAAAAACAAATTGTTCGAAGTGAAAAATAATTTCTTCGATTCATATGATTTCCCTGATTTACCTAGGAAAGACAATGTTAAATTGAAAAGAATTGCCATAAGTCACTCCAATTTAACCCATTCTTTCCTTCTCAAAAATGAACCTCCTCCAACCTGCCCCTTTTGCTCTTCCGTCCTCTCAATAAAACACATAATAATAGATTGTCCACATCTTCAAAACAAAAGTATCAGCATATTAAACTCAAACTCATTCAAAGACATGCTGTCTCCAAATTTAACAGCAGCCAAAAAGCTCATTCAATATATAAAAGACATCAATTTATACACAACAAACTCTAACACATATAACACAGAATTTTTCTTTAAAAATTTGCGATGCAAAAGAATTATTATTATTAGTGTTTTAAATGAAACTCACGGTTTCTAGTTAATACCACAATATAATAAAATTGTTGAAAATTCTAAAAAATTGACAATTGTTTCGATAAATCAATATCATCGTCAGAATGACAGAAGTTACATTTCATTTGATGCCTACCTGATGTTTAATAGTTATTTTTGGCTAGACCAAGAAGTGACCTAACTTGTGATTGACTTAATATATGTTAATAGAAAAAAGAAGAATATGTGATATTACAAATATTGAAGCTTAGATATTATTAGCCCTATGGTGATATCCTGGATATCATTTTTCCAATTAAGATCAGTATAACTGTGCAATGATATAGAAAACCAGGAAAACTATATCTGATGATCTTTACAATTATCACTTAAGAAGACAGTTTATTAGTGGAGAACTCCCTAGATTTAACTGTTCATTGACAACTTCATATTGTGGGTTTCTTAAATGTCTTCTAATTTCCAATTCTTCAAGGAAATCCAGTTCTTGTTTCTTTTCACAAATATGCAGCACTTCTAGTTTTGTGTTAGGTGTCAATGAATGATTGGTGTCAAGTAGATGTTTTGCGTAGTGGGATTTATCTGGTTGTTTTAATCTGTATGCTCGTAAGTGGTCACTGTATCGGATTTCAAAATTCCCAAGGGTCTGACCCAAATAGACAGCATTACATTCTGGACATTTGAGTTTAAATATACCTGACTTTTTCAATAGTGGTATTTTTGTTTTTACATTTAACAATTTTGTACTAACGTTACTTTCTGTTTTAAAAGAAATTGTTGTATTCGTTGCTGAAGATATTATCTTTGAAATATTATTAGAAATATTTCCTGCATATTGATGGTTTTATAAGTTTTTATTTCATCAGCTTGCTTAGGAAATATTAGTTGTAATGCCACTTTTTCCTCTTTTTTACTAATTAGCTTATTTATCATATCTAATGGATAACCGTTGGATGTTGCTATTTGTCTAATTGTATTAATCTCTCTATCAAAATTACATTTGTTCATAGGAACTGAAAAAGCTCTATGTATCATTGAATTATATACCGCTAGTTTATGGGACACGGGGTGATTGGAATTAAATGGAATTGTCACATCAGTCTGTGTTGTTTTTCGGTAAATTGAATAATCAAGTACATTATTAACTCTTTGAATTTTTAAATCAAGAAAATTGATTGAGCTATTTTCTTCAATTTCTAATGTAAATTTAATTTTTGGGTGTAAATTATTGATGTGGTTGAAAAATACATCTAATTGTCGTTCAGTACCCATAAAACAAGCTAATATGTCATCTACATATCTATACCAAAATAAAACATTTTTCGAAATATTACTTTCAAAGATCTTTCTTTCTAAATTGTCCATAAAAATGTTTGCCAAAATAGGTGGTAAACCTTCATTTTGAATATATATCTTATTGTCAAAAGTGAAATAATTTCGATTAATGCATACATCAAATAAGTTAAGTATATCTGATATTATTCCTGGATTAATATTTTTATCTTCTAGTAATTTTTCTTACAAGTATTAGACATTCTTTAGGAGGAATTTTAGTGAACATATTAGTCACATCGAACGAAATAAGTTTATAGTTATCTTGCAAGTTGATTGCTTTCAACTTTTTGATTAGTTCTATTGAATTTCTAATTGAGTACTGAGATTCATATCCGTAATTATTAAGTATATTGTTGAGCTTCTTTGCCAATATATTATTAGGAGCATTAACATAAGAAACTACAGGTCTAATTGGTTTCGTTATTTTATGTAATTTAACGGCTTCATATAATTGTGGACAATGAGGATTCTTATGTATGATAGACCTTTTTTCGTAATCACATAAAAGATAATTTGAATTATTAACAATATCCCTTACATTATTAGAAAACTTTTTTGTTGGGCCTGCTTCAAGAACTTTTACATCGCTAGATTCTATAAAGTTATATATTTTGGAATTGTAATTTTCAGTTGTCAAAATAACAGTTGTATTCCCCTTATCAGATATTGTAACTGTTAGGTTACTATCTTCTACTTTCTTTTTGAATGCATTTAAAACTGTAATGTCATTTTTTGTTTGACGTTTAACTTTTGAAGGTTCAATATTTTTGATTAAATTGGCAATTCTTAATTTCTCATAATGAAAATTATTTTAATTAGATTTTAAAGCTATTTCTGACTCTGTAGCTATAATTTGTTTAATATTATTCGTAAATTTTGGTGGTATGCTGTACTTTAAACCTTTATTTAAAAATTCTATTTCACTATCTGTAAAATTAGTGTCTGAAAGGTTTTCAAATCGTGGTGCAAAGTGTGTTGGTATGTAGGTACTTACAGTTTCATGATGTTTTGAGTATTGAATTTTATGTTGTGTGTGTTCAAGATTCAAGATGTAACTTCTGTCATTCTGACGATGATATTGATTTATCGAAACAATTGTCAATTTTTTAAAATTTTCAACAATTTTTATTATATTGTGGTATTAACTAGAAATCGTGAGTTTCATTTAAAACACTAATATGAGTAGATTCCACGAAGTAAGGGTCGAGACAGTTAATTTCATTATTGTTACTACTCACTTCAATATAAAACATGAAAGTTAAAGTAATTCCACACAATGCATATCCACAATAAAAACTCTTATGGGTGCTAAATGACCAAGATGTGGATGCACCTAATCCCCCAAATATTTCCTTCCTTCTAACTGTATATTTTTATATTTCAAGTTGGTTTTCTCTGATTTGATTTTTTTAAATCTTCAACAATTTTCTTAGTACTATTTCTTTGATTTTTTCAACATTTATTTTCATCTCTTTCTTTCTTTTAAACTTTTTTCAGAATTTAATTGTTAATATTTGTTGGTTTTTTACATATAATATTCAACTATTTCAATTTCCTTCAACGGACGCTACTTTCTCTGAGGCCTTTCTAGATTAAACATTTTTGCTATTATTTACTTTCTATTCATCTTTAGTTCTTCGTTTTCTTTTCTCTTATTACTGTTTATTGCCTACTATTCTATTCCATATTATTTCTTTGTAGATTATCTAAAACTTTTTTAATACCAGGTAAAGCTACGTGTATTGCGCTATTCTGTGTTTACCTTTTTTGTTATTTGCTTTAGGGTGAATATATGTGATCCTATATTCCCCTAATTTTTGTAAATCCTTATTAAGGTTTTTTAGTTGTGTTTCTAATTTTTAGTAGTTGTTTTCTTGATAGAACATAATAGTTTCTTAACCAGTGAACATAACAGTTTTATTTATGTATACGTGACTGAAAAATACCACTATATTTTTGATTTGATTCCATGTCTGCGATTCAGTAAATCTTATTTTATTTCATAAGTACTCAATTCTTGTAGACAATTTGTTTTCGCATTCCCAGTTTATCATGTTTATAGAAAAAAGTTGTATATTTTGAAAAAGTTCCATTTCGGTTGAAAAATGAATGTTACTGGTTTTACGATAAAATCAGACAAAACGTGTCTCCGAAACTGGATATATTATAGTCAATTAAGTTTTTTATATTACGTTTTTTCTCGGGATATAAATCGGACCATAAAAAACAGGTACTACTTTAAAAATTGTACTTTTATATTGTTAACATAGTGAAATTAAATCTGTTCTACTAATTTATTGTCGTATCAGATTTATTGAAACCAAATATTTTGATTTCAATTCAATATTTGATATTTTAAGAGGAAGGAAGAATAGGTATTATTTAATAAGTTGACAATGGCAACTTTTTAACAACTAACGCGACCAATACTATGCAATGTTATACACCAATTATGAACTAAATGTTAAATATATACACATAAAAAATAAATCTGAATGAAAATGACCTGGATACTCTGTATATCATACAACAAAAATAAATCCATCATTATTAATAATATGTCAAAACTAAACTTTTGAGTAAATCAACTTTTTGTAAATAATGTTGCTGTATTTACAATATAGAATTAATAAAAAAACGTTGATAATTTACAGATAAAGGTAAGACTAATTACTGATTAAAATTTGTAATACGAAATACAGAACTTAAAAAAAAATAAAAATGTTGATTTTATGAAAACATTAAAGATTTTATTCTTAATATTTTTTTATTCAACACTACAAAAAAATTAGTTAGAAAATAATTGTTAAACTAACAAATTTTGGAAAAATGCTTTATTTTCTTCTTTAATGTATGGCAGCACCGATCTTAAATACGTTTTTTTTCTTCGCTTATTCTGCTGGAGCACTCTAAAGGTTCTAAATTCATAGTCTTAATACTTTGAGTGTTGATGTTCTTTTTGAAAACTTTAGTAACCTTCCATGCATCTAATTCGTTAAGAGTTTCTCGTATCTTTACCTGTCCAGGATCATCTTTGCTTATTCTTATCCATTGTGCATTAGAAATTTTCAAGTTTGTGGTGTTTAATGTTTTTTCAGATGCAGATTTCAAATTAAAAAAATCTTCTTGTTGCATCAAAGCTACCATGAATGGGTTGTTTGGTGTAGCAGTTGCCATGAGCCGGACCAAATCCATAGACTTTTCTTTAAATGCCATATACAATCTGTTCATATTAAGGTCTTGACTTAAATATTCTTTTTGGGTTTTCAATCTACTGTAATGACTTTGCTCTTTTGGAAATGACTGAATGTGCTCAATAACTAGATTTTCGCATTTTTTTCTTGTTTTCTCGTTTCTCAGTGTAAACTACATCTCCTGACTTTTTAGCTTTGACAAGAGTTTCAATCCTTCTTTTGGTTACACCGTACACTTCTAGAAAAGTTTGTTTACAGACCTGGACTATGTTGCCTTTGCCATCTGGTAAAGTAAAATACACGCTTGCCTGTCTTCTACTATTTACCGGATTTTCGTATTGGCCGTGCCTTCTTCGTTTCACACCAGAAATTGAGAGTAATCCCATCAAGTATGAGTTTTGTTTTACATTATCTTTCATTCCATAAAAATCATGAAAGTTTGTGAACATGAGGAATTTCTCGACACTTGTATTTACATTTACAAATGACCTTAAAAGGGAATTGCAAATAAAAATAATATTAACAAAAACCGTAACCACTTACCTCGCCCTCAGGTTCCTTTTTCTCTCTTACAAGGATATTACTTTTGTTAATATACGATTTTCCCTCACATCTTCTGATTTGTCTTTCTTCTTGTGCTCTTCCTTTTCCTTTACTTCTTCTTGTCGTATTATCTTGTATTATATTTTCCATATTTATATGGAATTTATATATACACCCGTAGATATACAAGTAGATATACGCACGACCATAGATAAATACTTTTAATACGTGGAATGCCGAAGCCACAAAGTGTTGTCGAGTGCTGCGCCATATATTGTGGTGGAAGGTTACTATTCACCAACAGGGAAAAAATAAAGAAAGAGACCTGCATGATTAGTCACAGTTTACTAACTACTACTAGATGGCAAGCCAAGCAAATACTGAAGGTTTTTTAAATTATGCCTATATTGTTTTTTCTTAAATAAGCAAATAAAAACAGTCACACAAAGTTTAAACACTTTTTGAAACAACCTGTTATTTTATTTTGGCTTAAAAGTAGGATAGGTTGTTTCAAAAAGTTGTTTAAAGCTTTTATCCGTTTTTATTAACCAGGATAGTTTATTAAAAGACGAATGTCGACAAATAGTTTCAAAAATTTAATATAACATTTTCTTTATAAAACAGTACAGGTGATTTTCTTTATTTTCTTCTCAAACTTAAGATGAGAATAATTTTGTGATAATAACATATGCTAACAAATATTACACATATGATACAATATAATGGATTCCAATGTTTTTCAAACACTAATTTTTTTCCGATATACATTGTGTATTTTGTAGTGTATTTGTCATCCAAGGGGCGATCTTCGTGTTTTTCCTTTTACATTTTTTTGTATATGTACAGTCGTCTATATATTTTTGAAGTGTTTCAATGAAAATATTTGTTGCATAGTTAGGATCTGGGTTCAAGTATAAGAAATCCCAAGATGTTTGTCTGATTGTATTTTTAAAGTTTTGTTTCATCTATGTATTTCACTATTCCTCGTTCCTTGGGGCATTTGGTCCTTTCCAGTACTATCTGTAGTATTGTTGAGAAATGATCTTGTAATGTCGGTTTGCAATACTAGGGACAGTATTTGATCGAGTACGTTGAATTTGGATTTTAAAAATATGCGTCTAATGTCGAATTACTGGAATTTTTTCATATAATTTTTTCACATTATTTTCAAACGATGTTACTTGCAGGTTACTCGGAATTCTTTGTGTTTTCAAGAGAGTGCCAACGCTTTCAATTAAAGTGTTGATTTTTAAATTTAATTGAGATATTTCATCTATCATCAACCTTTTAAATTCTAAAATAAGTTTAAAATATGATTAAATATAAAAATTAGTTAAAATTATTTAATGAAATTAACTGTCTCGACCCTTACTTCGTGGAATCTGCTCATATTATAAACCGTGAGTTTCATTTAAAACACTAATAAAATTATTTAGTTTAGTCACCTTGATCATCAAGTGTATCTATTTGTGGTGATGATTTATCTCTTTTGTGAAGTGTTCATCTGATTCCACTGCCACAAGGTTTTGACTCAAAATCAAAAAAAGGTACATTATAAAATTAAGTATTTTTATACTAAAAGTCAAATTTAATATGCAAACTTTAGGTTATTATAAATTATGATTTAACTTAAGAAACAAATTACCTCCAGGAACAGCAAATCTCGTCATATCACTTGATTCTTTATTCTCAAGGGAAATTCCTTCAGCTTCAGACCTCATAGTTTCGGCAATAGATTCCACTTGAATCTCTGGAGAAGTACTACCTGATTTATAATTCCTCGACTTTTTATACAATACTGAAAAATATATTATTAGCACAAAACATTCTAATTAATTTCTTTAAATACTTACAATTTGTTTGTGGTACACACAGGATAAATGTTACGATTTAATGAGGGACTCTCGTCTGAATCAGAACTAGAGTGATGGGACATATACCTTGTATTTTTTTCCGTATCCTTGATCCCCGTCCTTTGTAAATATCGGAACTAGACGAAAGGTCTGTTGTAATTAAAGCCTTTTTGGCTTTTCTTTGTGTTACAGTAAAGTCATCTAAAAGTTAAAAAATTATTTCTCTTTAAAAAATGACAAATACAATAATACTCAGTCAAAGTCCCAATATACTGATCCATTTGTTATTGTTTTACTCCTGACATTTTGATGTCGTTAGTAACCTTCCAAGCGAATAGATTGCGTTAAAAATGCAGTTTAGCAGTGGCTATAAAGGATCGCAGGGCATGCGCACGACGTGACGGTCGTGACAAGTGGCACATAGCCCGTTATTTACAAAAACCAGGACTGCAAATTACACAGACTCTATCTTGCGGAGACTTTTGAACTATAAAATAAACTCTTTCCACTTAGCCCGTTATACAGGTTACTGGCGCTGGCTCTTAGCACGCATTTTAGTAAAAATCCTAATTTATATTTTTATGGCACTTAGCCCATTATTTACTTCAAGTCTTCATGTAATAAAATGAAAATTTAATTGGTTTTCAAAAACAACTCATCTTATCATTCAGGATGGAAGTTTCCGGAAAATATGGGCTGGTCATAGTCAAGAACAACCTTATCTTACCAAAGGCTACAGAATAAAATATTAAGACCCGTCACTCGACCGATTCAGCCGATCAAAAGAGCAAAGACATTGGTGGTGGGTTCTAGTTGTAGGTAACCGAGAGCAAATCGTATACAGTTTGTCCAGTCTGTTGGTGACGGTCTCTAACGCAAGTCGTTTGTCGAGCTATACCGGTTGTCTTCAGAATTTTAATAAATATTATAGTGATTGAGATAGTAGTTTGGTATGATGTACGATACTATTATTGTATTATAATTATTCATTTAAATTTGTATTTTATATTATGGATTGTGTTATTAGTATTATTATTATGCTTTATTTATCATAGATAATGTTAACAATAAACAATAAAAACAACGAAGTACATACTTAATAAGCCAGATGATCAAAAAACAGCTAGACAAAAAGAAAAAAACGAAAAATAAATCTGCAAGCTACAAGATACAAGCATAAAAATATCCAGGATGTAAGCACAAAACATAAATAGAAATAGAAATGTACAATTAGTTATATCAATAAAATAGTATAAGCAAATAAACAAACAAACTGTACCAAAATTAAACAGAAACATGTATAAAGCAACCATGAAATGAAGTAATATATAATATGAATAAAATATAAAATAAAACATGCACAAAATAAAATATAAAATTAAGGTTAAAAATATAAAATATTACAAAAAATGTATATTATATACATGCCAATAAATAAATGTGAATATGAACCACTAGATTTCAGTGGGATTACTTTTAATGTATATGATCAATAATTTTTTAAACATTTTTACGCTTTCACTAACTTTTATGTACTGCGGTAGATCATTAAATTGTACAACACCTTTGTGGAATAAATTCTTCATCGAACTTCCTTTAATGGTTGTTTTCACATAAAAATTAATTGAATTTGCTGATCTTGTGTTTTTATCATGTATTTGCGAGATTGGAACTAGCTTACCATGTAAATATTGCGGTAAGAGATTATTGATAATTTTGAAGATGAAAATCATTGTTTGTACATACAGAAACTTCTCAACTTTTAACCAATTTAAACAGTTAGTCATCAATTCCACACTAGTATACCTATTGCATCCCAGAATTACTCTCATCGCCTTGTTTTGAATAATTTGCAATCGTTCATAACTAGCTCTAGAACAACCTGTATAAATTAGTGAACAACAGTAATAAAAATGTGGTAGAATTAATGTATTGTAAACCATAAGCTTAGTATGCATTGACAGAAATGGTGAAATTCTTCTCAAAAAACCAATTTTTTTCCCAATCTTTCTACATATGTAAACTATGTGACTATTAAATTTTAGTTCATGATCCATCATAAAACCTAAATATTTTATTTCATGTACACTCTCTAGGTCCTGATCATTTATCTTAACACTCAAATCAAGGTTGAAAAATTTAGCTCGCAAAACAGGACCACCAATGAACATAAATTTAGATTTGGATTCATTTACTTTTAGTTTATTGATCTTGAATATGTCAGAAATTTTTTTCAATTCAGAATTGACTGTTTGCACTACTTCAACAAAATTATCCCCGTAATAGTAAATGAGGGTGTCATCCGCAAAAAGATGGATTTTACATTTCTCTAGTACATTTCCCAAGTCATTTATATATAATATGAAAAGTAGGGGCCCAAGAACACTACCTTGCGGAACACCAATATTGTTTAATTCCGGATCCGATGCTGAATTGTTAAATGTGGTTATTTGATATCTGTTCCTCAAATAATGCTGAATCCAGGAATAAACTACCCCACTGAAGCCATATTTCCTCAATTTCAACAATAATATATCACGATCTATTGTTTCAAAAGCTCTTCTGAGATCAATAAAAACTGAACAAATTCCTACTCCCGGCCTATCTAGAATATTTTTCATGTCAGATATAACCAGTTGGAGTGCCGTCTCACAAGAATGCGAATTACGAAAACCAGATTGATAATTGTGTAATATCTTATTTACAGAAATGAATTCACTTACTTGATCATACACTACTAGTTCTAGTAATTTCTCACAAAAAGGCAGCATATTGATTGGCCTTAACTGATCAGCTTTGTTTGTATTTAATACTTTGGGAATAGGAACTATAGTTGAAGTTTTAAATCTTTGAGAAACTATGCCCTTTTCCAAACTCAAATTTATCATATTAAGCAAAGGATAGCCTATCACGTGAAACAAATTCTTAATAACATCAAGACCCAATTCATCAGTACTGTTTTTCTTTTTTTGGGATTTTATTATTTCAAGTAGCTGTACAATGTTAATTAATTCGAAATATTCCATTTTTGAACCATTTAAAGGGACCATTTGCAAAACAACATCGGTACCGGAATCAGGAACTATTATGTTACCCACAATATCGAACCAGTATTTTTATATTTTCATCTATTTGTAAATTATGTCGCTTTGTCCATAAAATTGTAAAAAAAATTCATGACAATAAAGTTTCTCCCTCTCTCTCTCTCTCTCTCCCTCTCTCTCTCTCCTCTCTCTGCTGTTGGATGTTAACGTTAAACGCGTTTAGTAATGGTCGTAAATGTTAAGAATAAAATATAAGTATTTATTTTCTCGTAATTTAAATCAGGACTGCCTTGAAATTTTTTTTAGCCAGATAAGGAACTGCTCAGGGAATGCAAAAAATGCTACTGCAAATTCCACATTAATAAATGAAGAAACCGTATTTTATAAATTTAAAGCATATGATATAACAAAAACATCGTTTGTGGATCCCACCCCAAAAGACATTGTTGAACACATTATTCACTTAGAAAATGTCTTCATTATAATGTTTAATGACGTATTCAATAGAATAGGAAACGGCAATTTTTTGATAGAAAATTATTCTAAAGTTTCTTTTGGTCCGTTTGTCCTCAATTCCCATAAGTTTATTAGGTATATATCATTATTAGGATTTACTTCACTTTGTAATTTCTTAAACAAGACATGAAAATGTAAAAACTTGTAAGAGTGGTGGCATTAGTAGTGTCAAATAAATTTTTGGGTTCAACTGTGTCAGAAAACATGAGATAATTTTTGACATTTCGCTGACTATGTACAGGGTTATTGGTTAAAATTTGACCACCTCTTTTGTTTTCTTATGCATAGAGATACAAAAAAAGTTTTTTCCACTACTAGCTGTGAAGTTGACAATTATTGTGTCATGTAGCCAACTGAGAAGTTGAATTTCTCTATTAGTGGTTAATAATTTTTTCTATTGTTAACCTAGGTCAATAATGGACAAATTCAAATGTTTTGAGAATTCAGGGATAATAGCTTAACAAAAACTAGTGCAAGATAATTTTGTATACCCAGGAGATTGTGTTTAACATATTTACTGCTTGAAATTACCTAACAAGATAAAATTATTTCAATAAAACTGTCATTAGTTTAAAATTCGCGCTCAACCAAAAATTTCTGATGACATAAGGAGTTCGTTCATAATATACGGGTGAGGTGAGGAGCGAAAACAGTGTCAGTCAGACAACGAAGTAAACGCCTAGGGAGAAATCAGTTTGAACGATTTGTAGATCGACACTATCAAAATTTGACATTGAAATGTGTCGTTTATTTTCCGTTAATTTTAGAAAAATGAGGATCGAGGTATATTTTTACCTTCAACATTATCACCAGTGGAATTTGAAAATCTTCTGTTGATTGAAACTGTTCGCTAACCTTGACCTACATAGACAAATAATATATTACTTTCTCTATGGTGAAGCATATGTTAAATGTTTTATGAACGCTCACTTTGTACCCAAGTGTTGTGAACGCACTACCGCACCACCTTGGTGTATAATATACTATTATATAAAAGTTGTAGGGGTATAAATTAGCTTTAATAAAATAAACGACAGAAGCGTTTTTGCATTATGGTGTATAATATAAGAATATATTATTTTAAATAGACCTATTATAACATCTTTGAATTGGGCCTTTTTCTCTTTTTTTCTCGTAACAAAAATATATACTTTTATCTGTCTAGCATTTATAATTTCTAAAGTAATGGACAGTAATTTTCTAAAAATTATGTGACTGGGTGTGACAATAAAAACACCATAAGAAACAACACAGTGTTTATTACGAAATAAAAACCGATTTGATATTTTCATAAATTTTAAACAAACTAAGGCAAGCGCTCAAAATGCCGCCGCCATTTTCAATACAAAGTTCATATATTCTTGAATTTTCTATACCATAAAAATCCATCTAAATGTGTTAAATCAGGACTATTTGGCGGCCATTGAATCATGCCATCATTACCTATCCAAATTGTGAACTCGTTATCTAAGCGTTGTTGCACTTCTCTTAAATTATGCGGAGGTGCTTCGTCTTCTTGCCATATTATGATAATAAACGTATCTTCAAAAAATTACTGAAGTAAATCGTCAACGCCAAATAATGTGTTTAAACTAGTTCTCGTTGTCTTCTACATTATTTATTATTTGTTGACAGAATTTCAATCGTTTTTGCTTATACTCTTCACTTAGTTATTGTACTGGTAAAATGTTGTAAGGACGATAGTTATTATTTTTCAAAGTCTATCCCAATGGAGTTGATAGCACGGATCGGGGGTTCGGACCATAAACTAGTTGTAAACCATAGGCGCGACGGAAGTACACAGAAAAAAAGAAAGTATTGTATCAAACAAAATATACTTCAGTCAACCAAATTTGTTGTTTCAATATGTCGAAATAAACCTATTATTTAAAAGAAAACGCTAGTTGATTTGGATTCCAAGACCAATATTTGTTTGATACAAGAAAATATTAGATGATATCAATTGTTATATTTCGTCCATTCAATATATGTGTATAAATAGAACGACACAAAGAGACAGAATAGGACAAAATGTGACGATCAACACCTTTAATTTCGAAAGAGTACAACGTTTTAAGTATCTGGGGGCCGTAATCACAGCGGACAACGATGTTACCGAAGAAATAAAAGACAGAATCCAATCTGCAAACCGCTGTCTATTTGCACTGAATAAGCTCATAAAATCAAAAAATCTCACAAGAACTTCAAAGATCAAAATCTATAAATCCATCGTCAGACCTGTAATAACATACGGATGCGAAACGTGGACCATGACCAAAGCAAACGAAGAAAAGCTCAGACGCTTTGAACGAAAAATACTTAGAAAAATTTTCGGACCTCACCATGACATCACCACAAACCAGTATAAGATCAGAACCAATATCGAATTAAAAGCACTCTACAACGACGCCGATATTGTCCAAGAAATTAAATCACAGCGACTAAGATGGGCAGGCCACGTGCAGAGACTGGATAACGAAAGACTTGTAAAACTGGTATGGGAGGAGATTCCCACAGGCAAAAGACCACTCGGACGTCCCAGAATGCGATGGAGAGATAACATCCAAGCAGATCTCTGGAAAATGAACATTCCATTTGACCCTAGGTTGATGGAAGACCGAACAAATTGGAAAAAAGTTGTACAGTCAGCCAAGACCCACCCAGGGTTGTAGCGCTACGTGATGATGATGAATTCTTCGGGTTTCTTTGATGCAAGAATAATTTCACTTTCATCTGAGAATGTATTCCACCATCGAAGCAAATAAACAATTTTGTAGATTCAAGAATATTAAATACTCAAATGAAACAAATATTTACTTGAATTTTACAATACATATTGTTTTGTTAAATACCAGACTGTTAAAATGAAAGAATTATGATTGATTTTGTTCAAATATTAATTTAATTTCAGAATCCGTAGTATTGAATCAAGAATATCGCCATTTGAAACAAATGTATAATTAGGAATTGATTTAAAATAATACTTGAAGGATGAGTGTGAGTTACTTAGTGAAAAATTTTTTTTTTAATTTGAAAAAATATATTGTTTGGTTCAAAAACATGCCCGCTGGAATGAAGAAAAAATATTTTTGTGATATTGTTTCAATTCTACAATTCGTATAACTAAAATATCTCGGTTAATATCTTAACATTGATGTTCCCAAATTTCAGTAGTTTCTGATTTCATTATAAATGACAAAAGATGGAAATACAGTAGAATGTTTCATTTGGTATTATCTACAGGGTGTCCCGGGACTAATGGGAAAAAAGTCGGGAGCGTATAATATGAGCTAAAATAATGTTAGTACTTCATATAAACTTTTTCTATGGAGGCCCTCGTTTTCGAGTTATAGGCCTCCAAAGTTTTAATTTTGAATTCGGTTTTTATTTTTAATTTTTGTACTAGTTATTTGATCTTTATAAAATGTACGGCAAAGATATAATGTATGTGTATGTTTATTTTGGTAAGGTAAACAGATTTACAGTAGTGCATTGAAGCCAGGGACGAACTACTTGCAATGGTTAGTGATCCAAAAATTTTGCAGGGATGGCACACCCTGTATGAAATTATCGAAATTCACTTCCCCACACATTGAGCTAACGAAAAGATACTCTTGTTGGAATTCGATAAAATAAGCCGTTTGGCTAATATTTACAGTTTTATTCATGCACTACGTACCAATTTACGCACGGACAGTCGGGCGGCCCTTTTGGCCTTAGCAAGCCACAGCTATACATCGAAGATAGTGTGGGACTGTCACAATACCTTGAAAACCTTGGCAAAAGACAACAGAGTAATTCTCACTTGGGTGCCAAGCCACATAGGGGTAGCTGGAAATGAGGGAGCTGATGAGTGTGCCAAGAAAGGAGCTCATCTCACCCTCATGGGACCAGAACCAGCATATGGCGTATCATACAGTGCCGTACGAAAAACCGTTTCCAACTGGGTGTCGCTTGAACACCAAAAGCGCTGGAACAGAATCACGGGGCATGCTCAATCCAAAAGAATGCTAAAAGGACCATCGAGTTCCTACGCAGCAAATGCTTTTAGAATGGGTAGGAAAGAACTGCGAAAAGTGGTAGGATTCATAACTGGCCACTGGATATTCAACGCACACCTACAGAAAATGGGGATTGAAATAACAAATCCCCATTGTAGGATGTGTGGAGAAGCAGAGGAAACCGCAAAGCACGTGGTCTTCGATTGCCCTGCCCTGTGCAGAGGGCGAGCCTCCTGTCTAGATATTTCTCCAGGCACAAATCAGGAGGGAATGCAGGAAAACAAAGTCCGACGTATCTCAATGTTCGCTAAGAATTTAGGATGGGACTCTGCTTAATACCTGTGAGTGGGGGTGCACAATAAGCCAATCAATGGCTGAGCGGCAACAATTAGAGCACCTGAACCCTAACCCCCCCGTGACTAAAAAAAAAAAAAATTACGCATTCGCCATTTTTATAAGTACACAACGAGGTAAACGTAACTTATTAATAGATGTCCAAGATTTACCTACAGTACTACAAAAAAATAATAGCAGAAGATGAAAAACATTAACGACTTATTAATTCGAAAGTTGGTAAAAACTTTTTATAAGTGTTTTTACCGTTTATCAAGTTACCATAGGATTAGTTGTCAAACGTTGTGTAGAATAGTTCGTAGTCAGTACTTGTCAATAATTCATAAGTCCTTAATTTAACAGTTACAATGGCAAAATTCGCTTTTATCGAGTACGCAGATATGCATCTAATGTATGGACTGGCTTCTCGAAACTGTTTAGAGGCCAGAAGGCTTTATGAAGAACATTTTGCAAACAGAGCATTGCCAGACCGACGAATGTTTGAGTGTATTGATCTCAGGTTACGAGAAACAGGTATGAATAGGTAAATGTGATTTTCTATGTATACAAAACAAAATTTTTAATTTTAGGAATATTTTTGCCAAAAAAAGGTGGAGAAGGTCCAGTACGAAGCATACGTACTGTGGCAGTTGAACAAGACTTGTTAAATGCAGTTGATAATGAACCATCAACGAGTTTTCTAAAAGTATCAAGAGAACATAACGTCTCGAAATTAGTTGTTCATCTCGTCCTAAAAGAACAGCTGTTATATCCTTTTCACATGAAAAAAGTACACAGTATGACAGTGGCTGATTATCCTGCACGACTTGAGTATAGCCAGTGGTTTCTGCGACAACAACAAGCAGACAATACATTCATTAGTAACGTTCTCTTTACGAACTAATCCGGTTTCACCAGAGATGGAATCATAAATTCTCATAATATGCATTTATGGGATGATGTGAATCCACATGGCATTATCAAAACTAGGAGCCAGCATCGATTCATGGTTAATATTTGGGCAGGAATAGTTGGCAATCATTTGATAGAGCCATATACTTTATTGACGGTACTTTGACTGGTCAGAGATATTTGGAGTTTTTGCAAAATTAGTTATGGAACCTGTTTGATGATGTGCTACTACAAACTCGTAGGAATTTATGGTTCATGCATGGGGGCCCCTCCTCATTTCAGTTTAGATGTACTACAGCATTTACACACAAGGTTTCCTAATAGATGGATTGGTCGTGGAGGCCCTTTTCAATGGCCACCGCGATCAGGAGACGTTAATCCTATGGATTTCTTTCTCTAGGGTTATCTCAAAAGTAAGGTATACGCAACACCTGTGCAAACAAGACAAGATTTAATAGACAGAATTGTGTTACACTGCAATGTTATTAGAAATAATGTGGGATTGCTCATTCAAGTGCAAAGAAACAACCTTCGTAGACTTAGAATGTGCGTGGAAGTGGGAGGAGCTCATATTGAACATTTATTAGAATAACGTTAGTTTTTGTTGTTGTTTAGGAATTAGTATTAGTCTAATGTTTTATAACTTGTATTTTTTGAGGTTTTCTTAATGGTTTAATAATGTTATGTTCGTAATTTTGATTAAAAGGAAGTAAATCCTGGACATCGTATTAATAAGTTAGTCAGGTAGATTTGTACGTAGTGCATTAATAAAACTGTAAATATTATCCAAACGGCTTATTTTATCGAATTCTAACAAGAGTACCTTTTCGTTAGCTTAATGTGTGGAGAAGTCAATTTCAATGATTTCATACAGGGTGTGCCATCCCTGCAATTTTTTTGGATCACTAACCATTGCGAGTAGTCCGTCCCTGGCTTCAAGGCAGTACTGTAAATCAGTTTACCTTTCCAAAATAAACATACACGTACATTATAGCTTTTCCGTAAATTTGATAAAGATCAAATAACTAGTACAAAAAATAAAAATAAAAACCAAATTCAAAATTAATACTTTGGAGGCCTATAACTCGAAAACGAGGGCCTCCATAGAAAAAGTTTATATGAAGTACTATTATTATTTTGGCTCAGATTATACGCTCCTGACTTTTTTCCCATTAGTCCCGGGACACCCTGTATATAATTTTTTCCAGGTATATAGAAAGCTTTACAAAATCTCTCGCAGTTATTTTGTTATACTATATTCAAACATTCCTTTTTTTCTGTGTATCTTCCCCGTAACCTATACAGGTACAACCCAATTTCCTGTTAATATTTAAATCTAACTACCTGTATAGAATAAAATTTGAAGTAGTTAGTATTCGGCAACTAGCAAGTAACGTCTGTTCGTCTAATTAATATGTCTTCAAGTTCAAGTTTTTCTCCAATTCCTATTCAACGAGTTAGCAAAAGTGCATATTCTTTGCGGGAAAAAACATTAATCCTTAACTTTCATGATGCTCTTGTGCACCAAACCAAAACCACATACGCGACATAATTGCGAACTGAATATGATAGGGGTAGGAGAATCAACGATTTATAGATTTTTACGTGATAGAAAATGCCGGAACCTCTGTGAACCTATTCCTCATCCAGGGAAGAAACCATTCAGGGCCGTTCCAACATGGTCGAGCGCCGTCGTGCAAATGTGATCACAGCGCCTTTTTTTGGTGCATATATTTTTTAAATTTTATATTATGTACATTCAACATAATCGCTAGACGGTAATTAATAAATAATACCACTTTGAAGCAAAAATAAACATTTTATTACCAAACAAAAAATGAACATTTTTTGAACAAGAAATAGTTACCTAATCTAAATAACCTGAATAAAACTAAATAACCACTAAATAAAAGTAGCTTTACGCGCTTTCTTTCTGGAAAATTCAGAAATAAGTTCAGTCATATTTATATTGTCCAACAAATCACTTTCAATCGATATGATTGCCAAATTATCGAGCCGTTGTTGGCCCATTCACGATCTTAAGTAGTTTTTGATTAACTTTAACTTTGAGAAAGTTCTCTCCGCTGAAGCAACCGATACAGGCATTGTCAACAAAATTCGCAAAGCTACGCTTGCATTTGGAACAGAATGAGTTAAATTATTTTTTATAATGTAGTTTAACATTTGTGTCGGTGTTTGTAGATTAAGATTTTTTAAAAATTGTAACTCGTGGAACAATTCTGTTCCATTTATGTCACGCTCATTACGATTTTTGTCTGTTAAAACTCCTTCAAGCTGTAAACAACAATTTAGTTGTTCCATTTCTGGTAAATCTGAAAATTTACAAATATCCCATAAAAATTGAAAATGGTCGGAATGGGACGACAATAAGTCGAACCTTTCACCAATTGATCTTATAACAATATCAAGTGTACTAAAAAAATGTTTATTTTAAAATCCCGTTCTCCATCTGTAATTGGTTCATAGTCATTCTCGTAATTAAATTGTTTTTTAACACGCCTTGGTCTAAACACATTATTAGTTTTGAGGGTTGGCTCTACATCTAGAGATTTTGCAAGTTCAGAAGCATCAACTAATACATCTCCAAATCCTTTATCACTTCGGTAACTATGGAAAAACTTTAGCCAATTATTCATTTGGGTACATGCTTCCGAGATATTAAAATCTTTGGTTTGTAATGTTTTGCTAACAGTATTGACTCTAAACAGAACATTGTACCACAATACTAACGTACATATAAACCGGTAACTTTTTAATTTATTTGCTAAAGATTCAGCCATATGCTTTGTATTGTTATCGAAAGAAACTCCACTGAATATACTATATAAAGCATCATAGACTTCCCCAAGCTGATACCTCAATCGAGTAATGGCATCAATTCTGCTCGACCATCTAGTTTCAGAAAGTGGTTTTAAAGTTAAATTGGAAATATGAACTTTCAAAACGGTCCAACGATTAGTTGAAGCCGAAAAAAAATTGTAAAGTTCTTGAACTGTAGAAAAGAATTGCCAGCTAGAGTTGTTTCCCTTAACTGCATCATTTACAACCAAGTTTATACTGTGATTACAACAAGGTACAAAAAATAATCTTGGATTCAAATCTAGAATTTTTTTTTGTAAACCGGCATGCTTGCCTCGCATGTTGGCACCATTGTCGTATCCCTGGCCTCTCAAATCATATAATTTTAAATTATGTTTTTCTAAAGCATTTAGTAGAAATTTTTGTAAGCCCTCAGCTGTTGTGTCTTCTATTGGAGCAAAATGTAAGAAACGTTCATCAACAACAATTTTCCCTGATGCTGTATCTAAATTTACGAACCTGATACAGACAGAAATTTGTTCTTGATGGCTCATGTCTGGAGTACAATCAAGAATAATAGAAAAATATTTTGAATTTTTAATCATATATAAAATATTTTCTCTTAAATTATTGCCTATTATTTCATTTTGAATGTGGATGCCAAGGTAATGATTCATTCTGTTGCTTTGCATTTGTACCCTCTTAGTATGTTTAGCCATTATAGGATCGAATTTGGCAATCATTTCCACACATTTTAAGAAATTGTCATTATTATTTTGAAACAATTTCAAATTTTGACCGCGAAAGGACAGATTTTGTTTAGCTAAAAACTGAATAACAGAATACTCGCTCAATAACTGTATGCCAATATTTAATTTCAGCATTAAACAAATATTTATGAGTTTGATCAATCGTATTGTTTCTTTTAAATCTAGTTAAACAGTCAGACCATGTCTTAAGATTATCGAAATGCATTTTACTTTTTTCGTGAATATTTAAATGTTCACTCAAATGTTGCCAATCATTATAGCCATTTTCATCGCCAATCGGGCTTTTGCGGTATTAAGGTTGAATATTCTGCAACAAAAACAAAACACTGAATTTTTCGATACCGAGTACAGAGTCCAATCACGCTTGATTTTCTCATTATTTGGCAAAATTCGAGTGAAGTATGATTCAGAAAATTTTCGCCCAGTCTTGTCTCTCGGATAAACGCAATTTGAATTACTATAATAGGTTGGACCATATTATATCGAAGTTCAATATTCATTGAAGATAATATTTTCGGCCACAAACCTGGATCTTTAGACAGCTGTACAGTCTTACTATCAAAAACTTCATCATCATCAGCTTCGATAAACGTTACAGTTTTTTCAACTTCAACTGAACTTGATGTCGAGGGCTCCATATTATCATCATCATTTTTTACGGAAGCCTCCGAATGAGAATCGATGGGTGCTTTGAAAAATTGAGTTATTTTCTTATTGGTATTTTCCAACACCTCCTCCCGTTTACGTTTGTTAATTAGATTTTGGTAACCAGAAAGTTTCTTTTTATCTTCAGATATATAAAAAAATAATACCACATAAAATTTTGGGTTTGGGTTCGGGGTTTGTTGAATCTAATTAATTTATAATTACGAATTATAACGATCTGTATATACATTACTTACCTTAACTTTATTTTATACTTATAACTTATACTTTAAAGTTTGAGCTTCCAGAAAAGAACAAAATTTCAAATAAGGCAATAAGAAGAAATAGGTATAACTTTTTAGCTGATGCGAGATGCGATTTACTCTACTGCTTAAGACAAAAGCCAATGCTCAAATGAACATGATTTCACTGCAATACTCGCTTACTAGCGTCTAGTGAGTTGTAGGGTCACGGATGATCCTAACCAATGAAAACAAGAACAACCTTGTCGACGATTGAAGCAGCGTTGCCAAATCGAAATCATTATCTGATGGAAGAATATTTTAAGTGGACTGAAAATAATTTTTACAATAATAAAAAAGTTATGGGCAATTTTAAAACTTTTCTAGCTATACTCGATTCACTAATTTATTCATTTTATACTTTTTAAAATATCTCCGAATATTTTTGATTTGTAAAAATTTTGCTATTCTGAGGTATTTCAAGTTTTAGTATACTGACATAGGCAACAATGGTATAGGACTTTTAAATAATTTTGTAAGGTTTTGCAGAATGTAGAATAGAAATGTTTATCATTGTGCAAGATTATATGTAAATTTTATTTACGTTCCTTGATCATTTTTTATTTAGTTTTTGTTGCAAAACTATGTTCTCTATTGATTATGAATTCTGAATGCAAGGAGTGCAAGAAATCGCTACCTCTCCAATTATAAATCTTTAGACAATTCAAAATTGTGACATTTCCCCCATACATAGATGGGAGTTTAACTTAAAAAATTATAAATAGTGATACATTGAATAAAAATTCATTAGGAAATCTCTTGCAGCTGACTAAAAAAATGTAAAGGTTCGATTACACCCAGAAAAAAAATATCTACGCCGCTTATTGGAACTTTTCTGCAGAGTGCAATTTATTCTACGAATTTTTCCTTCTTCATAGTTTTTATGACTTTTCATGTTATTTTCTCAGATGACGAAAATAGTCTTCATATGCACGTAGTCCAAGAAAATTTCATTGAAGAGGACTGCATTCTCAAAGAATTATGTAAAAAGAATAGTTCAAATTATTTGAATTTGAAGAGAAAAAAAAATGAAATGAAAATAAAGATTTTGCAAATTCTTGAGGCTATAAAACTTCATTGGATGAACTTGAGATTGTAGATAAAGATATTGCCCCCATACCACCAACAATTGCAGCACTAGTGTCTAAACACCACCTTGTTAATTCTGCTTCTTCGCAAAATATTAATATTCCACACAATAAAAAAATAAATACTCAGAGGAGGTTGTTCTGTACGACAAAGAAGAAAAAATAGCTTTAAATTTGGTATCTAAGAATGTATAAATACATTACAATTTATAAGACAATCCAATAGCCTTGGGAGTTTTTTTGCCCTGTTAAATATTCATATTTCCTTATGACAACAGATACAGGTCAAAGTAAAACAGTATTTTTCTCGTTTCAACTTCAATCAAAGTAAGAATTAGAATTTTCTTAACCATCCAATTTTTAAAACTCAGTTAATCTGCACAATTCACTAAGTCATAACGACATTGCTGTTAAACGATTTTTTGTTGTCACTATATCAACAATTATTGTTAATATTGCTATAATAGCCAATTGATCGATTCAATGAGGAAATAGAAAAGTTAAATTATTTTGGCTCTCTTACTAAACGATTTATATTTTAATTTGATAATGAAATACCTATATTAGTTTGAATTTTTTGATAACTTACACATAAATGAGTAAATTAACATTCCAAAAAAGTTCGTTTAACCGTTAAACAGTTTTTTTTATTCAAATTTAACAGATTTTCTTAAGTTGAAATAACTGGAAAACCGTTCTCTCACCTTTTCTTTTATCTCAGTGTAGCAATGTCGTTATTATTTAGTAAATGCGGCCGGATATCAAATAATATCAGTTAATGGCCTAGGAACAACCAATTACGATGCGTTTTAATTGAAATAATTTAATATCTTGTCAAAAGAAAGCACATATTATTTTTAAACTTCCGCGCCAACGGATCCTAACCTCGGTAGTTTTTAATTGGTCAGGATCATCTGTGACTTGCAGCTCGCTAGACGCTAGTTACTCGCTTGGCCAGACAAGAATGAACTTGTGAAATGAAACATAGGAACTAAGAAATATAGTGCGGGCGCACCGCGCTCAGTAATAGAACAAAATATGCAATAGGTCGGGACCAAGCAACTTAAAGAAGTCATATTTGAATCTATAGATGATAATAATGATCATAATAATACATTTTATAAATTATTTGTTTAAATATTATTACTTATTTCCTACTTTAATCTTAATTCTAGCATATTCAGACATTGGTAAAAATAAAAAAAAATATCTTCGGCGCCTTTTTTGTGACGGCGCCTGCACATATGATTGGAACGGCCCTGAAACCATTAGAAATTGACGACGATGTCAAAAACAGTGTACGTAGAATAGTGCATGTATTTCGCAAAAGAAATACCAACATTGGACAAGATTGTGCAAGCCGCCCAGAATGACGAAAACCTGCCAAAAGGACGCGGGCTTATTATAACCCATATAGGCAGTGAAAACGGATTTTTGGATCAAGGATTATTGGAATTTCAATCAAAGACTACCACGAAGAAATGACGGCTTACATTTTTTATGAATATTTCCAACAAATGATCGAATACATTCCCCAGACCCAGAATTCAGTTATTGTAATGGGTAACGCCAGCTATCACTATCGATTATTAGAGCAGCTTCCACAAGTTCATGGAAAAAAGCGGCGATAATTGAGTAGTTGCAGTGTAAAGCCTCAAATTTTTCAAATTGTTAGACAACGTAAGGCAGAGTTTAAAAAATTTGTAATCGATGAGATGGCAAAAAGTAGAGGTATTATTGTATATCGCTTACCCCCTTACCATTGTGAGCTGAACCCAATAGAGCGTATATGGGCACAAGTCAAAGGTTATGTTTCCAAGAACAACAAAACTTTTAAACTTCAAGAAGTACGGAATTTTTTATGGAAAGCGCCATAAAACAAATTATAGCTGAGGAGGGGAAAATGTGGGATCTGGAGGACTTAATCGACGAAACTACAGTGATCGAACCGTTAATTATTAACTTAGGACAAGACGATTCTTCAGATTTTTCTATTGATAATGCTGTATATATTATAGTTAATGTCATGTTCACCTGCAATTATTTGTTATAATTTTTTTTATTTTTTACAAGAATATGTGTGTATATAAATCTTGCACAATTACTTTGTATTTTCATTATAATTTGAATTATACTAAACGTTAAACAAAAATCATAAATAACCCTATTCTACGGCTATGGACTGTTTGGTAGCCTACGTATGCTTTAATTTGCATTTTATTACCTATTGTTATTTGACCGATTACCGGGTGGCCTGGTCACAATTTCTTTCTTCTCAGTCTAGATACATTGTAAAACATAAATAAGAGATACACTTTTTTGAAACACCCGACCTCCGTTTTCCGTCTATGACAGGCGATCTGTGCTATCAACTACTTTGAAACGAAGTATAGTGATTTTATAATTCCATAGTAACTTCTCTGTAATTCGCTGTACGCTTTTTTGTACCACTTTCCCCATTCTCTAAAATAATGATAATCGATGTTTTTATGTATCTCATATATTTTTAGGTAATTTAATATTAATTGAATAAAAGTATTATTTTACCTTCAAAGTGTGACAGTATGTTCAACTGTTCTTCTTAAGAAAGAAACGTATTCCCATCGTAAACAATACGTTTCTTTCTCAAAAAGTTATGATTGGCATTGTCACGATGCTATATTTACAGATTTGTTTAGATTAGGACATCATCGATTTGAGTACCACTATTGTTAATCTCATTTTGCGGCACGCTTATTATTGTTATTATTGACATATACAGACAATATTTCTACTTTTTCAGAAGCCGTATAATCCATTTTTTTTTCGAATCTTCCCCTTTTAACAAGCAATACGTTGTATTTGTTACTTTCCTTTACAGTTTTGACAGATGCGATCAACAATTGCAGTAAGATATCAGCCAACTACTTTTTCTTAGCTAATACTAACCTAATACTTTGGGAATTTAATGTCCATTAGTTTGGAAAGTATAAACTCTAGTTCTTGAAAGTATATGTTTTTGTTAAAAAAGGCTGTATCCGAATAAGTCATAATATACAGGGCGATCGATTAAAAAAAATATTCTTGTATTATACCCTCTAATGCAAAAACGCTCCTGGGGGGCAAAGTGTATTTTATTAAAATTAATTTATACTTCTACAACTTTCATATGAATTTTTTTTATCTTTTTGGATACGAGAAATAAAGGGGTGGTCAAATTGTAACCCTTTAATACATTCAATTTTAGCTTATTTTATGTTATATTGGTAGAATTGCGCCTTACATGATATTGGATATTCTGCTGTTTTTGATTTGAAACTAAATGTATTTTGGTGTACTTGACTACTTTTTGCTATAGAAGAAATGGATAAAAGAATATGTATTAAATTCTGTGTGAAAAATATACGCACTAGAGGTAACGACGAATCTTCTTTATCAGTGGTACATGCACTCAACTCAAACATTGAGGTAATGAAGGAAATTGTTATCGTGGAATAACTATTTCGGAAGTTACTGATGATGTCGGCATATTCGAACCAAGATAATGCAAATTCCTCAGTCTTTAATGATGTGTGTTCTTTGGTGTGTGTGCTCTGTAATGCTACGGAAGCCTTTGACTATGTAGACCACAATATACTTTCTTGCAAGCTCTATGCCTATAGTATTAGAGTCATCATTTTTAACTTGCACATGAAGCGATTTTTTCAAGTTAATGGGAATAACTCATCCTGTGAAAGTGCAGTCCTTCAAGTGTTAGTTACTGCTTATTTTTAAAGCTAAAGTCAGTGGTGTGATTCTTCAACTAAAAACGATACTGCAGTCATATCTCAGCCACCGTATTCATCGTTCTTAGTCACTTGCGACTTTTTTCTGATCTCAAAACTAAAAAAAATAGGAAAAATATGAAAGCACATCACTTTGCTACGTTGGAAGAACTCAATGCCATATCAAAAACAGCAGCAAGTGCTCAGAGGATTGGAAAAGTCCTAGCACAAATGTATTATTTTTAAGGAGATCAATTTGATAGAGAAAAATGAATGAATATAAAGTTATTTTTTTTTTCGAGCACATTATAGATTCACTCTTCTCCTCATATCCTTTTACCTTTTCAGGTGTCTGATAGGGGTTCTGGTCCCCTTTGTAACCATCTGTTCCATGGTATTTTGCCATCTTCCTCATTTCCTACCAAGTTTTTTCTCGTACTGCCCCCTGTTCCTTTATTTGGTCTATTAATTTCTTCCTCGGTCTCCCCCTTCATTTTTTAAAATTGTTTCCTGCCTCCATTATTTTTCTCATTAATCTGTCTGACTTCATTCTTACGATGCCTATACCAATTCAGTTGTTTCTTCTTTTCTACTTCTGGATTTTGTTTTGTTATTTTTCTAATGTATTCATTCTTTATCATATACCACTTGTTTTCCCGCTATTCTTCTTAGGTGCGTTTATTTTTTGTCTCATCTTTACCTTTAATTGTCCAATTTTCTGCTGCGTATGTTATAGTAGTATATATTTTTGTCTCCTAATATTGTTTTATTTAGTGCGTAGTAAATTTTTGTTCATTTATTTGCTATGTTAATTATCTCTGCATATATTTTCCCATCTTCTGTCATCATATTTCCAAATATATTCGTAAGCATTCTAAAGCATTGTCTTTTTATTTCGGCTGTTTTGATTTTCATTTATTATCATGATTTTGGTTTTATTTATGGTTACTTCCAGTTTAATTTTTTCTATCTCTGTAGACCGGATGTTTATTAGCTTTTTAATTTTATTTTTTGAATTCGCTATTAAAACAACATCGTCGTCATTAGTATACTAGGTACCTACTCATTTTTACTGGCTCTATGTTTCTATATCCAAGTGTTGTACTCCGATATTCACATTGTCTTTTTACGTTATTGACTATCTTATCCATAACAAGTGTAAAGATATTTCCGACATTTTTTTTGTAGAAATCTATCAGTGGTTTGAATAATTACAGCAATTAAAATTAAATCGGTTCCAACTTAAATTAAGTTGCGAAATTTCCCCATTTGATTGATACATGATTGATTTAACAGTCGTGATTAAGTTCAATAATATTTCTACGATATTCAAGGATGTTTCTAAGGATAAAGTCAACAGTTTAAGACAAAATAATAACTTGTTTTTTCTTATGAATTGCTTCTTTCCTTAAGAGTATTTAATTGGCAAGAACAAAATAAAAACCTGCTTGTATCATGACATAATGTTGAAAATATGCAAGTACAATCAATGATACCAAAAATAAGAATTTTATAGACTTTTAATTCCTTACTTCATTAAAATGTTTACTATTACGGTGCCTTCTAGCATGACTTACGCAATTGAGTTTCTGTAGAAAATTCAGCTCTTTTTGCATGTCCTAACAATTGTTTATAAAATGGTACTAATTGATTCGAGACACACAGAGGCTGAGGCTCAATCGACAATCTTTTTGACGCCAAGTACTCTCTAGACTCCTTGATGTTACTTTGACACTTTCAACGTGTACTTTATCATTTCTTGGCAATATAGAAAATGCAGATAGCAGTGATCCAAGTTCCCGTTTAAAGTATTGTTGAATTACTAGCAAAATTCGAATTAATGCCATACCATTTTACTCTATCATATTCGATACCACTTAGGATATTTCAAAAATAGATCAAATGTGTGAACTTTACCCTTATCTTATGATCGGGAAAGACGAAAATGAAATACCAAAGGCGATCGTCATTAAAGAGTCATTTTCAGGATTTCATGAAGTTAAGGACCAAACTGCCTTAGCAATGTCCATCCAAATTATTTTATTTTATATACATACTATACAGGGTGTCCCGGGACTAATGGGAAAAAAGTCAGGAGCGTATAATCTGAGTCAAAATAACGTTAGTACTTCATATAAACTTTTTCTATTCAGGTCCTCGTTTTCGAGTTATAGGCCTCCAAAGTTTTAATTTTGAATTTGGTTTTTATTTTTATTTTTTGTACTAGTTATTTGATCTTTATAAAATTCACGGCAAAGCTATAATGTACGTGTATGTTTATTTTGGTAAGGTAAACAGATTTACAGTAGTGTCTTGAAGCCAGGGACGGACTACTCGCAATAGTTAGTGATCCAAAAAATTTGCAGGGATGGCACACCCTGTATGAAATTATCGAAATTCACTTCCCCACACATTAAACTAACGAAAAGGTACTCTTGTTAGAATTTGATAAAATAAGCCGTTCGGCTAATATTGACAGTTTTATTGCACTACGTACATTCACCATTTTTATATGTACACAACGAGGTAAAACTAACTTATTAATACGATGTCCAAGATTTACCTTCAGTACTACAAAAAACCATCGGATTAGTTGTCAAACATTGTGTAGAATAGTTCCTAGTCAGTACTTGTCAATAATTCATAAGTCCTTAATTTACAATGGCAGAATTCACTTTTATTGAGTACGCAGATATGAATTTAATGTATGGACTGATTTCTCGAAACTGTTTAGAGGCCAGAAGGCTTTATGCAGAACATTTTGCAAACAGAGCATTTCCAGACAGACGAATGTTTGAGCGTATTGATCTCAGGTTACGAGAAACAGGTATGAATAAGTAAATGTAATTTTCCATGTATACAAAACAAAGTTATAAATTTTAGGACGTTTTTTGCAAAAAAAAAGGTGGAGAAGGTCCAGTACGAAGCGTACGTACTGTGGCAGTTGAACAAGACTTGTTAAATGCAGTTGATAATGAACCATCAACGAGTTTACGAAAATTATCAAGAGAACATAACGTCTCGAAATCAGTTGTGCATCGCGTTCTAAAAGAACAGCTGTTATATCCTTTTCACATGAAAAAAGTACACAGTATGATTATCCTTCACGACTTGAGTATAGCCAGTGGTTTCTGCGACAACAACAAGCAGACAATACATTTATTAGTAACGTTCTCTTTACGAACGAATCCGGTTTCACCAGAGATGTAGTCATAAATTCTCATAATATGCATTTATGGGATGATGCGAATCCACATGGCATTAGTAAAACTAGGAGCCAGCATAGATTCATGGTAAATGTTTGGGCAGGAATAGTTGGAAATCATTTGATAGGGCCATACTTTATTGACGATACTTTGACCGGTCAGAGATATTTGGAGTTTTTGCAAAATGAGTTATGGAACCTGTTTGATGATGTGCTACTACAAACTCGTAGGAATTTATGGTTCATGCATGATGGGGCCCCTCCTCATTTCAGTTTAGATGTACGATAGCATTTACACACAAGGTTTCCTAATAGATGGATTGGTCGTGAAGGCCCTTTTGAATGACCACCGCGATCAGCAGATGTTAATCCCATGGATTTCTTCCTTTAGGGTTATCTCAAAAGTAAGGTATACGCAACACCTGTGCAAACAAGGCAAGATTTAATAGACAGAAATCTGTTACACTGCAATGTTATTAGAAGTGCAAAGAAACAACCGTCGTAGACTTAGAATGTGCGTGGAAGTGGGAGGAGCTCATATTGAACATTTATTAGAAGAACGTTAGTTTTTGTTGTTTAGGAATTAGTTTCAGTCGATTGTTTTATAACTTGTGTTTTATGAGGTTTTCTTAATGGTTTAATAATGTTGTGTTCGTAATTTTGATTAAAAGCAACTAATTACGTTGTCTGCGTACCTTTTTAATTCCCATTAAATAAGTTCTTAATGTTTTTATCATCTGCTATCATCAAATTATTTTTTTGTAGTACATCGTATTAATAAGTTAGTTAGGTAAATTTGTACGTAGTGCATTAATAAAACTGTAAATATTAGCCAAACGGCTCATTTTATCGAATTCCAGCAAGAGTACCTTTTCGTTAGCTTAATGTGTGGGGAAGTCAATTTCGATAATTTCATACAGGGTGTGCCATCCCTGCAAATTTTTTGGATCACTAACCATTGCGAGTAGTCCGTCCCTGGCTTCAAGGCACTACTGTCAATCTGTTCACCTTTCCAAAATAAACATACACGTACATTATAGCTTTGCCGTAAATTTTACAAAGATCAAATAACTAGTAAAAAAAATAAAAATAAAAACCAAATTCAAAATTAAAACTTTGGAGGCCTATAACTCGAAAACGAGGGCCTACATAGAAAAAGTTTATATGAAGTACTAACATTATTTTGGCTCAATTTATACGCTCCTGACTTTTTTCCCATTAGTCCCGGGACACCCTGTATATAATTCGAAACAGTTTGTTAATTTCTACAAACCACAAATGTATTTTCAAGTCTACGAAGAATTATCAAATTTAATAATTATTTATATTCATTTATTTCCTACTCATTCTTATTACGTTTTTATAACCTGCGTGGTCGCAACTTTCTAGTATGCACTTGAGCGACGTGAATTTAATTGTCATCAACAGAATTAGGAAGAGAGCGAAGAACCAGAACACGAAAAATATTATAATTTTGATGATAATGATTTGAATGACTATTATTAACAAATGACATAAAGGACGAACTTACCGAAACATATAAAATCATAGTTAATGACATTTATAAGATGACCACTAAGGGTAGGCCACTATACCTGGTGATAACTGATTGTAAAGTCACTCTGGACTTTTTAAACAAAAACGTAAGAGTAATCGAGCACACACGTGCCCAATGGGAGCACAGACGTCAAACAAAATCAAACTACAATGCCACATCTGCCAGCTCTGGGGTCATGCCACATCAAATTGCGACAGAGCCCCTAGATATCTCAAATGTGCGGCCTCACATTTAACACCTGAATGCCCGAAGTGTGGGCAGAAGAGAAAATAAAATATCAGGTCGCAGGTTTCAGAGCCAAACAATGTAAAAATGCTCGTCACATAATAGCAGCTTCGAGGAAAAACGAAGGACCACCTGCAATGCGCTGCAGGAGCTTGTTATCCGTACCAAAGGCAGAGGGATAACCTATACATAAATATACATGAAAATGAATAAAAGTCAAATGTTACAATAGATTCGTTACCTTAGTCTGTAAGAAATGAGATTATTGATAGGAGAAAAATAAGAGTAAAAAATCCAGAGGTTGGATAAAAAAACACTCTGCTAGTTATCAGGAAACCCGTTGCTAGTTGAGAGTAAATACTCAGGTAAATATAAATAGATACGCTGCTAAATAAGAAAACTCGCTAGTGATGCAACATTAATGTACGAAACAAGGTTTCACCATTAAGATCATCGTCAGGATGAATATAGTTAATAGCCGGTTGAAAAGTCTGAAAATTATACACTAATCTATACAAATTTACAATATTTACAGTTAAAGCTAAACCCGCACTTAACTTTAATCAATCACGTGATAGTTTCGGGTGAATATAAATTCAGAAATTTACATAAAATAGTAACGTCATAAAGCGATAAAACGTTTATAAATCAGTGGTAAACAATATGGGATATCTTGAAATTAGCTACCAAAAGTTCTCCGGCATTATTAAACGCGCGGCAACCATGCTAGGTGAATGATTTGGAGACAGTTCCAATAATAGATTACACTATACTTATTAATTATTAGTAATTATAAGCCGTGCAATCCCCATTTTATAGACGAAAAACACTTCATTTTGCGGAGCACTAGAAACAGACGTCACTTCTATGACATTGTCAATGAGCAAGTGAAGTTTTTAGCGGGAAAGCGAACTAGATCAACAAGTAGTTAACGTTTGCACTCCAATATTATACCAGGGGCGGACCGACTATTGTACGAATTTAAATGAGAAATTCGTACACGAAGGACAGGAGCATAAATAACAAGGCAGCAGCCACAACATTCATTCCCGCACCCATTCCTACTATTAATCCAAGGAACCAGAAAACACGCTCCGCAACCCAAGAAATCCCTAGTCTTCCTATCTAGGCCAACTCCTCATAGCTTTACCCCTAATCTTCGTAGTCAAACCGTTAACCAGAAAGCCATTACAGATATTAGTCAATTCAGACATCTAAACGATTTATTTAAACAACTCCCCGAAATTGTTAACCGGGATGAACTGACCAGGTCTGTCACTGACTTATTGCACGAAATGAAAGCTGTCACCAACAAGTTGGAGAAATTCACTATCTATAACAACTTTGTCGCTGGAATAGATAAATATGACATCTAGACAGATAGGTAGGAGTTCAAAACCGAAATCATCTCAAAATAATTTTCTGTAATGAACGTGGAGTTTTTAATAAACTTCATCTCATCAGACATTATCTCGACATTCATGAACCAGATATATTCTCGTTAATCGAGACGTTCCTTAAAACTAACAAAACTGTTAACTTTAGAAACTTCGAATATAGTCTTTTTAGACAAGACCGCCCCGCTAATGTCGGTGGAGGAGGTATCGCAGTATTAATCAAAAACGGCATCAATTTCCAACTGCTACAACAAAATAATTCTTCTATTGAACATATCGCTATATTGTTAGACAATGAAAATAAAATCGTTGGAGCTTACAATCGTCCCAATAATAAGCTGAAAGAGATCGTGGGTGGGTGACTTAAACTGTAAGCATCCGCTATGGGACTCCTATGCTAAATATCCTAACACTAACGGAAATACTCGCCTCAGATTTTGTGATAACTGTGATTTTCAATACAGACGATCCCACCCATTTACCTTATTCTAACTACACTCCCAATACGCGTATAGCTAGCCATAGAGCGTAATATAAACAATATTTCCAAAATGAAAACCTTACCCGACCTCATCTCCGATCATGACTCCATCCTTATGATTATAGCACTACAAGCTGGATAAGATTCAGAAAAATTATCAATGAAAAGTTAATAATTACTGATAAAATAGAAAGTACAACACAGATAACAAACATAATTAAAATTTTCCAAAATATCATCATAACCGCCAGAAATAACGCAACTTCCCTTAAACCTAAATTCCAAATCTACAATACCTTACCTGATCATATAACCAAAATCATACATAACAAAAATAAAATTCGTAAAAAATGGCAAACTACCAGACACAGCAATGACAAGATAATGCTGAAAGATTACCAAAACTTAATTAATACGTTAGTAGGTACATGAATACAAAAATCACTGTTGGAAGATTTTAGAGAAACTAAAACCAGTGGATAACTTTCTCTGGAAAACCGCTAGATGCCTAAAAACCAACAATAACGAAATGACCAAAATTGTTGTTAATGGACAAGCTGTTCCATAATAATTTCACAAATAACACACAAAGTACACAACTACACAATAATATTACACAATTTGTTCAACACTACCTACACACAAATCACACACCAAATACAAAAAATCTGGCCACATATAATAAAAAATTGAATAGATGAGGCTTTTACTTGATGAAGATCCATACTGAACGATGAAATAAAACAATATAGTTTGTTTAAATCTTCATATATTTGAACTAATGTTCAATTTAAACTTGTTGACGCGTTTCACTAACACAGTAGCTTTATCAAAACGAATGAAGGTAAAATATAAAAATGTCTTAATATATACAGTGCTAAATCTATTTATTAAGGTTAACAATGGTATTAAAAGATATTACCTGGAAATTCATTCACTACAAACATTCCTAAGCTATCTTCTAGGTAAAGAGGTTCAATAAAGGAGACTGATTGATATCTATTTGGTCGTTAAGGAGATTACCTGAATATTTATTTTTGTTAATCTCTAGGGCTTCCAATAAATTTAAACTAAAGGATTTACCGACTACATGGAGAATTTCAAAATTTGGGTCGAAAATGTGTTGGTTTTCTAATAAATGATTTGAATAGTTAGAATCTAATTTTTTGTTGTCATAGCTACGTTTGTGTTCCGAAATTCTAGTTTTAAAATTTCTAAAAGTTCTACCGATATAAATTTTATCACAATTGTCATTACCACATTTTAATTTATAAACTCCTGATTTGTTTAATTTTGAAGATTTAGATTTATTATTTTTAATGAATTTGGATAAATTGTGATCAGTTTTAAAGGAAATATTCATGTCTAAAGTTTCTAAAAATGATTTAATTTTTAAGGATGGTGTTCCAAAGTATGTTAAGCTTTTAAATTGTCTATTATTTTTATCTGAAGGGAATACTTGTTCTAAAGTCTGTTTTTTTATCTTTTTATTTATGATATTGTCAATTAAATTTGGATCGTAATTATTATTAACTGCTATTTGTTTTATGATTTTTAATTCTTTGGTATAATTATTAATATTTAATGGGACTGTTAAGAGTCTGTGTATCATACTATTGAAAGCTGCTAGTAGAACCTCTTTACCTAGAAGATAGCTTAGGAATGTTTGTAGTGAATGAATTTCCAGGTAATATCTTTTAATACCATTGTTAACCTTAGTAAATAGATTTAGCACTGTATATATTAAGACATTTTTATATTTTACCTTCATTCGTTTTGACAAAGCTACTGTGTTAGTGGAACGCGTCAACAAGTTTAAATTGAACATTAGTTCAAATATATGAAGATTTAAACAAACTATATTGTTTTATTTCATCGTTTACATATAATAAAATTTATAACACCATACAATCGTTGAAAAATAAAGCTGCCCCTGGAAGGGATGGCATTCCTAACATTCTATTAAAAAATCTTCCTAAGAAAGCTCTTGTACAACTCACATATATAATTAAAACAGACAACTATCCCGATATATTCAAGATTGCCAATATCATACCTATCATCAAAGCCAACAAACAACCATGTTATGTGGATAGCTACAGACATATTTCCTAATTGAATAACATAGCAAAGGTCATAGACAAAATAATTTTTAAAAGAATACAAAGTTTCACAGACTAAAACCACATTATACCCCCCGAGCAATACGGTTTCAGGGAAGGGCGCAGTACTATTGCACAAATCATTAGAGTATTTAACCACGTCAGAGAGGGATTTCGAGAAAAGAACAAATCAGTTATGGTCACTATTGATATACAAAAAGCATTTGACTCTGATGGCTCGAGGGATTAATTTACAAATTAATCAAAATAAATTTACCTAAATACTTAATAAATATAGTGCACTCATTATGTTACTAACCGTAAGTTTTATGTAAGCATCAATGGAGGCTCTGCTAGACCTTTCCCCATAAAAGCCGGAGTTCCTCAGGACTCAATTCTATCACCTTTGTTATATTCAATATTTACCCACGATTTACCAACCACACCACAAGTCTGGACAGTCATGTATGCAGATGACACCTGTTTTGTAGCATCAGCAAAAGTCTCCGACACCGCAATACACAACGTACAGACACACATAAACACACAAATCATATCATACCTGAGGGAGAATAAGCTAACTATCAACACATCCGAGACATAGTATTTGTTACTCAGGAGAGTCGCAAGGAAAAACAGCCCATAGCCCATTGCAATATCAACTGTGCATTGACGGACAACACATTTTATCCAGTAACACGTTAAGTTATCTAAGATATACTCTACAAGGTATCATAAACGCTAATGCACATATAAAGAAGCAAGTTCAAAAAGCTAAAATTGCAATGAGCAGATTATATCCCATCATAAGCAAAAATAGCTATATCTCAACGGTGAATAAATTAATCATTTATAAACAAACCATCCTAGTGTATTTTACTGGCATAAAACACAATTTCCATACCCTGCAGGTGGTACAGAACAAGTGTCTCCGCATGACAATTGAATACAAAACATGCTACCCCAAACTTCCAAAAACCTCATGGTTACACGAACAAGTCGTCAAGGACTTCATATCAAAAATTTCATTTAATTTTTACAATCATTGTCTCCCAAAACATCTTCGTGAAAAACTCAAAGCCGCCAATCGCGCAGAAGACATCCGCGACAGTGAGTGTAGGCTTTTGCACGGGTCGCTATACACTGTAACCTCAACCTATAGTGAGATGAAATCATCACTATCTCTGGTCATAACTGGAACGCAGGATCCATTCGGGATATCTCTCCCTCGTTAGGTAGCTCAACTTATAACAGCTATAGCCGGAACTCTATAGATTCTCAAGGGTGAATCTTCGCCTTAATTGGAATTAAAGAAAATAACTCATGGGTACCAACTTATTTTTAATTAACCTCTGAATAAGTAAACAGAGTATGAATTTACACTTTTTAGCAGATCATTTATAAGGCCTCTCAACTAATGTAGAACGATATTAAAACTGCCCGATAACTCCATCGATTTATTTGTACAAATCACTTATTTTATATGGTATCATAACTAAACATTTCTGTTTTAGAAAAACTATTTTTATGTCAGAGATAGGTACGTCTATTCGGTCCCATGACCACTGCTAGACTCCTTTATTTTTGAGGGAAAAATTACCGGCTTGTCAAACGACGCTAAAATAATTCATGATTATTGGTTCATTTTGAAAATAGGGGAGGGCCTAAAGCCCTGAACATTACAATTTTGTAGAATATTCCGTTGGTGCCAAGCGCAAAAAATGTTTATGTAGGGAGTCATAATTCAATACCAGAGACAAAGTAACTTCCCACCCAGAAACAATTGGATGATGCCACAAGAGCAAGGAGCCTGCTCATACCCTCAGACGTTCACAAGTGGCTTAATATAATACAATAACTCTGAAATAAATGCTTTTAACAAAGTGTAATGAGGTATATTAAAAATCCAGACAATACAAGAAAAACATGATGGTGTGTGCGATACTTCCGCCAGCTTTTAAGTTCACACACATGTTTCTAAAGTTGATATTGAAATCCGTGATAACGGAGAAAGTGTACCTCCTACCCCACCTTTCAAATATATAGGGTTATTCATTACTAATTGAAAATAATTTAACAGTAGAATCCTGACTTCAAATTATTCAAATATGTAGCTGCTTACTGAGTTTTGTTTAAAAATTTAAAAATTATTTGTGCTCAGTACTTTATACCTGTTTTTTCTGCAATCAGTTGATGAAAATGGTTTTTTTGCTTGTCACAGGCAACACAAAGTTGACATTTACTGCGTACCGTTATTTGATCTAGCGCGTTAATAGTTATTTAACGAACAAGTGTATTAATAAGGGCGATTAACAATAGACGTAATTTAACGAGCGAGCGAAGCGAGCGCGTTAATCTTCGAGATTGTTAATCGCCATTTTAATTCACGAGTTCGTTACAAAACTTTTTCGTCGACCCTACTTCTGATTTTAAAATATACATAGAATTTTAAGAAATTATAACAATAAAATAAATAATGACGTATGACAGATACTAACACAGCTACTTGATTGAGCTAAAATTTCTATTCCACCATTGGCGTAGAATTTGGGAACGATTAACCAGTCACTTGCCCCTGTCATACGCCTGTGGTAGTAGCCAGAAACGTTTGTTCAACATAATTTAGGAAAAGGTGTAAAATGTCTACACTTTCTGCCAAATGCGAAAAGGATACGCAAAACAGTTTTAAAATACTGACCGCAAATCGTTTTTATATTTTTTAACAAAACTCAGAAAGCAGTTACATTTTATTTAGGTGTTTTGGGTTAAATCCTCATAATTTTAACTCAGGATTCTACTGATAAACTATTTCCAATTAGTAATAAATCACCCTGTATATAATTCAAGCCTATTCACCAGAAAATAACTGGTAGGCTTGATTTCTATTGAATTTGGCATCATATTAAATATGCTGGATTCAAATCCACGATTACGGTAGAGCATTATGGCGATTTTCGGTCAATCAAATCCACGCTAACCAAGATTATTTTACTTGTTTTGTGAACTGTTCATTTTAGTTAAAGTAAGTCCGCCATCAAGGACTTAAAGTATTGGTGGCTGCCGCACTATATGTATATGCTATACATCAATTTTTACAATTTTAAAAGATGTTTAAAATTCTAACTTGGCGTGGCTTCGTTTCCTGGCCAGCTAGATCCACAAAGTTGACCGTCCTTGACTTTTATTTATACATGAAAAAAGTCGGTTTTCTGAACACGTCCTTCAAAGCGTATAATATATGATTATAAAATAAACTGATGATACTAAAGTTAAATCTGAAATCATAGCCACAGTTTGTAGTACTCTTTCTGCATATCTAATGATGCATAATATTTATAATAAAATCATTACATATACTACCATTTACAAATGGTAATACCTACAGTTTGCGTTTGACTTGAAAATTAAATAGAATCTCACTTCTGATAAGAATGACATTATTCTATGAGGTACATTTAATACCGTGGTCAATTAAAAGTGAAATAAATTGTGGTTTTTTCACAAAAATCTCATATTAACCCTGGCATGAATGAATTAATTTACGAGTACCTATATAATTTTCAATAATTCCATATATTTTTCATCACTATCCGTACGTTAGGCCTACCTGTGCTTAAATTTGAAACTGTTATTTTTCTTCTTTGTCTATTACCTTATGCCCTTACAACGTCAGTTCGTTTAGGTTCACAACCCCTTTTTCCTGTTACCGACCTTTTGTTTTAACCTTTTATAAAAATGTTAACGTTTCCTTTTGAGTACATATTTCTACTAATATATTTTGCAAGTTATTGAATTAAGTTACAAAATTAATTAAAACCATTTTAGCTGAGCAGACTTTCGTTACTAAACTTGCGCTAGACAAATTTCTTCGGAAGTAGAAATACTAAAATTAGCTCTTGACCCTCAAATAAAAGACATTGAATCTGTCTTCAACTATTTTCAGTGTTCCAGCACCATGTAATATTTTTGTACTAAACATTATAATGAAATTTAGTGGAAGAACTAGAAGTGCCTACATCTGAAAAATTGAGAATTGGACAAACAAAATAAACACATAACGTTTATTCAATGAGCATATTCAACATAGCTTCATAAAACTGAATATTGATACAACAGCTTTTTGGGAGGTATTGAAACAAGTAATGCGCAATCATACATTGTTACATTCTGTCAGGAAATAGATCGGTCAAATTTCTCGCTTAGAAGGATTGCTGAAATTATTTCTTTTCTGTATACTCACGTGAAGTTTGAACATAATCTGTCATATAGTTTGTATTCAATGCCTCTTTTTGACGCTTTATCGCGAGTGTGTTTTTCGATTATGCTTCAGAATTTCTTCTACTCTTAACGGTGCTGATGGACCAAAATACCACAGTGGTTCAAGTTAAATGGATTCATACAATTGCTGCTTCCATATTTGGTTGGTTCGAATAAAATACAGATAGGTTTTGTAGTATTTTGCCTCACTGTATGTATTTATGGTGCGTAAAATTTATTGAGATAATGACGATGCGTAGAATAACGAAACTTCCGACAACTATAATCACTGAGTGAAATGTATAAATTATCAATGCTCCCTAAATGCTGTAGAGCAAGGTTAGGCGAGCTCTGATATTATTGGTAAAGACGCAGTGAAAATTATGAATTGCGATGTCTTCACTTTTTAGTTCACTTCTCGGAACCAAGAACCAAGTGTCTTTGTTTTAATAAATGGAGATACTTTTTAGAGAACATATAAGAATTGATCCTCTGATACGTTTCAATTTTGTCATTGTGCAAATTTAGTTACAGAAACATTAAAATATAAAGCTTCGTTCAATTTAACATTATTTTGACTTTAAATCTACACTAGAAAATCCAGTGTCATCTATTTTCGGAAACTATTTATCATATCGTGCAACTATAAACAAACGTCGAAAGTATTTATTTTGTCCCTGTTGTGTTACTTCGAACGCACTACCCCTGATATATGTAACGCGTCTATGCGTATGTTGATCTGTGGCGTATAAGTATCGCAACGTTATTGGTTAATGAACGTTCTGACATCTCGAGTGTATTCTGATTGGCTCGCTGCTTTGAACACGAGGGTTTTAGTTTGTCTGTGAACATTCATTGTTCGATGGGATAAGCCGTTGAAATTTTATTTCATATGCTCGGATGAAATAATTAAATATTTCACCTTATATTAAGGGATGACCGACGTGTGAAATATATTTCCCGGGTATCGTTGAAGAATTTTATCAAGTTATTGGAGATTATAGACCCGTGGGAATACCAATTTTTTTGGGAACAGATATTTCAACGTGATAGGTGTTTTTTTATGGTGTATTTCCAGTCAGATGTTAATTGTAAGTATTAGAATGCTTCTATAGTTTCATTAACTAGATTGTTCCTATTTATGACTAGAGAATTTGTCCCCTTATCTGATGAAGTGATTTTTCTTATAGTGCGTACAAAAAGGTGTTGGAGGGAAAACATCAGTTAAGTAGGCCTCAATTACCACATCTAGGGTGATAACAGCCCCATATTACGACCCGATCTGGCCAATTGGTAAGAAATATTTCAGTTTTTGGTGTATAGAGTTGAACATTCTAGTAATTTCGACCATATTTTCTTTGGCTACTTGATAGTCGAAATTGTGTAAAGTGAGTCAGAGCTATCTAATCAACACTTTGGTTATAGCGCAGTTGCCATATGTATTCTAGAGAGAAATGCTGTATTTTATAAATACACTTCAAATCCATTGTGTCAATATTTCAGGTACAAAAGATGCAATGTAATTAAGTCAATACCAATTTAATATATTTATTTCAAATTTCAAGCAGACTAATAATAATTAGTTTACTTGAAATGTGAAATAAAGTGTTTATGTATATTTCTTGAACGCAAAGTTTGTTGTGAAAAACTCGCCGATTTGACAATGTTGGAGAGTCGCTTCAATGTTCCGGCTTTGAGAACGAGATAGATAGATCGAGCTACGCGAATGAGACAGTGATAGTAAACAGTTATGTGAGGTGTTTATTCTCTTCATGAGCGTAACATCAGTATTTGTGTTGTGGTTTTGTGTGATAAATCGGTTATTATTGGTATTTATTGTAATATTTATATCGGTATATTTAGTGACAATAATGGCGGAGTGTAGCGGTGTTGGCGATAAAAAACGGCGTCGTAACAATTTAATTCGGGAAGAAAAAGTCCTCATATTAAATGTGTACGAAGGACTGCGTGCCATGGACAAACAGTTGGGTGTTAGTGACGCTGTGATTAAGTGCAGTTATTTAACTAAAGTTTCTGAGAGTACTATATACAATATTCTAAAGAAATCGCGGGACGGATCTTTGACAAGAGAACGAGGTGAAAACTGTAAACCGGAAAGTAGGGGAAGAAAGAAAATTGTTTTGGACGACCAAACACGGAATGCTATACGTAGGGAAATACATTCTTTTTATTTTAGGAATGAAATCCCCTCGGTAGCTAAATTGAGCAAGGTAATAGAAGCTGATGATACTTTACCAAACATCAGTGATAAAGTTTTGAGACGAACTTTAAAATTAATGAATTTTCGTTACCAAACAACAAGTAGAAACAGTGCCTTAATTGAACGAAATGACATTGTGGAATGGAGGAGAAATTATTTAAAACAGATACGACAGTTTCGTAACGAAGGACGGCACATATATTATCTTGACGAAACATGGTTAAATGAAGGCCACACTGTGTCAAAAGTGTGGCAAGACATGAATATACGAAGCAATCGACAAGCCTTTATGGAGGGTTTCTCTTCCGGTTTAAAAGCTCCCTCTGGGAAAGGACGTCGACTGATTATCACTCACATTGGCAGCGAGGAAGGATTTGTAGAAGGTGGATTACTAAGTTTTCAGTCCAAAAAAACTGTCGATTACCATGAAGAGATGGATGGTAACCGGTTTGAAACATGGTTTAGATCAATTTTAACAAAGGTAACTCCTGGTTCAGTGATAGTTATGGATAATGCTTCATACCACTCTCGTCGACTGGAGCAAATACCTACTTCAGCTAGCCACAAGAGGGTTATAATTGATTGGTTAGAGAGTAAAAGCATTCCGCACAACGAGGCAATGCTAAAAGTTGAATTATTATCTCTCGTACGGAATCATAAAAGCAGTTATATTAAGTACGTTGTCGATGAAATGGCGAAAGATTTCAACGTCTCAGTTGTTAGACTTCCTCCCTACCACTGTGAGTTAAACCCCATCGAGCTGGTTTGGGCCCAAGTGAAAAATTATGTTGCGAGAAAAAACAGTACATTCAAAATGGCTGACGTTGAGAAACTGTTTGACGAGGCGCTGCATACCGTTACTGCTGAGAGTTGGCGTAAATGTATTCAACACGTATTAAAAGAAGAAATAAAGTTTTGGGATTTAGACATACGTGTAGAAGTAATGACAGAACCACTCATTATCGATATAGGAGGAGAAAGCGATGATTCTGAGGAGTCGTCAGGGAGTGATACCGCTTCCAGTTAGTCAGACATTTTACAAGTGACCTCGCAACATACCTATACTTATTGGTAATTTATTTTGGTCTTGACAAACAACTTTTTTTTAGTTTTAGTAGTAGTAAGTTGGAATTGACTTTTAAACATTTTTTTATTTTGTTTTAACTCACTTATGAACAACTTGTGATAAGTTATTATTTCAAATGTTAAAAATTGAAATTCCAGATATTTCAGTATTCGCACCCTTAAACTATGATACGCTCATGGAGTTCACTTTAAATCGGTAGATAACCGATGACGTCACTTTACAGAATTTCGACTATCGACTTTTTTATATACATCTTATTATAGCTCATCCTTAAAAATGTGTATTATTCTTGGTAACACCCTGTATATACATAATGATACCTACCATAATAATTTCGTATTTCTGTTCTCTCAAATTTAAACGCCAGAGCGTACAAGAACATTTTCTATTTATTTTTTATTTAGGACTATTAAGAACCCTTCAAAAATGATGCGCTCATGAAGTTCGCTTCTGCAACTGATTTTATGGACAGTAAGAGCGATGAGTCACTTTACAGAATTTCGACTATCGAGTATAATGTATTTTTTTTGTTGATTGAAGGTCAACTAGTAGTTTATAGCTAGGTACATTATTTTCTTCATATAAGTTGGTATTTTTTGTTAAATGTAAAAAAAGGATAGTTAATATATTAAGCTCAAATAGCATGATAATTTTTTTGATCAAATATGAAATATAGCAGTTCATTTGTTAACTTTTGCCAGCAATATTAAGTAATATTAATATTAATCGATTAAGCTTTACACTAATAGAAGTCTTACTCGTACAAGTTTATGAGATATTTTAGTTTGGGGAACATTAATGGAAATTACTCGTACAGGGTATATGATTGTCAGAGAAAGTTAATCGATTAGGGGGGGGGGGTAAAGTTTAGATAGATATTCCATTTTGAGCATTGAGAATGTCAGCAAGTGTATAGATTGTTATTATTAACTTATTTCTCGTTTTAGGTTTCTCTTTTCTCCTCTTTTTTTCTTTCTCTTCGTTTTCTTCGTTCTCTTCCTTGGTTTTGGGTTTATGCTATTAATTTAAATAACCCTTCAGAGCTGGATCTAATATTCAAAGAATACTTGGATAAGGCTACGGTTTTTAAGGGTACTTCTAAAACTGTACAAAAGATTTAGCACTGTATATATTAAGACATTTTTATATTTTACCTTCATTCGTTTTGACAAAGCTACTGTGTTAGTGAAACGCGTCAACAAGTTTAAATTGAACATTAGTTCAAATATATGAAGATTTAAACAAACTATATTGTTTTATTTCATCGTACAAAATTAATTACTTGATTCAATGTTATCGGTGGCTTAAGAACAACTTAAATTGGAGATTCAGTCAGCCGAATATATCGCAGTCCAGGTGGATGAAACTACTGGTAGCTCAAACAGAACTCAAATGACTTTTATTATACGGCACATTATATCCGGTGTCGTTCACGAAAGGTTTATAAAATTTGTAAATCCTACCGGCGCCACAGCCGAACATTTATCGGAGATAGTTTTTAAAGAATTAGAGGTACTAGAAATTAATAAAACACCGGAAAAGTTAATTGGACAGAGTTATGACAGAGCTTCTACTATGAGTGGTCGATTAGGCGGAGTACAAAAAAAAATTAAAGAACGATATCCTCAAGCAAATTTTATTCATTGTTATGCTCACCAATTAAATTTAATTCTGAAAAAAGCAGCGAGTCAGAATAAAAATGTTAAAATTTTTTTGCTAATTTACAGGGATTTTCCACATTTTTTAGTCGATCTCCAAAACGTACAGCAATTCTCGATGAATTTCTTAAAGTACGTTTACCTAGAGCGGCACAGACAAGGTGGTATTTTAATACGCGTTGTGTGGAAACCGTATTTTTGTATCAAGCTGATATTCTGGCTTCAATAGAAAAGATAATTGAGGTTGAAGAAGACTCAAATACAAATAATCAAGCAATAGGATTAAAAACTTTTTTGCAAAGCGTGGATTTCCTTTATTGGCTAAATTTTTTCCATTTAATAATGCCTAATTGTGAAGTTCTTTTTAATCAACTTTTTCTTCTTCTTCTTTTGTTTTAAGGCCTCAGCTGCCAGGGCTATTCGGCCTGTTTTTTGCGTCCGGGATGATTTATGATTGTCTATAATATAGTTTATACGAAAGTAAATACAAACAGAGTGATACCGCACTTATTGTTCAAAATTTTATCTGTAAACTGTTCGGTTTTGAGGTTATATTTTGATGTTTGAAGCACTTAAAAATTTGGAGATGAGTTTAATGTTTTCACTGTTTGGGAATTTCAGCACTATGTCTTGCAGTGTGTAGGGGCCATAAACATTATTAGGAACCTTAACAGATTTATGAAGAAAATCTGTATTAACACTATTTAAGGAACAGTTGAAAAAGATGTGTGAGAGATCTTGTTTTTCACCGGCATGAATCCGAAGGTACTAAGTTGAATTTGTGTAGATATGACAAAGTGGCACAATGGTTGGATCGAATTCTTGAAGAAATGCAGATATCTCTTCTGGACAAATTGGAAAGTGAAGAAAACCATGGATTTTTTCTTGGATATTTTATGAATTGAGAGTATAGATTTTCTTTTGTCAAGCTGAGTGTAGAGAAAGTAGAATTCCACTAATCTAAGATTGATTTCTTAATAGAATGCACCACATCCGAATGGGAACCAGTTGGGAGGGTGGCACGATTTATAGTTCTCCCAAGATTTGCAAGATCATCGGCTCTAACATTTCCTTGTATAAGACTGTATCCGGGAATCCAGCCAATTCGTATGTCTTTCCCTTGCTGATTCAACTTGTGTAGTAGCTCCTTTATTTTTAGGACAAATGGATTAGAAGATGAGGAGAAGGATTTTTTAGAAATGCATTTTATGGCACTTTGGGAGTCAGAAAAAATTATAGCTTTGGAAAGGTCAAGTTTTGAAATTTTTTGGATCGCAATTAGTATAGCGTAACATTCTGCTGAAAAGATGGAGAAATGAGAGGGGAGTTTGTCACATAATGATAAGATGTTAGGAGAATAAATTCCGTACCCTACATTAATGTCAGTCTTAGAGGCATCAGTGAAGAAAATGGGGCCAGAAAAGTTGATAGAATTCATTTTGGCCAGAAAGACTTGATTACAGTCCGAATCTTTTTTAATTTCCAGATCTATCGTGTAAGTTTGACTAATTTGAGATTCGAGCGAGAAGTGATGACAAGGAAATTTGTTGAACGATTCAATGAAGGGAAGGAATTTAGATACTGATTGAAAGGCAAATATAATAGGAGGAGTATTTCTCAGTCTCCAGTATATGGGATCGGCGGCCCATTCTGTGAATAATTCTATAAGTGAGGTTTTTATTAGGTCTTTATATGCAACTGCTTTAGATACATATTTAACTGACAAGATTTCTCTACGTACCTCCAGGGGGGTCTGCCCACATTCAGATAACATGATGTTGATAGGAGTAGATTTTAGATAGCCTACTATAACCCTTAGGGCTTGATATTGTAAACGATCTAATTTTTTAAGTAGGTATTTAGAACAGCCACCATATAGCATGCACGCATTATCAAATAATGGGAGTATGGTCGCTTTGTATATGTTTAAAAGAGAGATTTGATGGCTACCCCACCATTTACCACATAGAGATCTAATTAAATTAATAGCTTTTGATACTTTGCAGGAAATAAATTCAATATGTGGTTTCCAGTTAAGTTGGTCGTCAAATATAGCTCCTAAGTACTTGACTTGAGATTTCCAAGGGATAGGTTGACTTCAAAAACATGGCATTGACGTGATATTGGTGAAAAAAAATATAGACTCATTTAAAATGTCAATTCAAAAAGTCAGAGACCATATTTTATTAAATGAAATATTTCCCGAAGCACCTTCATCTTCCTCAACATTTGGTGCAAAAAGACCAAGGAAAAATGAAGACTCAAAGCGCCAAGTTGCTTTGGAGGTTTGCGACATAATAATTTCTGAGATTAACTACCGCTTTAGTTTCAGTGATCATTTAGCGATTGCCCAGTTATTTTACAGCGACCAGTTCGAACAATATAAAATTAATTTTCCAGATCGTATTCTTAAGTCAATAAGAGAAAACTTTTCTAGTATTAATTACTTAAAACTAAAAACTGAACGATTTTAATAAGAGTTCAGAAGCTGTGCCAATGCTGCAATTGTTTATTAATAACAATCTCTCGGAAACTGTAAAACTGTTGACTATTTTATGTACATTACCAATGACAACTGTAGAAAGCGATGTTTTTCTACATTAAAGAGAATCAAGACATTTTTGCGTAATACTATGGGACAGGAGAGATTGTCGGCGTTAGCTATGTTAAGCATAGAAAAGCAATTTGTGAATAGTATTCATAATTTTAATGAAAGGGTTATTGATCACTTTGCAAATACAAAAGATCGAAGGCTTCACTTAAATTTAAAAAAGATTTAGATTAATTATTATTTAATTTAAGTTTGTCATAATTAATATGTATAGAAAAGAATAAAATTTGGTTGTTTTTTAAGAGAGCATTTTTTTATATAAAACAAGCTGGATAGTATACAAACCAGCCATTACTCGTAGCTATTTTAGTGAAAATATGATTTTTCATCAAAATAACCAGGCAGTTGAGTAGTTTGTATACTATCCAACTAGTTTATATACTAGCCAAGTAAATACTTACTTGGAATATTTAATGATGGTACAACATAAAATTTTAAATTGGTTCGATTCTTATTGATAATAAATTTCATTTCTTCAGAGAAATATAGATCACAAATCCTAAATGCGTACCTTTGTTTAGTATTTACGTCAACAACATCGTTTCTTCCTACAGCCAGGCACCATTGTCGTCTAATCTATAAATCAAAATATGTATAAAATCGTAATTACTTAATTAATTCAGAATAGCTTACCTCTGGATCTTTTTGTAAACAATGCAATATTTTTGTATTACTGCAACCAGGAATGGAACACATAAAAACTATTTTGATAATTACTATAATAAAGAGTAAAATTAAAAATTAAAAAAGTAACTCTAAAATCACAAATGTAAATTAAACAATATATTAACTGTCCACAGTTTGGAAAAAAAAAATATAACGGTACATGTTTCTTCTTCTGAATTAAGAATTAATTAAATTTTCTTTTCCGTGATCTCTGGTCCCTGTCGGAGTTATTCTTTGTCCATGAGAACGACGCTAACGACACTTGCGACGTGAGGAATAACTACAAATAAAAAACTGTCAAACATCGAGAGTGAGCACCCCATGAGCATACAATATAGGAAACAATTTTGACTTCCCGTCTTTTAACCTAACATCATTAAAACTGACTTATCAGTTGTGTTCGTTTGTATCAGTCGCGAGAACGTTTTCAAATGTCAAAGAACGTAGATGACAGTTAGTTATATCTTGCAAGCATCCGTTTGAGTGTCAGATTTGTAGGTGCGTTTTCAAGTATAGATCGAAGCTAGAACTACGGAAAAAACAAAGATAACAAATTTTTGGTTGTCCTGTGTGGTCTCATAGAAACCAGAATTATTCAATCAACAACGAGGTTTTCAAAATATATCTAATTTTAAAATCTTTAACGTCAATTATTTTTGTCACAATATTAACAACGAAATATTTGTGCAAAAACCATACTACGTCACAATACGTTTGACAGTTGCGCAAGATCATATCTTGTCTTCTTTGTATAATGTAACCAAACTAGGATGACCAGTTCTGGTATCGACCGAAGCGCCACTGACAGACACATTCTCAGTTACCCGTCTGAATTTGAAATAAGAACAATATTTCAAGGTGCCCCGTGTTTCAACGTGCCCCTTGTTCCCCTAATCTTTGCATTCTTTCTGAAACCAAAAAAGTGGATGAAAATATTTAAACGAGGATGATCACATCACATCACAGTCTATATTCCGGTTTAACACTATACTTTTTATATGTGAAAGAAGCATTTGCAATAATGCCAAACTACATCGAATTTTTTAATTTAAGATCCACAATATAATATACTCTAATCGTTTTTCCAAACTTCTCGTTCTCGTTAATCAATTTAAGTGAGGCATCCATAATCACCAGTTGTAAACCTCAATGGGGTTTTTTCCCGAAAATTATTTTTCAATATTTCATCTATAAAACCACAATTTAATTGCTTGACTGATATGAAGTAATTTTTTGGAATAACTAACTAGCTACCAATCAAACGATAATTAGTGTTACTTTGATACTATATAACATTCACCGGAAAATGTGACGCACAAAAGTGAACTTCGCTACAAGTTCGTTTCGTAATTTCCAAACCGGTTTGGTCAACTACGATTTTTTCTCTCGAAGTTTTATATAAGGGATTGTAAAACTGAATATAAATCGCCGTTAAGGTGTATATTCGACTAATAACATTTTTAATTTCCGTTCAAGCGAGATGCTTAAATAAAAAGGCCATTCACCCGATAGGCGAATCTACTTACATTTTTATTTGAAAATATTTATGAATATTTCACCACAAATCGTTTATAGTACAATATCACAAAAGATTTTTGATTGAACTTCGACCTTTGGAAGTTTTGATAGCAAATTCATTGTACAGAATGATTTGTCATTCAATTTTGTAAGGAATCCTTGTGGAATTGCTTGTTTGGACCTCATTAACATATTTTAATGTACCGGGTGTCTCAATAAAAACGTCTCTCAATCATATCTCTTCAACTACAGTAAAACTTCATGGAAAAGGTTCAAAAAAATTTACTTTGGGAGAAACCGGTAAATTTTTGTTTTTATTTATTTATTATTTCGAGATCTGATGGTCTTTGACACGTTAACTCTACAACCATAATATAGTATATTACATTACGAGTGCGGAAAGTGACACTTTTCACACGAGTGGGAAATATTGTAGCATGAGGCGTAAGCCGAGTGCGACACTCCCACGAGAGTGAGAAGTCACTGTCGCACAAATAATGTATAATATTTTTAGTGTTTTTAAATGAAACTCAAGGTCTCTAGTTAATTCCACAATATAATACAAGTTATTGAAAATTCTAAAAAATTGACAATTGTTTCGATAAATCAATATCATCGTTAGAATGACAGAAGTTACATTTCATTTTATGCCTACCTGATGTTTAGTAGTTATATTTTTGGCTAGACCAAGAAGTAACCTAACTTGTGATTGGCTTAATATATGTTTATAGAAAAAGAAGAAGATGTGATATTACAAATATTGAAGCTTAGATATTATTAGCCCTATGGTGATATCCTGGATATCATTTTTCCAATTAAGATCAGTATAACTGTGCAATGATATAGAAAACCAGGAAAACTATATCTGCTGATCTTTACAATTATCACTTAAGAAAACAGTTTATTAGTGGAGAATTCCCTAGATTTAACTGTTCATTGACAACTTCATATTGTGGGTTTCTTAAATGTCTTCTAATTTCTAGTTCTTCAAGGAAATCCAGTTCTTGTTTCTTTTCACAAATATGCAGCACTTCTAGTTCTGTGTTAGGTGTCAATGAATGATTGGTGTCAAGTAGATGTTTTGCGTAGTGGGATTTATCTGGTTGTTTTAATCTGTAAGCTCGTAAGTGCTCACTGTATCGTATTTCAAAATTCCTAAGGGTCTGACCCAAATAGACAGCATTACATTCTGGACATTTGAGTTTATATATACCTGACTTCTTTAATAGTGGTATTTTTGTTTTTACATTTAACAATTTTGTACTAACGTTACTTTCTGTTTTAAAAGAAATTGTTGCATTCGTTGCTGAAGATATTATCTTTGAAATATTATTAGAAATATTTCCTGCATATGTGATGGTTTTATAAGTTTTAATTTCATCAGCTTGCTTAGGATATATTAGTTGTAATGCCACTTTTTTCTCTTTTTTACTAATTAGTTTATTTATCATATCTAATGGATAACCGTTAGATGTTGCTATTTGTCTAATTGTATTAATCTCTCTATCAAAATTACATTTGTTCATAGGAACTGAAAAAGCTCTATGTATCATTGAATTATATGCTGCTAGTCTGTGTGAGACAGGGTAGTTAGAATTGAATGGAATTGTCACATCAGTCTGTGTTGGTTTTCGGTAAATTGAATAATCAAGTACATTATTAACTCTTTGAATTTTTAAATCAAGAAAATTGATTGAGCTATTTTCTTCAATTTCTAATGTAAATTTAATTTTCGGGTGTAAATTATTGATGTGGTTGAAAAACACATCTAATTGTCGCTCACTACCCATAAAACAAGCTAATATGTCATCCACATATCTATACCAAAATTAAATATTTTTCGAAATATTACTTTCAAAGATCTTTCTTTCTAAATTGTCCATAAAAATGTTTGCTAAAATAGGTGATATAGGGCTTCCCATTGGTAAACCTTCATTTTGAATATATATCTTATTGTCAAAAGTGAAATAATTCTGATTAATGCATACATCAAATAAATTAAGTATATCTGATATTATTCCTGGATTAATATTTTTATCTTCTAGTAATTTTCTTACAAGTATTAGACATTCTTTAGGAGGAATTTTAGTAAACATATTAGTTACATCGAACGATATGAGTTTATAGTTATCTTGCAAGTGGATTGATTTCAACTTTTTGATTAGTTCTATTGAATTTCTAATTGAGTACTGAGATTCATATCCGTAAGTTGAAATCAATCCACTTGCAAGATAACTATAAACTCATATCGTTCGATGTAACTAATATGTTTACTAAAATTCCTCCTAAAGAATGTCTAATACTTGTAAGAAAATTACTAGAAGATAAAAATATTAATCCAGGAATAATATCAGATATACTTAATTTATTTGATGTATGCATTAATCAGAATTATTTCACTTTTGACAATAAGATATATATTCAAAATGAAGGTTTACCAATGGGAAGCCCTATATCACCTATTTTAGCAAACATTTTTATGGACAATTTAGAAAGAAAGATCTTTGAAAGTAATATGTCGAAAAATATTTTATTTTGGTATAGATATGTGGATGACATATTAGCTTGTTTTATGGGTAGTTAGCGACAATTAGATGTGTTTTTCAACCACATCAATAATTTACACCCGAAAATTAAATTTACATTAGAAATTGAAGAAAATAGCTCAATTAATTTTCTTGATTTAAAAATTCAAAGAGTTAATAATGTACTTGATTATTAAATTACCGAAAACCAACACAGACTGATGTGACAATTCCATTCAATTCTAACCACCCTGTCTCACACAGACTAGCAGCATATAATTCAATGATACATAGACCTTTTTCAGTTCCTATGAACAAATGTAATTTTGATAGAGAGATTAATACAATTAGACAAATAGCAACATCTAACGGTTATCCATTAGATATGATAAATAAACTAATTAGTAAAAAAGAGAAAAAAGTGGCATTACAACTAATATATCCTGAGCAAGCTGATGAAATTAAAACTTATAAAACCATCACATATGCAGGAAATATTTCTAATAATATTTCAAAGATGATATCTTCAGCAACGAATGCAACAATTTCTTTTAAAACAGAAAGTAACGTTAGTACAAAATTGTTAAATGTAAAAACAAAAATACCACTATTAAAGAAGTCAGGTATATATAAACTCAAATGTCCAGAATGTAATGCTGTCTATTTGGGTCAGACCCTTAGGAATTTTGAAATACGATACAGTGAGCACTTACGAGTTTACAGATTAAAACAACCAGATAAATCCCACTACGCAAAACATCTACTTGACACCAATCATTCATTGACACCTAACACAGAACTAGAAGTGCTGCATATTTGTGAAAAGAAACAAGAACTGGATTTCCTTGAAGAACTGGAAATTAGAAGACATTTAAGAAACCCACAATATGAAGTTGTCAATGAACAGTTAAATCTAGGGAATTCTCCACTAATAAACTGTCTTCTTAAGTGATAATTGTAAAGATCAGCAGATATAGTTTTCCTGGTTTTCTATATCATTGCACAGTTATACTGATCTTAATTGGAAAAATGATATCCAGGATATCACCATAGGGCTAATAATATCTAAGCTTCAATATTTGTAATATCACATCTTCTTCTTTTTCTATAAACATATATTAAGCCAATCACAAGTTAGGTTACTTCTTGATCTAGCCAAAAATATAACTACTAAACATCAGGTAGGCATAAAATGAAATGTAACTTCTGTCATTCTGACGATGATATTGATTTATCGAAACAATTGTCAATTTTTTAGAATTTCTAATAACTTGTATTATATTGTGGAATTAACTAGAGACCTTGAGTTTCATTTAAAAACACTAATATGAGCATATTCCACGAAGTAGGGGTCGAGACAGTCAATTTTTATAATATTTTTCCTACGACCACTCATTTTATTAAACTTTATATGTAAATATGAGATCGTGTATATTGAGTTGCCTCACTAATCTTACGTTTTATTTGTGACAGTATTTGTTTAAATATTGTTTCTATAAAAAGTGTTCATGAATTTACAATTATTTTTATAGCGAAATAAAGAAATAACGATAATTAATGTTCATTTAAAAAATTACAATAAGTATGTACTTATTAGATACAACTGGGGGAAAAATTGAATTATTTGGGACCATAATAATTAAAAGTGAATTGATTATTGTTATAATAATAAATTAACAGTTTTAGAATTTCGTTGCTATTCCTTAGTTGTTAAATATACTCTTAATTCACTTTAATAGTAATACATTTCTCTAGAACAACATTTTAATTCTTCAACGACACACTGACATATAACAGTCTTCTTTTTTATTTCCCTTATCATTACTTACATAAACCATAGATAAATAAAACTAAACCGTAACATTAATTACTTGAACTCTAAAAATAGCTATTTTGTTTTAATAAAATGAAAATATAAGAAATATCATAATTAGATTAATGTAAATCGACTTACGAGATCTGATAACCATAATTCAGATCTGAATTAGCTCAGTTGGAAGAGTATCTGATTTGATGACCGGAAGGTTGTGGTTTCAATTCTCGGCGTCAATATTTTTTTTTCTTTCCATTATTTTTTATAAATAATTAGTTTTTAGTCCTGTTTTTATGTGAATAATATTAATAAGGAACATCAATTAATAATTACATCTGTAAATCTTACAGGATTCGCGGGTTCGACGGCTTATTGACAGCCGTGCGAAAAGTTACTTTCCGCACACGTGAGAATAAAGGTACTTTCCATGGGAGTAGCGAGTGCGATGAGTTACTTTCCTATGTGGTCGTAGGAAAACATACTTATTAACATCATGATTAGATAATACACATATAACATTACATTAAATGAAACAATTAAATGCCTATTAGGAAACCAAACCCTGCGAAACTATTGTCTTATCACAGATTATTCTTAAGATAACTATTCAGGTGATGACGTTGTCTTGCGGTAGCATGGTGAGGACAGAGTATAATGATGGTTGCTTGCCAGATTGCATTAAATGCCCATGCGTTGTACGAGTATATCCAATTCTCAATCAACTGAAAACAAGTTTTTCTTCCATCTTGATGAGTGTTAATATGGTGGAATTAGGTGTTTGCTGAATTTCTGACAATTTGCTCGTAGAATTGCTTAACACATTTACCCGTTTATTTCGAATTCTTCGAGAGGGATCGTTGGATCTACATTCCTGCGGACGAGTGAGTATGAGGGTGTTAGGGTTTTGACTGGTTGGGGTGGACGTTGCGTGGAGTTTAGTATGTTTATGGTGATGTTGTGATCGCCAGTGGAGTTTTGGATTTTTCTGAGCATTTTATTAACTGACATCGTAGAAGAGGTTTTGAGGAGGGCTGTTCTATTGAAATTTGCTTTCAGATAAAAGATGTGTCCGTTTAGAAGTTCAAGGGTGTTTAAAAGGGTGAAGAGCGATTTTTGGGTTGAATATTGGGGTGGGAGGTTTCTGAGATTAAGGGTTTGGGTGTATGTTGTGTTGTTGGCGGGGGTTGATGTGGGGTTCTTGAGGGAGGTAGAAGCTGGGGTAGATCGGGGTTTTGTTTTCCCGACGAGGATGAAATCATGCTCGCCGGGACCGGATGGTTGTCGGGAAATGGAGGGAATGGGGATCTTACAGAGGAGGCGTAAGATCTGGGTGGGGGGATGAGATGGAAGTGTGTTTTGGGGTTAACGTGGAGGAGTTTTGAGGGTTTGGGGTTGACGTAGAAGAGTTTTGAGGGTTTGGTGTTGACGTGTGGGGGTTTTGTAGGTTTGGGGAGGATGGATTACAGGCTTCATATATGGATGTATGGAGATAAATTTTTTTTACGATTTCGTCAAGTTCTCGGCGTAAGCATAGGGTTAACGTGGGGGAGTCATCTATGGATTTCTGGAGTTGATTTTTTTTTCGAGTTTGTCATGTTGTCGGGCAAAGTCGATGAAATTGGTGGTTTGGGGTGTGATGCTTTGGGATGTGGTGCGTTGGGATCTGCGGGAGCGTCTGGAGGACATTTTGGGTGTTTTTTGTGTTGAGAGTAGGTGTGGATGGCTATGAAAGCTAATACCAACGGCGGACTCACTGCTGGAGGGAGATGCCTCCCCAGTTAAGGGTGTCCTGACTTATTAGCTTTTGTGGGTGTTTTATATTTACCTGAGTTGGTATCCTTCCTACGTCTGGTGTGGTTTTTTATTGTATTGCTGCGGGTTTCTTCAGGATTCATAAATAAAATTTGTTTCGAATGGAACAGTAACAGTTCTAGTGACTACAGTGAACTGTCGAACTAAAAAGTTCGACAGAACACGTGAGTTTGTAGTTTGCAGTTGGAGGCGTCCAAGTTGCCGGTGAGGTCGACTATGAGTTGGTTTGAATCAGTGACCAACTCTGCTATTACACCTTGCTCTAACGATGGACTGAAACAAGTGGTTTGACTGTTGGTGGTGCCGTGTTTTTATATCCTGTTCTGCGGTGGGGTGATGACGCGTCTTTCGGTTATTGGTTGATTTTGGCAGGCTGGGTTCATTGGACGCGACATTTGATGATTGCGGGTCATGTTGTGTGATGATAGAAAGAAGCGGTTTCCAGATTTCATTCAATTTTCTACTGTCATCTCTGATTTTCAATGAGTGTGGTCTTTTGTGAACGGGCTGGGGCGATGGTTTTTGTTTTATCAAAAGCTGTGGAATGGTAGGTTTTAATATGGTGCTGATCTAGTGTCCCGATTTCTAACTGAAAGTGAATGGTGGTATGCTCTGAAATGGATTTGTTTGCAAGTTTTCCCGATGTAGGAGCGAGTGCAAAAAGAACAAGGGATTTAATAAACGCTGTGGTTTTCGTTGGGAATTTTGTCCTTCGTTGATTTAATGAGTTGTAAAAACGGTTCGTATTTGGCCGGTTTTGAAAATTCGGATGGTTCAACCCATGAACTCAGCCATATATATAGGAGGTAATTTTTTGTGGGGATGTGGCAATTAAATACCAAGGTGTACTCTTATATATATTCCAAGATTTAGAATATTATATATATTCATTATCAAGGAAACAATTAATTGTGAATAGTGGTAAACTTGTAAAATTTGTAATAAATTACTGTATATATTTTCAAAATAAAAACCAAAAAAACAATATATACTGACGTTAAATAACGTTATTTATTTTTCTTTAAAATCTAGTTCTTTTTGTAAAATTTAATATAATAGTGGATTACGAAAGTGAACTAAAATAAGCAAGAGAAAGGCAAAGGCATGCTTATATATTTTCCTATCTCGAGATATCTCAAGAAACGTCTTAATTTAAAGCATGTTTTCTTTGATATACATATTACCCCGGTACTATCGGACGGAATTTGACAGTTTTGAGCTTCTTGAAATTGACTTTCCTTGTACTACTGATAATGACTTCAATTATTCCATTATTATTATTACTTTCACTAAAAAAACCGTGTTAATGAAATTAAAGTGGAAACAAAAACAATTAGATATGTTCATTATCTATCCAAACATATACTTATACAAAGAAGTACATGTAGGTCATAATAAATCAATAATAGAAAATACAATAACTGTCAGCGACATAAATATTGTAAATTAGAGACTGGACATATACATAAATAAAAGATAGAAGCGAGAACAAGATTACAATATCGAAAAAGAAATAGTAACAATAAAAGATAGAACAAAAAATGAGCAGAAGTAGAAATAGTACTCAAAAAGGGAATTGACAAAATTCCTGAACAGTACAAAAGCACTCCTGTAGCAGAATACGTTTGAGATTTTTTTTTATAATTAAAGTTAGTGAGATTGGAATTGCAATACCGTTTGTCAAATAAATTAAACAATCGCAGATCCAATTTAATACATTGGGTTGGTAACCTAGATTTGGGAAGAATAAGATTACCCGCATCCCGAGTATTTTAATTATGAATCACAGTATGTTTATCAAAAAAACCTAGATTCTTATGTTTCCAGAATGAACAATCAAAGAACCGGTAAAATATCGTACCTCTGGAACAACGGCTGACATGGATCGTTATACTGTATCAATAATGCGAGCTGCAGCCTCTTGAAGGAGAAAAACCTTTCAGGCTGCAGCAGTATTTCCCCAAAGCGAAACACCGTACAATAGAAGGCTTTGAATCATGGCGAAGTATACCGTTTTTATTGCTACGACAATGTCTCATTTTTCGCAGAGCAAAGATCTGGATTGAATGTCTCGAGCACAAATTGCTGATGTGTGCGGACCAGTTTAAACCAGCGTCGAGTGTGATTCTCAATAGGTTAGTGGCCATATAAAAAACAAAACAAACATTTCTCGAAAGTTGAAATATTTCATGGATTGAAACAATAAAAGAAAAAGCTATAAAATGTGCTCAACGAGTTTGGCTTAGAGAAGAATGTAAGAAATGGTTTAAAATAAGGGACTCCTTAGACAACTACATAAAAGTTGTACATTCTGAACTCTCGTTCCAACTACATCCAGTAGAATTTGACTGTTTAGGTAACAAAATCAGAGAAAGTATCAGCACGATGAAGCACAAGAAATTTAAGAAACAAGAACAAAAGCTACATAAACTTGAACACACACAACATAGAATTCAATACTCTAAACATCATGAAACTGTAAGTACCTACATACCAACACACTTTGCACCACGATTTGAAAACCTTTCAAACACTAATTTTACAGATAGAGAAAAAGAATTATTAAATGAAGGTTTAAAGTACAGCATACCAACAAAATTTACGAATAATATTAAACAAATTATAGCTACAGAGTCAGAAATAGCTTTAAAATCTAATTCAAATAAGTTTCTTTATGAGAAACTAAAAATTGCCAATTTAATCAAAAATATTGAACCTTGAAAAGTTAAACGTCAAACAAAAAATGACATTACAGTTTTAAATTCAATAAAAAATAAAGTAGAAGATAATAACCTAACAGTTACAAAATCTGACAAGGGGAACGCTACTGTCATATTGACAACTAATGATTATGATTCAAAGATATATAATTATATAGAATCTAGCGATGTAAGAATTCTTAGAGCAGACCCAACAAAAAAGTTTTCTAATAATGTTAGAGACATTGTTAATAATTCAAATTATCTTTTCAGTGATTACGAAAAGAGGTCCATTATAAATAAGAATCCTCATTCTCCACAATTATATGGAACCGTTAAATTACATAAAATAACGAAACCAATTAGACCTGTAGTTTCTTATGTTAATATATTGGCAAAAACTTAACAATATACTTAATAGTTACGGATATACATCTAAATATTCAATTAGAAATTCAATAGAACTGATCAAAAAATTAAAAGCACCCAACTTGCAAGATAGCTAAGCTTATTTCATTTGATGTTACTAATATGTTCACAAAAATTCCTCCTAAAGAATGTCTAATACTTGTAAGACAAAAATATTAATCCAGAAATAATATCAGGTATACTTAATTTATTTGATGTATGTATTAATCAGAATTATTTCACTTTTGAGAATAAGATATATATTCAAAGTGAATGTTTACCAATGGGAAGTCCTACATCGCCAATTTCGTCAAACATTTTTATGGACAGTTTAGAAAGAAAAATCTTTGAAAGTAATATTTCAAAAAATGTTTTATTTTGGTATAGATATGTAGATGGCATATTAGTTTATTTTATGGGTAGTGAACGACAATTAGATTGATTCTCCAACCACATTAACAATTTACACCCAAAAATTAAATTTACATTAGAAGTTGAAGAAAATAGTTCAACCAATTTTCTTGATTTAAAAATTCAAAGAGTTAATAATGTACTTGATTATTCGATTCACCGAAAACCAACACACACGAATGTGACTATTCCATACAGTTCCAATCATCCCATGTCCCATAAACTAGCGGCATATAATTCAATGATACATAGAACATTTTCAGTTCCTATGAACAAATGTAATTTTGATAGAAAGATTAACACAATTTAACAAATACCAACATCCAACGGTTACCCATTACATATGATAAATAAACGAATTAGTAAAAAAGAGGAAAAAGTGGCATTACAACTAATATTTCCTAAACAAAGTAAAGAAATAAAAACTTATAAAATCATTACATATTTCAAAGATAATATCTTTAGCAACAAATACAACGATTTCTTTTAAAACAGAAAGTAACATAAGTACAAAATTGTTAAATGTAAAAACAAAAATATCACCATTAAAGAAATCTGGTATATACAAACTTAAATGTCCAGAATGTAATGCTGTCTATTTGATACAGTGAACACTTACGAGCATACAGATTAAAACAACCAGATAAATCCCACTACGCCTGACATCTACTTGACACCAATCATTCATTCACTCCGAACACAGAACTAGAAGTATTGCATATTTGTGATAAGAAACAAGAACTGGATTTTCATGAAGAATTGGAAATTAGAAGACCCTTAAGAAACCCACAATATGAAGTCGTCAATGAACAGATAAATCTAGGGAGTTCTCCACTTTTAAACTGTTCTTAAGCGATAATTGTAGAGATCAGCAGATATAGTTTTCCTGGTTTTCTATATCATTGCCCAGTTATACTGATCTTAATTGGGAAAAATGATATCCAGAATATCCCCATAGGGCTAATAATATCTAAGCTTTAATATTTGTAATACATTATCTTCTTTTTTCTATTAACATATATTAAGTCAATCACAAGATAGGTCACTTCTTGGACTAGCCAAAAATAATTATTAAACATCAGGTAGGCATCAAATTAAATGTAACTTCTGTCATTCTGACGATGATATTCAGATAATATCGAAACAATTGTCATTTTTTTAGGATTTTCAACATTTTTCAATATACTGTGGAGTTAACTAGAAACAGTAAGTTTCATTCAAAACACTAACCATTGTTCTGTAACAACATAGACATACGAATTGCTAAGGAAAGAACATGTTATTTATTATGTAGCGTTTTCCATTGATTGTATTATCTAAAATAAAGGAACCAATTATTTGAGCACAGCATCACCGATTTTATCGAGCTTGTTATTGAATCTCTTCCATCTTATTTTATGACCTTTACTACTTATTTTGAAATATTATCGTACAATCACTTCAAATGTAGCTTCACCTGACCTCGCCTTAACGCCTTTATCGGTGATAACCATAATGAAATAATTAGTCAATTTTTAGGAGTCCTCATATAATGAATGTAGTGTTCTTTATCACTCCATCGCGTCGTGCCAATCATTAGACTTGCCACAATTTTAAATGCCAATCACAATACCACTGAATTCGCAATAAAATTATTATTTGAAATTGACCGTAAAGAAGGTAGTCAATCACACAATGGCATTTTCTGTATACTGTTTGCTTTCGAGTGCTACCAAATGTATTAAGAAAAAGAGTTAGTGTAACTGGGGAAAAATTTAATTAAAAATATCATTGCCAATCATACCAAGTAAGGATGAGGAGTGTAATTTTAGGTCCGAATTTTAGACAATTTTATTGTTTCGAAACTACAACTCATTGACGAGAAAATTACGAAAATCCTACACAAATATCCCTGATATTATACTTGCTTCTACTCGAAAGCTATGTGTATATGTCAAGCTGCAGAGATTTTTTCATGTAAAAACTAGCTGTGTCATTGTTTGGAGAATAGTTTTTTATGATATGAGATGTTTTTCACTTGTCTTTACTATTCACAACTTTGTTCTAAACAATTTTATGCAAAAAATCGCTTTTTTTAGTTTTTTTGCTTAGAAAATTAAAACTGTTAGGGTAATCGCATTGGCGTCAAGAAAGAAATTGTAAATAGTGAAAACACGAAGAAAATTACAGGTCGAACAACTCGATCGGACCGTTAGTTTAGGAGAAAATCGGGAGAAACCGGCTATATTGCAGTTTTTTTTTAAATTATTAATTCTGTTAATTTTTGAATCTGAGCACAGACAAGGAGAGTACTCAGAAGTAAAAAGAAGAACTACTTACAACACCAAATAAGGGAAATAGACAGGGATAGAGGCATGAATCAGACAAGGAAGTTCTTTAGGGAAGTAAAGAGAGTGAGGAGGAATGGGAGTGTAGGAGGAACGAAAGGCATGAGAAATTAAAGTGGAGAACTGATAATGACGGAAACGGAAATTATTGAACGATGGAAGGAGTACTTTAAACAATTACTAAATATTGAAAGGGAGGCAGAGGAAGAAGAAGATATTACCTTCCACTCAGTGGATATAATAATACCACCACCAACACTCCAAGAAGTAAAAAATGCGGTAACATATCTCAAAGATCATAAAGCACCAGGCAATGATGGTATAAATGCAGAGCTGTTAAAAAAGGGAGCAAATGTTTTACAACAAAAAATATAATTTGAAATGATCCTGAATATATGGGTACAACAGAAAATGCCTAAAGATTGGAGCGGAAGTATCATAATACCTATACATAAGAAAGGAAACAAAGAAGAATTTAGAAATTATAGAGGAATATCACTTATATACACAACATACAAAGTATTGGCAACCATACTACTGAGAAGGTTGGCTCCTTATGCGGAAGACGTTATCGGCGACTATCAGTGCGGGATTCGTGGCTGGAAGGTCAACGATAGATGAAATATTCACGATCAGACAAATATTAGAAAAGAACTGGGAATTCAACCGGAATGTTCACGAAATCTTTGTTGATTTCCAGCAAGCATATGACTCTATAAAAAGAAGCAGGTTGTGGGTGACAATGCTAGAAATGGGCATCCCAAGGAAATTGGTGGAGCTAACACAACTCATATGCACAGGTGAGGATAGGAACCAGAACATCAACTCCATTTTGGGTAACATCAGGACTCAGTTAAGGAGATCCCCTCTCACCGTTACTATTCAGTTGGCCTTGGAGTATGCGGTTGGTGAAATAATATCGGAACTAACTGAAGGTTTTGCTAAGCAGGGTTCAAAACTATTGTTGGCTTTAGCTGATGATATAGATACGGTGGCTCATTCAACGGGAGATATCAGAGAAGGGTTCTCGCAACTCGAGGAGGAAGCAGGTAACCTGGGTCTACGAGTAAATTAAGAAAAAACGAAATACGTGGTAGTAACCAAGAACCCAAGACCTTGAATCAGACAGAATATTTCCATTAATGAGTACAACTTTGAAGTGGTTAAGGAGTTTAAGTACATAGGAGCGATAATTACAGATGATAATCGAGATGTCTCTGCAAGAATAATGACGGGAAATAGGGCGCTATATTGTCTTACAACACTCTTGAGATCTAAACTGTTAAGAAGACAATCCATATTTACAATATACAAGTCAATTATTCGCCCGGTGGTTACATATGGCAGCAAAACCTGAACCCTTAATCAACGGGAACTAAATAAGCTTTTTGTCTTTGAAAGGAAGGTTCTTAGAATGATATTTGGAGAAGACGCCACAATGCCATGTTGTCAGCGCTGTATAGCAGTGAGAACATAGTCAGACACATAAAGGCTAATCGAATTAGATTGGCAGGGCATGAATTAAGATCAGAGGACCACATATTGTTAAAAACACTATTCCTTGAGAGACCAGTTGGTAGAAGATCAATAGGCCGACCCAGGAAAAGATGGAAATATGCCGTCGCAGCAGATGTGTCTAGAATGGGTGTCCAACAGTGCGAAATGGAAGTACAAGATCGAAGAAGATGGAGGGCGATAGTGGATGCGGCTAAGACTCACACAGAGTTGTAGTAGGGCCAGGAAAAGGAAAGAAAGGAAGGAATTTTTGAGTTGCAGCGTATATCCTCTGGTCAGTATTAGTTTTCAATATAAACTTTATATGTGCAAAAATCAGCCACCGTCCGATGCATAGTTTTCGATCTGTGGCCATTTGAATTTTTTACTATGCAATTTTCCGGCAGGCCTGAATGTGACAGGTATGGTTCCAAAAACGATTTCGAAAGTAAAATTTTCATACTTCAAAACATTCATCTTGGTATTGTGATATTCTTATTTGTTGCAGATATATTTAAATGAAAATCTTATGAAATACGCGCGAGCAATAGTAGCAAATAGCGACGTTTAACGATTAATCAAATGATATACAGTAACTAGATTAATCGAAAATTAATCAATTAGTTCTTATATTTGTCTACTAGAAAGTGATATACATTAATATAACTTAAAAATTATAAAATGCTAAGAAAACACATGTGCAGTTTTCTAAAGATAGCTATTTTTATTGCTTCTTTGAAATGTTTTTTATAATTTAGACGAAATCTCTGTAGCTTGGCCTAATATTCAAAACCCGTTTGATATTGTATGTACTCGTACATAATTAGCAACTGAAAATATTTTACTAATTTTATTTTATCTTTTTCAGGTAAGCTGGTTGAATCAAAACACTCAAAATTAGTGGTAAGGAATTTTTAATTTCGTCAATATTATTTGAATAGGATATGGAAGATTTTTCAGGATTTTTTTTATTTTAAGATCTGATAATTAAAATATATTTTTTTCTAAACACGGTGTTAAAGAGGTTCAATAGTTGTCTCTAGGCAAACCTGAAAAATGTGTTATATGTCAGCTAAAATAAATAAGAAGAAGATCCTTGTTGTTGCGTCAGTAAGATGGAGTCTAGAATGTAAAAGTTTGTTCTCGTTATAATATTTATACAAAATTAGAGTAACAATTTTTCTTTCAGTAAATAATTTTTATTTAACATATTCCGTACAATATTTATTTGAACCTAACACACGGTGAGGCAATTGTATTGAAATAGATCTAAAATATTAAAATTTTCAAAAGAAAAATTCAATATTTTGAAACATTCAGTTGTTACTAGGCTCCGAAAACTTACCATGAAAGAATATTATTTTCTTAGAGTTATTAAAAATTGTGATTTTAAAAAACATTTGACCACATAAGAGATGGTGTTAGAGTGAAGAATCTATCCATTATGATCAACTTAGATGAAAAAGAAGCTTTCGACTTCGTATAGTTCGAAAGGTTACTGCATGTATTAATAATAGCAGAATTCCAACTAATAAAAATACATTTTTATATTAAAATAGATAATGCATTCGAAGCTCATTGTCAAATCAATACAGGAGTCCCACGCGGCTCAGTACTGTCCACATTTATACTAAATTTTCGCATATGACTTCCCCACTAACCCTAGAATCCTCACAGAAATGTATGGAATTAAAATATTTAAATAAACGCTCTTCATGCGTGCCATTCCATAAAATGCGACTCGGTTATTGTGGGTGTCTTGAAGCCAATGGCTCGGTTACAGTTAATAGCTTTACAACTTCATCTGTAAAGGGTAAAGCTAGGTATAAACTGTGGCTCGGTTTATGAGTAACACTTGTTACCATATACCATATATTTTTTGGCACAAAACCGGCCCTTGTCTCTTCTTTTGTAATGAGCCATAAATCGTTTTGATAGGCAAAGTCTATATTATCTTAAGGGTTCTTTCAGATTACCATTCTAGAATCGCATTCAGGAATTTTATTTTAGAATAGTAATGTGAAAGAACCTTAAGAACATGTAGATTTTGCCTATCAAAATGATTTATGGCTCATTACAAAAGAAGAGACGTGGCCCGGTTTTGAGGAAAAAAATATATGAAATTAAAATTAAACTAAAAATTTAATATTGGGCATACATCATTAAGTATATATGTATTTCATACTTTGATCTATAAAATCTTGTTCATAATTGTCGAAATTTTCTTACTGTAAAAGTGATTTATATTTAAGTTATATTAGTCATAAAATTAATCGCAAAACTTATATATTTATATTCATACCGTTAATCAGATAAATTTCAATAATTTAAAAGTTTGAAGTACACAACTTAATGAGCAGCGAAGAATATTTTGATTTTTAATAAGTTTATTGGGATTCACATTGTACTAGGTATACCTACATACATTTTTTTTAATAAAGTATGGCCAAAAAATAAATCAATTTTCAAATATAAATCTATTATACTATTATCATTTGAAAGCAATCTTATACAACATAGTTGTTTTTGATTATATTTTAATTGAACTTCGTCAACTGGCGTGGACATTCAACTAAATAAATAATCTTAATCTGACAAAGTTAATGTCGAAATTAATAATTTATTATGTACAAATTTACAAAATGTTACAAAGTTGAGTTGTGAACGCTGAATTTCTATGGTTTTAGACCGGACGACACTTTATGTTACGATTAGATGAATTTTAAACTAACTTTGTTATTGAGCGTTGAGCTCGATCCGATGAGTGTGTAAAACTCGCGTCGATGTATGTGAAACTCGCGTCTAGAAGTGTAGAACTGGCGAGTGAAAAACTAACTTGGTTGTTGAGCCTTGCGCTCGTTTCGACGAGTTAAAAACTAACTTCGTTGCTGAGCATTGCGCTCGATTCGATGAGTATGAACTTGATGTTGAGCGTTGCGCTCGTTTCGATGAGTTTGTAGTACTGATTTCTTCACGTTGTGAGACGTGTTAAGTAGAAACTGCGAGGGGTGTGTTTACACGTGGATTGGGTTGACCAAACGAAAATAAATATTTCCTATTGGCCAGCATCACCTGACTTGTCGGTTTTTTCCAGACAAGATTCAACTATGGGTGCCGCCAATAGTAAGTTGAGTTTCTATGGAGTACAACAATAGCAATTGTAACCTATTTACTCAGAAGGGTAATTCAAAAACGTTTTTCATGTCTTCCGAACCTCGACCATAAAATACTTGCAGAATTGACACTAAAATTAAGGTTTTTACAATCCAGTATACAAATAGGGTGAAACGTGCTTTTTTCTCACTTCTTAACTATAGGACAATGTCGACTTTCAAAAAGGTGTCATTCATCTGCCCATACAAAAGAATTTACAATCATTGTTGGAAAACGTGATATTTACAAAGCATTCTGAAAATAAATTTAAAATATCCTTTGAATTTACTACAATAGACAGATCTTATCAATTCTGCAACATATTTCTACAAAGCTATAAACTAAAATGAATTTATGCCTTAAATATATACAATAAAAAAAGGGAAGGCATACAAATGTCTCACATATTTTAAATGTATCTTAACAAATAAATTTCAAGATTTTACAATCTTGAACAATAGTTTAATTAAAGTATTTTTAGTGTTTGAGAATTGATACATTGAGTTAACGTCCCTATCGATAAAGACAATTTTAAACAGGAACGAATATATTGAAAAATTTATTGTGTGACTTAAAAACACAGTGAGGTGTTAACAAAAACTAAGTAAATAAAACTGTATGAAAAAGGTTTACTGATCAAATTATAAGCGGTTGGTTAGAACAAGGTTCGCGATAAAATGTATTACACCGTTGCCAAGCTGTCTGAAATTGATTACACTTGTAGAGAAAACATTAAGAATATTGCTACAGTCATAGTTCTTTAACCTTCCAGTGGTGGCGCACTTGTCTAGGAGACCGAAGAACAGAAATATCGCCATGGCTACGAATAGGGAGGGGGCTGTTGGCTATCGCTTGGCGTATTTTAGTTGTCTGAGGCGACAGGCAATCAGTATCCATTTGACTGTGATCGGGTTAAAGTATCGTCTGCTGTGCCTGTTTTCGTTCCCAGAATCCTACGCCACCACTCAGCGAAGCCAGTTTTAATTTGTCATTTTTTTATTTCGAGGTAATTTGTTTTATTCTTTCTGTTTTTTATCAATATTAATTGTATATTTTTAACAGAATATATCATGTGCGCCTACGAATGCAGTGCAATGGCAACTGGTGCAAGCACCATGCTATGAAACATACTAAAATACACGACAACATGAGGTGCGACATCATCGAAATGCCACCTGACAGAATGCCCAAGGTCGTGGAAACTGAGATACCATATCACGTCAACTTGAGTGGCAGATCCGAATGGGCCCAGGGAGAACCTCAACGCATGTAGAACAGTATCACCTGGTACACCGACGGGTACAGGAGCAGCCGTTTACGGCGTCAGACCCAGGCAAAGCATAAGTGTTTGCCTTGGCAAAATGACGACCGTATTTCAAGCAGAAATAGCTGCACTAATCGAATGCGGCAGAACATGCATAGACAGGAAATATAACAAAAAGACCATCTATGTGAACACGGACAGTCGGGCGGCCCTTTTGACCTTAGCAAGCCACAGCTATACGTCGAAGATAGTGTGGAACTGTCACAATACCTTGAAAACCTTGGCAAAAGACAATAGAGTAATTCTTACTTGGGTGCCAAGCTATACAGGGGTAGCTAGAAATGAGGGAGCTGATAAGTGTGCCAAGAAAGGAGCTCATCTCACCTTCATGGGACCAGAACCAGCATACGACGTTTCATACAGCGCCGTACGAAAAACTGTTTCCAACTGGGTGTCGCTTGAACACCAAAAGCGCTGGAACAGAATCACGGGACATGCTCAGTCCAAAAGAATGCTAAAAGGACCATCGAGTTCCTACGCAGCAAATGCTTTTAGACTGGGTAGGAAAGAACTGCGAAAAGTGGTAGGATTCATAACTGGCCACTGGATATTCAACGCACATCTAGTGAAAATGGGGATTGAAATAACAAATCCCATTTGCAGGATGTGTGGAGAAGTAGAAGAAACCGCAAAGCATGTGATCTTCGATTGCCCTGCCCTGTGCAGAAGGCGAGCCTCCTGTCTAGATATCTTCCTAGGCACAAATCAGGAGGGAATGCAGGAAAACATAGTCCGACGAATCTCAATGTTCGCTAAGAATTTAGGATGGGACTCTGCTTAATACCTGTGAGTGGGGGTGCACAATAAGCCAATCAATGGCTGAGCGGCAACAATTAGGGCACCTGAACCCTAACCCCCTCGTGACTAAAAAAAATGTGCTCCTACGAAAAAGAGCAGGCCCGGCTTTTGCTAATGTTGCAAGAGGTGGGAGCCAACGAAGAAGGTGTATTCGAACAATCTGATGATGATGAATCGGATCACGAAAAACAAGATTTGGAGAGCAGTGATACAGAACAAAATATGTCTGATGCGGAAGATATACCAAATTATAATTCCACCAAATATTCATACATCTCCAAAGTTGGTAAACTTCCAAAAATTGTGGAAAGAGGTAGAGCTAAGCAGAGAAACATAATAAAACGACTTCCTGGTCCCACACTCGTTACCAAAGCTTCAACTGATCCATTACAAATATGGCAGTATTTTATACATGATGAAATGATAAATATGATAGTGCTAGGTACAAATAATCATATCGAGCCAATTGCCGATAATTTCTCTCGCAAAAGAAATGCTAATTTGACTAATTCAGTTGAAATTCGTGCTGGAATAGGTCTTCTATATATGGCTGGAATTTACCATACAAATCGTCTGAATACTGAAAATTTGTGGAAAACAGATAGATCTGGAATTGAAATTTTCGGTTTGACAATGTCCTTACAGAGGTTCAGATTCTTACTCCGTTGCATGAGATTTGATCTCTAAATAACACGTGCGGAGCGAAAGGCCTTAGATAAACTAGTATTCGTAGTTTCTTCGATGCCTTTACGTCAAATTGCAAGAATGGTTACCATATGTCTGAATTTGTAACAGTGGACGAAATGCTTCCAGCTTTTAGAGGAAGGTGCAGCTTTCGGCAGTACATACCTCCCAAACCCAATAAGTACGGCATAAAAGTATTTGCCTTATGTGGTGCTATAATATTTTACACAAGTAATTTGGAGGTATATCTTGGTAAAAATGCTATCGACAAGGATTTTAATTCTAGTAGCGCTGTTGTTCTTAGACTCCTGCATCACATTTTGGGAAGTGAGCGCAATCTTACAATATATAATTGGTTTACATCGCTATCGCTTGTTGAGACATTATATGTAGATCATAATATCACAACCCTAGCCACAATTAAAAAAAATAGAAAAGTACTACCTTTGGAGTTTACAAAACCTGTTCTTCGAGCAGTAAGTACTAGCATGTTTGGATTTAGAAAAATTTGCACCCTCGTTTCTCACATTCCAAAAAAGAAAAAAAACGTTCTTTTGTTGTCCTCGTTCCACCATGATGATGAGATTGATAAAGAAACAGGTGATGCAAATAAACCAGTTATCATTACAGACTATAATAGGACGAAATGAGGAGTAGATGTGGTGGATTAATTATATGCCAGTTATGATTGCTCCAGAAACACACGTAGATAGCCTACTGTAATACTTTCACTGGCCCTAAATATAGCAGGTATAAACTCTCAGGTGATCTATCATGCAAATAATCCCAATGAAAATATTTTTGAGAAGAAATTTCCTCAAAGATATAGCCAATAAACTGATTATGCCTCATTGACAGGAACGAGCTCATGTTCATGAACTTCCCAGCAATGTAAAATCTAGATTAGTAGAGATCTGCGGAATTCCTTTCGATGAAAATGACAACTTTCAACAAAAAACTGGAAGATTCAATTATTGTGGAACGAAGAAGAATCGGAAAACAAGATTTTCCTGCTGCAAATATGGAAAATTCATGTGCCTGGAGCACCTTATTGGTATATGTTCAAGATGCAATGGAAATCCACTGGAATAATTTGACTCACAAACTTTTACGGGAATGACAATATATTTATGTTTTGGATTTCATAGTCTTTGTTCTCAATAATTCGTATCATTGTTTAAGTTTCCAAGTTGGTGTTTATTTATACAAAATTATAAATAAGAATAATTAAAAAAACAAAAAAAAGTGTTTTGACGTGTAAATTTGAAACAATTAATTTCTAATTATAGTACAATTTCTTGAATGAACCTTTTGTTGAAAGTCATTTAATTTTTTTGAAGAAAATCCCACCCCCCTCCCATTCGGTCTGTGAGACCAGCGCAACCACTGGTGCAACAAGCTTTGGCGCCACCACTGGAAGGTTAATATACGATACAGTGATCAAGTGGCCCCGTTTACTAACAAAATGTATGGCTTCTTAGTTCGAAACTCGCGTGACTTCAATGATCGAGACACTTAAAGGCATTGTACTATGTCTGTGTTAGATCTAGAATTAAATACGCAGATGTTATTAGGAGTCCGTTTTATGACGTACACATTCAGAAACTTGAATTTCCCATTTTACTACTCTACACCTTTCTGACTTAGATTATAACAAATAATAACAGATATGCAAGTTAAAGAAAGGCCACGAAGAGGAAAGTCTGAGAACCGGTGCTTTAGACCATATAATCGTAGAGGGGTATTTTGATCATACAAATACAGACATTAAATTATCAAGATACTAATGCATTCAAAATGTTCGGAACTTTTCACATTATGTATAATTAATGCTGCAATTCTTATCAAAAGTAATATACTCCGATAACTGAAAATATCGAATCTCCTCACAGCACAGTTAGGTCATTAGCAATACAAACGTGTGAAAATCGTCAAATTTAATTTTTACGACATAAGTAATTTTTTATCAACATTATTTGGTTTTTATGATTTATTTTAATTAGCATATTTAGAAAATTTATTTATTAATAATTATGTAAAGGTAGTAAAACATCTACAAGGTTTGACCAATTTAAATATGGAAATTTCAACAATTATAGGTTAAGTACAAAATCGTTATTATTCTAAAAAAACTGACAGTGAATGTAATCACACAATATGAAATTATTTATTTGTAAATGTAATAGATAGACATTTTTTAAGTTCCTCTTAATTGTCCACAAATTTTGTTTTGATTTATATATAAAAAACTCTAGGATTAATTTGATACAGTGGTATAGTTTTAAGTTAGTATACTGTATTGTGCAAAAATATAGCAATATGAGAAATAATCCCAAAATTTTTTGAATATTCTGTACAAAGCAAACAAACAACTAGAGAAGCAACACAGTAGTTTCAAGTTAATGAATGGCCCTGAATAAAAATCTGAAGTTTCTGAAGTTTTCCATTGCATAGGTAACAGACCATGCTGATTCCGAATCCGTTAATACTTAAGCTAACACTTACCGATCGTCCGCTGAACCTTAAAACGGACGGATACCAAAAGCCACTTCGATTTTTCGTCGACTTCTTGTTTAAAATAACTGTTTGGAATTATTTTGCTGGTTCAAATAATTGTTTGTAATTGGTTGGACTGTATTATTTAATGAAATAAAATTGTACATCTGTAATAGTTACAATGCATTGAGTTAACTTCTCGAACCACTGTTTATCTATCGACTCTCTTGGCGGCTAGCCACAGACCTTCCACGTACAGACATACAAAAAGCTGACTTGGTATGTTGTGCGGTGTTGCCACGTTTCATAACATTTTAAAAGTAATTTTAACATAATAGCCCCCTCTTTGAAGGGATGCCTTCAAAACAACTGAATACGGAAATTAAACATATGTTTATACAATTATTACTGTATTACAATTACACTAACGCACTTCAATTGTCTATATCTTTTTGTCTGGGTAATGGACACAAATGTCTAATGGAACGAGTAATTAACCCTTTAGGAGTTTGGATTTCAGCAACTCTTGTAATGCCGTCTCTTCCGGGGAATAATTGCGTAATTATTCCCATTGGCCATTGGCATGGTGGGTGAAGAGTGTTCTTGATTAAAACTAAGGTGCCCACAGAAATAGTTGGTGGGGCATCTTTCCACTTATACTGCTGATGTAGCTGAGAAATATACTGTTTTGAAAATCTTCGCCAAAATTGTTGGTACAGTTTCTGGATGTGTTCTAGTCGAGTCAAGCGATATTTGTTGGTATTGGTATAGTCAATGTCGGGAATGGAGGTCAGAACTCGACCTATCAAGAAATGGGATGGGGTAATAGGTGACAAGTCATTAGGGTCATTTGATTGCGCAAATAATGGCCGAGAGTTTAAGATACCTTCGATTTGGATCACTAAGGTGCACATTTCTTCGTAGGTTACATTATTATTAATTAAAGCTCGCTTCAAATGAAACTTGCAACTTTTGACGGCTGCTTCCCACAAGCCGCCATGATTTGGAGAATAAGGTGGAATAAACTTCCAATCTATATTATATTGACTGGTGGAATCGACAATAGAGGCCTGACTTTGGAATAGGAATTTACCTAAATCTCTTAATAAATTGTTAGTGCCGTGAAATGTAGTTCCGTTATCAGAATATATTGTTTTTGGAATACCTCGTCTAGATACAAAGCGCTTTAAGCATGCTAAAAAATTATTAGAAGTTAAATCAGTTACTATTTCGCAATGTATTGCCTTTGTGCAAAAGCAAACGAAAATAGCCAAATAACATTTAGTTAATTTAGCTCCTCTACCTTTTTTATTCAAAATAGAAAATGGTCCGGCATAATCAACTCCGGTCACTTCAAATGGAAGTGTAGGCCTAATTCTTTCATTTGGTAAATTTGACATTGGACAAGAGAATGGAATAGGATTAAACTTAAAACAGTGTACACAATTTCTCACTGTTTGCTTGGCTAATATCGAACCACCAACAGGCCAGTAAAATTGTCGAACCGAGCTTAATAATAGTTGTGGTCCTGGGTGTAACAATTGAATATGTTTATGGTTAAAGATTAGTTTAGTAAACGTGTGTTTACTCGAGAGTAAGATTGGATGCTTGACATTAAATGGTAGGTAGGTATTTTTTAATCGTCCTCCAACTCTGATGATTCCGTTCTCATCAATAAAGAGAGCTAAGGATGCAAATTTATGTTTAGCATCCAATTGCTTGTTTTTACGAATTAATTTTAGTTCATCGGAAAATGATTCCATTTGAGACAATTTGATTAAAATAATATTGGTACTTTCTAATTCTTCAACTGATAATGGGCCAACAGCTTTGGTACCAGATTTTCGAGCATTATTAATAAAACGCAGGCAGTACGCTGTGACTCTTTTTAATCGCTGTAAACTAGAAAATTTTGTAAATAAATCACAAGTTTGTATATGTTCCGACATAACTAGAATAGTTTTAGATTTTCTTAGTTCGGGGAGATCATGTTTTGAAATTGAAAAATTAGTAATTGGCCAGTCTGATGATGGCAGCAATAAAAATTGAGGTCCCTTCCACCATATTGTCCTTGACATAAGCATTTCAGGCATTATACCTCGAGATGCTAAGTCAGCAGGGTTTTCCTTTGTATTAACATACCTCCAATCCTCAATGTTTGTGAGAGATTGTATTTTAGATATGCGATTAGCAACAAAAGTCTGTAATAAATTGGGTTCTGTGTTGATCCAACACAAGGCGACTTGAGAATCGGTCCACAAACAATAACGCATATTTTTCAAATTGAGGGCATTGATTACAATGTGTATTAGTTGTGCTCCTAAAAGACAAGCACACAATTCGAGTTTTGGAATTGTTATCGTCTTCAGTGGCGACACCTTGGTCTTGGAACACAATAATTGAACTTTATAATTTCCCGTATCATCAACACTCCGTAAGTATATACAACACGAATAGGCATCTCTTGATGCATCGCAGAAGCAATGGACATCTGTAAGTACATAATTTAAAGAAATAGCATTTCTAGGAATTGATAATTGATTTAAACTGTCAAGTTCGTTCTGAAATTGATACCACGTTTGTTCTATATTTTGTGGAACAGGTTCATCCCAGCTAATGTGTAAGGACCATAACTTCTGTATGATTAATTTGGCAATAACAATGGTAGGACTTAATAGTCCCAAAGGATCGTAAATTTGGGCAATAATTGAAAGAATATGTCGTTTACTAATTGTGTTTCGAGGGGTAAATTGTTTAATTGTATATTTTAAAATGTCAGCTTTATTGTCCCATTGAATTCCTAAGGTTTTGCAGCTTTCTTTATCGCCTATATCTAAAATTGCATTGGAGATATTGTTATCTTTGAATCCACATACTACTTGAAAGTTGTTAGAATTCCACTTTCTTAAAATGAAATTAGCGGATGCTAAAACATCATATATATCTTTGCATAGTTTTTGCAATTCTATTAAATCGTTAGAACCGGTCAACAGATCATCCACGTACATGTCATTTAGTATTGTTTCACAAGCTTTAGGGTATTGATTCATATTGTGTTCTGCTAGCGTCTTAATACAGTTGATAGCCAGATATGGGGCTGATCGAGTTCCATATGTGACCGTATTCAATTGATAAATACAAAAGTTACTTTCGGGATTATCTCGCCATAATATCTGTTGTAACGGTCTGTGCTCTCGATCTATTAGGATTTGACGATACATTTTTGATATGTCTGCGGAGACTACAAATTTGTATGTTCTAAATCTTAGTAGAATATTTATAATGTCATTCTGAACCTTAGGGCCGATATATTGTATGTCGTTAAGCGACCACCCTGTAGACGTTTTACAACTGCCGTCAAAAACCACGCGTAAACGAGTTGTGGTACTCATTTCTTTTAAAATACCATGATGTGGTAAAAAGTATTTAATTCCATCGGGTTCAATGGTTAGTTTAGTCATATGACCTAAATTTTCATATTCTTTGATAAAATCGGTATATAATTGTTTAAAGTGAACATCTGCGAATCGTTTTTCTAATGTTTTAAATCTTCTAATTGCATCAGGTTTAGAACTGCCCAATAGTTCTGGGGACTGTTTTAATGGGAATTTTACTACAAATTGACCATTTTCAATACGGAAAGTATTTGCGTTAAATAAAGACTCGCATTCAATATCATCTTGAGATAAAAATTGATTGCTACCTTTTATTTCTTCAATTTCCCAGAATTTCTTTAATTGGTCATCTTCAGGAATATGAATCTTTGAAAAGTTACACATCATTATTTTATTAGTGTCAATTGGAAGCGCACCTGTTACTATCCATCCAAAGACGGTGTTAATTAACATATTATTTTTCAATTTTATTTTTTCGTTTAATAGCAAATCCCAGAATATATTTGCACCCAACAATAAATCAACATCTTGTGGACATCCAACCCCTGGGTCAGATAACTGAACATGTTCAGGTATGTTCAATGTGCTAGGATTAAAATAAGTAAATGGAATGTTACCAGTTATTACCGGGACGACTAAACATGAAATTGTATATTCGTGATCATTAACGCAAGAATAAAGAGTAATAGAACACTTTTTATTTATATGAGATATATTTTTACCTATTCCAGAAATTGAGACATTGGTGGGTAACAATGGTATATTTAGTAAACTACACACCTTTTCAGTGATTATATTGGATTGAGCTCCACAATCCAGCAGTGCTCTTATTTGATGAAAATTGCCTCGGTTATCTTTAATTTGACATGTGATGGTAGATAATAGTGAATTGGTGAAAATTTCTGTTTTTAAAATCGTGTTTAAATTGTGGTTTACAACCATATTTGTCGAAGTTGTTGGTTCATTAGAAGCATTGTTTACTGGGGGTGTTGCATTATATTGTTTATGAAGCAGTGTATTGTGCTTTCTTTTGCATATTGTACAATTGCCGTGTTTACAGTTTTGTTTATCATGACCTGCAAGTAAACAGTTTTCGCATAAGTGTAAATTTTTATTCTTCTGAATTCTTGTATCAACATTTAAAGCTAAAAACTGAGGACACTTATAAATTGTATGAACTTGTTTACAATAATTACATGACAATGATTTATTTGTTGATAAAAGCAGATGTACTGGATTGTTTCTATTTTTACTTAAATTACCTATAGATTTAGTTGATTGTTGAGTATCGTCTAAACATTGTAGAATGTCAGATTTATCTTTTAGGAAATTCATAAATTCGTCCAAAGTTGGTAAGTCAGTATGATATTTTATTTCTTTCCAATCACGAATTGTATTTTTGTCTAATTTATTAGAAACAATATGAATAATAAAGGAGTCGTATAAAATGTCTTTCGTTAATTCTAAGCCTTCTAGTGATGTTAAATGTTTAGAAACTTCATCTAATAACTTACGGAATTGCACATAGTTTTCTCTAGTAATATTTTGCATGCCCAGAATAGACTTAAAATGGCTATCGATTAAGAATTGTTTTTTATCGAATCTTTCACATAAAAGGTTCCAAGCTCTTTCAAACGGCTTGTCTGTACTATCTAAACCTTCAATAAATCGAGAAGCATACCCATCTAGGGACGCCTTTAAAAATTGAAATTTCTGATTTTCATTTAAATTTGTATTGTCACATATAATAGTTTTAAAATTGGTTTTAAATTGAAGCCAATGATGAAACTCCCCATCAAAGCTAGGTAATTTTAACTTTGGTAGTAAAACATTCTGAAGAGGGTCAAAATTATTCGATGAAACGTTGTGACCTGAATTTAAGTTTTGTTCGACGCTTGTATTTAGACGTGGTTGTAAATTGTGTATAAATTGTTTTAAAATATCAAAAGCAACGTAATATCTATTTTGAAATGTATCGCGTTCGTTAAATTGTTCAATTAAGTCATCCTCTTTACATTCAGACTCTATAATCGATTGGACTTTGTCAAATTCGTCTATTAAATTTAAATGATTGTCGTATCGCATTTGGATTTCATTAAATCCTGGAACTGATACGTTAAGACTGGTTATAAATTTTTCTAATAATGTAAGTTTTTGTTTAATCGTTCCTCTTTTACGGTATAAAACTGTGAGGTCGTTATTCTCTGTTGGGGGCATTATTACGTTTTAAATTGTAATTATGGACAAATAACCTACAATAGAAAATTGCACCTTAATTGTGATCAAATACCTAGTTCAATTGTTTAAAATTAATTGCACCTTCTTTAGGCGTAAAATTGTAAGTAAAATAGTAATTGTCCCTTTTAAAATAATTTCATAATTGATCTTTATAAACCAAAATAATGGAATTGTATTATAATTGTTTAATTGAAAATTGTAAGAAACATACGTCGTATATTGATCTTTATAAACCAAAATAATGAAATTGTATTATAGTTGTTCAATTGAAAATTGTAAGAAACATACGTCGTATATCTTATAGTGATGTAAAATGCCGCTTAAATTGTCTATCTAGTCGTAATAGACTTTAATTGTAATTTTCATTGAAATAATTGAATTAATTTTCAATAGCTAATTGAATATATTGTTAGATCTGATTTTAATAGCTCAAATGATCCTAAGATTAAGGAAAAAATGGAAAAAAATAGGAATTGTATTGAAAATGTACCTGAGTTACAGTCGTTCAGTCAGTTAAACACTATCGCTTGTTGCTGCACTCACTAATTTTCTTCGCCACTTCGCTGGGCCACTGGAAATATTCGATCGTTGTAAAATTCTTGATAGTTTTTTCACTATTTAGATATTTTGTTAACTTTATATTTATCCGGCACGAAGGACCAAAATGTTTGGAATTATTTTGCTGGTTCAAATAATTGTTTGTAATTGGTTGGACTGTATTATTTAATGAAATAAAATTGTACATTTGTAATAGTTACAATGCATTGAGTTAACTTCTCGAACCACTGTTTATCTATCGACTCTCTTGGCGGCTAGCCACAGACCTTCCACGTACAGACATACAAAAAGCTGACTTGGTATGTTGTGCGGTGTTGCCACGTTTCATAACATTTTAAAAGTAATTTTAACAATAACCTGGATTCGTCTTAATAACAGATTTTTGAAGCCGTTTTCATCATTTTCTCTTTTATTTGAGCAGCGTACAGAATATTAAGTGAACCATGCATGTATTTTGTTGGAAATATTTTATTATTATTACATTTTACGATATTCTACTATCAAATGTATAACTGCAGAAGCATTCTAACATACTCGTATATGTGATGAGTTTTTTCTGGAAATAAACTGTGTCGGAAATACCACCTGTTCTTCATATCCTTATCTTGAGATAAATTTACTTTTAGATACTTTGTGTTAGAAATTTTAGACAAAGAGGTTGGTTTTCCCACATTTCTTTTATTACTTTCATTTTAATATGTAACCGAAAAAATGATCGTAGTCGGTATTAGTATTGAAAAAATGACAGTAGATTAATTGTTAAAAAATTAAGAGTTTTTTTCGATATTGGTCTGATATATTTTTGATTAAAAGGTCAAGAAAAGTGCCGTAGGTGTATTATTTGAACCGTCTATGCCGGGAATAACGAGTAGTTTGTCGATCGGCGAGACATATTTTGGCGACCGTGACAGTATTTTCCTTACGATGTCTGTTGAAGTAGAAATATTAAACAGCATGAAGAAATCACGTAAAATTCTAATATGTAGTTTTACCAAAGCAGCTAATTAATTTGAAGCTTTTCTACGTGCTCAAGAACCATGTTTGCTGGATTTAGAGGTTTCTTGACATATTTTGAGAACAAAATATATGAAGACCTGCAAGTATGTGAAAGACGTGTATATGAAGCTCTTGTAGAGACGGCGTCAGAGGAAGATATGATAGGAGATATGGAACAAGGTGATGCTTATCATTGAAGGTACACCGAACTAAAAGTAAGATACACCCATTTTACTAATAATAATAATATATCTGCTACAATTGCAATGCCTTCGACAATTGTTGACGAGAAATCAACGAAAAGAAAGTTCAAGTTGCCATGCATCGAATTCAAATGTTATGATGGCAGTATCAAAGGTTGGTTGAGTTTCTGGTCACAATTTAAAAAAGTACATGAAGATCGTGATATTGAAAATTGTGATAAAATAGAATATTTGCTACAGGCCACGGTTCCAGGTACTAGAGTCCGTCAATTATTAGAAAGTTTTCTCTTAATGAGTGATAATTATGGAAAAATTATCCAATGTGTGCAGTCCAGATTTGGTAGAGAGTATCTTCAAATAGAGGTCTACATAAGTGGATTATTAAAACTTGTTTTAAATAATATTATTAGTAAAGGAAAACTTGAAATTTCTAAACTCTACCATCAAATTGAAACTCAGTTACGCGCTTTAGGTACTTTAGGCATTACAGCGGACAAATATGCTGCAATTTTATTTCCGTTAATAGAATCTTGTTTGCCACATGATCTGCTTAGAATTTGGCAACGTTCAGCATTTAATACAGGGGAGCTTAGCATTAGTAATGCTAGTAATATTTCTGAAAATATTAATATTGATTGTACGCTAGAGAAAAAGCTAAAATAGTTATTTGTATACTAAGGCCGCAAAATGCTTTTTCGCGTTCCGAGAGAGAGATTATCGCCGAGGCCGCTCCGGCCGAGGCAAGATAATCTCGAGGTCGCGAAAACATTTCGCGGCCATAGTATACACAATATTTTTCATGCAACCGTGAAAATTACATAATTTCAATAAACATTATGTCTCTTTAGAAAAGTCAGCGTTTCAACGCGAATAGAGAAAATTACACGTCAATATCACAATGTTTCTATGGAGATGAAATATTTAGCAATACAAATCAATTTGACATTTCTCGTGAAGTCGTGAAGATGTCCGATAGCGATAGTGATATTTCAGTTACTTGCACTCCTCCTGAGCTGAGAGATTTCATAGACTCAGCACTTTCTGATTTGATACCCGAAAAATCTAAACGGAAATATGAAAAATGTTACAGCAACTTCAAAGATTGGTGTGTCAACCAAAATGTCAAGACGGTGTCAGAAAACATATTATTAGGATATTTGATGCAGCGATCAAAAGTTGTGAAGAGTTCAACTTTATGGAGCATTTATTCTATGTTAAAGACTATGCTTAACGTACGAGATAGAATTGACGTAAAGAAGTTTTTAAAATTGGTACCGTTCCTCAAGAAAAAGTCAGTTGGTTATCGAGCAAAGAAATCAAGTTTTTACGCACGAGCAAATTGATTCATTCCTCAAACAAGCTAGTGATGCAAATCATCTACTGTGGAAGGTATATAAATATGGAAAAAAAGTGAAGTATGATGTTTTATTCACAATAATTATTATTATAGGTAGTTTTGATAATGGGAATATCAGGAGCATGCAGTCACTATGGGAACGGCCGTAAAAATGTTTGTCGGCCGTCACTCTGGGTAACGGCCGCAAAATATCATTTTGCGGCCTCTGTTGCGGCTGCAAAATGCTTGTTTTGCGTCCGGTTGCACGAAAAATCTATTATCGTTTCTCTGTTCTGAAGTGGAAAATGAAAAAATAATTCTATTAGTAAGTGGGGGCTTCGGACTGACATCTGACAGCAATAAAAGATCGAAATCTGGGGAGACGTGCTGCGGAAAGAAAAAATCGTACCAAGGGTCTGCTCTACCTACCGCCGCTGATTTGCTGAACACAAACAATAACAAAGATTTTCCTTATACTTGTATTTTTTGTAGCGGGTATCATAATGGAGATTCTTGTTTTAAGGCACAAGAAATGACTTTGGAAGAGAGAAAGAATATTGTATCCGGTAAAAAGGGATGCTATAGGTGTCTTAAGATTGGCCATCATGCAAAAAATTGCCGAGACCGTTTAAAGTGTATAATTTGTAAAAAATTCCATTACCCTATTATGTGTAATAATTTGACTTCTGGTAATTCTCCGAATATATCTGAATCAAGTGTAAGTAAATCTTCATCTACTTTGGCAGATAACGACGAACTTTCAAATCATACAAATTCGAATGGAAATCATACCAGTGGTCATGTATTTCTCCAGACGTTGCTTATCAGATTAGTAGGTCCCAGTAGTTCTAAATTTGTTCGGACTTTGATTGACACAGGATCACAACGTTCATATATTTTGAAATCAACTGTGTCATTTCTTGGTTTGCGAGTCAAAAGTTCAGAGAATCTGGTGCATGGTTTATTTGGAGGAAAAGAGATTATAGTTGTACATAACTGTTATAATGTTAGTGTTTCTGTTGATAACTTCTCATACACTTTTGAATTATTAGATTAAGATTATATTTGTAACAACGTTAAGCCTTTTTTTAATGGGCCTTGGATATGCGAATTGAACAAATATAATATCGCTATTTCTGATTTAAATAATGAAGATCCCATTGAACTTTTGTTAGGTGCAGACGTTGCAGGAATTTTACATACTGGAAACAAACATACTTTAGAGTGTGGGTTGGTAGCAATTGAAACACACATTGGGTGGACTGTTATGGGAAAAGTACCTTGTCAAATTCCACATTCGAATTTACCAACTTCTGCTTTGTCTTTATTTGCGAGTGCCTCTATCAAAGACTTATGGGAATTGGACGTTTTGGGCTTCAGGATCCTGGTGAACAAAAATCTAAGGAAGAAAGAGTTTCTGCCGCAAAGGAGCTATTTTTAAATACTATTACTGTAGATAAGGAAGGATGTTATGAAGTAAGATTGCCATGGATAGATGGGCATAATCCGTTTCCGACCAATTACAAAGTTGCACAAAAAATATTACAAAACACTTTGCGGAAACTGGAAAAAGATAATTTGCGAATTAGGTATAACGACGTTTTCAAAGAATGGGAAAGTTTAAATATTATTGAAAAGGTAGAGCCAAACACACAGTGCGGACATTTTTCACCACACCGTCCTGCTTTAAAAGAAGGTTCTACAACGGCTGTAAGACCAGTTTTTGATGCATCTTGTCCAGAAAAAGACAATCGTTCATTGAACCATTGTCTTGAAAAAGGGCCAAACATGATTGAATTAGTTCCTTCCTTGTTTGTTCGGTTCAGACAATTAAAGTACGGTGTGATTTCTGACATAAAAAAGGCATTTCTAATAATAATTTCAAATAAACATTAATTGAAATGACAGAAATTTTTTAAAATTTCCTTGGGTAGATGAAAATGATTCGGAAATTGCATATAGGCGTAGGAGAGTAGTTTTCTGTGTTAACTGTAGTCCGTTTTTACTTGGTTCCACTATAGAGTATCACTTATCCCAGTGTTTGGCAGAAATTTCAGAAGACCTATCTTTTGCAGCATCTACAGTGAAAAAATTTGTCAAAAAGTTTTTATGTAGACAATTGCGTAACCATTCTTTCTAGTTCTGGAGAACTTGGGGAGCTTATTAAGGAAGCTGTCTATGTGATGGCCAAAGTCCAATTTGATTTTCGAGGGTGTGAGTATTCCCGTGAAAATTGTACCCCATATCATAAGATATATGTGCTAGGTCTATTATGGTATCCTGGACTTGACATATTGGCCATAAATTCTGATTTCCTTGTAGAGGAAATGAAAGACATAGCTGTAACGAAACGTCGTCTACTGTCGCTAGCTCGAAAAGTATTTCATCCAATTGGATTCACAGCTCCAGTCACTATTTTGCCTAAGCTTTTGTTGCAGCCGTTGTGGGAGAAGATAATTCCATGGGATGTTCCAGTAGATAAATATGTTGCTGATGTTTTTAGGGCATGATTGTCTGATTGATCTGATATATTCAAAATAAGAATACCTCGATGGATTTCAATTTCCAAAAATGTCGTAGACTTAAATCTACATACTTTCAGCGATACTAGTCAGAAAGCTTATGTAGCTGTAGTTTTTTGTCGAGTGGAAATAGCTAAGGAAGTTTCAATTCATTTACTTGCTGCAAAGTCTAGAGTCGCTCCAATTAAAAAATTATCAATTCCCAGATTAGAGTTGTTGGGTGCCAATATTGCTGCTAGACTTTATAATCAGGTTGCAGGAAGCTTGGAGCTTCACTGTGAAGCATTTTTATGAAGCGATTCATCAACTGTAATTTCTTGGATACAACGCGAAGAGCAATGGGCAACATTTGTTTTTAATAGAGTTCGTGAAATCCGACAATTAACTTCTTCCTCACAATGGCACCACCTTCATGGAATTTTGAACCCCGCAGATTTGCCTTCAAGAAGATGTTCTGCAAAACAGTTGCTAGATTCCAAATGGTGGAAGGGTCCTAAGTGGTTGTACTAGAAGAAAGAAAATTGGCGTATTGAAGAGATGAATTTTAATGAGATGGAAATTGCCACTGAACGAAGAAAAAGACTAATAACAACATTAACTACTGTTGAACAATTTGATTTTTGGAAACTTGAAAAATTTTGTAAATTCTCAAAAACAACAAAGATTATTGCTTCGGTTTTTAGATTTATACACAGTATGCGTCATCCTAATGCAAAAAAGATAGGTTTGACTACCGTTAATAATTTGCAGATTGCAGATAATTTTATATTGAAGATAATACAAAGGAAGCATTTTTCTGGTCCTGACGACAAAATCATAATATGTTTGAGTCCATTTTATGATGAATCTTGAGTGTTACGTCTGAAGTCTAGAAGTTCCAATAGAAATGATACTAGAGATTTTCGTTACCCCCCGTTATATTGCCAGCAAAAAAGGCGACTGTGGATATCTTAATAATGGAAACACATCAAAACTTATATCATGTAGGAGTACAAGGTCATAATTGCGTGAGAAATATTGGATCATTGGCGGAAGACGTACGATACGAAAAGTGTTAAAAACATGTATTATATGCAATCGATTCAATTCGAAAGCTTATGAAGTAGAATCTCCTTTGCCTGTATATCGAGTTCGAGATGCAGTGGCGTTCGAGATATCAGGTGTACATTTTGCTGGACCCCTCTTTCATAGATCAGGAAAAAAAGCATGGGTATGCGTATTTACATGCGCGGTTTACCGTGCAAACCATCTTGAGTTGACTCTGTCTTTGTCCACAAATTTTACGTCGATTCATAGCCAAAAGAGGCAGGCTCAAAATAATTTATAGTAATAATGTCATGATTTTTAAAGTTTAAAGGTGCGGAACATGCATTTAATATTTTGCACTGGTCTAAAATTTCGCAGGACACTTCTACCCAACGAAACATTTGGAGTTTTAATCCTCCAACTGGGTCGTGGTGGGGTGGATTTTTTGAAAGACTGATTGGCATTGTGAAGGATCTGTTAAGACGAATATAAGCTCGTGCCAGTGTGTGTTATGTAGAAATGCTGACTATTCTTCGTGACTGTGAAGCTGTAGTTAATGCACGCCCTATAACATATCTTTCTAACGATCCCTGTGACTTACTACCTCTTAGTCCGGTCATGTTTTTACGTGAATTATCAGACGACAACATACCCGATTGTGATCAAATAGATCGTAGTTCTCTATCAAAAATTGTGCGTAATCAACAGAGGCTAAGGAAAGATTTACGAAAAAGATTTCGACTCGAATATTTGGGTCAATTAAAATTGTTGGACAAACAAAAACAGACCAATAATCTGAGAGTGGGTAATGTCGTACTAGTAGGAAATGACAATACAAAACGCATAGACTGGCCCATTGGTTGTATATCCGAACTTATACCTGGAAAAGACGGTCTGGTTAGGCTTGTGCGTATTAAAATGACTCGACGCGAACTATTACGTCCTGTCAACGGTTATTTCCACTGGAATGTATATCCGAAGAAGCTGGAGTTAACCAAGAGCAGCCTGGTGAGCATCGAGAGAAACTTCGAATCGATCATCCAACAAAGTGTGCGGAAATAAGTGCGAGAGTGTCTAATAGCAGAGTACCCGATATAGTGAAGCTCACAAAAAGTGCGGGAGTGTTTAGAGCAGAGTAACCGATACAGTGAAACTCACGCGTAGGGGTCACTTGAGTAAAATTCCTAAAAGATATCTGTGATATCGATTATAGTTTCGTATTTCCTTTGTTTTGAGAAATAATTTTATTTCCAAATAATTCCTCAGGTGGGAGAATGTCGGAAATACCACCTTTTCTTCATATCCTTATCTTGAGGTAATTTTACTTTTAGATACTTTGTCTGTTACCACGTACCCCGTGGCCGATCAGTGGCATACGTCTTTAGACCACTTAATAAAACTGAAACCAGGTATGCTACTTACAAGCAATTCATTCGAGACTTTGCAAAAATTACTAAGCCACTTAACAAATGTCTTAAGAAAGGAGCTCAAATTATACATAACGACGAATTTATTAATTGTTTTAACGATTGTGAAGAAATACTTACTAATGACCCTGTACTCATAAATCCAGACTTAAATAAACCCTTTGTGCTAACTACTCATGCAAGCAATTTCACTATCGGAGCTATTATATCACAAGGTGACGTACCCCGTGACCGACCAGTGACATACGTCTTTAGACCACTTGATGAAACTGAAACCCGGTATGCTACTATCGAAAACGAACGTGAAGCAATAGTTTGGGCATGCAAACATTTCCGCTCTTATTTGTACGGTCGCCCCTTTCAGATCTACACAGATTACAAGCCTTTAACTTGGCTCTTGAGTTTCAAGGAGCCCAACTCGAAATTAAACAGATGGCGCCTACGTCTCGAAGAATATGACTACAAAATTATAGTTAAAAAGAGTAAAGTTAATACCAACGCGGATTGTTTATCGCGCATATGATAAACGCTTTTGAAAACGAATCGATGGTCAATAATCCAGGAGATATCGATCTAGAAATCTTAGACAACCTCAGAGATTTAGCAGAATCTTTGATTAGTGAGGATTACGAAGAACAACCTTCCACTAGTAAAACCGCACCCAAAATCAATATATTAGACAATAAACAAGTCAAACTTCCCGACAAAATACTAGAAAAAATTAACGAACATAACAATGATGATGATTTTACGACACAACATTCTAATGCTGACGATTCAGGAAATAAGGGAATTCCTATAATTGATGAAATAATTAATAATGGAACAAACGAAATCTTAGTATTTCTAAATGTATATAGAAAATTAGGAGTTTCGAACTCGAAATAAAAAAATAGTAACCGTGAAAATTCCTGAAAATGATTCAAATCACTTTATTTTTTGATTTTTATTGGAGTATACTGATAGCAAAACCACTTATCATATTTATTTCTACAAAGACAAATTTTACAAAAGATTTTATAATATATATTCATAAATATATTTCAATATTTCAATGAAACCGGACCCAAATTAATGAAATGTACCAATCAAGTAAATACCGTTACAAATGTAGAAGCACAATTACTTTTAATAAGAAATCATCACGAAGGTAAATCAAACCATTGGGGAATTAACGAAACAATAGAATACTTAAAAATAAATTATTATTGGAAAAATCTAAAATCAACAGTAATTAATTTTATCAATGCTTGTAATATTTGTCAAAGATCTGAATATGCTAGAAAACACCCTTACGTGCCACTTATGTTAACAGAATCAGCTTCTAAACCGTTTCAGATTGTACATGTAGAAGTATTTACTGTCGGTGAAAAAGTATATTTAAGACTCACAAATGCTTTCTTTGCGCAGGCAATTTTTATTAAAGGTAAGACCGCAGTTATCATAAGTAGAGCTTTAATCAAATATTTTACAACTTTTGGTGTTCCACAAACTTTAGTTCTAGACAAAGGAACCGAATTTAAGAAAAAAAATTAAAGATATACTGGCAATCCATAAAATGAATGTTCACTTAACTACCCCAGATCACCAAGTCCAACTCAATAGCAGAACGTCTGCATTCGTCGCTAATCGAACAATTACGTATATTACAAGAAATTTACCGCGATGAAAAAAGCAATTTAATGGACTATGCTATACTAGGCTACTATAATACTATATATAGCTCAACTAATTGTACGCAATTTGAACTTACTTTCGAATATACTGACACAAGAAATATTCGACTATCTTTCATTTTATAAGGATTACGCCCAAAAACACAATGAAAAACTGAAACATGTATATGACAATGTAAGTAAGACGCTGACTGACAAAAAACAAAAAGTAATTATGAGACCTAACTATCAAGGTGACGATAACCCGGAATTTGAGCTTATCCAGTTTGTTTATAAACGAAACCCTAGACGACGTAACAAAAAAGGTAAGGTATGTTTAGGCCCTTAGCAAAATTATATAGAAACCGCGTAGAAATTACTAGACAGTCAAATAAAAACAAGTAAAAAATAGTACATATTAAAGAACTAAAAAAACCTCCCGTAATTGTAGATTCCTCATCAGGTTTGCCTGAACCCAATCAGATTTCCCAAAATTCCACAACCTAAATGACAATCCTGGACTCCTACCACTATACATAGGCAACGCACAAATTAAGACTGTACATTCATACAAACTTTCGACTTGACAAAAGTAACAAACGAATGTATATCAATGAAATTAACTGTCTCGACCCTAACTAGAAACCGTGAGTTTCATTTAAAACACTAGAATGTATATCACTTCAGGTCCAATATGAGAACATTGAAAATTCACTTTCAAATAAATCCGAATATTATAGGTTTCACAATAAATTGGACAACTCTTACCGCATAATAAAGATACTTGAAAATAAAATGAGCATATAATTAAAACAACTCAATCCTCTAGGGAAACTGAAACGTAAAAGATCTCTTTTTTCTGGAACTGGCTGTGCTATAAAATGTATTACTGAAAACCTCGATCAAAACGTTCCAAAGAGATAGGATGGTGCGATATTATCTCTCTCAAATAATCTAGAGAAATTCAAAACATTTAAAGACCAAATAACTTTGCTACAAAAATCAATAAATAGTTTTGAGAACAATTGACAACAACCAATTAATTTTGAAAGGTCGAATAACAAGAATACAGGAAATTATGAAGAATCTTAAGCTGGAAGAAGTAGAAACATATCATTATTTGGCAATTCAAACTAATGTATTCCAAATTACTACAAGTTTTCAATTAATCTATGATCTATTGGAGAAAATAGAAGTTGTTCTGTTGTTACTTTTTCTAAATTGAATACCTTTCATAACTCCATAGCTGATCCGAACGATTTTCTTTTGGAAACTTTAATAATTAGCAAGCAGCTAAAGAAAAATAAACTCCCATTTGAACCAATTTTGGAAAATACCTTTTTATTTGAAAAGACTATTGAAATTAGGAGCTACAGCAAAGCTAACAAAATAGTATTTATTTTAGAAATACCAATCGTTCATTTAAACGATTATAACTACTATCATTTGTATTCTCTATTAACACCCTCTTTTCATTCCTACAAAACAATTGTCGGAAATACCACATTTTCTTCATATTCTTATCATGAGATAATTTTACTTTTAGATACATTATGTTAAAAATTTTAGACAAAGAGGTTGGTTTCCCCACATTTCTTTTATTACTTCGATTTTAATATGTATATGTAACCGAAAAAATGATCGTAGTCGGCAGTAGTTGTCAGAAGATTAGTTATTGTGAGTTTTTTTCGATATTGCTCTGATATATTTTTGATTAAAAGGTCAAGAAAAGTGCCGTAGGTGTATTATTTGAACTGTCTAGGTCGGGAATATCGGGTAGTTTGTCCATCGGCGAAACAAACTGAAAATACACCAGTGGTCGTAAAATTGGGGTAACCCCCAAATTTTAAAATCCTTTCGATATTTTCGTTGAATCTAATTCATGAAGTGAATTTGCTCATTCTTGTCGTGAAGGGTTCTATACCAACATATTCTCTCATGTTCACATCTGAGACTAACTGTATGATAAACCTATCAAAACCAAGGAGAAATGAAAAGTTTAATGACTATACTAGCAGTGATTGTTGTCTATTATATTTTCGGTACCAAATTTGATGTTTAATGTAAAATGTGACGCACATTTCAAGGAGCATATATTACCTTCCCATCTTTAAATATATTTATTTCTCAAATTATTAACATCATTAAAGTTCATTATTCACATAATAAACAAAAAATTACGCAACTTCCTATACGAATTTGCGTACAAATCGGAAATTTTTTATTTTTTTTTCAATATTCAAAACCGCTATATGTAAAATGATCGGCACAAGTAAACAATGTTTTGCAATTGAAATGTACTGGGAGTTTAGTAGGATTTTAACAAGTTTTCAAATAAAAACTACAAAAATAGTTACTTTTTAAAACAAAAGAAATATCTTTGGAAGATCTCTGTTTTTAGATGCACGTAAAATACCGAGGAGCACCAAAACGATCACACTTCTATTCGTCGATGCATTTTATTATCAATTAACATTTTAATTTATGTTAGCTTTCTCTTTAATGTGAACTTTGTGTCATGTTTTACATATATCAAGTATTCATATCATGCTAATTCTATTATATTTGATAATATAACAAAATGCTATTTTTTATAATTATTCTGGACCAAAAAGAAAGTTAACTTTCACAATATCTATATACGCAATTCCTGGAGCTTACAAACAATAACATCCGGTAATCACCTTGCTCACTTTTTGCTCTTCATATTTCATTTTTTGAGAATTTACTTTATGTTGGACTATAGTACAGACCAGTAATTTCTTACTTAGTCTTGGGAGCCCACGGTTGTTGCTTGTTCCATTGCCAGTTTCCTATAAAATTGCTTTCGGTTATTATTAAACAGATGATTCTGTTGTTTTCTTTATGTACATTTGACGTATCTTACCACTTTGGATATCTAAAATCCATAGACATTGGCAAAGCAGTTGTACTACTATCTTTTTAAAATTCTTCAGTTGATTTTTGGTCATTCTTTAGTAGTTGTTCGTTTTCTTCTGTCTGCTTGATACGCAAATTTGGAAGGTATTTCCCTGACTTTATACGGACCTGCGATACTGATCCCTTCACATGATACTCCTTATAATTGTCCATATCATTTGCTAACTAGAAATAATGAGGTAACCAATGGTCATATTCAAGCGATCATGCCTATTGCGGAATCAGTAAATATGAACAATTTCAAAATGTCAAAATATCATACATAATTTTTTTTATCAATATCTTACAATGAAATCGTTACATTGACATACCGATACAAGTACTTTTGTCTACATACTTGACACTTATTTTCTAAGTATCGATACAAAAACTACTTTGTTTCTGAAGGAATGTATCGAGTATTCAGTCGTATCGTTCCTCCCTAAAATTTGATCTAATAGTTGTATAGATATGCGCTTATACACAAATTTACTTAAATTAATAGATTTTGTTTCATATGCCTAATTAAATAAGGTAACTGATTGGTTTGGTGACGACGCTTGAACGTATTTTATTTGAATGAGGCAATCCGGCTTCGAAAATCAAAAATTGAAACCGGTTTCTGGACAGTAAATCATACAAATGAATTAATGGGAAGTGACTGGCAGCAAACACGAGAATTTCTATATAAACATCTTGACTCGTCTTATTGAACTAGGTAGTGTTGTAATTGCAACTTTGCTTAAATAAGCATATATTAAAAAGTGTATGCATTGAAGATGAATATCAATCTATAAGATGAGAGAAAAATTAACGGCAGTTGTTCATAGAGCTCACTGTTTTTCTCATAGACATATACTGACGTTTTTTCATTAAATGAACAAAATAAAAACATGACACACACTCGTGTCTGATTGAAGTAGTGTCGTAATTGCAACTTTGCTTAAATAAGAATATTAAAAAGTGTACACATTGAAGCTGAATTTAAATATTTACGACGAGAAAGAAATTAACGGCAGTTTTTAAGAGTTTAATGCTTTTTCCAAAGACATGTTATAACGGTTTCCACTAAACGAACAAAACAACACAAACTTTTGTCGAATAAAACAGCACAGCACCTTTTTGTAAATTTTATCGAGACTGGCATGTTTTGCGAGTGTTTTGTAACTCGAGTTTATTTATAGTCCAGTCAAATGGTAGTTTGAAGTGGAAAGTTTCGGAGTAATTGTTTTTATTGGTTTATTCTATGTTTTTTGGGGTGCTGAACACGAATCTCAAGTTGTCCAACAAATATTTGCTCGGCAAATAAGAGAAATCATCAAAAAAACTCTAAAAATCTTGTTTTTTAGTGGTTTTCGGCTCATAACTTGCAAAGCAAGCTATTTATGTAAAAATTGTTTATATAATAAAATAAAGGAGAGAAAATTTCCTATAATTTATGTTTCTTCGTATTTTTTAGTACGTCGTATGGTTTCCACGCAAAAGAGTCCTGAAATATGGGAGAAATTAGCATTTGCAAAAAATAGCAGAATACGTCATTAGTTTATATTTTTTATTTTATGTAGGTGAACATTATTTGATGTTTTGTAAAAGATTTAAATTACTTATTTGAAACATTAATAAAAAAGGTTATTAAACAAAAGAAAACAAAGGTATTTAATTATTTCAACACACTTGAATATTTATGACCTAATACGAGCCCACCGGATTCCAGCAGGGCAGCATTCCAGTTCTTCTAGGTCTGAAACAAAAATCATCGACTTAATTGCAAAATACTCAACAATTTATTGAATAAATATGAAAAATATCAATTTATGAGTAGTAGTTCCTATCTATTTACTTGTACGAGTCCTTTTAGGTACCGGCTCCATGTTTTCCTCAGGGCAGCCATCCAGTTCTTCAACGTCTGAAATAAATAAGAGACCAAATTTCAAACACTTGTCAACATATTGAATAGATATGAAAGCAGTAGACACATATTTTGACACACAAATAATTAGTGAGCAGATAAATGATGGTAAGATAGAATTATCCATGCACAGTTACCTTCAAGTAACTCCCGATCATCCTCTGCTTCTTCTTCAATTTCTGCAATTGGCATATTAATGCAGCCGTTCTCGCAGTTGAGACAGATACTGGAACAGTTAAGGCCAGCTTTTCTACATCCACAGTTGGTCTGAAAGGTCTTGATGCATTTGCAAGAAATTAGGTTTAATACTGCGTCTGGTGCTGGTGGCTGTAATGTTGTTACAGGTTGCAGACCTCCTTTGGTTTTCTTCCAATTGCTCAGGATCTTTTTCATTTCCAAGCCATTGTTGTACTTGAAAGTACACTCTCAAAGAATGTTGCTGAGCTGCAGCTTCGGTAGGAGGTAGCGACGCCAATTGTGCTGATGTTTTGTATGCCGATCTAAGGTAGCATTTATACCTCAATTTGTCCAAGGACGCGCTTTCCTTGTCCCTTAATTTGTACAGCGCAGTGAAAAAGGTAATACCAGCATTAATAACAGCGTCAGCATGTGCCGTGGGATCTTTGAAAATTTGAATGGTCTTGGTTAGGGCAGGGTTTTTCTTGAGGGTTTGGCAGTCGTTATTGTGACCTTGTGTAATCTTCGGGAATTCGTGTTCCGCACACAAAACAATCTGTTTTGAAGCAAAAGTCAGAGATTGATCTCAGTTTTCCCGAAGATGTGCTTGGTTGAGCAGCATTCTTCAGGTAAGCAGCTATCATTTTTTCATTTGTGTAACTTTTCTGACATTAAATATGTATGTTTACAGATGTTTTACCAGCCAAAACATTTTCCTTCCTATCATTTCTTTTTTTACTAGCATCTCGTAAAGTTTCTACTCCTTTTTCCTTTACCACTTTCACTGGACCCTCACTTAAATGTTTTTCATAAATAAAATACTTATCACTGGACATTGTAAAGAGTTGTTGTATTGTATCTCAACGAAAACACTCGGAAACGAAAATAACTGGACTTCGCGCCGCCACAGAAAGAGACAAATGAGACGACCACAGCAATAGCAGTACTGAATGCATGAAGACGTGCCCTTGACGCTCACCCTTTTCAGTCACGTGATTTTGACGGATACCCCTTCCAGTCAGGATAGTCGAACCGAACTGTCTTTGCTTTTAAATCGAAAGGCGAGGTGCTGCAAATGAATTGTTTCACTTAAAGGGAAAGTTGCATTGATTTATTCATTATGTTTTGCTTTTTCCAAAAAATACTGATTAGCCCCATATTTCAGCACTCTTTTGCGTGGAAACCATACGATGTAAGAAAAAATGTTAAGAGACAAAAATTGTAGGAAATTTTCTCCTCTTTATTTTACTACATAATATTTTTTCATAAATAGCTTACTTTGCAAGTTATAAGCTGAAAACCACTAAAAAACAATATTTTGAGTGTTTTTTGATGATTTCTCTTATTTGCCGAGCTAATTTTTGTTGGACAACTTCACATTCGTATTCAGCACCCCAAAAAACATAGAATTAACCAATAAAAACAATTACTCCAAAACTTTCCACTTCGGCCCCTTTTTGTGCACCATTTTACTGGCGTATTAGTGCAAATGGTCGAGTTGCTGGCGACAACCAGTGGAAAAAGCCCGAAAACAAAACTCGAACACAACATAGCTCGCTTGATGGAAAGAAGAGTTTTGGGTTTGTTCAGTCGAATACCGTCTTAAGAATATACCCTGCCAGTAATGGAACAATCACTAGTAATCTCCCTAGTGCTTGAATTACTATCGGAAATATTTCCCAGATCATTAATTTTTCAAAAAATCATACCCGAGGAGACATTTCCAGGTAGTAATTCGAAAACGTGGGAAAAAATTTCACACCAAAGTAATATACAAAATTATAACATGACATTTTCCTTCAGAAACTACAGTAGGAAACTTAAATTACCAACTAGGCTCTGTGCCTTTCAACAGGTAAATTATGTACAATTTCACATGTTTTGTTAGAGTTTTGTGGCATTGTTGCAGAATGTCTCGTTTCGGGAAAGAAAGTGTAGAAGTTATAGGACAAGAATTTCAGAATTCAACACCATGTAATACTAAAAGGAAAGTGTATAGAATTAGTTCATAGAATTTTATAACGAAAAATCTTACAAAATATTTTATTCATCTATAGAACAGTTGGCTCATATATTGCTAGATTATGCATTTAATATGAAAAGAAGAAATGGAGCAGATTATAAGGAAAGCGTCGTTAATTTGATGTGGAATCTTACCGCCGAACAATTGCAACAAATGATGTTCACCAAATTTCAGATTAAATTTGATCCATTTTCCGATATTGAATTGGTAGAAGCCTGATCTGCACGTGATGCTTAACATCGCCAACTACAAACGAATCCTTCTATGATAAAATCAAGTTTTGCAGCATTATCTAACGAAGATTATAATAGAATTCTTGACATTTGGGACGAGGATACGCCAGAAGGTCTTCAACGCAAGTTTTACCACGTTCCTTCCCGAGAACGGGCCTGCGAGGAGGGGAAGGATGTTCAGCTGGTGTAAAATACTTTGTGAAGGAAAAAGATAGCAAAAGAGGATGTATAGGCCGCATAGAATAAAATTCAAGGAGGATCCTATAAATTGGCAGACTTCGAATGGCTGGTTACTAATTCTGTCAAACCTGTGTCCTGTTCGTCTTTATCAAGAACTAATCGAAAAAAGAGGCGATAGTGTCCCAACTGACAGATTCTTTTTAACTGCAAATCGAAACTGGAAACATCCATAGTCAAAGGGTAGTACAAAAATTTCCGTATTTGGAAAAATACAATTTCTATATGGCCACTGAGGCCGGCAATGATACTAAGAAAGTGAAGACACAGTTTACAAACTGTGATATAGCGTCTAAAATTGTAATAGACGTCTTATATGCACAGACCAATATGCTTGTATGTAATTCATGGTAGGTACATATTATTAAAATGATTTTTCATCAAAATGAACACTACAAACAAATGTGTGCAGTTTTGAAGTTTAGTTTTTGTTTGATAAATTTAAAAAAAGATAAATAATGCATTTGAGCTCGAATAATAATGTATATTGTGGAGAATATTATATTTTTAGGTTAACAATATAATCTATAAATATACCTACTTACATCCGAAATTTACGTTTCTGAATTGGATTTGGTAGAGACTGACATATACTAAACACTGTTTTGGCATTTTCAATAGTATACTTTTTATTGTTTTCAAAAAAGCAGATAATTTGAAGAAAATTGAATTTGATATTTTGACAATATCACAATTCATTCTTTTTGGTTATATATTGTATATTATGTAGGTGACGAAAGTACTACGGATATCTCCAATAATGAAAATAGATGGTTGATTGGACCAGCATTTTTAAATCTTGAAAGAGAATTTTGGCCGAAAGAACGAGATGATGACATTAATGAAGAAGAATTGGAAATGCAAAAAGAAAGCATATTTTTGGTGAACCATTCAGAAGATTATCTGTCAGACATACGCAGATTTTTGACATTTAGAAGATTAATCCGAGCCACTTCATGGATGAAACGATTGATTTTTTTTTAGTCACGAGGGGGTTAGGGTTCAGGTGCCCTAATGGTTGCCGCTCAGCCATTAATTGGCTTATTGTGCATCCCCACTCACAGGTATTCAGCAGAGTCCCATCCTAAATTCTTAGCGAACATTGAGATTCGTCGGACTATGTTTTCCTGCATTCCTTCCTGATTTGTGCCTAGGACGATATCTAGACAGGAGGCTCGCCTTCTGCACAGGGCAGGGCAATCGAAGACCACGTGCTTTGCGGTTTCTTCTACTTCTCCACACATCCTGCAGATGGGATTTGTTATTTCAATCCCCATTTTCACTAGGTGTGCGTTGAATATCCAGTGGCCAGTTATGAATCCTACCACTTTTCGCAGTTCTTTCCCACCCAGTCTAAAAGCATTTGCTGCGTAGGAACTCGATGGTCCTTTGAGCATTCTTTTGGACTGAGCATGTCCCGTTATTCTGTTCCAGCGCTTTTGGTGTTCAAACGACACCCAGTTGGAAACAGTTTTTCGTACGGCGCTGAATGAAACGCCGTATGCTGGTTCTGGTCCCTTGAGGGTGAGATGATCTCCTTTCTTGGCACACTTATCAGCTCCCTCATTTCCAGCTACCACTGTATGGCTTGGCACCCAAGTAAGAATTACTTTATTGTCTTTTGCCAAGGTTTTCAAGGTATTGTGACAGTCCCACACTATCTTCGAAGTATAGTTGTGGCTTGCTAAGGCCAAAAGGGCCGCCCGACTGTCCGTGTTCACATAGATGGTCTTTTTGTTGTATTTCCTGTCTATGCATGTTCTGCCGCATTCGATTAGTGCAGCTATTTCTGCTTGAAATACGGTCGTCATTTTTCCAAGGCAAACACTTATGCTTTGCCTGGGTCTGACGCCGTAAACGCCTGCTCCTGTACCCGTTAGGGTCTTTGACCCGTCGGTGTACCAAGTGATACTGTTCTACATGCGTTGAGGTTCTCCCTGGGCCCATTCGGATCTGCCACTCAAGTTGACGTGATATGGTATCTCAGTTTCCACGACCTTGGGCATTCTGTCAGGTGGCATTTCGATGATGTCGCACCTCATGTTGTCGTGTATGTTAGTATGTTTCATAGCATGGTGTTTGCACCAGTTGCCATTGCACTTCATTATGTATGTAGAGATCTAATGGAGATGTTTAGCAGTATTTCCAATGCTGCGGTTGGGGTGCCCTTCATGGCGCCTGTAATGCTCAGACACGCAGCTCGCTGCACTTTAGAAAGCGTTTTGGCGGCTGTGCTTTGCTGAACTTTAGGCCACCATGCGCACCAAACACCATCATTGGTCTGATTACTCTGGTGTATAACCAGTTTACCATTGTCGGAGTTAGTCCCCAGGTGCACCCAATTGCTCGTCTCATCGTCATTAGCGTAATCTGAGAACGGCTTGTGATGCTCGCTAGATGGCTGTTCCAGGTTAGCTTGTCGTCTAACCGGATTCCTAGATATTTTGCCTCCCTGGCAACCTTTATCTGATTGCCGAAGAGTTTCAGCACACTAGTAATCTCTGCGATTCGCTGTTTTGTAAATGGTACCATGATGGTTTTCGAGGGATTGACAGACAATCCCTCCGCATCACACCATCTCTTCACTACGGACATTGCCCTCTGCATTAGTTCCAGGCAGATGTCCACGTGTTTTCCCCGTATTAGAATGATGATGTCGTCAGTATATCCTTGAGCATACCACCCCTGTTCGTTAATGAGACAAGAAGGTCGTCGACTACCGGATTCCACAGCTTTGGTGACAGAACGCCTCCCTGTGGACATCCTCCTTCTGTCTTCACCTCTCTTGTGACACCACACAGGGATGCTTGTGCTCTCCTGCTGCTTAGCATGCTCTCTATCTATCGGGTGATTGTCCTGTCTGTGCCTCTGGATTCCAGCTTTGACAATATTGAGCGAGTGCTGTGCTCGTATTGTCAAATGCTCCTTCGATATCCAGGAACACAGCCAGTGCAACTTCTTTGTAATTAATGGCTTGCTCTATCTTGCTCACCAAGCTATGCAACGCCGTTTAGCAAGATTTGCCACTTTGGTAGGCATGTTGATTGGGGTGCAGCGGCTTGTCGCCCAGCACCTTGACCCTCAAATGCCTATCTATCATCTTCTCTAGTGCCTTAAGAAGAAATGACAAGAGACTTATCGGACGATAAGCCTTTGCAGTATTGTAAGAAGGTCTTCCAGGTTTTGGTATGAATACCACCTTGGAGATTTCCCACACTGTAGGTATAACTCCTGTGGCTAGGCTTAGTCTGAACAGATTCACAAGTCTTGGAGTTATTATGTCGGCGCTTTTTTGGAGTAGTACAGGGTAAATTCCGTCCATTCCAAGCGCCTTAAAAGGAATGAAAGATTGAATAGCCCATGTCACAGACCCATATGTGACTATGGACTTTGCACAAGTCCAGCTATCACGAGTTGCCAGACCGCGGGCAACTTGCCGTTCCTCTCTGATTTCGCTCGTTGCTTCGACTTGTATTTCGGTGGATCCCGGGAAGTGCGTACTGAGCATTACTGCCAGTGTCTCCTCTGGTCCATCCGTGTGTGAGCTGTCTTCTTTGAGTACGGTCTCTGGAATGTTAACTGGATTTTGAGCCATGACTCTGTGGAGTTTTGCACAGTCAAACACTTTCGATGTCCTGACAGAAATTTCTCCATGAGCTTCTCTTGGCTTTTCTCACTGCTTTATTGAATTCAGTGAGCGCCTTCGTGTGACTGTCCCAATTTCCTGTGCGTTTGCACTGATTGTACAGCCTTCGAACGTTCCTTCTCATCGATTCGAGCTTCCTGTTCCACCAACGTGCATTTCGGTTGGTCGTTCTGACCGTCTCAGGGCAGGTCTCAGTATATGAGTTCATTATGGCATTGTTAATGTCACAAGTCATTCTCTCAACCCCTTGCTCTGAGACTTGGTCAAGTGAGGCTAGATTGGTTTCCAATTTCTTCCGAAATGCTTCCCAATCTGTATTCCTTGGGTTTCTATAAGCCTATTTTTTGTAGGGACTTAATAGTAAAGGATATGTAGTTATGATCCGACGCTGAGGCTTCGTCTAATACTTCCCAGCCCTTAATTTTGCTAGCCACAAAGTGGCTGGCCAAAGCTATGTCCAGAACCTCATCCCTAAGCAAATTCCCCCTTCTTTGTTGGAAAGTTGGCTTGCGGCCCTGATTCAATAAAGTTAGATTCGACTCTATTAGGTAATCAATAAGGTACTCACCCCGTTTATTGGTATTGGAGCTCCCCCAGGCCAGATGGTGGGCATTGGTGTCCATTCCCAAGATGAGGTGCTTCCCCGTCTCTGATCCGTGTTCGACTATCCTCCTCATTTCCATGGACGGAGGTGCTTCTGTGGAATCATATGGCAGATACACTGATGCAAGCAGGATTCTGATGTTTCCATCACCTGCCGGCAGGTGTACCTCAGTCACAGCAGTGTCCCTCCATAAATCCGTTATTTTCAACATTTTGATATTATTCCTGATAAAAATACATGCCCTTGGGTTTACATTATCAGTGTCGTAGATTAACTTACCCTTCGCAGCGCTCATTCCCATTACTCTGCCTTTGACGGTCCATGGTTCTTGAATAAGAACCACTCCTATGTCATCAGCCAGGATCTTCTGGCAGAGCGTCGCCGTTGCCGCTCTACTGTGATGCAGGTTGATTTGCAGCACTGCGGTCATCATTGCTACCCTTATGAGATCCCCCCTGCAACTTGAAGAGAACTCTTTCTGCTCCCACGAATGGGCGCATACCAAGTTTCCTCAGCTTCTGCAGGGATTCGTCGTCAATGTGGATGACTAGGAACTGTCCTTCTGGCGTGGTGTTGCCACCCACAACAGCCCAGTGCTCGGTGTTTAGTCCACTCTGGCTCTTTAGACCAAGCATCACGTCTTCCTTGGTCTCCGCTCCCGTGGATCGTGGTACAAAAGTTGTGACTTTGCACATCTTCACAAGGTTTTTGGCCGGACCCAGTCTCAGCTGAATCTCGCCAAACGGATTCAGCTGCTTGAACTGGGCTTCTAACCATGCCTTTGTGATAGAATTTGCGCAGCCTACAACTACTGCACCGTTCTTAGGGTGGCAGCTGGATATTCGGACGCCTTCGCCCCGTAGGGCACATCTCCCCAGATCCATTTTGATTTTTAAGGCTGTCTCTTTGTCCAGCCTTGTTTCTGGATGGTTCACATGGACAATTGCCATCTTTTCAACCATCAGTTTCTCGGCGAAGGTCTCAGGTGCCTTTAAGGTTCTCGCTGAGCTTCCCTCTGCCTTGGATCTTTTTGTCATCCTTACAGATTCCTCTGGAGTTCGCTGCGAGTGCAACCTTTTCCCTCCTGGAGTTACGTATTTGAATGATGACAGTTGGGCTTCTGGTTTCGCACCTTGCCTCGGCTTCACCCCCGCGCCCAGGGTTCCAGAGGAACCGGATTTGCTAAGGGGTGGTTCAGCCGGAGCACCATGCTTCTCCTTCCACGCCAACTGTCTTTCTTTTCTGGAGAGAATCCTCTCGCCTTTAGCGAGGGTCTTCTTCTCTCCTTGGACGTCTCAGTTCGCCTCTAGAGAGCCTCTTTTTTTGGTTCATCCTTTGGCGACTGCCTACCTGGGTTCTTTGAGGTGTTGCCCTCGTCCCCAGAACTCAGCAACTTGTCCTCCTCCATCGCTGTGGGAGAATTGTTGCTTGTTTTTGACTGAATAGGAATGCCTGCGGCCTCTTGGCCACATTCCAATTCAGGAGTTTTTTGTTTTGTTATCGGGTCTTCCATCTGTTCCCACGAGTACCGGGTTAGTGCGGTCCATTCCCCCAGTGACCCGTTTGGGAGAATACGGCTAATACTCTGGGAGGTCACCCGGTTTCCCAGAGGCTCCGTTTGCGACGGTGCTCCTCCACTGCCATGCACCCATTGGCACGGGTCGCTTGACACCTTGGGTTGGGGGATATTTATCGACCTCCCGGTCTAGATCCGCTGAGTTCAGTTGCAACAGGGCTACCACGTGAAGGGTGTAATCTATGATCACACATTCACAATCATGTTGGAAGTACCCAGCGATCTTGGGGCAGTTTAAGGAGGTGCAATGTCCTAGGACTCTCCGTGCAAAACCTATCCCCTGGGCTCTGCCTCCCTCTCCCTTTCAACTTTACGTCGATTGCGAGAGGGAACAGACCCCTCGACCCCTAACGATTGATTGATAACTGCAGAAACGTGGGAAGGATAACTTTGGATCTGGAGAATAGCGAAATAACAACAGCCGAGGAAATATGGATCAAATCAGTACAAAGCAGAGGAAATTTCAGGATTGAAGAGGAAGGGTTCAGTTCCCAGAACTGGTAAGCTATGCACTCTACATCCGATTACCTGTTCTCGGTGAAAAAAGAATCCTTTGTATCACAAGTCGATTAGAAAAATCCAATGATTTATGTTTTTCTGAAAAAGTCTCTGTAATATTGGATCGAAACCACCGATTCACGAAATTACTCATTGAGAACTATCATATAAAATACCACCACCAGGGCAATGAAACAGTTATCAATTAAATGCGACAACGGTTTTCGATCTTGAGACTTAGGTGTGCTGTCAGAAAATTCAAAAGCGACTGTTTTCACTGTAAGAAGCTTACCAGAGTGCCGATTGAGAAGTTTAGTATACCCATTCACTATAACAGGAATGGACTATTTTCGACCTATTGCTGTCACAATCGGTAGAAGACACGACAAGAGGTACATTGTTCTATTCACGTGTAAGAGCGTAAGAGCCATTCATTTAGAAATTTCCCATTCTCTAAATACCGATTCGGCAATATTGTCTATTAGACGATTCATAGGAAGAAGAGGATGACCAGAGGACATACACTCTGACAATGGTACCAACCTCCATTCAGCAGACACAGAGTTGAAAAAGGCACTAACAGAACGGAAAACAGAGAAAATATCGGAATCAAGAAAAATACATCATGAATAAATTGAATGAATTCAATTTTGGCGATGCTTAGAACGCTGGTTATCTCAACCAAACTATGAATCAAGAACAATTCGTATCATCGGAAATCTTCCGAAGTGCTTTTGGCTCTTTACTGTATTTGTCATCAAATACCAGACCAGATATTGCAATCGCAATATCAATCCTATGAGCGAACCTAGAAAGTGCGATTGGAATGGGGTTAAAGTGTATTTAGATATCTGAAACACACCAAGTCATATAAATTGCGGCTTGGTAATAATGAAGATGACGAGGCTTTCCAATGCTACGTGGATGCTGATTCGGCAAATTGTGTAACTGTCAAAAAATCAAATACTGGCTGCTGTTTCATTTCTACCTAAGCATTGATTGCTTGGGCAAGCCGGAAACAAAGATTGGTTGCATTGTCCTCCACAGAAGCTGAAATTATCGCATTTGCAGAAGCAACTAGCGAGCTCATTTGGATGAAGAGAGTTTTGGCAGATTCTTGTCAGGAGATTAAGACACCTATCAAAGTATACGAAGATAATCAGGGGTGTACAAAAGTTTTGTATGATCAAACTTCTAGTCAACGTGTTAAACCCATTGATATTAAACATAAATTTGCAAATTATGAATCACATTCAAAACGAATTGTTGCAATTTATTGTTTTACGAATGATATGATTGCAGACATGTTAACGAAGCCATTGGATGGATCGAAACATGCTAGAACAATCGGACTAATTTGAATTCCATTATAAGTCGAGGAGGAGTGTTAGTGTATACGACATTCAATGTAATTTGTTTTTGATAAAAGAATGTTTAACGGAGTTTTTCAAAATATACTGTGAACTAGACTTATGTTTTCTTATTTGACATTTCGATATTGTCAATAAATTATAGGGCACTCAATCAAACTGTCACTTAAATATCAACACGGCGTATGTGGGACATACACAGCTGTAGAGTGCATTATAAAACGCTTGTTTAAAACATTTTAAGATGTATTTTAATCATTTTAATAATATATAATAATACAGGTGAAATGGGCAGTATCAACACTTCCATCGGCGTTCACAAGCACCCAGACTTTTAAATCGGGTTCGTTCAGTCTTTATGAATGTTCTACCTGGAAAAAGAAACAAACTGTAAAATACTTTGGTTGTGCAGTTAATTCAAACTAGGAGAATTATTTAACTCAAGTATTTTATTTAAGATCATAAAAATATTAATTACAAAAACTAGCCAGTTGTCAACCTGACTAAAAAAAAGTGACACCCCTCATCATGACCCACTATATAGTTTTTTTACGATAAAAAGACGATGACGTTGCAAAACAAAATATTGTGATGTTGCCACTTAACGAAAACTAGAAAAGTCAATCTGATCTTAGATTGACAATTCTTCTTTTTCATTGTTCCGTGCCTCGTAGGGCGTAAGTCAAAAATATTTATTTAAAAATAAAAGGCTTGTATGATAGGCTTGATTAATTTAATATAAATATTTATTCATGACAAACTATGGATAAGATACAAGAAACAGTAACCAATCATTCTATATTCGAATTAACATTTAATTATTTTACATAGAAGAGGGTTAAATGACTAACTGTAGGTCATTATACCTTATTCTATGCTCTATAGAACCATCTTCAAGAGCACTGCAAGGGTTTACGCTAAAAGGAATCAATACAAGCTGTAATCATGCAAATTTAAATATTGTTTCTTTATACAATATCTATTATATATATTATAATAAAAATAGAATGGAAAAGAAAAATATAGATACACAAAATAAAATTTTGTTACAAGATATAAAAATAAAAAATCTCCCATTTTATCAGTATTATTTATGTAGAGATACTGTGATCGTTGTTTTAATTTGTGTATTATAAAATAACTGTACCTAATTAATTTAATAATACTTATTAGTGATTTTGAAAAGGTGGAAAAAAAGCAAATTGGATAAAAATATACAAAAAATAAAGCACAAGATTTCCACTACTCCGCTACAAAATCATCACTATCTTCATCGTCACTGTCAAAATTAATGATAAGTGGAGGCACATCCTGTCTATCAAATACTACTTCTCTTTCCCACCCATCTTGTATAATTTTTTCAGTGTGTTCTACTGTCTTTCACCAAATATCAGGAGTCACTTTTTCTAAAGACTTTTTCCATACACCTATTGCTTGTTCTGTTGAAGAACCATCAGTTCCCACATGATATCAAAAAAAAATTTAACTATGCCTCAAATATTTTCAATTGGGTTGAACATACAGTGGTAAGGGGGAAGTCGAAGCCCTTTGTGAACATATTTTTCGGATAATATGTCAGCTTCATATACTGTTGGTGGTTTATTCCTACAAAAATGCATATATTTAAACAAAATAAGTTATCTAAGTATTACCATAATATATTGAAAAATGTTTATATCAACTTACCGTTGTACTAAATTCAATAATTGGCTTTTGAGGAAAGTATTTTCAAAAGGAATATCATTTTGTATCAACCAGTTCTGTATGTCAGCCTTTTGGTAGCTGCTGTTGGTACTTTATTGATCACTGTGCTGTGAGAACTTGCATTATCCATTACAATTGTGGCAGGTTCTTCAAAGTTCACTAAAAGCTGGTATTCAAACCAATGCAAAAAATGTTCTCGGTTCATTTCACCGTGGTAATCACCATCTTGTTTTTTGGAAGAAAAAACCAGCCCTGCTCCAGGAATAAATCCAGAAGAGGAACCAGCATGTAATACTATATACCTACAATAAGGAAATAAAAAATTACTACTAGGTTTCCTAGATAGACTGCATAGCTCAAAACAACTATTAATAATTATATAGATTTAAATAAAATAGTGTGACTAGTAAATATTTGAAAAGGTCTTAAAATGGCAGGAATGTTAGTACATCATAAATTAATTGCTAAATTTTATTACTTAATTACCTTGGACCACCAATTTTGGTTTTTTTTCACGCTTCTATGATTAGAATCTTGCCAAGAACGTTCAACAGTACCGTCTTCAAATATCTAGGTCTCATCCAAAACACACAAATTGATATAAACCTTCCCTTTTTATCTTGATATATTCATGTAGAAAATGTACACGTTTTAATGCAATACGTGGCAACTCCATTAAACCATGACGAGGATCATCTTTTTGGTATTTGAATCCAATATTTTCCACTATCTTCCAGAGTTATGTTAAGCAACCATTAAAGATTTCACGTTCCTGGAGTTTGTCTCTTAAAGTTTTCAAGGTTATGTGTTCATCTGAAAAAATATTGTGTTAGTTAATTGTGAATAAAATAAAACAGTAAATTCAATATACTCACTGTTTCCATACATTTCGTATATAACATTTCGGAAAGCATTTTGATCAAAGTTATCAATTTCAACAGTAGGTTTTATGCGTTGTCTCTTTTTAGGTGGGCTTTTAGGCTGTTCACCTCTATTATGCTTGGCGGCAATACGGTTAACACTGGTAACGCTAAGTGGTAAAGTTTCTGCAACTCTCTACAATATAATTACTTCAATTTATGAAAGAATAATATATTATCAAGTTTAATTAACCTAACATAACATTAAAAACATTTAATCATTTACATTTAAATATGTAACAATAATATTAATAATGATGAATACAAATAGCGAATACTGTTACTTACGTCTCTTACAGCAGTAAGCGGGAGAAGCGGGCACCCATTTTGGAATTCTCGTTCAAAATAGCTCAACAAAGATGTTACCATCTCTTGATATTTTCTGTTCAGCTGCTTCGTCATTTTATTAACCACACACTGCAGATTTGCCTAAATAATTAGTTATGAACATAACTGTTTTTTTAATCTTAAAAAGCAGCAATGAATTTAGAAGCAGCAAAAAAACTTGTAAATATTAGACGATGATCGACTGTCAATCAACGTCAAAACAAACTGGGTAATTTTACCAGTTGATTTGACAACGTCTTGAAGCTTTGCCAACCCGTTAACTGTAAATTGCCCTGGCTGTTGAGGATAAATTGTATTCGCGGTTGGTAAATTAATATTTATTCTGATAAGCAGGAAAGTAACTAAAAATGACTTCATCGTCTTTTTATCGTACATAAACTTTAGTAGTAATAGATCCTACTATATTATATATTCTTCCTCTTAAAGATTTAACCTATTAGGTTTTCTTATAATACGTCCTGATCGACTACATTGAGGGCCACATACAAGTGTAGTCTCTGGTTTAAAATGGAAGAATTATATTATTCATAGAGGCATTGTTATCAGTTTGATCTAAAAATGGAACATTTGAAGATGGTGTATTAACTTCTTGCAAAACAAACTCATCAGTATCTACTTTAAATAAGTTTTGTGGTGTATTTAAACTTGGATTTAAATCCACTCGATTTCTTCTGATAACATTGCCACTTGAATCCTTAGCATTATAAGGCCTTGGTTTGCCATGTCGACTTACAGTCGGAGGTTCCCATGTCTTATTAAGATGGTTAAATATGGTCACATCACTATCAGTTTTCAGTGGTTTTAGCAGTTCTATCAACTTACAATTTTTGCAGGCTCCCATGTCTCATTAAGATGGTTACATAATTGTAAAATTGACGGCGTTGTGCCGATTGTAGATGACACACTACCCAGAAATACATGGCCTCTGGGTATTATTGAGAAAGTTTATGTAAGAAAATATGAAAAAGTAAGAGGGGTAGATCTGAAAACGAAAAAGGGATAATATCGACGATCAGTGACAAAGATTTGTAGACCACATGTTCGAGAAACAGCGGAGAAGGATTCAAATTGATTACTGACTCGAATCGTTGAGAGAAGGAATGTTACTATATGTTTTTGATAAATAAAAGAAAGTTGTTGATTTTTTAATGCTTTACTAATAACAAACTTATTCAAATTACAAAGTATTTTTCACTTAACATGGAAAGAATTCCTGACTGTTACAATCACATTTCTTTTGTATTTGGCTAAATACGATCCTGGCCATTATAGGTTTGTCTAAAATTGTTTGAAATAATACTGGAATTTCCTAAAGCATGATATAACGGTATAATTGATGAGATAGTGAAAGTGGGTTAAACTGCGAATGTGCGAATAACTAATAACAAATAACATGTTAACTTATTGCGACCTAATGGGCTTAGTACTCAAAGTCAACAAAACAAAAAAAAGGATTTTGTATTATAAATTTCATGTATCTTATCTTTGATTCATATGAAAATTTTTAATTTCTCTTGATTCAATCATATTTCCTTCATAGGCGATTTTATTTGTTACAATTGCTATGAATGTGAAATCATTGTAATTTCTTAAAAATTCAATACATATTAATATCGAGATAACTGGTCATTAAAAATGCATATGTGCTTCTTTAACTTTCTAATTGAATGCTTCTTGGTCATATTTCTTCGAATAATTCGGATGCAGTGGTTAAATTTTACAAAAATAAATAATTGTTTCCAATTACTGCTCGTACAGATTCAAATTAGTGTGGTTTCCTGTTAAACGGCGCTAATTTATACTTTCGTAGTTTATTAAAACCATTGAGGTCGATATTTTTCTATATTTTAGGTTAACAATTAAAAAAATGCAAGAATAGATAAAATCCTAAAGTTTTCAATGTTGTTCCCAACTATTTGTTTTATGTACAAACTATTACTAGATTCAAGCATCAATCCTAAAAAATATATATAAGTCCAGTAAAAGTGGGGTTCTCAAGGTTCAATAGTGATATTGTGCCGATATGGCTCAGGGCGTGGAAGTCACCCATTCCAGAGGTTGAAAAATATGTTGTTAAAAATAATTGCAGAAATCGATAGAGAACAAAATTCTTAGCAAAAAGTTTTTCATGGACATTTTCCGAAAAATCTATACTTTTTGTAATCAAGAAATAAATTTTAATGTAAAATACAGATTAACTTTTTATGACAACTTCAAATTTAATTTAAAATTTCACCTCTAGGTTCAAATCTAAAATTATTATCATCTCAGAAAATTGCAGCATGAGCTATAACTTTGATATCATCATTTGAAAGCCCGTTTAATACCAGATAATTTTCTATAGTGACATTTCTTCATATCTGTCATAATAAGCGAGAAGGAAGACCATCCATTTTTTAGGGTTTAAATTTTAATATTTCGTTAACTATTCAATCTATTCGACGATTTTTGGACTCATATGAATGAGAATTGTGTGGATTTTGATTACTTTGAAACAGATAAACTAGAAATCGCTTTATGCAGCGTTTACTTATTTTTACGGTTTTATTTGAAAAAATTGAATAAAACGTTAGCATTTTGGTAACACATTCTAAAGCAACTTTAAATTTCTTATATCTTAGTGAAAACCGCATCTTGATATCTCTATTCGTTTTTGACTTATCGTAAAAAATGTGAAAAATTACGATGATCAAAATATACGTACCATGAGTATGCTAGCTGCAAAAAAAGTATATTATGCAATGAGCACAAAATGATGCACATTTTGCACGAGTATGAAATTTGCAGCATTTGGCTTCGGCTCGTGCTGCAATTCATACGAGTGCAAAATGACCATTTTGTTGCGAGTTGCATACTATGTTTTTTCTATGACAACATATCGTTCACGTTTAATACATGCATACATTGCAAAAACTTCCATTTCAAAAAAAAGGTTATAATCGCTGTATGGGAATAAACGAACGATTATTCCTTAAACACACATAAAGCTTCAATAGCTCTTATTTCACTTGGAAGGATTGGATATCATTCAAATTATCTTGAATCGTTGATAAAAATCAAATATATTTTATGAAGTAGAAATTTTTATTTTTGACATTGACAATTTTTTGTAACTGACAGAAAAACTTCCAAGGTTGAATTGAAAATAAATATTTAAGCTATCATGTTAGCAGTTAGACAAGTTAGAAATTAAACATAACTCCCGCCTTGGACGTTTTCCGGGAGAAAACTCCAACTTAAACAAAACACTTCACTTCAGATAACTTCCGCACACAACACAGTACATAAAAAATAGCTAACCTAATGACAAAGTTTAAGATTTAACAATACACAAATCTAGGTATCATCAGGAAGGGGACATACCTTCGCTATAGACCTAAGAAACGTTCCATCTGATGTTTTGACTCTAATTAAACGAACTTTGCCGTCTGAACCCTGAATAATTTCAATGATTCGCGCGAGAGCCCACCTGAAAGGAGGCAAGTTATCCTCCTTTAAAAGGACTAATTGATTAATTTCCAAATTTCGGGTTTGATTGGTCCATTTTGGCCTTTGCTGAAGCCTATTAAGATATTCAATGGACCATCGCTTCCAAAATATTTGTTTGAATTTAATACACTTCTGATACATTGACAATCGATTTTCTGGAATATTACTCAAGTCTTTGTCTGGGAATGCTGAAAGATTGTCGCCTATTAAAAAATGTCCCGGTGTTAAAGAGTTTAAATCAGTCGGATCATTTGATAAAATGCTAAGAGGCCGCGAGTTCATGATGCTCTCAATGCAAACCAAGACTGTCGAAAATTCCTCAAAATTTAGAACTGTTTTACCAATAGCTTTAATCAGATGATGCTTAGCACCCTTAATTGCGGCCTCCCAAAGACCGCCCCAATGTGGTGAACGAGGTGGGATAAATTTCCACTGAGTCTCATTTTTCGATAAAAAATTTTCAATAGACTCAATATTACTTTTGGATTTAAAAAATTCGTATAAGGTTTTCAAATGGTTACTGGAGCCAAAAAAATTAGTGGCATTGTCAGAGTATATTACCGAAGGATTACCCCGTCGGCCTATGAAACGTTGTAATGTGAGCAAAAATTGTTCTGTCGACAAGCCCGACACCAATTCTATATGGACGCACTTAGTAGTCATACATACAAATATAGCAATATATGCTTTAACTTTAGAGGCTTTGCGTAAATTCGAGGTTTTAATTAAAAATGGACCCCCAAAGTCCACACCGACCTTTAAAAATGGACGACAAACTGAAATTCGATCTTTAGGCAGATCTGCCATCATTTGCTCAGCACACCTAGCTTTAAATTTAAAACAAGGGATGCACTTGTGGATTATGCGTTTAACAGCTCTAAGGCCATCTAAAGGCCAATAACGTAGTCTAAAGTTACTTAACACGGTTTGAGCACCGGCATGATATAATTTAAGGTGCTCTCTCCGTAGCATCAAATCAACAATGTGGCATCTAGCGGGCAATAATATTGGATGCTTTTGTGCAAATGGCAGATCAGCATTTGACAATCTCCCACCAACGCGGATTAAGCCTTCCAAGTCAATAAAGGGATTCAAAGAATTAAACTGTTTATTTCGAAGGACCTTTTTGTTTTTTAATAAATCTTTTTCTTGAGAAAAATAATGTTGTTGCAAAACTTGCAATGTTGCCTTTAAAGCATGTTGTAATTCATCTACTTTTAAAGGACCAAACCTTTTATCATCTTTATGTTGTAAATTATGTCTAAACCGAAGACAGAATGCAACTATACGTTGTATTTTCAGAAAATCTGAAAACCTATTGAAAATACTTATCATATAATTTTCAGTAGAGGTTGTACTCATAACAACTTTTCGTTCTTCCGGAATTTTCTGAATATTAACACTTGACTGAAATGAATTTAAATTAATGTGAGGGCCCTTGCCACCACATATTATTAGAAATAAGTTCTTGCGCCATCATACCTCTAGATACATAATCAGCTGGATTTTGTTTGGTAGGAATGTACCTCCAGGTGTACAAGGATGTTAGTTCTTGAATTCTATTAGAGACAAATATATTCCATCTACTTGGATGTGATTGTAGCCATGCTAACGAAATTTGCGAATCAGTCCAAAGATTAACACTGGCTATTTGGAAGTTATTTTTGAATGTTTCTAAAATACGATGGGTGACCTTTGCTGACAACACGCATGCGCATAATTCCAATTTTGGAAGAGAAATTGTTCGCAAAGGACAAACTCTAAATTTGGCACAAATTAGATGACAAGAAACACTGTTATTTTCATAAACAGTTCTTAAATATATACAACACCCATATGCCTTTAAGCTTGCGTCTGAATAAGAATGAATCTCAATTCGCTTGATATTGCGATTATTAATTAAACATCGCGGAATTTTTAACTCTGATAATTCAAGAATGTTTGTAGAAAATTGAATCCATTCGTTACTTAACTCTAAATTTAAACAGTCGTCCCAATTTAAATTCAATAACCAAAGCTTCTGCATGAAGATTTTGGCTGTTATGACAATTGGAGCAACAAGCCCCAACGGATCATAGATTTGAGCTATAATAGCTAAGACGTTTCTTTTCGTAATTGGATTTACATTTATGTTCTTGGGCAGAGAAATAGAAAAGTGATCTGATTTCGGCTCCCAAAAAACACCCAACACTTTATTGGAATTACTCTCAGAATTTATAGAGTAGTTTTTGGATTCAGTTTCTGAGGTAAAATTGTTCATAAACTCAATGGAATTTGAACACCATTTATGAAGTGTAAATTGGCCTAAATTAAGTAATTTTATTAATTGGGTTTTTAGTTCACAGAGCTCCTCGAAAGAGTCAGCTCCAGCCAACACATCGTCAACGTATGTTTGAGTTTGGATTGCCATAGCTGCCAACGGAAATTCTTTTTTATACTTGTCTGCCAATTCAACGAGACAACGAGTGGCTACATAAGGTGCAAAATTTGTTCCGTAGCTAACAGTTAACAATTCAATGCATTTAATATCATCTGTTATATTTTCTCGCCATAAGATGTTTTGTAGGTAAATGTGATCAGAATTAATCAAGATTTGCCGGTACATCTTTTCGATGTCTGCAACAACAGCCAACATATAAGCTCTAAAGCGACACAAAATGTCAAATAGCTCTGGCTGAACAACAAGCCCTTTTAGACATATGTCGTTTAATGAATATCCCGAGGTGGTTTTTAGGGACGCGTCGAAGACCACTATGAGACGCGTTGTAACTTTATCATTGCGAATCACACAATGGTGAGGTATAAAATATTTGTGGTTATTGTGAATATTTTTAAGATCAAGAGGAATGTACCGTGCATGACCTAAGTTGATGTATTCTTTAATAAACTCTGAATATTGGTCAAACAATGACTTATTTTGATGCAATCTTTTCTCTAATGAATGAAAACGTTTTTTGGCATATGAAAAAGATTCGCCTAGTTTAGAACTCTCAACGGGCGATTTAAATGGCATATCCACTTGAAATCTACCATTATCCAAAATTTTTGTGGTATCCTTAAATATTTGTTCAGAAAGTTCATCTTCACTTGATAAAATACGTCCTTGTGGCACATCTTCAACTGCCCAGAATTTTTGCAGCAAATTGTCGATTTGATTGAAATTAATGAATAAAGAATGTGAGGGAACTTGATCACATGTTATAAAATTTGACAAGATTGTTGGGGATAGGACACCTCCTACCACCCAACCAAGATGAGTATTTTGTAATATGGGTAGGTTGTCCCCAAGGTTAATCAGACCAGGTAAAAGTAATGAATAATAAACATCTGCTCCTAATAACAAATCTACGTGATCTGGAACATCATAATTTGAGTCGGCCAAGACGATACTACAAGGGATTTCTAATCGATCTGTTTGTAGAGGGAATTGAGGCAGCTTAGAAGAAATGAAATTTGTTACTGAACAATTTACTTCAAATGTTTTTGTTGGGTCAACCTTTGAGAACAATTTAATATCTATTCCTTCACTTACTTGCATGTGACCTGATACACCACAAATTGACAAGTTTTTATTATAGGTAGGGTATTGTAGTCTTTTCGCTAATTTATGTGTGATTAGTGATACTTGAGACCCACTATCAAGCACGGCTCTGGCAGATATTAAATGGCCATTGTTATTTGAAACATGTACGGATGCAGTTGCCAATAAAATATGAGATTTTTGGTTTATAAAAAGGCTTGACATAGTGTTGGATTGTGCCCCAAGCTTGTCACTAGTGGAAGCTTGAGTAACCTCCGAATTTTGTATTTGTTCTATGTTAGCAGCTTGATCTGAGTTACTACTCGATTTGTTCATGGAATAACCTTTTTGTTTGTGATTGGTAGGCCCACGATTGGAATCAAAACTCGAATTTTGTTGAGCATTTATTGTATTATTGTGAGAATTATTAGATTTTGACGAATAATCGACAGAATTTCCCGCATGTAATAGGGAATTATGAGCTTCGCCGCAAATAGGGCAATTCTTCCACTCACATTGACTTACATGATGTGGAGCAAAACATTTTAAACATAACCGATTTGAAAATATAAACTGTTTTCTTTTATTCAATGGCAATTCTTTGAATTTAAAGCATTTAAACATGTTATGATTTGACATTTTGCAAAACAAACAACTTAACTTTTTATCTACATTAGCAAAATTAGAGTTTTTACGAGGCAACTCTGGCGAAATTTTCAGCAGCCTGACATCTTTTCTCAACGAACTTGAGGAACCCGTCTAAAGTAGGTAAAAGAGTAGGACCTCTTTCCAATTCATACCCACGTCTAGTGTTAATGTCTAGTTTTTGGGACAAAATATACACCAAAATCAAATCCCACTCTGCTATAGGAACATTCAAATTTTTTAAGCACTCAGTGTGCTGTTTAACTGTGACAACAAAGTTACGCAAATTCATTGAATTACTTTTATTTATTGATGGAACGTCTAATAGGCCCTTGATGTGAACGTAAATATTCGCTAACTTATTTTCATATCTTTCCTTAAGTATGTCAATTGCTACTGACAAATTAGAGGCGACCAATGGTAAATTTGAAATTAATTTTTGAGGTTCACCCAGTAAATTTGATTTTAAATAAATAAGTTTTTGTATTTCTGCCAAATCATCATTGTCTAAAACAAGGGCTTTAAAAATATCATAGAAACCATTCCAACTTTGGTGCCCACCTGCAAATTTGTCAATTACAATTTCAGGCATCTTAGATTTTACCTCTGTTTTAACATTAACATTTTGTATGGAATTTGCGTGATGACCTTGTTGGTTTGTACCTTGAACGGTAGCATTATCTTTAGGAGAAGAATGATCAATCAAAATTTTTAATTGAGTTTTTAAAGTACAATATTTTTCTTCATAGTCACTAGGGTCACCAATCTTATCAAGATCTGTCTCGGAGCCCTCAATGACGTCCTGAGACTCACAAAATTTTTTGAAAGAAGTTTCAAGTAGCTCTAACCTGGTATCATATTCAAGTTTATGCAATAAATTACCTGCATTTGCATTGATAAAATTCTCTATTCTAGTGATACTACCTTTAGCAGTTCTTCGAGCGGCGTGCGCTTTTAATAACAACGCATCCGGATCCATGTTTGATTACAGGTTTATATACGTAAAAAAAGTTTGCAAACTGTGTGCGAAAACTCGCACGTCAAATGTTGAACAGTTCAAAAAATAAAAAATATATTGGAAACGTCTGACCTGAATGAGTCCTTGACAAAGTCCAATTCACAATCGGTCCAGTCCAATTACCAGATACCAGACACACATTCCATTTTCCAATTTTAATAATTAGGATTTATCGCTGGTTTTATGCTCTATCCGGCTCGAAGGACCAAATTTATGTATGGGAATAAACGAACGATTATTCCTTAAACACACATAAAGCTTCAATAGCTCTTATTTCACTTGGAAGGATTGGATATCATTCAAATTATCTTGAATCGTTGATAAAAATCAAATATATTTTATGAAGTAGAAATTTTTATTTTTGACATTGACAATTTTTTGTAACTGACAGAAAAACTTCCAAGGTTGAATTGAAAATAAATATTTAAGCTATCATGTTAGCAGTTAGACAAGTTAGAAATTAAACAATCGCGTTGATACATACTCTTCGATGTTTCCGGTAATAAATTCAGTGTTGTTACCTTGGGGATAGGCAAATTCCCTCCCAAGAAAAAGGGGTCAACAAATAACGGGTAAATTCGGTCCGTAATTTTGTTTTTACCTGAAACTGTATAGGTAAATTCGATCCTAGGTAAAATATTTTAAGATTGGACCAGTGCAATAAAACTGTAATATTGAATAATTTTAGTTTTATTAAATCAAATGAAAATATTTACATTGTTGACAAAGTTTACATAAATGGAATTGATGTGTCTATATGTTGTTTATACCTATAAAAATATAACATATTACATACAATTATATATTTAATAATATTAAGAAACCAAATTCTCGAAAATTACGAAATAGGCTACAAGACACAGGTACATAATATTGTATACCTAATTAAACGCCACAGTGAAATGAGACACATTTAATAAAATGCAAACGACTTATTTCGTTTTTCGTATATGATTTAATCATTTTTGTAATACATTTTTGACGGTTTTTAACTTTACTATCGGTAATTTTAGTATTCAAATGTACACTTTGTAATTTTACATAAGTTTCGATTTGAAACTCTTTAAGTTTATTAATAAAAACAAAAATGTTTGGATGAGACTTGTAAAACGAATCGTTAAATTGTCTATGAAAAGATTCGCATGTATTCGTAGTCCGTGTAAGTTCTGCTGAGTTTGTAGCCCAAAGTGAAGGAGGGAATAGTGACTCCTCAGATATGTAATTATCTATCAAATAATCGGAATACATTTGAATCTTTTCATCGTCTGGTGCTATTGAGAGCAGATCGAATACAAAACAATCGCTGCTTTCTACAGGATTTAAGAAAGTTAGGGCAAAAGTCATTTTTAGTCATCGCCCCGCATCGGAACATTCATCTTTGTAGGCAGATATTAAACCAATTTGCTGAATTTTTCTATACCATACCTGCAAAAGATGAAATCGACATCCGATTATTTGAGCTAATGGCCAAACTTGTTCTACAGCCTTATAGATACCTTTTTCAAAATCGATTACAATTTCAGAAATATCTAATCTAACACTATTTTTGATGCAGATCTCTGTTACAATATTAAATAATTTTTGGTACGTTTCACTCCGTTTGTTGGGTAATAGAGAAAAAATCAGAGGAATATAGTGGCCGTTATAATACCCGTGTGTCGTAAAAAACTGACAAAAAAATTGTGGGCAGTAATTAAATGTTCCATCTAAATATACTCGTCTGACTTTTTCGAAAAATTGAATATTGGATTTACAAGAAAAGACGGCGATTTGATCAGCTGCATCATTAAAAAGTAAAAAATGTTCACCTCTGGATGTTTCAATATTGATCTTCGCCAGAGTGTCGAAAGTTTGTTGAATACTTGTTGGCAATTGTGGAACCAGTTTTCGACGAGCATTGTACAAGTTATTCCTTATTAACGCAACGTCTGACGTATTGATCGTTGAAGGCAGATTTTCTTGAAGCTCCCGGCGGATGATTTTTGCAGGCTTCTCCGATAAATCATCAATAGCCTTTCTTTTACAAGAAGTGCTTACAATTTGGCGATTCAACTGTTCTAAATTTGCATTATGGCAATGATCCTTTACATGCTTTGTGACAGTTACATTGTCCACTTCACCCATACTAAGCAAATAAGATCTACACTTTTTATTTATACACGTCCACCGCTTTTCGCCACTTTTTAAAATTTTTTGAAAACTATACTTTATTTATAACTACTATACGCTTCGCTTTTTCACTCAAAATAATATTAAGATCCATGGTGCCAGACTACAAAGAATACTTGAATCGACTAATATGTAAACTGGGGAAACATACGCAACTAAATGGTACACATTTCAATCCATTTCATGTATTTATATTATTCATTTACCTACTAATTGCTACTATTTTCGGAAAAGCCCATACTTACCATAATTACTTCATTCTACGAAAGAGATTAAGCTCCTCAGTATCGTAAAACTCTGGTTGGGAGGGAATTAACCTACCGATAAAAGGGTATAAAATTTTTAATTTAATCTGCTACCTGCTGGGACCGAATTTACCATGCCCCGTTACCTTTGCTGTTTCTATTATGTTCGGAGGTGTCAAATCTAAGTCAATATCACTATAAGTTTCAATTTTAATTAATAGTTTTTATATAAAACAACTATGAAATTACTCGTTACCTACTAAAACTTTGCCAGAAACGATCTGCTGACATTTCATCAATTTGTCGCTGGACGTCACAATTTGACAAGCCGTATTCGAGTGAACCTAGACCTAACACGAAATATTCCATTTCGCATTTGTTGCTTAGCAACTTACCTAGCAACCGATGCAAAAATGAAATTCTGAACAAAATGTGCTTTTTTATGATTGAAGTTACGGTTATAAAATGAACATTTATCGAGGTTGTCATAGAAAAGATCTATTTTAACACATTTTATTGTCTTGGCAAATGTACAAAATGCCTGCCATTATTATTGACACATCGGAGTAGACGTTCTCGAGTAGAAAAAAACTTTACTGATGCTGTTAGGCTGCGAATGGCATTTCTAATTCTTTCTTCAATATCTGCTCTTGTCGTAGGTCTCGTTTGGAAGCCAAGATCTTTTACTCGCCCCCACAAATTAAAGTCTAGGCAAGTTGGGTCGGGTGACCTTGCTAGCCAGGGAAACATATTTCTCCTCTTCCCTCTTCCTATTCATCTGTTAGGATATGTTTCATTCGAGTGTTGCCTAACAATAACTGAATAATGTGCTAGGCAGCCGTCAAACTGAACAAACATATTTCCCCTGATTGGAAGGGGCACATCTTCAAACAAAACTGGTAACTCATTACGAATGAACTCCAAAAATGTATTGCTATTTAGTGATTGGTCGAAGAAATAGGGGCCAATCATTGTATGTCTTAGTATACTGCACCAAACATTGACACTCCTAGCGTCCCTGATATAGTACTTCCTGTGGGGATTTTCGGCACTCCAGTGAGGCATGTTATGCAAATTGACTCTATCGTCACTGTGAAAATTTGCCTCGTCTGTCCAAAGAATTTGCGACAAAAATTTAGGGTTTTCGTTGATCTTCTCCAAAAGCTAGTAACAATGATGCACCCTTCAATCAAAATCCGCTTCATTTAAGGATTGGTGCAAAACTACATGGTAAGGGTGTAACCTAAAAACAATTGGTTTAGTCATAATGCTAGAGTAACTGTTACAAATTTTGATTTGATTATATTAAGTAGACTAGTTTATTAACATAAGTAAAAGTGCACAATATTCAAAATTAGATAAATTAATTTTTAAATATTATGCTATTTTGAATGCAGATACAAGATTCGACTGACAGAAATTATCGATTTATATTTTATAATGAAGTCATATGGTGACCCTTATCCTAAGGGCAAATTCATATATGAATTGGCGGACAATCCTACTTGATAAGTTTGTGTGTACCATCAGAAAAGATTCATGATTTTATCATATATTCCAAACGTAAAATCATTTTACGTAAGGGGATTAAAATTCTAGAGGAATATACACACGCCAAAACTTTAAATAGAAATTGCGCTACACGCTGGATAGAAAGGTTTCATTTAGTCACGGATTTTATTGAATTACTAGTTCCAGTTAGTTAACGAATTAAGGAAGCGAAATATAAGCTGTTTTTCTTCATATTTACCTATTTTCTCTCAAAAACCATTTAAGTTCAAAAATTACGGTTTAAAACTGTTTATAACGTCCAAACTCATCATTTTAAGACCCAAATTTGCTAAATTGATAAAATCTGTTTTTCAAGAGTAACTTGTAAAAAAAATATATAGACTGAAATAATAGTTTACTGTTGAACAAATATGATATTTGTGACGCATAAATTGTTACTAGATTTTTAAAGTCAGTCTGATCTTCTGAATTAACATATGTTGCGAATATGGAATTAAAACCCTTTGATAAGTTTTTGTGATTAATAAAACTCTCTTTTAACTGTAATAAGAATTAGTCCAGAAAAAGTAATTCTGTAATACTCTTCAGGTGTATTTAACTTTAAGTCTGGATTAGCTCTATGTGTTTGACGCTTTTTGACTCGAGGAATACTTAATGTCACTTCTAGCTTTTCACAAATAGATTTGGTATTAGCATAAATGGTTTTAAAGTATTTCTCAGAGTTTTGTCGCATGCCATTTAATTCAATAAAAGTAATACTGGTCAGAAAAACGGCTTCTTTTGAATCAATATTCGCTTTTTGAAAATGGCTCAAAGGTAAGCAAGTGCTAAATAATTTTGCAGTTATTAATAAAGAAATTAAAAATTCACCAGTGGTTATAGAAATTTCAAGTAACTTAGCATTTGTAACGGTGTTTACATCGGCCCACTCTGCTGCTATCTTGTCTAGAGAGTCTGAAACTGGAACTAGTAATTCAATAAAATCAGTGAATGAAACCTTTCTATCCAGCGTGTAGCGCAATTTCTATTTAAAGTTTTGGCGTGTATATCTTCCTCTAGATTTTCAATCCTCTTACGTAAAATATTTTTACGTTTGGAATATATGATAAAATCATGAATCTTTTCTACCACACCAATACAGTTTCTAATAGATGGTACTCCGCATTAATTTGAAACCACTAAATTTAAACAATGTGTAGAGCAATGTACATAGTGAGCCAACGGGTGATGTTTCTTTATATGAGACTGCACACCACTGATATGACCCGACATTGCTGATGCACCGTCATAGCTCTGACCAAGCAAATTTGACGTATCTATACTAAATTATTGCAGGCTGTCTAATATCAAGCAGGCCAAGCCTTTTCCAGACATGTTGTCGGTACAAATTGCAAAAAATCTTCCGTCAACAAAGTACTTTCCTGATCGACCTATAGAAATTTGTTCTATTCCCGAGATATCTGCAATTTCGTCTGCAAGAACCGAGAAGCACTTTGAGTCGTTAACTTACTTTCATAACGATATTTTTTAATATAACTTTGTTGCATGCAATCAATTATTGCATTTTGACTTACTGGACTAATATATTTATTCCTTTTACCGGGTCCTTCTAGGCATTCTTTAGGTCGTTTATCTCCAAGAGCGCGATATCGTACAATAGATCTAAAATTTCCATCGTTATGCCCTAAATTCTCGTTAACAAGAATACTTCCGAAATCCCGATAACCCCTAAGAGCAATATCTTGCCTACCGCACAAAATAATCTCATCTACAATAGGCTCTCTAACAAAATACATCTCATCAGCGAATCTTCCCAGTGACGAAATGATCAAGAAAGTAAGTATCGAAAAGAATTTCACTACGATACTAAATACGATGAGAGACTGGGAAAAGGAATACACCACCCAAACTCTCAAAGAAAACACCATTAGATGGTATACGGATGGTTCAAAAACCACCATTGGAGCAGGCGCTGGAGTATTTGGGCCGGGCACTAGATACTCATCGTTAGGTTCCTTCCCGAGCGTATTTCAGGCAGATATACTTGCGATTGAAACATGCGTGGAAATGAACCTAGAAAGAAACTATCAAAAATGTGACATATTGAGCTCCCATGTCATTGAATCAAAGTTGGCATGGGAGTGCCGAAGAAAACTTGATGAATTAGGTCTCTTTAGTCTGGGTTCCTCGCCATTCGGGAATCACAGGAAATGAAGAGGTCAATACACTTGCCACGAAAGAAGCACAAACGCCCTTTATTGGCCCGGAGCCTTTTTGTTGTGTAGGAAAATGCTCCTATAAGAAAGAGTTTCGGAAGGAGGAGGAAACCGAAAGAGAAGCACTCTGGTGGTGCCTTCCCGAGTTGGAACATTCCAAAAAGTTCCTGCGGAACTTTGACACTGCTAGATCCAAAAAATATTTGGTCCTTAGTAAAAATAAGCTACATCTCCTCACGGGCTTTCTTACAGGACACTGCCGCCTTAGGAAGCACCTAATGAGAATAGTTCTAGCAGAAACTAACGAGTGTAGATTCTGTGGGAAGGAGGATGAAACTCCGGATCACCTAGTTCTGGAATGCCTCGCCATTGCAAGCCAATGCAAGAAATGCTTCGGACAAGAAACTTGTAAGAGTGATGATATAACATTGTTGAAGCCGTTCCAAATACTAGAGTTCATTAGAACCCTGGAACTGGAAGGCGACCTGTAGTAGTAGCGACAACAGCTCTGATAGGGGAGGCACAATAAACCTTAGGTTTCAGTGCATTGTAACCCCGTTAAAATCTAATCTAATCTAATCGAGGCTCAATGTTTTGTCGATTTTCTACAATCTGTTTTTTCCTTTCGGTGTTAACTTGGTTTTCGATAGCGTCAAATGATCAGCGACTGGCACGTAATTTAAATGATATTGTAATTTTGAATGTCCGCCGAAAGTTTCAATGGCGTGCTTCCAATTATCAATTTTTTTTTTACTAAGGGATTGGGAATTTACTCCTGCATCAGCTTTAGCAAACAAGCAACAATATTTACAAAATGCTCCGTTTTTTGTTGCCGAATATACCAGCCATGACCAACGATTAAGCCAAGTATACTGAAATTTCAAATTTATTGATTTTGATTGCATTTGCATTTTATCTGTATCTGTATTCGGGAACTTAAGATTAGGCGGAGGTATCCAAACGTTTTGTAAAACTTCTTCTATCTCTGTGTTCGTAAGTGGTCTATTAATAAAATTACAAATATCATTCGCGATATTCGCCTTTGCCACGATTGTATTCTCAAAAGAATTCTTATCATTATGAATAGTTGCCTCATATTGACTCGTACTTGAATTCTGGGCAATATATTTTGTACAGATATATTATCTTCAATTTTTCTTTGCTTGGGTTCTCTCGAAAAGAAATCAGATATTTTTTTTTATTGATGCCTCATAATACCTATTTAAAACACGCCTTAGCGTGTTTAAATCGAACTTTCAAACACGCGCGTTTTTTAAAGTCCCTATGGTAACAACAACTCGAGAAACGTAAGTATCAATAACTTTTTTTATTAGTTGTTAAATTGTATATTTTCATTGTGAACCAATGTCTTATTTGGTTTTTTCTGCAAAATTTATTCACATATTCATATATACATTGTATCCTTTTGAATATAAATAAAGAAACTCTTTGATTAGCGATCTGACAGCAGTACCTCGTAACGTCAAACAAAAATAAATACTATTTTGGACGGACTTTCACGAAACTTGGCTGGGTATCGAGAACGGACTTTTATGAAATGAAACTTGGCTGGGCATCGAGGGCGGACTTCCATTTTTTTGTAGTAATAATATAATAATAATATTTCATGATTTCAAAGTGCACCAATAAAAAAAATAGCGTAAAGTATTCGTGGATAACTGGTCTTTCAAACACTTGCTCTATTTCGAGCACTCCGGCCGCGCCGTCGTACTCGAAAAATCGCGCGTGTTTGGAAGACCTCTTTATCCAATTATACTTTAATATACTACTTTTGCCGTTTTTTGCACTGTTTTTTCATTGTAAAATAATCCTAAAAATATCAATTAATACATAGGTATAAGTAATATAAATATTATAATATAGAAGACATACCTTGAATTCCTTCATCACGAAAACAAATTGTTCGATATTATCACTAAACAGTGTAGCTCAGTTTGTGGAAATATCAGCCGGTACTCATGCACCGTTGCCCAGGGGACGCCCGAATGAACTAATCGTGCATTCTTCGACGAGGCTCTTCCGTGTCCCCAAATTGTTGTTATACATTTATAATGTATAACTACTTGTTTGATTTTGTATCCTCTTCAATATACAAGATCAAATAAACACAGTCAGACAGTCAAATAGAAATACAAATCAAATCAATGATTATTGTTTAAGTGTTTACGGACATACAATCGTAACGTAATCATAAATTGCGCGCGCCGGGAGACGCGATCGTCGTAGCACGAAAGACCACTCCCACGTTGCCAGATATACTGAAAAAGCCCGGATCACGTTTCCGAATTTTTGAAACTTATATTATTTTCTCTGAGGGAGGCTCAGACGACCTGGACCCCCCCCCCCCATAGATACTGCTTGGAAACATTTGTCGGCGGAAACTTCCAGTTGTACGTAACTGTTGAATCAGGCGTAAAAAAAATCTGCTCCTGAAATGACGGCGATGTGGATACCTCATCGCGTACTCTCTTGCATTAATTGTAGCATTTTGAAAGCACTCAAAGTAAACTTGAACCATATCGACGACCTCATCATATTTGTAAAAGGCAATGGCATTTTGACTGTTGTAATAACCTAAGTACTTCTGTCACCTAATGTGATAACCTAAAAAAACTGTTTGCCATAAAACTAAAAATACCGCTGCCACCACTGTGATAATCTAAAAAACTCTGCTGTCAAGATGTCCCTAATGGACCGAGAAAGCAGTGTAGCTGGCTGTCACCACCCACGATTCCGTGGGAAACAGGAGGCGACGGCTCCTGTAAGAAATATCCGAAAGAGCTGGCTTCGGTCTCCGCTGCTACCAGTTGTCGTTGGTAATGAGAGGTCTTGTGTCATGGGGTTACGTGGTGTAGCTCTTATGTGTATATGTTAGGTATTCCTGCTCTCCTGGTTGAGAAAATAAATTGACTGACAATGATTTCTTAAACGAGTTTAATAAAAAATATAAGAAAAATAAAATTAAATTATACCAAACTGACAAAGCGTCAAGAATAATCGTATATAGAGTCTTGTGACTGTAATTAAATAAAACCAGTGATAGGATCGAGAGAAAACTTGAAATACCCTTTTAAATCAACGGGAATGACTCGCAGAATAAAAAGAAATTTGTTATTTTAAAAAATAATCGCCAGAACCTGCATATTTTCGCGTACCCTTTATATGAACTTTGATATTAACAATTTAATATTCAACCTCGAATGTGCTCCCTATTCCTAATTCATACGGTGAGATATCATCATTAAATACTCGTATGCGATATGAACTATCATAACACAAATTAAATTATATAAATATAATATCATAGAAAGCGGCCTGGCAATGTTGATAATCTGACCAAACTACAAAAAAAAATCATAATACACAGTTAGTATAATTTTGGAATCAGACTTACCAATTCCCGGACTGGGTGTTCACAAAACGCCGACGGACACGATTCGTGTTTCGAACAAAAAAAGAAACCCTTTCAGAGCGCGTACAGTAGACTGCTTTTCCCTTTTCGAGAAAAAAAAATTATTCCTGATTGCTAAAACACTACTTTAATTATAAAGTACTGAAACTCAAGACTCCTCAAAAACCGCTATCCACGAAATCCAAAAAAAAACTAGACCGTTCCCGACCGCGAGTTTTTACCAACTGCCCCTCAATTGTTACACCTTAGCCGTTTTCGACCTTTCTCCCTAGTCAGCAATCTTTTTTTTTTTTTGTACCTGTTACTTTTTGATTGGTGGAACTTATCGTTCGACGTAATTGTGTAATAGGTTTTTTACCTCGATTAACAATTGAATTTTTATTTGATTTCGCAAAATTTCGTTATTTTGACGCAATTATTATTTCCGGTTAAAATATTATTTTTTTCTTTCTGCAACCAGACCGCTTAGATAAGTGTTTTTTTTTTCATTGTATCAATGTGAACGATCGTTTTCTATAGTTTAAACGTTACAATGTAAAAAGTAATTTGTTATACAGGATGATTCTCCCCATGTTTAATATTTTGGTATTTATTACACTGTTTAACCGAAGACAAAATAAATAATTTGACGCTTTTTTCTAATACTGTCATTAAAAACATACTTATTGCAGTATTGCCAAGAGCTCGACCAAAAAAAATTAAAAACGAACATAAATTCTAAAAATCGAACATTCTCCCCGCCGAAATGCAGCATGCATTTTAAAAAAAAAAGCAAATATGTTAGCGGAGATATTATAACACTCCGGTAAAAAAATATTGAAAAATGCGTAAATGAATGAAATTAAAAAAAAATATATACAATCAAATTAAAATGAATTTGTAATCCGCAACGTCGTAATATGCTAGTCGTCGCTGAAAGGTAAGGGACAGAGCTTGACCGAAGGTCGACGCAGAGTACCCGTGGGGATGCGAACGCTAGCGACACGGGATACACCATCCTTACCGGAATGAAGCTCGATAATGCGAGCGAGAGACCAACGCGCGGGGGGTGAATTGTCTTCCTTGATTAGCACAAGGGTGCCTACGGTTGGAGAAGGGTAGATTGGTGTCAGCCATTTCGAGCGCTGTTGTGGCGAATGGAGGTACTCGCTCTGCCAACGAGTCCAAAAATCACGATGCAACCTTTGTAAAAGGTGCCATCTCGACAAACGATTCATAGGAATAGGGGTGAAGTCTGGAGTCGGAAGAGTGGTCAACGGTTCTAGAGCCAAGAAATGACCCGGAGTTGAAGCGGTGATGTCTTCGATATCATTAGAAAATGGGGTCAAGGGGCGTCAATTTAATAGCGACTCTATTAATACTACATCTTTAAGCTACTAGTCGATAGAAAGCATAAAATATATTATTTGTATACGATGGCATCAGTTTCAGTAATTAAGAGTTCACGCGGTTGTGACTTACTAGTTGTAGAAAAGTTTCAGTTTTGTAAACAGGACGTATTAAAAAGTGGTGAAGTACGTTGGAGGTGTATAAAGAAAAATTTAAGATGTTTAGCCAAACTGTACACTGTTGGTGCGGAATACACAGTTACTAGAAGTGAATTAATCCACAACCACGAGTCCGATGAAACTACGTTGGAGAGAAAAATAGTGACGACTTCATGCAAGCGCAAAGCTGAGGAAGACATATCGGAGAAACCTTCAAAAATTATTAAAAGCGTTCTTTCAAATCATTTGCCAGAGAATTTGTCATCGATAGATGTCAGTCTAATAAGAAGAAAATTGTACAACAGCCGCCGTAAGCTCTTACCAGCCCTGCCTAAGGATATTCACGATGTACATTCTGTACTCGATAGTTATGGACCGAAAACCACAACAGGTGAAAATTTTTTGTTTATTAACAGCACAGCTGATAATATCATTGTTTTTTCTTGCCATACAAATATAATAAGTTTATGTAAAATGAAAGATTTTTACATGGATGGCACATTTTCTTATTGTACAAAATATTTTTATCAGTTATTTACCATCCATGGACTGGAAAATGGGCATTATGTTCCTCTTTTGTATTGTCTGTTGCCCAATAAGACCAGTGACACATATATGAGACTTTTTCTGTTGGTAAAATCTAAAATTTTTGAACATTATAATATTGTTTTTGAACCGAAGGAGGTATTTGTGGATTTTGAAATCGCAATTCATAACGCATTAAAAGTTGTCTTTCCCAAAACCAAACTAAATGGTTGTAGATTCCACTTGCACCAGGCGTGGTATAGGAAAATACAATCATTAGGGTTAACCCAAATGTATAAAGATAAAAACTGCGAGGAAAGCAAATGGCTTACTCATACTTTTGGGCTAACTTATTTAGACCCCTCTGAAGTTGAAGATTGTTTCATATTTGATCTCATGTCATACAAACCGGACCATAAACTTATAGATAAATACGCAGACTATTTATTAGAAAACTACATAGCGCCAGAATCTCATTTTCCACCAAATATATGGGCATATGAAAACCCATCAATTAAAAGAACCACAAATGCCTGCGAATCATTCCATTCGCACTTTAATTCTAGTTTTTATTCAAGTCACCCTTCTATATTTATTTTTATAGAAAAATTAAAAGATTGTCAGATCGATGCATATTTAAAAATAAAAAATTTAAATATTCCAGCAAAAATTAAAGACAAACAAGTAAAAAACAAACTAAAATTTATCGAAAACATGGTAAATATGCTTCGATCTGACAATATTTCTAGAATTAATTTCGTTAAATCTGTATCACATCAAAACGTTTTTTAAAAATTTATAGTTTACCTAAGTTATAGAAATAAGTTGATGTAATAATTTTATTGAAATAAAGAAATATTTTAATATAAAGCATTCTGTTATTTTATTTTATTTGATTTGCGGCCGAAAATACCTATGAGATAAAGAAGCAACTTAAAACCTCCGGCCGAATTTACCTACCGGCTTTTAGTACCTGCCCTTTTTCCGGCCGAAATTACATCCGCCCCTTTTTTCCATCTATAAAATGACAGGTACACAAAAAGTTGCGGGATCTGGTTCTATTGTTCTACAAATATTGTATAAACACACAAAATTAAATGTTATATTCATCATTATATAAGTACCTTGTTAGCTTTATCCATTTGCTTCTTACTTTTGTATCCTTTGGAAATCTATAAAACTTACACGTCTCTCTGACATTATAATACTTCCAGCCTGGCGACCCAGCACCGTACCATTATTCTTTATGTGAGGAAACCTAAAATTATATATTACATATAAAAACATAATTAATACAATTGTATTTCATAAGTATATAATAGCATGTTTAGGTTACATAACTCTTTTATTCAAATTATATTGTTGTACATACCTATTTTAGCTGGAATCGAATATATCTCTTAGTAAAAGTCTTAATGTATATCTAAATGCCGAAATCACCGATTATATTCAAAATATAAAGGAACAATCTCTGGTCCTAAATCACACCAATTGTATCTAAATGGCTAGTTATGTTTGGATACATAATGGACATAACCTAAGATTATAACGTGACCACTAATACCGCATACAGATAGCAAGATGCGGTTTTCACTAAAATATAAGAAATTTAAAAGTGCTATAGAATATTTTACTAAAATAGTAACGTTTCACTTAAATGTTTTAATAAAATCGTAAAAATAAGTAATCACTTCATAAAGCGACATCTAGTTTATCTGTTTTAAAGTAATCGATACGATATAAACGGTCTTCAAAATCCACACGACTCTATTTCATATGAGTCCTGAAACAGTCGGATAGGTTGAATAGTGAACGAAATCTTAAAATTTAAACACTGAAAAATAGATGGTCTTCCTGCTTGCTTATTATGACAGATATAAAGAAATGTCACTATAGAAAATTATCTGGTATTTAACGGGCTTTCAAATGATGATATCAAAGTTATAGCTCATTCTACGACTTTCTGAGATAATAATAATTTTAGATTTGACCATAGCAGTAACGCCCCTTGGCCATTATCAATATTTTTCCCCGCTACCTGGGAGTGGTTCTTTAACTATAGCTTTAGTTAACAAATCGGCACAAAGAAAATATTCAATATTTCATCTTGAAATTTCTCCCTAAGAAACTAATAGTGTACATTAACATGTTCGTCTCCTATTATCATTACTTTTGTTTTATCTTTATTTATTACCATGCCGTATTCTTTTAATGCCTCGTTCCTTATTGTTAGTTGCTGTTGCAGGTGTTCTTATTTGAAAGCTATAAGCACCACATCATCAGCGAGTCTTTCCGATATTTCTACCCTGTTCAAGTTAAGTGTTCTACTTGTAATTTTCTACTTCTTCTAGTACATTTCCTAATAATTTCACCCATGCAAGTATTGAATAATGTCAACTTAAGCTTCCTCCTTGCCGTAGTCCTTCTGTTGTTTCAAACGTTTCCGATTCCATGATCTTAGTTAATTAATAACAACCTATAATAAAATACAACATAATAAAAATAGCGAATATCTCTTCTTAGAGGGATATAAAAAAAAGTTAATATCATTTTTGGTTTATTTATTAAGTGTAGCCAGATAAGAAGTCCAATTAAAATTATAAAATATTATAGTTAACCAAGGAAACGAATAAAATCATATTACTTCATAATAATGTAATAAAAATTAAAGAAGCACATAATTAGCATGAATATTTTTTAAACAGAAATTATAATTGTGGGTCTCTGAAACCATCCGTGTCCGAGAGGCTCTCGGTAATTAACTATGAAGAATTATACATTGCGACGAAAAATAAGAAGAAAACTGCACCTGACGAAACTACAGAGTTTTGTAAAAACAAATAAAAAGCAACAAAGATCGTTACATTATTTATGAGATACATATAAGGAGAATGAAAAATAATAAGTCTAAATTGACAGGTGAACAATATGAAGACAGGGGCTTTTAGAAATATTAATCAAACAAGTTTATTCTTTTTGAAATTATATTAGTAAGCTTAAAGTTGAACAATCATTAAAACAACAATTTAGGTGAAAGTAATGTTTTCAATGGGGGTGTAGTATTGTTATTATTTATTTAAGTCACCAGTCGGTAAGTGATTCAAGTAGAGTAAATTTAAATTGCCTCTTAATTAGTAGAGATCATCAATATTAATTAGGTAATATGGATTATATACCTCAAATGCCATTTTTCGGCCAATCAGAAGCAAATTATACTGGATATTTTTTGACATTAGTGAATATACCCCAGCCTACCTGCCACAGCCAATTTTCAAAGATGTCACATTAACGTCACATTTTTGTTAATTAACATCATAGATAAATACTTTTGATACGGGGAAGAATGCTATCTCCTGTACTAAGTCCGTAGCCACAAAGTTTTGTCGAGTGCTGCGCCATCTATTGTGGTGGAAGGTTACTATTCACCAACAGGGAAAAACTAAAGGAAGAGACTTGCATGATTAGTCACAGTTTACTAACTACTACTAGATGGCAAGCCAAACAAATATTGAATACAGTGGCTATATACAAGACAGTGGCGACAATTGGATATAAGCTCCGCCCATCCGCCATTAGTTTGCTAATTTTGGTTTGTTTACATTTGATTACATGCAACTAAATAACCCTTTTTAAAAGAGTTTTGAATGTGTAATTTTAAATAAAAGCTCTTTTATAAGGCGTATCATAAAATCGTTTTGGAAAAGAGGACGGATGTTAATCAAAATCATCAAGGATGTAATGTTGTTGCATACAAAATTATGGATGTATCTTTATTTACCATCTGATGGAGATATAAGGTAAGCTCTTAAATTCTGGATTATAATGTTAAATGTCATGCTAAATAGATACTACATTAAATCGTAATGTGTAGTGTAGATATATGTAGTAGGGAGTATTTCTTTAATCTATGATTATATACTCGGAGCGGAAATAATGCACGACCAGGCCTCTTAACAAAATGAGGTAGTTAATTAGATAGATATATGCCACAGAGGGATGTTAGTCCCTATTTTTGTGTGAATAGAAAAAAGTAAAATAAGTAATAAAATATTTTAATTTGACTTGTTGGGATACAAATTTGGACTATTAGAGTTTTAGTCAGAATTATATCCAATGTCAGTACATAATTAGGAAATAATTACCCTATGTTTATTTTTTTCATCTAATTTGAAATTAATCAATGAATGTTTTTATATGTTACAGACTGTACCTGCAATTCTGATATTGAAACTCCACCAGAAAAAATGAAAAACATACCTATTTAATATTTATGTAATAAATGTTTTACGCTATCAATAAAGAAGATAACATGAAGCTTATATCTAAAATTTTTGGCCATTGTACATGTCATAATGCCCCAATATTTTCGAATTTGTCTCAAAGATTTTAAGTTTAATTAAAAAACCATCAAGCAAATAAATAAAAAATGTTCTATTGCAATTGTTTATTGAATATTCATAACAAATGACCAGCAACGGACTTACTAGCTAATTTTTTAGAAGCACTCTTATTCTTTTTGGAATTTACTTTTAATCTGAATACAATGTATCGTTTAATAATTTTATTTTTCAATTTATGGCAATCAAGTATATTTAGAGCTAAATTTTCTTCACACATTTTTTTGACATAAAAATCTTGCCAATTGTCCCCTCTGGTTTTAATGAGCCAGTGCCTCCTTCTTTCAGGATTTTTTGGAAAGTGTTTCATAATAAACCGCTTTCTTGCAGAATTACTGCAATTTACATCAGCACAGCCAGGCATTGTCCTATTACAAATAAAAGCAAAATAATTTTTAAAAGACTTTAATTCTTATGCAACGTTTTATAGATCTAAGAGGTCTTAGAAATAACAAGAAACAACTGGTAAAACTCGAGAATACATGTTTTAATTTAATCGATGAATTCAATGTCTGAAACTATGCTCAAAATCCACTGTAAGAACCAAGGACATTTGGTTATAAAAAGGCAAAAATTCATATTTATTTGAATAATATATTTTTGTTACTCTAAACCATATATAAATAAGTCTTCAGTCCATAATTTTTATAAATATGCACTTAAACACCAAATTTTGCACGAAAACTTTCAAAAACCAAAGACTGTGGCAAGAACACAATATAACCAAATGGTAAATAAACAAACATTTAGCAAACTAATGGCGGCCGATACCACGTGACATAGGTAACCAATCACTAGGACGACCCTAATTGTCGCCACTGTCTTGTATATAGTCACTATAATATTGAAGGTTTTTTAAATTATGCCTATATTGTTTTCTCTTAAATAAACAAATAAAAACAGTCACACAAAGTTTAAACACTTTTTGAAACAACCTGTTATTTTATTTTGGCTTAAAAGTAGGATAGGTTGTTTCAAAAAGCTGTTTAAAGGTTTTATCCGTTTTTATTAACCAGGATAGTTTATTAGAAGACGAGTGTCGACAAATAGTTTCAAAAAATTTAATATAAAATTTTGTTTATAAAATAGTACAGGTGATTTTCTTTATTTTCTTCTCAAACTTAAGATAAAAATAATTTAGTGATAATAGCATGTGCTAACAAATATTACACATATGAGACAATATAATGGATACACATTTTTCAAAAACTTCAGATTTTTTAAAGTTTTCAGCAGCATACCTTTTCAACAGCAACTGACCACTTCTTCTAAACTGGGTAGCTCTTTTTTTTTAAATTGAGTGGCTATTTGATAGAGACGTCTGGCTTTTGGTGATAGGTATTTAACCCTAGAGACATTCACCTCAGAGAGTAAATCAGATCTTTCTAAATTAAAAAATAATATCATTAGCAATAAAAAATAATATGAATATGCAATATACATTGCATTTAGATAACATTTTTGTTGAAATGTTTAATTTTAAACCCTGTTTTAGACAATATTCTAATAGAAGTATACAGTCAAAACTTGATGTAACTAAATAATATGAAATTGTAAATGCATTTCTAAGTACCTAATAATTTTTCATGTTTTTTAATAAATCAAAATATTGACCTATACCTAATATCTACTATTTCTGTGAAAATTTCTTTGTTAAACACCTATGTATTAATAAATCAATTAATTATTCAATCATTTCTTTTTGGAGTAACTGTGGCATTCAAGTCTGCTGGTGTGACAGAAGTAGAATCTTGAACAGCATGTGTTGATAATTTCAGCTCGGGTTCAACTGAATAGCTACAACTAGCCTCATTAATAGCACAGGATTCTTGTGCTTTTTTAGCTCTCAGTTTTACAAACTGAGCAATTAAAGCTCCTTGTAACTTTGAAGTCCTAGGACTCTCAGTTACAGATGCAGTGCCAATTTATGGTATAGCTAAAGATGCTGATGGTTCAGCTTCAATTATTGAGGAAGGAGCATCATCAGTTACTGTTTCTAAAGATCATATGAAATAAAAACAATTATTGAATAAACGTATCCTAGTTAGTTGTTAGTTTTTTTTTCTTTAATTATTATAGATTTACCTGGTAAATTGACTGATGGGAAAACTCCTCTTTTCAGAACTTTATTTGGACCAAAATCTTTAGGTAAAAAGTGTAAGGCACACACTCTACAATTGTTGTAATTGTAAATATTCTCAGATGTCATTTTCTCCTTCAACCTTCTGTTTCCACATAAATTTACCCATTTGTCAAAAATTACTTTATTTTTGAAATTGACATCCAAACAGTTTGGTTTGGCTAAATTCACAGATGACTGTATTACAGCAATCAGTAAAATAAAGTTCGTTAGTAACCTTCCAAGCGAATAGATGGCGTTAAAAATGCAGTTTAGCAGTGGCTATAAAAGATCGCAGGGCATGATTAACATGGATTTCAGTCGATTTAGTGATGTTTCAATAGAAGATATCTGAAAAAACGCAGAAAGGACCATACCAACGAATACGATAAAAACAAAAAAAGTACGTATGGGCCCAGTTTGAAGAATTCTGCGAAACACGTCATTATAAATTAAACAAAAAAACAACTATAATGCAGCTTGCCGCTAGGTTGGAAGACTGGGCTTCAACATGAACAAAAAAAATGGTTCTGATTATAAAGAAGGGGTTATTAAGACAATGTGGAATCAAACAGCCTAACTTCTTCAAGAAAGGTACTTCATTAAATACAATATTAAATTTGGTCCTTTTATAGACCCTGAATTCCAAAAAGCATGTATGGCTAGAAATTCTAAAAAAGAATTACTTCAGGCTGATCCAAAAAATCACCGGAAAATTGCGAGAGCACTGACGTACGATGAGTACAAAAAGATGTTAAACAGAGGGCGAGACATGCTTATGGTACAGAAAGTAGTAGATTGGAATATAACCCAATTTTTTCAAAAACATCACAAGGCTGGGACAAGAAACTTTCAAACTCAAAATGGTTAGTGCTAAACACAAAAAATGCCGATTTATGTCCAGTTCGCCTAAAAAAAATATAATTTCAAAAAGGGAGAAAAATATAACTACAAATAGACTATTTCTGACAGTAAATCCAAATTGCAGAATTGGAAAAAATATTCTGTCTAAATGGACAAAATAAGCTGCACAAAAAATTGGACTAGATACTGAAATGGAAAAAATCACAAACCATTCCAATCGAGCCACAGCTGTCTCCACATTGAGCAAAGCAGGTGTAAGCGAACAAACTCTTATAAAAATTACTGGACATGGTAGTGCTGAATCCATAAAGCCATGCTGGCAAATGAACAAAACTCATCACGAAAACACTATTCAAGGTTTAAGAGGTCACCCTCCAACAAATGGGTTGGACCGACACGAAGCTTCAGTCTCTTGCAGTTCGAAGAGTTTTCAGCAACATCCCCAAGCCTCTACTGTTTATTATAACTGTGTATTTAACAATACTTATAATTAATTTTATGTTGGTTTTATTGCATTGTCAATTGTTTGGGTTTCGTTTTGCCCGTTTTCCTAATAAAAATATAAATTATTATGTAGCTAAATAAATTATTCTGAAAATCTTCCATTTCATTGTATATTTTCATTTTTTTGGGTATATAATCTGACCATATACCACTCGAGGTATATATTTTGTTTTGAATATTTTTTGACATTTTTCCGCCAAATTCCTGTAAAAATAGCCATCGACAAAAATTCTTTTTAAAAAATATAATATTTTTAGAGATGTTTTGTCTCCCGCAATTTTTACAGAAATTTTACACAAAAATGTCAAAAACTATTCAAAAGAATATTCACCTCTTGTGATATAACTAGTGAATATATATTGTATGTATAAACCTTTATTTTATCCGTGAAGAAGCTTCAAAAAATATTTAAAACACGATAGAAATTTGTGAAGAATTGATAATATCATAATCGTGCATAATTATGCTCATATGATAAAGCCAAAATTTTAAAAAGTCCACTAGAGTCAATGAAATTGATGCATCGATAAAATACTTATCACAGAGCTTAAAATATGAATGACGTCATATCTTTTTTCATAATACCTATACATTCAAGCACAGGTAAATTAACTATAAAATAACATGCATCAAAGTTAACGAAACTTATTTAGAATAAAAAAAATATTAAGTTCCTTGAAGTACCTGAAAACTTATGATTTCTTAGATACGAGGTTTTGACTTAACGGTGACGATATCCTATTGTAATGTTTTTCTTATTTATTTAAACGGTAAATGGGTGGGATAAATTTTAAGCACACTTACTAATTTATTTAAACACTAACTCACTAACACTTAATTTATATATACTTAACTAATCACTTAAATTTAATTTATATGCACACAAACTTGATTATTAATTTATATTAACACTTTACTGTTCGCTATTTCGGTGTATTTTTGTTTATTTCTCGATATCACTTTATCAACTAAACTAACTCTTCCTGGTCGGTTCCTTATATATTAGTGCCTTTTTCACTAGATAATTCTAGATTGCGGCTTACATAAAAACAATTGGCTTTCTGGCATTTTCTAGTTAAGACTGGTCACAAAAACAATGTCTAGATAAGATAGTCACAATCGTAAACAATTCTAAGAAGTCCCTGCGCGTCCGCCATAATTTTAACTTTCATACCTGGCTTAGACAGAGTCGGATTTAGGGACTAAACCAGTGTGCTGTTTCGTAACATTACCCCCTCCTTAAATGAAAGTTCCTCCTGGAACTTTTGTGTAGCCGAGACTGGATGTTTGAATCGGCAACTGGCCCCATTTCTACACTTTCTGATCTTATGGAAATAGCAGGGCACCGTCTTCATTGGATACTCATAACGGGGGTTGTAGCTGAAAATTAATATCTGGACACCGGTATCTCGGAAGATAACCTCTACCATGTTCCTAATAACTCGCCAATCCAACTGGTTACTCGCTGTCTTAGTCATATCCAGTTTCTTCACGCTGGATTCTAACACATGGTCTTGGAGGTTTCGAAGTGCTTCCCACACATCGCGGTAGGTAGATCGATCTTGAAATTCATTTTCAGTTACCACGTAGAAGACGTACCGCGAATTATGTTTCAGTTTCAGCGTCTTGCCAGGGGCTGGAATCTGGTCTTCTTTCGAAAGACGGATGCCAACCCTCGTGCGTTCTTGAGACGGGTGGGGATGTTGTATGCCAGTCAATAATCTTCCGGGATCCGGGAGAGTGGACAAATCTTGTCGTTGTTCTGAAGTAACTCCATATCTAGCTTTCCCGGTACCTCCATACACGCCCATAAATTAATCGAAGGTAGGGTCAGATACATCTAGAATATGGTTTACTCCTTTCTCTAGGTCATGGTCTCCTTCGGATGGCGCTAGCCGGTTTTGGTGAACTACTTTTGGTTTTCCGTTGGGTATCTTGCTTATGCGATATATAACATCATTGATCCTTGTCTTGATTAATTATGGACCTTCCCAGGACTTTTGTAATTTTGGAGAAAATGTCTTGCTCCTCGTTGGGTTGTGTAACCATACTTTGTCCCCTTCTTTAAAACCGCCTTCTGTGGCCTGAGTGTCGTACCGACTTTTCATTCTGTCGTTGGCAACTTGAAGATTTGTTCGAACTAATTCATGAATATCGTCCTGCCTAGTTCTCAATTGGTAGTCTTCGCCTGCTAGATCTTCTCCAGGCCGACAGCCAAATTCCAGATCACAAGGACGCCTCATTTCACGTCCAAACAGGATTTTCGCCGGTGTTTCACCCGTGGACCCATTGACGGCCAATGCGAATAGGGAAAGATACTGGTCCCAATCTCTCTGATGACTGGATACTACTTTGGACAGGTATTTTTCAATAGTCCTGTTCATTCTCTCGACCATTCCATCTGACAATGGATGTAATGCTGTTGTCCTGGTCTTCTTCATTCCCAGCTTCTCACAAATCTCCTGGAATAGATGACTTTCGAAATTTCTTCCCTGGTCGCTGTGGACTTCCAAGGGCACTCCATATCGGCTGATAAATTCTTTCACCAATACATCCGCAACAGTTGTGGCCTCTTGGTTCGGGATAGCGTAAATATCCACCCACTTTGTGAAATAATCCATTACAACCAGTATATATTTGCCACCATTTTCGGTCGTCGGAAATGGTCCAGCGATATCTAAAGCAATCCTTTCGAAAGGGCTTCCAACATTGTATTGTTTCATGGGTGCCTTTCTCTTGCGATGTGGTCCATTACTCGTAGCGCAAGTCGTGCATTTCTTACATCAGTCCTTCATATCATCGGAGCTGTTTATCCAATAACACCTCTCACGGATTCGCTGGAGGGTTTTCTTCACTCCCAGATGACCTTCCGATGGATTGTCGTGTAACTTCTTTAGTACTTCAACTATTCTTGTTCTCGGGATAACTAGCTGTCTCCTCATATCGGAACCATCATCGTTTTCAAGGACTTTTTTCAACAGCCCTTCTTTCAGGACAAGGGAGTCCCACTGAGCCCAATACGCCTTGAGTTTCGGTGAAAACTTTGACACTTCTTGCCAGGTAGGTCGCCGATTTTATTTATTCCATTGCCGGATCATCTTCAGGTGAGGATCATTCTCCTGATCTTCTCTGATCCTGCTGGGTGACCATTCCTCGTTGACTACAGTAGCTCTTGAAACTGCAGCTTCCCTAGATTCCACCTTGTTGCAGTGGGAGCAGTCTGTTGGGCACGGCCGTCTGGACAGGGAGTTATCACCCTGAAAATCAATATATAACTAGCTAGTTATAGTAGAATCAAAACGAGACTAGTCTGATGTATTTACTAGGGGAAGGGTAGAACGGAAAAAGCTATCACACTGAAAGTCAATATACATGTAGCTAGTTCCAATAGAAATAAAACGAGACTAGTCTGATTTATTTACGAGAGGTCTAAATGGTTGAAAGAGGGTAGCATCCACTTTCAAAATATTAAAAAGCGTAGAAGGGAATTGTTATCATCCGGAAAATTCTGGTTGCTGTAGCAATTAAATAAGACTAGTCTGATTTAGTTACGATAGACCCCTCGGGTGGGTGAAAGGCGGTAGCAGCCATTCTAGAAATATTAAGAAGGATAGAAGGGAAAAAGTTATCACAATGAAAATCAATAATATACATCTAGCTAGTTACAGTAGAAATAAAACGAGACTACTCTGATTTACTTTCGAGTGGTCTAAATGGATGAAAGGGGATAGTAGCCATTTCTAAAATATTAAAAAGGGTAGGAGGGAAAAAGTTATTACCCTTAAAATCAATATAGAACTAGCTAGTTACAGTATAAATAAAACGAAACTAGTCTGATTAACTTACGAGGGGCATACAATGTATACATGGTTGAAAGAGGGCAGCAGCCATTTTCAAAATATTAAATAGACTAGAAAGAAAAATGTATCACCCTAAAAATCTATATACTATTAGCTACTTACAGTAGAAATAAAACGAGACAAGTCTGATCTACTTACGAGGGGTCTAAATGGGTGAAAGGGGGGCGGCCATTTTCAAAATATTAAAAAGGGTAGAAGGGAGAAAGTTATCACCATGAAAATCGACATACAACTAGCCAGTTACAGTAGAATCAAAACGAGACTAGTCCGATTTAATTACTAGGGGTCTAAATGGGTAAAAGAGGGTGACAGTCATTTCCAAAATTTTTAAAAGGGTAGAAGAGAAAAGTTATTATTCTGAAAATCAATATGCAACTAGCTAGTTACAGTAGAAATAAAACGAGACTAGTCTGATTTACTTACGAGGAGTCTAAATGGGTGAAAAGGGGTAATAATTGATTATAAAGGCTAGATTTCAAAAAGTATTCTAAATAAATATCCCTTTCACCTATTTAGACCCTTCGTAAGTAAGTCAGACTAGTCTCGTTTTGATTCTACTGTAACTGGCTAGTTATATATCAATTTTCAAATTGATAACCTTTCTCTTCCACCATTTTTAAAATTTTGGAAATAGCTGCTCTCCCCTTTCACCCATTTAGACACCTCGTAAGTAAATCAGACTAGTCTCGTTTTATTTCTACTGTGACTACCTAGTTGTATACTAATGTTCAGCGGGTTAACTTTTTCCCTTCTACCCATTTTATTATTTTGAAAATGGATGCTACCCTCTTTCAACCATTTAGACCCCTCGTAAGTAAATCAGACTAGTCTCGTTTTATTTTAATTGTTACTACGTAGTTGTATTGTATTATAGTAATATTTTGGAAATGGCAGCTACCCCATTTCGACCCCTCGTAAGTAAATCAGATTAGTCTCATTTCGATTCTACTGTAACTAGCTAGTTGTATATCAATTTTCAGATTTATAACTTTTTTTTCCCATTCTCGGTCGAACTATCCTACAGTGCGGACGTATCGATTGGAGTTCTCTTGCGATAAGTGATTTACTTACCTAGCAGTTTCCTATTCTTATTTTTTCTGTTGTATATAATTAGTGTAACAACGATACTGTAAGTAGTTTTTATCTATTTATTTGTCTGAAGCCCAGATGTCCGGTGGCCAATATGAAAAAGGGGGCAAGGACCCGCCTCTGCGATCAACGAGAAGAAATTGTCCTAATGTGCATGTGGAAGATATTACATTTTCTGGAGATATTGATATGAATAATGAAAATAACTAAAAAAAAGAATGGATTTAACAATTAATAATATTTCAAACGAAACGGTGAACAAAAACAATGATGATACAGAGTCAGTAAAAAACTTGCTAATAGGTTTTAATATATCAAGTAATGTAAACAGTGGTCGTAGGCCAGTTAATACAGACAATAGATTTCTACCGACCGATTTAGGTCCATACTTTATTTTTGTAGAGCATGTAGAACTAAATATTGGTCGATTACATCCGATGAAATTAGGTGAAAAGTTGTTAGCGCTATCAAATTATGAAAATAATATTACTGAAATAACTAGTGTTGGAAAAAATCGCGTAAAAATTGAAGTAAATTCGAGTAACCATGCTAATAAATTAGTAGAAGAACCATTTTTCGAGAAAAATAACCTGATTGCATACATTCCAAATTATTTAACCGAAAAACGTGGCATAGTAAGAGGTGTTGACACATCTCTGAGCGAAAATACTCTTTTAAATATTATAAAATCGAATGTGTCAATTAAAAAGGTACAACGGTTGAATAGAACAGTGGAGAAAGATGGCGTTACACAGCGGGTTCCTAGGCAGATGATAATTGTAACTTTTGTTGGCAAATTAATCCCACAATTTATTTACATTAATAAAGTTAGGTGCTCTGTCGATACCTATGTTAGTCCGGTCATGCAATGTTATCATTGTCTTAGGTACGGTCATACATCGTCTCAATGCAAAGGTAAGAAAAGGTGTAAAAATTGCGGATCAGATGAACAAACTGATAATTGTCTGAATAGCTATAGTAGATACTGTGTTCACTGTCAAACTAGCAACCATTCCTCTTCATTCAAAGAATTCCCAGTATATATAAAACAAAGGAAAACCAAGGAAGCTATGGCTAATTTGAATTGCTTGAAAATTTTATACGAGATATGCCTCAATCTTCTTCATGTTCAATCAATAATAAGTTAATATTTAACGAAAATGATATTGATAGTAAAATTAAAAATATTGTCGATAGTTTATTCAACTAACCATGGTCAAGACTAGCTTGAAAATAGTTCAATGGAATGCCAGATCTTTAAATTCCAATAAATTTTCGTTAACACAACTTTATGTTGAAGACAATTTTAATATTGCTCTGATATCCGAAACCTGGTATAAACCAGCGGATGTCAAAAGGTTTCAAAATTTTAATATAATAACAAAAGATAGAAACAAAGGACATGGTGGTGTGGCTATATTCATATCAAACTCAATTAAATATGAAATTATTGAATTTGTTAATAACTTCAATCCCAAAATAGAAGTATTACTAGTGGTGATGAAAAATTGACAATTATAAGTTTGTACAAACCTTCGACAACTAAAGCAACTGTACAAGATTTTATCAATTTATTTAACCAGATTAAGCACGAGTGTATCATCGGTGGTGATTTTAACGCTCATCACGGAATCTGGGGTTCGGAGACGTACGCGACAGATGGTAATATACTAGTTGAAGCGTTAGATTATTTTCCTGCTTTAGCTGTAGCTAATGACGGTTGTGCCACAAGAATTTCTTCTCCAGGACAAGCTAAATCTGCTGTAGATCTGACTATCTTATCTTGAAAATTGTGTTCTTCATTTACGTGGTCCGTTTTATCGGACACTTATGGTTCTGATCACTTTCCCTATTAGGATTGTGATCAACGATATCCAAAAGGAAACTTTTTCGGTTAAGCGTACTTCTAAATGGTCAATGTCCAACGCTAATTGGAAGTTATACCAAACCTCTATCATTGAATCATTCCAATCCGTCCCTATTTGCAACGATTCTAACGCCATGATATCTTTTCTCACTGATACAATAACGGCAGCTGCAAATAAGTCTTGTAAGGTAATGAAATCAACTACTCACAATCCGACTAAATACGTTCCCTGGTGGGATCAAGAATGCCTCGCAGCGACAAATTCTAGGAAAAATGCGTTAAAAGCTTACAGAACAAACTTAATCCCTTCTAACTTCATTGAATATAAAAGATTAGATGCTATGTGTAAACGGTTATTCAAAACCAAATCAAGAACAAATTGGGCCAAATTTTGCTCCTCACTTAACAGACAAACTCATCCAAGCGACATATGGAGAAGGGTTAATAACGTTCAAAGTGTTAAAAAATCTTGTATAGTCAACGAAACATTAGTTGAAAACTTGCTTCAAAAAATTGCACCCGACCACGTCCATTATCCAATAGATTGGCCTATTAATTCTCCAGAACAACATTGTTTACTAGCACCGATAAACATCAATGAAATAAAAACAAGTATTAAAACTTCTAAAAAGTCTAGTCCAGGAATTGACGGAATTAATTACCTTATGCTAGGAAACATGCCGAACGTAGCGTTACAGTTCTTATGCAAAATCTATAATAATATCTTGATGAAAGGACACAATTGCGACTCTTTAAAACAATGTCTTATCGTTCCAATTCCGAAGTTAAATGATTCAACTGCCCTCAGACCCATTGCCCTTATGTCTTGTTTATTAAAAACTTTTGAAAGGATTATGAAAATTAGACTGGAATGGTGGTGTGAAAGCAATAATGTTTTTCCAGACACACAGTTTGGTTTTCGTTGGCGTAGGAAAAGAGGCACAGTAGACTGCATTGCACATCTAGTCACAGATATTTAATCAACGTTTACCGAAAACAATTATCTTGCTACATTATTTTTGGACATTACCAGTGCTTACGATAATGTTCAACTGCATTCTCTTTTTAATAAATTAATTCAAATTGGTATTCCTTCCATATGCACGTATGTCTTGGTTGAACTATTTATGAATAGACAAATATTTATTCGGTGCAACAACCAAATTCTTGGCCCATGACTTGTTTTCAAAGGTTTACCGCAGGGATCAGTTCTAAGCCCGCTACTCTTTAACCTATATACCTTAAACGTACATGTTATGAATATAGAGTGCAACATATTGCAATATGCAGACGATTTCTGTTTATATGTAAAGGAAAAGACTTATCAACAGTGCATTGAAACTCTAAAAGTCATTATGCAACATTGTAATAAATGTTTCTCAGATCTAAGTCTACACCTATCACCTAAAAAATATTCTGTTGTATTCTTCACACGACATCGTCTACCAGCTGTTTCCAACCTGCAACTCACTTATATGACGATATCAGTTAATAGAAATTATACTTACTTAGGTATCACACTGGATTCAAAACTAACTTGGAATGATCACATAAACCAATGTATTGTCAAATGTGAAAAAAGTTTAAATATGCTGAAAGTTGTTAATCGTTACGATTGGTGCGCTGACCCCAAAACCAATCTTATGTTGTACAGGGCCTATACGAGATCCATCTTGGATTATGGAAGTTTTTTATATGGCTCAGCCACAAAATCTCGCTTAATCAAATTAGATAGAATACAATTCAAGGCTTTACGATTGGTTTTAGGTGCTCTCAAATCCACACCTACTAACACACTGTTGGCTGAATGTGGTGAACCTCCTTTACACCTGAGGCGCTTATTTCTTGCAGAGAAATTTATTCTTAAATGTACATCCAATAACCAAAAAGTACTTCTACGGAAGATAGGTCAATTATCAGTCAGCAGCCTAACAGAAAAATGGTGGCTAAATAAAAACTCTCCAATTTTAGCTATTGCATATCTCAATACATCACACCTGTCAATTAATAGAGACGAACAAAGTGCTTTTTCAGCGCCTTATGACATATCTTTTTTTTCGTGTACAGTAGTAATACCTAATTACGACGTACCAAGTAGCTATTGCACAACTATGGAAGAATACTTTGGAAAGCTGGGTAATCTCTGCAAAATATTTACAGACGGATCCAAATCTTCTTTAGGTGTGGGATGTGCTGTATACATATCTAACGAGGAACAACACTACAATATAAATCAAATTGTCATTGCTCAATCTTCACTGCAGAGCTATTGGCCATATACTATGCACTATATTGGGCTTTATACAGTAATCTCCGATATCAAAACTTTGTCATCCTTTCGGATTCCCAGTCAGCTTTAACAGCTATTAAAAACTCTGCAAGAAGTATATATCGCAATAGTATAATCGTAAAAATATTATGCATATTAGTTGAATTAAGACAACTTAACAAGTCTGTAACGTTTATGTGGGTCAAAGGCCAGTTCCAAATCTCTGGAAACGAAAAAGTTGATCAACTGGCGAAAGCCGCAGTTCTCTCCGGATCGGAAGATCTTTGTTTACCATGGAGTGACGTCATTTGCTCAAGAAAAGAGAGTATGAGACACAATTGGGAAATAGAATGGTCAAAATTCTGCAACAGAAGCAATAACTCGTACTGCAAAATACACCCCACTCTTCCATCCACAAGACTTGAGGAGCATAGTCATCCTATAAGAAAGATTAACGCTATGTACTTCAGATGTCTCGTTAGTCATACAACAGTACGCGCATACCTTTATAAAATTAAAATGAGCGACTCCGAATTATGTGATTGTAATTAAAGTTATGATGATATCAATCATTGGATATTTAGCTGTCAACATAATAGTCAAGCTACAAGATATCTGATGGAAACTCTGTCTAAAGAAAAGGTTCCTCTCCCACAAAGTCAAGTTTCTCTGTTATTTCTCAGTCGCCGACATACTATGGTTCGCACTATATTATGGGAATTTCTTAAACGTACCAAAAGAAAAATATAAAAACTAGTACAACTGTATTTTAGATGTAGAATGGTAGAGGTTAGTTGTAGTATACCTATTGTCTTTCCTTTGTAACAATGATATACCCCCTTACCGTTGCCTTTATTGTGTGTTGCAAATAAAGTCGCAATGACCGGCACCTTAGCGGGAAACGAGTGTCCATGTCTATTATCCTTTCTTCTTCGTTTTCTACGAATTCTGTTGTATAGGGCAATGAATGATGTGTGACTTGGATATGAATAAATATGTTTGCTGCGACATGTCCTTTCTTTCTCTTTTTATGTCATATTACTTATTTACTTAGTTCGTGGCTGAATGGGATCCAACTCCCAAAGCCAAAAAACGAAAAAAAAACTTTTTTCCTTCCACCATTTTTAATCTTTTTAATATTGTGGAAATAGCTGCTACCCTCTTCCACCCATTTAGATCCTTCGTAAGTGAATCAGACTAGTCTCGTTTTATTTCTACTGTAATTACCTAGTTGTATATTGATTTTCAGGGTGATAACGTTTCCCTTCTATCCTTTTTAATATTTTGAAAATGGATGCTACTCTCTTTCAATCATTTACACCCCTCGTAAGTAAATCAGACTAGTCTCGTTTTATTTCTACTGAAACTAGCTACATGTATATTGATTTTCAGAGTGATAGCTTTTTCTGTTCTACCCTTCCCCTCGTATATAAATCAGACTAGTCTCGTTCTGATTCTACTATAACTAGCTAGTTATATACTGATTTTTTAGGTGATAACTTTTTTCCTTTTTGTAACACATATGTGTTTCTGGTTTGTTTTGTTTTAAAATTTCTTTATTCACAGTAGTTTTACATTGATTATTTATAATTACATCCAAGACATATACATATAAAATACATACAAGAAGCCGATGTTCAGGCGGTCCTGGTGCAATCATGAGATTCTGTATTTAAGTACATGGCACTTTGCTAAACGCATAATCCATTTCTTTTCATTATGTGACATACTTTGTCCCGAATTCACAAATATGACTCTCCAGCTATTTCGACTAGTGTATTCCTGAAAAGCAGCTTAAAAACAGGGTTTCAAAACGAACAGGTATTAGATTATGAGAGACGGCAACATGTCTGATGTTCATTTTAGTGTGGTATATGTTTTGGGTATTGAGTGTTTAGACTCACTTATACTATGCTTAGACTCCGTGTAAGTGAATAAAACCATTGCCATTTTTTTTCTCTTAATATATTATCTATAATAAAATATCTTGATTTCTAAAATAGTTATGTATTATTTCAACAAATATAGTACAATAAACAAATCTCATTTTTTCTGGTTAAAGAAGTTAATGTGGTTTATTACTCTTTAATATATAATCTATTGATTTGTACAGTTTAAACGCAACTAAATAATTTTTATTTGAATCCGCCACTGATCGTTCGGGCGTCTTCGGTAAATCGGCCGCTAGATTTTGGCTGCCAAGTTCACACCGGTATAAATAACCATCTCGATGCCTATTAGTTATCTCAAAATATGAATCTATAAATTTGAGCTATTCTTAATTGAACAAGGGCTAAGATTATATTATACGCTCATGTATTTGCTTGTCATTCACTATCTTAAGCACTTTTCGCTGACCTAAAAAATAGGTCAAGGAGTCAGAATATTAGAAATACAAATTAGCTTATTACTCAAGTCAACTTATTTGGTACGTACGGAAAATTCTCGCTGATACAATGACATTAATTAGATGTTGAAACGTCAGGGACAATGTTATACTTTTTTCAAAACATCTAATTACAATTCCGTAACCGCAATTCAAAAGAAAAATGTTGTCTCATTCAAGATGCAGATTTAATTTTATACAATTAATCATAAATTGCGAATACAAGGTTTCTCAAACATTTTATTGTTGTATATTTGATAAGTACCCAGTAGCGCAGCATGTAGATCTTTCAAATCCAAAATTTATTCATACAAAATTTGGAAGTACAATTAACTGGAGTTAATTCAAAATTCACAAAATGTTTTCGGCTACATTTCCAGAGGAAGTAGGGCTTATGTATTCAAATGTAATGCACATTTCAAAAATATTCCCTGCCATTGTTATGGGCAGTTACAATAAGCTAAATATGTTATTCCAAACCATTAATGAAAGAAGTAAAAAACAAGATTTCGAAAGTTCATTGTCGTTATTTTTCCACTTAGTCTTTGGGTGAGTGGTCGCACGTAATTCTCCATGCGTATCAGTCAAAGGCTTATACAGGGTGTCTATTATTCTATTCGAGAATATGTTGATATTCTAAAAGTATTATAGTATGTACAAAAAGTACGAGGAGTAATAAACCCTAATTAAGTATGCAAAACCTTTACAGGGAGCACCATGAAATTTTTGATAAATCTCTTACTTTAAATTACATTTCTTCCGTAAATCTAAAAACCAGGTAGATCGACCCCGTATTTGTTTCAGTTGTAGCAAAGTTTAGGGTTTATTCATTGTTAAAGGATTAGCAGATAAGCAATAACGCAATGCAGTGGTGTGTATTTTGGGAAAAAAATACGTTTTAAGTTATAATATAATAAAAAATGAAAAGAAATAATTATTGGAATACATTTATTACTTACATTTTATTCTATATCCGACTCGGAAGAGGAAGAATCGTTGTTGACATTAATAATAATAGGGTCGATTAAATCATCACAAATATTGTCAATTTTCCACATATTTGCCTCTACTTTGATAACATGCTCGATACAGTTTGTCCAATTTTCCTTACTCACATGACTTACAGCACTCTCAAACAATTTCACAACATCGTTTATTTTAAAAGTAGTATTTTTGTTCCAACTTCCCCCTTTACCTGAGCCCATATTAATTCTATGGGATTAACTTCACAATGATAAGGGGGAAGTCGAAGAACTGATATACCACGAGAAGAAGCCATTTCTTCTACAATGTAGGTTTTGTATTTATTCTTGTTCATTTTTGCAATTCTGTAAAGTTCTTTCCTTAGTGGATCTTTTGGAAACTTAATATTTTTCGAAATAAGCCACTCCAAAAGCTCTGCTTTACGCCAACGACTTGTGGGCAATGCTTCTCGTAACCGTGAATGGTAACTTGCGTTGTCCATAACAATAACAGCCCCTTTTGGAATCAGATCCAACATTTGAACAAACCATTCCTCGAAGACATCCCCATTCATATCTTCGTGATAGTCCCCCGTGCGTTTTGAAATAAAAGTTAATAATCCACCATCAACAAAACCTTCCGAACTTCCAACATGGACAATGATAAGTCTTTTTCCTTTTCCTGATGGTGGCTGCAAACCTAACGACAAACCTTCCACGAATGCCTGCCTTCCGCTTTTAATGTTTTCATCTTGCCAAGATTTGGAAACTGTATATCCAGCATTTATCCATGTTTCGTCTAAGTAGAAGATTTTCAAATTTTGTTCTCTGGCATGTCGAATGCTTCTTAAATAGTCTCTTCTCCAAAAAACTATTTCCGGTTTATCTATCAAGAGAGACTTTCTATTATGTTTTGTATATCTGAAACCCACATCTTTCAAAAGTTTGCATAATGTCATTCTGGAGAATTTTGGATAGTCCGTATCTTCTTGCATTGATGTCATAATTTTGTCAAGTGTTGGAATTTCCTTTCGTAAGTAAAATCCATGGACTTTACGCCTTAGTCTTTGTTTTAATGACTCATCGATCTCAATTGGTTTTCGGCCTGAAGGAGTTTTAGGGGGTTGAAGAGTTCCATTCTTGCTTTCTTTTAGTAATCTATAAATTGTTGATTTAGCAACACACAACATAGCAGCCGTTAATTCCACAATATCATCAACACTTGCACTTGGATCCTTGTTTTTCAATGATATATAACAATTCAATATCAGAGTTTTTTCATTTAAAAATAATGGACCTGTTTTTGGTCGTTTGATGGTCCTTGGTTTATCGACATTGTTTGGTACTTGCACAATTAACATTCAACAAATGTTTTAAATATATTCCAACTGTTTACAATATTATGACAACCATACAACTTCATACAACTTTACTCAAAGAACTAATACTAAGTACTGATTTAATGTACCTACTTTCTTTTAAAATAATATTCCCGATAATGTTTCTAAGAAAACTGAGTTGTTTGGAAAATCCCTCTCAATAATCGAATAATCTGTAAATAGGTGTAATCGTATTAAGCCGATTACAGTAGGCCACTTGCCATTTAAAATTTCTGAGAAAAATTCCCCAAACACTACATATAGGAGTAATACAAATAAAAAATATTATGAATAAACGGACATATCCGAACTCTGCCACAAAATAAAATTTTACCTGACTTGTATCAATTTGAGGATTACTGAAATGTTCGAACTGTGCCGCAACCATTTAGTTTAATCCTATTAGAGTCATTAGGGTTTATAATAGATAAAATCGGAGGCCCATAGAATTATGTATATTTCTGAAAGGTTTCAAAGATTTCTTGAATTAAATATTTTGAAGAAATCTTGATTGTTTTGATCGATATTTAGGGGATTAGGGGAAGGATGTTGATGCACTTACACTATTGCCTAAAAATCAGGAAGAAGTATTTAATAGTGTTCGTGAATTACAATTACGAACGAACCGAGAAGAGGAATTTCTATTAACAGCAGACCAGGTATTTAAAATTATTGTGTTCTCCTGTTTTTCCAACCTTAATTTTTTATGTAATTCGGATTGTATTTGGATGGATGGGACTTTTAAATACTGTTCAACTTTTTTTACCAAATGTTTACCATTCATGGTTTTAAAAACGGCTATTACGTACCTCTTGTTTTTTGTTTGCTGCCGGACAAATCAAGTCAAACATATTCAAATTTGTTTTTAATTTCAAGACAAAAATGTAGAGAAGTAGGCTTAAATTTTCAACCTAAAGAAGTCGTAGTAGATTTTGAACTAAACATTCATAACGCTATATATGAATGTTTTGGCAGAGATCAAATTCTTTTTGGTTGTAAATTTCATCTCTGTCAAGCTTGGTTTCGTAAGATTCGGGAGTTTCATTTGGTACAAGAGTACAGACAGAAAGGTTCTGTAGTTGGCGAATACTTAAAAGTACATTTCGGTAGAATTTTTTTATAATGAACTACATTTTTTGCTTCCGAATAACGAAAGAGTTATAGAATTCCTAAATTATGTCAATAAAACATATATAACGCAAAATTCGATATTTCCACCACTTATTTGGGCAAATAATGCATCCTTTTTTAAGAGAACAACGAATTCTTGTGAGAGTTTTCATTCGCATTTCGGTGCTTCTTTTTACAAAGCACATCCAAACATTGTTCAATTTACTAGTGTGTTATTGGATTTACAAACGGAGGTATACGCGAAAATTCGTTCGGCAAACCAAAGCCAGAAAAAAACCAAAAAAACTATTAATGTTAAAATTAATTTCATTAATGATCATTTGGATCAATATAGGAAAAATGTTATTTCTCGCTTTATGTTTGTGAAAACGGTTGCATGTAAAAATCTTCCACACGTTTAATTTTTTGTTTTTTTTATATGTTTATGTATATCGAATATATTTTATTGTAATGTAGATGTGATGTAGATGTAATGTAGATGTAATTTTTTAAAAGTGGCAAATATACGTTGAAAATATATGTATGTTATTAATATTTTTTTATATTGAATTTGAGTACCTAAAGTTCAAGGTAAATTGTTAAATCGGATTAGGCTATTAGACCCCTACTGGTTTGGTAGTTGATCTCCAAAATTTTAAACACTGGCAGAGTTCGAACAACCCGTAATGACTACCTGCATTTTGTGGCAGAGTTCGGATACTCCGGAATAAACTGTGTTGCCTTTCTTTATCAAACTTACTAAAATTTATGTACCTCTATCACTTTTTTTTATTAAAATTAGTACATCCCGTTACCTCTGACCTAAATCGTATATTCTTTAGCATAGCTGCAACTCATTCGTTCAATACAAAATGTACCTTACGGTACACCCTCTTAAAATATATTTTGGTACGTCTATGAAATCTACTCAATGAATGATTTATTACTCCTTGTCCTTTCTATATAGACTATAGGTACGTATACTGTCCTACAAGTAAAAGTGCCGTATGTCACATAGGTAAGCCTTTGAGAAATCAAGGCCTAAAGTTGAATGATTAGCCCTGAGTGATAAAACTTAATAAATTGGTAACAGTTGGCACTATTGTGTCACTGACAAATTCAAAAACGTTTTTATTCAAAGTTTGCTCCCAAACTATACCGGGAAACGTGTTTTTTTCAACAAAATGTGCACATAGATACTGCATTTTTGCTTAGTATTCTCAATATATCTAAGAAACTGAAACTAAGCAAAAATGCAGTAAGTGACCTTGTTATTATGACTTCTTACCCAAGTAGGTTATTTTAGCAATAAAAAAGGTGAGTAAAGAGTAAAAATAGGCTTGGTTAGATTAAGACCCTCATTTATTTAGTTTACAGTTAAAGTTTACTTTAGTACAAAACCTTTAAATTGTCATATATAATATGGTGTTGGTCAGTCCTGCATGATTTTAAACACACTTCACACTTTAGCGGATTAATAAGTCTTTCCAGAATATTTTCCTGCTTTCGGGAAGATCTTCATCGAGTGCTTCTAGTATATTATCGCTCTTTTCTTGAGGAAATCCACATGGACACTCATGGGACTTGGGCATCTTGATTCCCGTCATAGCCTGTTTCTGAAGAAAATCAAATTCTTGATATGGACACATAGGATCGTAGTTGGATTTACAATATAATACATAATCTCCTCTGCTTTCACTCATATGGGCAATGTCACTCAAATACAATTTACAAGGAGATTTCTTCAATTTATGTTGCGATATTAAATCAGGCCAGTCAAAGAAATCAAAATGATGGATTCGCAGCACTTCAACATTTCCCGAGTTTGCGGTTGACACTGCAAGCACAAAGTCTTCAAAAACGTAAGTTTTGTTTTGTTTTGTCAATGATTGTTCCACCTGGTGGTGGAAACTGTCGGCACTCATGAACGAATGGCCTGGTTGAAAATAATTCAAAACAATTTCTTCTGCAGCAATATCAGATGAGTTAATAACATACACGAGAAATGTGAAAAGACACCAGTTTTTGTTCTGAGATGAACAGTTGTCAAGCCAAAGGATTATTCTCTTAACATCTCTATTTTTTTTTAGATACATATAGAGATCACTTACATTATCCTCTTTGTTCCTTCCGGAAATTCCTTCGTGCCAAAACAGGGCATGAGGTTAGTTTTTTCCTTTTTTCCCAATAGGAGCAAAAGTTTCGTGTTATGCTATGATTCTTTTGACAAACAACACCTTCTTAAACATGTCAACTCTGGAAGCATTATTATTTTTTGCATGTGATTTATAGGCTTCTTTTGCAGCAACCACTAATTCATGGTGATGAACCCATTTACTACACTTTTCACACTCGAGATCCATTGTATCCTTATTGTGTTCGTGAAGAGAAAACTCTTTTCACACTCTCCGTGGCCTAATTGGGCAAATGTTATTTTCTGTTCCTTAACAAGTCTTCTGTACAGATCATAAGATACTCTATTTTTGTATTCCGGGTACTTTTGAATAAAATCACCGTGTATTAGAACAATATTGATATCGGAGGGTAAATATCGCACACTGGGTGCATATTCTCGTCTATAATGCGAGATTGTTGGGTGAAAACACTCAACATGTTTTATAATCTCACAATGAGGCCCCTTGTTTGAAGATGGCTGTTTTCCTCTTCGGTCAGGGGGCGGAGTTAAACTTCCCTGAGCGGTGTTTGTTAAGGTATAGTGTACAAATGTATCATTGGTAGGTTTATAACCTAATGTAGTAAGAAAGAACTTTTTACACACCTCAAACGCTGTATCGCTGCTGTCTTTCAAATGATACTGGATGGATAGCATTCTTCTTTGTTTTTCATCATCATTCTTATTTCTTCTTCTTTTCACATTTAGTTTTTGGCAAGAAGTTATGATAAACTGTCACCCCATGTCATGTTCCAAAATTGCTCATTTATTTGAATTCTTCTATCTTCACTGATACTTTCACCACACTTTTTCTTGCATTCATTGTTGTTACATGAACTCTCTAAAACATTGTGAGCCCTTTTCAATTCTTCGATCTTAATTTTCTTCCTTTTCTTTAAACTAACATCATTTTTTTCCTTTTCATGCGGCCGCTTTCATCTTAGCCTAGGTCTCTTTCCTGTATCTCCTCAACTCCATCATCTATCACTGCCTCTTGATTAGAACGAGTGTCGTCAAATTCCAAATTATCCAGAAAACCTATGTCACGCTCATTTTCTTCTATTGTTAAATCTTGGCCTAGGTCTACTTCCTATATATCCTCAACTCCTTCATCTATCACTGGGTCTTGATTGGAACGAGTGTCGTCAAATTCCAAATTATCCAGAAAACCTACGTCATGCTCATTTTCTTTTATTGTTAGATCTAGACCTAGATCGTCTTATTCTACATTTGAATCTAATCCAATCACATTAGTCTCATCTACAATATCACCTAAGTCATTCTTAGTTAGTTCTCTTTTTGTTAAAGTATTAGTCTTTACATCAAAAACAATAACTTGATTGCTTTCTACAGTTATTTTGTTGAAAACATTAGTTAATACTTCATTTGAAGGATCAATAATTATAGCTGAACAATCATCTTCAACACTATTATTGGGATCGATCACTAGAAACGAACTGCAATCCTCTTGCTTACTACAACCTGGATCAAGTTGAGCTGTTTTATTACTTTCATTATCTTGTAAAGCTAAATCCATCATTTGACTCGTTCTTGAGGATACTTTATTTGGTATCATGTTGAAATACTCAAATTGTCAAATAATATTCACTTAAAATAAACAAAACGACTAAAATGTTCACCCGGTCACATCACTTTACATTTGTTGCAAAACAAAACATAACGTAAACAAAACATAAAGAGTAAATGTCGTATGTACAGCCACAGTGGTAACATTGTTAAGCAAAACTGCCGTATGTGCTAAAGCTAAGCAAAAGTGCAGTATGAGCATTGGAGTTACTGCATTTATGGTTAGTGTCTTGGACTTACGACACTTTTGCTTAGCAATGGAGGGATTTTAATGTACTTACGGCAAACTTTATCTGGATATCTAGAAAATGGTTGGAGTTACGGCATTTTTGACTAGTTTATTGGATTCCTCGTGGTCTAAGACATGGATATCAATGTATAACTAAAAATCGATAGTATTGCACTTACGGCACTTTTTCTTAGTTGGGCAGTATAATAACAATGCTAGTGCTGTAGCTAGAGTATATTATAATATGTAGTGAAATTTCCAAATCGGCGGCGCCCTGTTGCAAAAGATTACTAGAAACAAATCTAAATACTTATATTATATTATATTATATTATATTATATTATATCATATTATATTATATTATATTATATTATATTATATTATATTATATCATATTATATTATATTATATTATATTATATTATATTATATTATATTATATTATATTATAATATATTATATTATAATATATTATATTATTTTCTGGGAATTCTTGAAAGAAACAATTAACTTCGAACCTGTTGAGATACCTGAAGATGTAGTAGCGCACATTCACACTGCTGTGACATTGATACCTTTTGGATGGTAATTTGAATCTCCATTTTATTGGACCATTAATAAAGTTTAAAGATTTCATTTTACATATTTGTTTTCTATCCATAACTCTGTAGTCAAAAACAAAAGGCAAAATGTTTATTCTTACGATTTAATTCATTCAAGTTTCTCGATTCATATTCGGAAAGGACGGGCGTCAATTATGAGACAACCTGTGTTTGGTAATCGCTATACCGTACATAAAGTGCTATCAAGAAATACTTAGCGTAACAACAAAAAAGAGTAGCAATACCGGTCTTACCTTACAAAAGCGCGCAACAATTTCCAGTTTTTAATATCACGTTTTAAAGTCATTATAGCATACATATTTCAGACTTAGAACTGTCACTACGATATTGTTGGCGGTTTTAAAACTTTTTATTTTTGGATTCAAGTCTTATATTTATTGCTTACTTATTTACTAATTCCCTAATCTACTCGTACAGGGAGTAAGGCGGGAGGTGGAAGTTGAGCTATTTTATGATAGATCTGATGCTTATCTATCATTTTTTTTCAATGAAACTAATTGTTTCTAAATAATTCCACAATATAATGTAAAAATAATAAAAATTCTAGAAAACTGACATTGAATTAATGTGATGCTCACCTGATGTTTAATAATTATGTTTGCTAGACCAATAAGTGACCTACCTTGTGATTGACTTAATATATATGAATAGAAAAAAGAAGAAGATATGTTATTACAAATATTGAAGCTTAGATGCTATTAGCCCCAGGGCCCCCATAAGGGCTACATGCGCCCGTGTGCAAAAAAGGATTTTGGCGCCCCTTAAGGCATTTTGGATCATATTTTTTCATTTATTTTTTTGAAGGTAGGTTGGTAAGGGGGTGCTTGAAATAAAGCAAAAAACCGAACGTTAGAAGTCATATTTATATGTAAACTAAAATATCAAAATGAAACAAACAGAATAAAATTATTACAAAATAAATTCTTGTTCACACCCATTTTAAAGCATTTACTTAACTAATGGACTACAGACACGATATTTATAAATACTAGAAAATAACCCAAAACTAAAAATCATATTTTTTTAGGATCAAAAAACAGAAATATCTCCTAATTATATATATATATATATATATATATATATATATATATATATATATATATATATATATAGGTGGGGATAACGGGGATTTCAGTCCAAAGAATCAACGCCAAGATCTTTTATTTACAAAATGCCGCCAAGCTTTCGTGTCCTTTTGACACTTCTTCAGGGCACTATAATACATATACAAATATAAATATGATTTAAAAATAGAGAAATAAATATAAGTACTTACATGTAAAATATTTTAAGTAAATTCAATATAAATAATCATTAAAAAATTTGTAAATGTAAAAATAAATATAATTATAATATACTTGATGTCATATTTCACATAAGACAAATCGATACATAATTTGTTTGTTCGTTACTTAGTTATTTTAATTTTTTTAGGTTACTTTATAATTATTTAATGAAGTTTGAATTTGAGGTTAGATTATAACCTTATAAAATGACTTTGACAGATAATTTGTTTTTGACGTTAATAGAAAAGGAAATAAGGTTAGATTATAACCTGTGAAAATGACTTTGACAAATAATTTCTTATATTTTGACCTTAATAGAAGTGAATTTAATTTTTATGAAATAATCATATAAATAATGAAAAATTATCTATTTTGTTCAATATTCAAAAGGCAGCTATAAATATTACTAAGATTTTCAATGTCACTTTTCTTATTCATACTATTATTTGCCTTGTTGATTTCAACCATTTCAAGAAAATATCTTTTAGACATATTTTGTTCAGTATGTAGAACTTTAGCTTCATTAAATAACATTTTATGGCCTGTTTCGATGGAATGCTGTGTTAATGCACATGATTTTTTGTTAAGTTTTATATCACTTTTATGAGATGTGATGCGATTAGTCAAATTTCTAGAGCTGGTACCGATGTAGTTAAGATCACAGTTATTGCATTTTATTTCATAGACTACATTTGATTTTTTTAAGTCAGGTGTAGAATCTTTCAATTTACTATTTAAATTTCCAATCGTTTTTATATTTTTCTGTGTTATCTTTATATTAGTTTCATTTTTGAAAAGTTTTATTATGTTCTTTGATAAATTTTCAATATTTGGAATTAATAGGTAATTAATATTTTCTACATTTTGTAAATAAAAGATCTTGGCGTTGATTCTTTGGACTGAAATCCCCGTTATCCCCACCTATATAGCATTTTTCAGTCGTTATATAAAAAAATTTTTATATATATATATATATATATATATATTGGGGATAGCAGCAAATGAGGAGAAGTATACTCTATTTAATTCTCCGAGCTTTCGTAAATATTTATTTACATCATCAGGGAACTACAATATAAGAAAGAAAAAACATTAATTATAAAAAGATTTCCTACAAACATTTCTACAACTTACATTAATCGAGATTGCATCCTTGATCTTGAAAACAGGAAAAGTGTAAAACAGTTAATATTGTCAAAAAAGTATGTCCAGTCAGCAATACAAATGCCCACTAATAGTAGTTGACAAAGGCATACAGTACTGAGAATGAGTATTTCATTAAGGACTCCTTTCAGGTTCTTGAATTATTTAACAAAATGACTCTTCCGCAAGATTATGTTTTGGTCAGTCTGGATGTGGTTTCACTTTTTAGCAATGTTTACTTACAAGCTGTTATACGTTCAGTTCACAAACATTGGCCATCCATCAGTGCGGTGTGCAATATTGATTTTGACATGTTCATTGAGTTGATTGAATTCCTGTTCAGTTCTACCTGCTTTTCTATTAATAAAAAAATTTACAAACAGACTTTTGCTACACCTATGGGAGCTAGTATTTCTCCGATATTAGTGTACTATGTAATAGATGATCTGTTGGACGTGGTCCTTCCGGTACTTCCTTTTGATATACCTTTCATCAAAAATTAAGTGGAAGATATAATCTTAGCTTGCCCTACGATCTCCACCCAAGATCTCCTATTCACTTTAAATAGTTACGATCCATACATCCAGTTTACTCTCGAAGTAGAAAACTCGAAGAATATGGCTGTCCCCTTTTTAGATACTTTATGGACCAAGACTCCTGAAAATGTGATTATAATTGATTGGTACAGAAAGCTAAGTAGCTCTGGGAGATATCTCGACTACGATTCTTACCATAAATTTAAAATAAAGGTGAACTTGGTTAAAGAAATGACAGCTAGAGTTATGAACCTCTCTGATCCTATGTTTAGAAATAAGAATCGTGATATTCTTTTCAATTTGTTCCTGGACAATTCCTATCCAAAACAGTTACTAAGAAAGATTATATTCAACACGTCCTCTGTTTTGTCACAAACTCCGATACAGTCAATTGATGTAGCAGGTGTAACTGAGTTGGATTCTCTCTCAACCTCTAGAACGATTCCTTCCGTTTCGACGGTGCCTCTGCCTTATATGAGGGAGATTACGCCCAGACTCACTAGAATTTTTTCACAATACTTACAAAATTAAGTTTGCCTGCAGCAGTGCCTTGATTGTGAAGTCGATTTATAGTCCTTTAAAAGACAAGATACCTGTCGTGGATTGTAGCAATGTCGTCTATAAGCTTTGTTGCCACAGTTGTGACCTCTCATATATTGGTCAAACTTCTCAGAAACTTTCTAGTCGTATGTCCCTTCATAAGAGTGACATAAGGTTACATCCAGAAAGATGTTCTCTGGCGAATCATGTCTCCTCGTTAGATCATGTCATTAATTTTGAAGGAATTAAGATCCTTTCTCGTGAATGAAGCTATAGTAAAAGATTGTTTTTAGAAATGACGTTCATTTTTCAGGAGGATGGTTGTATTATTAAAAAGACGGACATTCAGAATTTAAGCAATCTCTACTCCCTCCTCTTAACGCTTGATAAGCACAACTGTCTCCACAATAATAATAATATTAATAATAATAATAATAATGATTAAGAAAAGTTCCTTTCCGAATCGAAGCCTGTGCATTCTTATTACCTTACATGTTGCAAATGTGTTCAATACTGCGAGGTGGAGCATCATTATGAGGGAACTAGAGTTGAGAAAAATAAGCCCATATATAAGAAAAATTATTGGAAGCTAACTAAAAAACAGAGTCTTACTGGTAGGAGAAAAAAGTTTAGATATCAGGATGGGGGTCCCACAAGGCTCCGTCCTAGGCCCACTTCTTTGGAATATCTTCTACGACCACATAATGAAGCTGAAACTTCCAGAAGGAGTAGAAATAATAGGATATGCCGACGACACTACAGTCTTAGTTGAAGCAAAAAATGAAACGGCTCTCATCTCCATAGCAACCGCAACATTGCTGGGGAGATTGAAGAAATAGGTCCGAAGTTAGCTATTGATAAAACAGAGGTTGTAATACTAGAAGGAAGACGTAAGTTCACAAATGTGATAATTGAAATAGATAACTCGGAAATTCCTAGTAGTGAAAATGTAAAATATCTAGGTGTATCTTAATGATAGCTCTAGTAATATCATTTTGTCTAGATGTTCCCTGAATGTATTCCAGTCATTTTTTTGTTGTGAAGGCAAGGCTTCCTGTTTTATGTATAATCCTTGTATACACAGCATTACTATTGAGTGGTCAGATGATAAGTCATAGCAAGAATCTTTGTGTTGTTGTGTCTTGGTGTGCAATAGGCTGCAGTCAATATTACTGGACCATTTTCCTCATTGATAGTCACACTAGTAGCCTGTAAGTAATCATTACTGAATTTTTCCCTTTCGTAGGGTTTTATGCTGTCACTGATAATAATGGCGGTACCTACGTGTGTATTGTGTAGTGAACTTTATATTCAGGAATCCGTAAAAAATGTTTTTCCGTGAAGTGTGCCTCAGAGATCATCATAATGTCAATTTTTTGTTCATTAGTGAATGTTTTGACTTCTTGTGCATATTGTTGAAGACCGTTGGCGTTCCATACTGCCGTTTTATATTCTTGATGTTTATCCAGTTGATCCAGCCAGTGTATTGAGGCCGAAGGTAACTAAATTGAGCATTGTTCCCATCTGCTCAATGAGTTTGTTGATCGTCTCTTCGAACTTGTTCAAATTGCTGGCTGGTTGTGTATTTACAGATGTTGTTTGATTAACAGTATAATTTGGTATATTGTTTTTTAACTACTTGTGAATAGGATGTGTTTGGTGGCTTATTATAGGTTGTACTGGGTAGATTCCATTTTTGTTGTAAGACTGGATACATTCTCTGTTGCAACTGTTTGTGAATTTCACATGCCCTATAGTTTGCAAGGTGATTATTTCCACAGTTGGCACACTTTACCTCATCGTCTCGAGTTTTTCGTGCGAACCAGCAAATTTTTCAACAGTAACTCTTCGTATGCTTGATATCTAGAGCATTGCGGTATAATTCTTTTGACGTGAGGTGGTTCACATTTAACAATGTTATTGCCAAGTTTTTCTATTTTATACACCTCTTTATATTTTTCTTGTGGTTTTATGTCTATTTAACGCTCACGGTTTGAAGATATAATTATGAGTAATTATAGTTCTCCAAGTTTTTATTTCACGTACTATACACAATAACTCCTCGATCTCTGTTGTCAACTCTCACGGAATTATATATGGAGACAGTTGAATTGTATAGTGTATAAAATACAACCAGCAATTTTAGAAGACATGAGACAACGTGTTATTCAAACTATGAGAAAATGAGACCTGAAGCATGTCCAAAAGTCGGCAGAAATTGAAAAATTGTATGAAAGTAATTGATAATATTAATGATTCAAAGTTTTTGTGATTTATTTCATTTTAGACTTTATTTATTTATGGAAATGTATTTTACATCTGTATATTTTGGAATAAATTATATCTAATTATTTTTCCTTACTACTATTGATCACACAAAAACGCAAATCAGCATATTGAATTGACAACCAAGATTTGTGTAATTATTATACCAATAAATTTCACATTTCAACCTATAATTCAATGCAGTTTCTTATTAAAGAACCAAACATCATTCAAGAGTATGCCCTACAAATTGTTTACATAATGCAAGAGGAATATAAACTTGAGATGACAGTGTTTGTGAAGGTCAGGATGTGCCTTTGTCTTCGTGAAGAATAGCGATGGCTTACGTAAACACATTCTATTAGATCGGATGTTATTTACAAGGATAGGGTAATTTCAAATTGATACTAAATTAAAAATAATCGAAAATTTGATTATTTGTATCGTCAGTTTGTGCGATTACGATAGTTGATGATTTAAATTACAATTGCAACCGAAAACACCCATTTGTTGATAAACTAAACACGTCGTCGCTGTTGTAACAGCAATGTAATTTTTTTTCTTATTTCACAACAAATGAGTTTATATTTACTAGTTTCTAATTTTATCCTTTAATAATTGTTTCTTTTGACATGGAAATATTATGTTTAGTTAATTATTTTTTAAAGATCAGATATAAAAATCGACTCTAATGTAATATTTAATTATGTTTTGAAAATATAAAAATTATTATTTTAAAATATCTCCAGAAAATGTTCATACATTATTTGATATCTAATGGTCTCGATGTACAGTAAGAATATTTATTCTGACATACTTACTTCTTATGTGTTTTGCATGTCTTTTCATTATATATGGAAAATACTTTTAACTCGAAAAATAAAAATTCGGAAATATATCTTCCGAAGCACAAATAAATTAGTCTTAAATATTATTTCACCAGCCAAACATTTCAGTTGTAAAATAATCATACTATTAGGCATTATCTTTTCGCTTATCGAAGAAACGAGTACGATACTGTGCTATTGTCATCGGATTAACGACTAGATACTGTGGGTTTTGATCTTAAATTAATCATATTGGCATTAGTCAAAACTAAATATCTTGGAAGGAACTTTAACTAGTATTAGAATGAATATTCCGCAATCGAACTAAACAACATGGATTGTCATTGATGTGTTAAAACTGTTTGTCAGATATAAATGATAGCATCGATTATTCAGACAAGTTTAGATTCAAACAAAATGAGGGAATAATCGGGTGAATCCGATATGGAAATCGAAAATACTCCACATGAAATTACGAATTATACGAATACCATAAACGAAAACCTGCTGCCGCAAAAATGGAGTCGTGAATATGAAAAGTATTATGCACTGTTAAGAGATTGGCAAACGTGTAAAGAAAACAGACTCCTTTTTTGAAAATGTTTTTTTTTCGCATTCTTCGGTGATATAATGAAAAATGGTAGTCCTCGACTTTATCGAAAATATACTCAATCCTAAAAGCAACGTTAATTTTGAAACACTATATCGATTAGTGTTTTTAAATGAAACTCAAGGTCTCTAGTTAATTCCACAATATAATACAAGTTATTGAAAATTCTAAAAAATTGACAATTGTTTCGATAAATCAATATCATCGTCAGAATGACAGAAGTTACATTTCATTTTATCCCTACCTGATGTTTAGTAGTTATATTTGGCTTGACCAAGAAGTAACCTAACTTGTGATTGGCTTAATATATGTTTATAGAAAAAAGAAGAAGATGTGATATTACAAATATTGAAGCTTAGATATTATTAGCCCTATGGTGATATCCTGGATATCATTTTTCCAATTAAGATCAGTATAACTGTGCAATGATATAGAAAACCAGGAAAACTATATCTGCTGATCTTTACAATTATCACTTAAGAAGACAGTTTATTAGTGGAGAATTCCCTTGATTTAACTGTTCATTGACAACTTCATATTGTGGGTTTCTTGAATGTCTTCTAATTTCCAGTTCTTCAAGGAAATCCAGTTCTTGTTTCTTTTCACAAATATGCAGCACTTCCAGCTTTGTGTTAGGTGTCAATGAATGATTGGTGTTAAGTAGATGTTTTGCGTAGTGGGATTTATCTGGTTGTTTTAATCTGTATGCTCGTAAGTGCTCACTGTATCGTATTTCAAAATTCCTAAGGGTCTGACCCAAATAGACAGCATTACATTCTGGACATTTGAGTTTATATATACCTGACTTCTTTAGTAGTGGTATTTTTGTTTTTACATTCAACAATTTTGTACTAACGTTACTTTCTGTTTTAAAAGAAATTGTTGTATTCGTTGCTGAAGATATTATCTTTGAAATATTATTAGAAATATTTCCTGCATATGTGATGGTTTCATAAGTTTTAATTTCATCAGCTTGTCTAGGATATATTAGTTGTAATGCCACTTTTTCCTCTTTTTTACTAATTAGCTTATTTATCATATCTAATGGATAACCGTTAGATGTTGCTATTTGTCTAATTGTATTAATCTCACTATCAAAATTACATTTGTTCATAGAAACTGAAAAAGCTCTATGTATCATTGAATTATATGCTGCTAGTCTGTGTGACACAGGGTGGTTAGAATTGAATGGAATTGTTACATCAGTTTGTGTTGGTTTCCGGTAAATTGAATAATCAAGTACATTATTAACTCTTTGAATTTTTAAATCAAGAAAATTGATTGAGCTATTTTCTTCAATTTCTAATGTAAATTTAATTTTCGGGTGTAAATTATTGATGTGGTTGAAAAATACATCTAATTGTCGTTCACTACCCATAAAACAAGCTAATATGTCATCTACATATCTATACCAAAATAAAATATTTTTCGAAATATTACTTTCAAAGATCTTTCTTTCTAAATTGTCCATAAAAATGTTTGCTAAAATAGGTGATATAGGGCTTCCCATTGGTAAACCTTCATTTTGAATATATATCTTATTGTCAAAAGTGAAATTATTCTGATTAATGCATACATCAAATAAATTAAGTATATCTGATATTATTCCTGGATTAATATTTTCATCTTATAGTAATTTTCTTACAAGTATTAGACATTCTTTAGGAGGAATTTTAGTAAACATGTTAGTTACATCGAACGATATGAGTTTATAGTTATCTTGTAAGTGGATTGCTTTCAACTTTTTGATTAGTTCCATTGAATTTCTAATTGAGTACTGAGATTCATATCCGTAAGTATTGAGTATATTGTTGAGCTTCTTTGCCAATATATTATTAGGAGCATTAACATAAGAGACTACAGGTCTAATTGGTTTCGTTATTTTATGTAATTTAACTGTTCCATATAATTGTGGACAATGAGGATTCTTATGTATGATAGACCTCTTTTCGTAATCATTTAAAAGATAATTTGAATCATTAACAATATCCCTTACATTATTAGAAAACTTCTTTGTTGGGTCTGCTTTAAGAACTTTTACATCGCTGGATTCTATAAAGTTATATACTTTGGAATTGTAATTTTCAGTCGTCAAAATGACAGTAGCGTTCCCCTTATCAGATTTTGTAACTGTTAGGTTATTATTCTCAATCTTCTTTTTTATTGAGTTTAAAACTGAAATGTCATTTTTTGTTTGACGTTTAACTTTTGAAGGTTCAATATTTTTGATTGAATTGGCAATTTTTAATTTCTCATAAAGAAAATTATTTGAATTAGATTTTAAAGCTATTTCTGACTCTGTAGCTATAATTTGTTTAATATTATTCGTAAATTTAGGTGGTATGCTGTACTTTAAACCTTTATTTAAAAATTCTATTTCACTATTTGTAAAATTAGTGTCTGAAAGGTTTTCAAATCGTGGTGCAAAGTGTGTTGGTATGTAGGTACTTACAGTTTCATGATGTTTTGAGTATTGTAACTAACATGTTTACTAAAATTCCTCCTAAAGAATGTCTAATACTTGTAAGAAAATTACTAGAAGATAAAAATATTAATCCAGGAATAATATCAGATATACTTAATTTATTTGATGTATGCATTATTCAGAATTATTTCACTTTTGACAATAAGATATATATTCAAAATGAAGGTTTACCAATGGGAAGCCCTATATCACCTATTTTAGCAAACATTTTTATGGACAATTTAGAAAGAAAGATCTTTGAAAGTAATATTTCGAAAAATATTTTATTTTGGTATAGATATGTAGATGACATATTAGCTTGTTTTATGGGTAGTGAACGACAATTAGATGTATTTTTCAACCACATCAATAATTTACACCCGAAAATTAAATTTACATTAGAAATTGAAGAAAATAGCTCAATCAATTTTCTTGATTTAAAAATTAAAAGAGTTAATAATGTACTTGATTATTCAATTTACCGAAAACCAACACAAACTGATGTAACAATTCCATTCAATTCTAACCACCCTGTGTCACACAGACTAGCAGCATATAATTCAATGATACATAGAGCTTTTTCAGACGATAAAAGGTACCAACAGCAATCGGTCTTACTCCTCCATCCTTTTTCTGAAGAGCACACAGTGAAGCACCAAAAAGTATAGGACAAATTTCTGGACAAACCCTACCTGTTAAAATAAAGTTACATAATTTTGTAACAGAAGAAAGAAGTTTCTGTCCTGAATTTCCAGAACTATGGTAATTTTTATATTGATCTTGTAGGAATTTTGGGGGCTTATCGCAAGAATAAGCTCTACAATATAATTTTAAAGTAACACATTTTGACGGCCTATTACTCGAGAATGGAAAAAGATATCGACGTGCAGTTTTCGCTAAACTTCTTATATTTCCTTCAAATTTTTATTGACATAGTTGCCAAATGTATATTTTTTCCCGAAAGCGCCGAAAAATAATGACCATTTTTGAATCGAAACTATCGGTTTATTTTAAATACAACACCCTATATTTTTATTACAATCTGAAAGTCCCTTTCTTCCCCTTTCCAAAAATTTATACATTGTCGGCATATACACAAGTTTTTAGGGAAAAATTTAATTTGTTATAAAACCATGTCAATAACTTCCAAACGTAAATTATCACATTTTAACAGCTTGGAAACGTTATAAACTCGAGAATGAGACAAGGGATTAATGAGCGGCTTTTACTGAAATTCTTAGAAATGTTTAAATTTTTTATATCACCGTTTGCAAATCTCAAACGTCGTCTAAAATTTTCGTAAGAAATTTACTTCTGTTAATTAATAAAAGTGACCAGGATAAGATTCAGAGCCATTTTTGACATAAATACGCCTATACACAAAAATTGATATTAACTTGGGTACAAAAATTTACAGAATCGGGAAAACTAGAAAAAAAGAAAACATTTAAACATTTAAAACAAACATTTTTATTTACATATAAGAACAAAGAACCAAACATAACTTCATAAAACACATAAAAAAAAACATATTTAATAAATAAGTTGTTGTATGTGACTTCCATCTGCATATCTATATAATCCTAATCTCATTAAAAAATTACTGAACGCATTTTGCAGTATTTCTGGTGTTATGATATTAAAAACATGTTATTTCTTAACTCCTGAAGGTTTGTAGGGATTGGGTTATAGCATCTCTCCTTTACATAACCCCATATGAAGAAGTCTGGTATGGTTAAGTCCGGGAAATATGAGCCCCACTCGATGGGACCAGCTCGACCTATCCATCTGTTGCCAAAATGATCTGATAATGAATTTCGAGCAACTAAAGAGTAATGTGGAGGCACGTCGTCTTGTTGAAAATATACAGTGTTTAAAATTTCATCTTGTTGTAATTGGGGATACACAAATTCCTCCAACATGTCGGTGTAAGTGTTTCCGTTAACTGTTACTTCATCAAAAAAAGGGGCCGTAGATTTTAGTTTTAGATACACCACACCAGACATTTACTCTAGGTGCATCCGTTTCAAATTCGTTGAACGCTCTTGGATTCTCATCTCCCCAAATCCTGCAGTTATGCTTATTAACTCTTCCATTAATATGAAATGTGGCTACGTCTGACATTATTAGGTTCAAATTAGGCTGAAGTCTTACCAGATCCAACAATGTTTCTGACATGAAATATCTTTGTTCAAATTAATGATTCTCTATTTTTTGGAAAGTTTATATTTTGTATGATTTAAATTTAATAATTTTTGGGAGCCGGTGAACCTTACTTTTTGAAAATTGTGTGATTTGGGATATTTTTCTAACAGATATTCTATTATTATTAAGTGCTAGAATTTTCCTTACTTCCAGAATATCATTGAGCATATTGTCCTGGGCGTTTTCAGGTGTTCTCGTTTTCCTTTCTAGTTTCCCGGAATCTGTAAATTGTTGTACCCAAGTTAATATCGATTTTCGTGTAGGCGGATTTCTGTCATAAGTGGCTCTGAATCTCCTTCTGGTCACTGTTATTGATTTTGTCTCGGCATATAATACGACGCATCGCGCTTTTTCTATCAAATTATACATTTTCGATTAATAAATTTGACTGTGTTCGTTGCTATTCTTCATACTACATAAATAACCTTTTGACGTTTGTTAATGTCAGTTATATGTATATGTTTCAAAGCCACCTTTCCGTAAGAAAATGACAAAAGTAAATTTCTTACCAAAATTTTAGACGACTTTTGAGACTTGCAAACGGTGCCATAAAAAATTTAAACATTTCTAGGAATTTCAGTGAAAGCAGCTCATTAATCCCTTGTCTCATTTTCGAGTTATAACGTTTCCAAGCTGTTAAAATATGATAATTTACGTTTGGAAGTTATTGACATAATTTCATAAAAAATTAAATCTTTCCCTAAAAACTTGAGTATATGCCGATAATGTATACATTTTTGGAAATGGGAAGAAAGGGACTTTCATATGGCATTGAAAAATCTAGGGTGTTGTATTTAAAATAAACCGATAATTTCGTTTCAAAAATGGTCATTTTGTTTCGGCGCTTTCGGGAAAAAATATACAATTGACAACTATGTCAATAAAAATTTGAAGGAAATATAAGAAGTTTAGCGAAAACTGCACGTCGATATCTTTTTCCATTCTCGAGTAATACGCCATCAAAATGTGTTACTTTATAGCGGGACTCCTGGTAATAAAATTTCCGACATACATATTTGGAATCCTCAATACTAATTACAATTCCTAATATAAAAACTAATAAACCAATAAACTTTACAATAACGGAAGATTTTTATAATATTGTAAAGAAATGATGAGCATGTAATATTCCTTCTAATATTTTTTTCATCAATTTAAACAAAATAAATGTACACACCCCGTCCGGGGGCGGGCCCACTAAGTAGAACACTATCAGGGAAAATCCTACCTGTCGTAAAAGGAGAGATCCCCAGGGATCTACAAGAGTAAACCTCGATAAAAAATCCTGAATTGTATGATGGAAACTACCGTGCCAATGGGATGCATGGCTGGCCTGGTAGCGCAGTCCCTAACGATGACCTGTGAGCTGCGGCAAAACTCACTTGTATTATAGCCTTACCATGGTAGACTTGCTCTGCTATGGTTGATATCCTTTCAGGCTCTACTCACAATTAAAAACAAACACTGGAGCGGACAGTGGCGATGGTCCCGCAACAAATAACAATGTGCATCCAAACACGAATCAGGAGACGATGGTGTGTCCCAGTTTCTGATCGAGAGGAGAAAAGAAGGAGATTTTCTAAAAACAAATCTCTTCTTGTTAAATAAGTACATATATGGAAAAGTAGGTCAAGTTAAAAGTTTTTGGAAAACGAGAGACGGTTTATTGGTAGAAACGAGTTCTGCTGCTCGATAAAAATTGATAAGCAAACTTACACAAATTATGGTAAACGAAGTTGATGAGCTGAAAATCAATAGGGTTCATCTGTGAGACTCCCTAAACAATTTCCAGTTATAAAATTGGTCACTTCTATACACTCCGGAGGATGTATCGTGCTAAAAAACCGAAATTTGTCCAAAAATTTAGTTAAGTATCTGGATTTGTACGTCCCGTTGTACTGGTTCTGGTGAGTTGAAAATCCATAGGGTTCATTTGTGAGACGCTCCTCAGAATATCCAATCATAGAATTGGCGACTGCACCTCAGCGTCTACGTAGGTAAATTCAGGTGCGGATATTACAACATTAAAAGATATGGAGGCTGGAAGTCGTCTCAAGTTGCAGAAGGTCATATAGAAAACTCTACAAAATTGAATAAATACAGAAATTCGTAGTTTATTCAATTACTGTATCTAATTCGTCAGTAACCGAACCCTCAACCTCCAATTCTTTCTGCTACACGTCTACAAATAATTTTGTTTTGAAAAATATTAGGTACAGAATATATTCCCAATATGCCTACTAAGTAATTGCACCAATACAATAAATATAAATGTTAATTTATACTATGCAATAAAAACATATCAATAAATAACTTGTTTTGAATGATTAAATAATTCGCAGATATTTGAAAAGTCGCAACTCCGTTTTGTTTCCTTTAACCTTTCCAACATTCATCCTTGGGCACGGGTCTCTCCTAAAATCAATACTAACCTAACCTGTCTCAATAAATATAACCATAATATTCATATTATACATCAAAAACTCAAATAAATCACCAGCTAATGTCATAGGTACACAGATATAATATATAGACTATAGAATAAGCCACCTGATTGCAGTCGTAAGCGCGAACTTATTAAAACCAGCGCCATATTGAAAAATTGATGTTTGACGTTAAATCAGTAGCGTAACGATTTCACATTTTGTAGGTTAACACTAAATTATAATATTAATAATAATAATTTGTTTATCATGAGATGTACATAGTATATAGTATAAAAAATTTCTTTAAGGATTGCGTATAGTGTATTTTGAAAGTTTTATCGCTATATGGCTTATAGGAAAACACACACTACTAAAAGTTTAATGAAGTGTAATATTTAAATTTAAAACAAATACCTTTGCACTTACTTCAAGTCGTAAGTAGGTATCAAAAAAGGGAAAAAATACAAAATAGGAACTTATAAAGTAATTTATTTCAATTTATGAAAAATAGCGGTAGAAAAATCCCAATGTAATATGAAGTAAACACAAATTTTTATTATAAACAAAATACCATGACAATTAGATTTAAATACACATTCTATTTATCATTAGGATAGTATGTTTGTTTCTCTGTTTTACTTATTTTACAAACTTCTTCTCCTTCTGAGATTTGTATGACATATATTTTTGTTTTTTCAAATGCCTTATTAATTTTGGCAATATTCCGTGGTTCAAATTGTTGATGAAATCATCAATTTTTGAAAAGGAATCAGGTTGAATTGAAGTATTTTTTGAAAAATATTGGAGAAAATCAATTACAATTACCGTTCTGTCCTGTCTTATTTCTTCTAAGCTAAGTGAAACTTGTATGCTGGACCTTTCAACAATAAAATGGGTCAATTACTTCTTTTTAATAATTCAATTTGTTTACGGATGGGTCACCTATATAAAAGTCATCTTCCGCTGTAACAAACTCGCTCTTCTCTTGCAATATCCTGTCAGTTGTAACACCTGCCATTAATGAAATTAACTGACGATGATATTTAATATCGAAACAATTGTCAATTATCTTAGAATTTTCAAAATCTTTTCAATATATTGTGGAATTAACTAGAAACAGTAAGTTTCATTTAAAACAGTAACCTGTATACTATACTATACTGAGTTGTTCCTGCTTCATTAATCTTTTGGTACGTATTTCATCTTTATGTTCCACATGTTTTTCCGTGAATTGTACCGATATATTTTCTTTTAATTATAATAACAAGTAAGTTAGAATATAATATTCAAATTATAGATGTAGAAAAAATCCTTAAATTATACAATCATTAAAACTAAACAATTATAATAAAAGTAATGTACCATTTAAATCAGTCCTATTTTAGTACACAAATACAAAATGGATTCTTTCCCATTTACAAATTTTTTTCTGGGCCTGCAAAAATCTGTTCGGTAATTCTCTCCAAGCTGTCAACTCTTCCATATTCCTAAAATATAAAACATATTGATTGTTATTAACTTCGTGAGAATAAAACTAATGACACATCTATAAGTAACAATAGTATAACGATCCTACTATAGAATGAATATTACCACATTTAAAGAGTGTATTCCCCTATAATGTTTATAAATATATGGGACAACAGTTACTTACAAATTAACACTTTTTGGTAAATATATATAGTTTATATTAATCTAAAAGGAATATTAATAGGGCATTAGGAACAATGTCTCCTCACTGTTGAGACTGGCTTTTCCAAATTGGATTGTACGTGTGAGCTGTGGATATATGTTTCATCAGTATACACAATATTCCATACTTGGGTTTTATATTTAATAACATTTTCTAAGAAATTAATTATTTTAAGGCGAATATCATGTGATTCTGTAATCACCTTTTTGTTGTCTTGTGTGCACTACCATCTAAAAGACATTTTTTTAAATTAAATACTTTGCGGCCTGATACTTCCTGAAGTTGTAAAAAATATACTACAAAGTCTGTACTCTGATATCTATACTGATAGTAAACTTAAATTTCTATTATGAAACTTATCACGGCAGCTTTTCGTCGGTAGAGCAGGTGATTAAGTTGGATTTCCCCTAATTTTTTTTTGTATTGCAGTCACTCATGGAATATAACCAAATTTTAAAGGCGCCACCTTTTCTTGGTTTAAAGTTGTAGAAAAGAAGACGACGTTATCAACGAATTAACCAGAAATGCACAGTTTGGTATCAAGGCTAACACAAAACAATAATTCCTACTCAGAATTTGATATAGTGATTGTATTTCAATTGTATATTACAATTATCAAGAAAAGACTTTTTTATTCTCTCATTTAATTGTATATTAGTATTCCCAAGTGGTTTACACCAGAAATAAAAAAATGTTGAAGGATAAAAACAACTTTAGAAAATTAAAAGTAGTTTCAGAATTTTATAGAAATAAATATATGGATACAAGGAAAAAAATTAAATCGTTGGTTAATATTGAACATAAGAAATATATTCAAGGTATCGAACAACGTGTGGGAACTAAAATAAACTCTTTTTGGAACCACGTTAATAAAAATAGTAGGGAGGGAGGTCTAGTAGATCTATTTAAATTTAACGATCAAACAGTACTGGGGGCTCAGATAGCAGAATCATTTGCAAAATATTTTGCTTCAATGCACAGCTGGGAAAAATCATCATATAACCTGAATTTTGCAGATATAATTAATAATAATAGTGTGTTAAATATAGGTATTATCAACGATTCAGATTATGATGTTGCGGTGAAGAAATTAAAACCAAAGGTACCTGCGGGAGTGGAATGTATACCACCTTTTATTATAAAATGATGTCGTGAATGGCTCAAACAACCATTACTTCATATTTTTAAAAGTGTTATTGGCTCTGCTTGTTTTCGTGAGATATGGAAATTGTCAGTTCATACTCCAATACATAAATCAGGTGCTAGGAATGAAATAGAAAATTATAGGGGAGTATCAATTATGTGCGCTCCTGCAAAACTATTCGAACAAATTTTGCACGCCCATATCAAAAACAGTATAGTAGAACAACAGCATGGTTTTATGTCGTATAGATCAATAAATACAAATTTAATGATGTTTGCAGAATCGGTTAATGATATATTCGAAAATAAATCGCAAATGAATGTAATATATACGGATTTTCAGAAAGCCTTTGATAAAGTCGATCATGATTTATTATTAAAAAAGTTGCATAATTTTAACTTCTCATTCGCGTTGTTAAATATGTTTGGTAGCTATTTGCAAAATAGACATTTTATGGTAAGGTTCAACGGAAATACATCGGGAAAATTTCATGCAAACTCAGGGGTCCCGCAGGGGTCGAACTTAGGTCCCTTACTATTTATTTTATTTGTGGTCGATAATTTGATATGCTAAGATTTATGCAAAGTGAACTTTGTCTGCAGTGAAGCCGTAGAAAAGGGATGTAGGACGTCAACAGCTCGAAGTAAAATTAATCACTAGAATTTGAATCTAATATTTTCAATCTCACAGACCTCGGACAATCTAATTAGATCTAATATAAACCAAAATTCTCTGGTGGGGCAATAATAACATCAATAAATATACTAAACTCAATTTGAGACTCAACCAAATTCGTTCAGAGTATGAATGATCGCTAAATTTTGAAGATATACCAAAAAGTGAACCTAAAATAAAGGTTTTAAGGATGTTTGTAGTAGCACCTGAAACTCAAATGATCGACAAATTCCAATAAACACTGTTTAACTTTCTAATTCCACAGTACTTATTATAAAAAAATTCTAATAGTGCCAAGATTCACCAAGTTTAACAAAAAATCTTAACTATAAAGTGCTACAATAATTTACTACTGTTCAAAATAAAACCGTACTCAAATTATAATAGTTACATGGATTTAAGGTCGTAGGTAAATTGCGCACAGCGGTAAAATTGTATCCTTAGTCCGGTATACCTCAAAACTTTTTTCTTCTGATATAATCAACGAATAAAAGTTGATGAAAAGAACACTTCTTGTAAACTATCTAACCTAACCTAACCTTACCTAACCTAACCTAACCTAACTTTTAAAATTCGTGGAATCGGTAGAAAGTTGTATGCCATTTCCTAGACCCTCTTTAGGGTCACTTGTGCGCAATTTACCTATGAAAAAGAAACATTTTGGGTATACCTGGCTACAAACTGACCGCTGTGCGCAATTTACCAACCCCGGAATTTAAATAAGTATTCAAAATATTCCGCTGAACATTAAGTTGCATTTTAAGTATGTACATACCACATAATAATACAATGTGGTAAGTGTTCAACAAAAAGGAAAAAAGGCCTCGGTGACTGTGGACTCGAAGTTTTTCTATCCAGTAACAAAAAGAGCTGGACACCAGAAATTCGTCGTTGTAAAAACCCACGAAATGGCAAGTATTATCCTAATTGTTAAATCTGTAATCTCCATAAATTAATATTAGGATTAATTTCGAGCAATAATTGCGTCTTTGAGAATATCAAAAAACGTTCTTGAATCTTGTTTATTCGAATTATCGGATTTGGCTGCAAGTATCTAAACTGTTTAGCCTACCAAGTTTCCGTAGTTAAAAAATAACAATACGTAAGTTCAGGCAGGTAATCGAAAGGGTTTATCGCTAAATTCTCAGAATTTATTCTTACCTATACTCGATAGTCGAAATTGTGTAAAGTGAGTCAGAGCTATCTAATCAACACTTTGGTTAAAGCGCAGTTGCCATATGTATTCTAGAGAGAAATGCTGTATTTTATAAATACACTTCAAATACATTGTGTCAATATTTCAGGTACAAAAGATGCAATGTAATTAAGTCAATACCAATTTAATATATTTATTTCAAATTTCAAGCAGACTAATAATAATTAGTTTACTTGAAATGTGACATAAAGTGTTTATGTATATTTCTTGAACGCAAAGTTTGTTGTGAAAAACTCGCCGATTTGACAATGTTGGAGAGTCGCTTCAATGTTCCGGCTTTGAGAACGAGATAGATAGATCGAGCTACGCGAATGAGACAGTGATAGTAAACAGTTGTGTGAGGTGTTTATTCTCTTCATGAGCGTAACATCAGTATTTGTGTTGTGGTTTTGTGTGATAAATCGGTTATTATTGGTATTTATTGTAATATTTATATCGGTATATTTAGTGACAATAATGGCGGAGTGTAGCGGTGTTGGCGATAAAAAACGGCGTCGTAACAATTTAATTCGGGAAGAAAAAGTCCTCATATTAAATGTGTACGAAGGACTGCGTGCCATGGACAAACAGTTGGGTGTTAGTGACGCTGTGATTAAGTGCAGTTATTTAACTAAAGTTTCTGAGAGTACTATATACAATATTCTAAAGAAATCGCGGGACGGATCTTTGACAAGAGAACGAGGTGAAAACTGTAAACCGGAAAGTAGGGGAAGAAAGAAAATTGTTTTGGACGACCAAACACGGAATGCTATACGTAGGGAAATACATTCTTTTTATTTTAGGAATGAAATCCCCTCGGTAGCTAAATTGAGCAAGGTAATAGAAGCTGATGATACTTTACCAAACATCAGTGATAAAGTTTTGAGACGAACTTTAAAATTAATGAATTTTCGTTACCAAACAAGAAGTAGAAACAGTGCCTTAATTGAACGAAATGACATTGTGGAATGGAGGAGAAATTATTTAAAACAGATACGACAGTTTCGTAACGAAGGACGGCACATATATTATCTTGACGAAACATGGTTAAATGAAGGCCACACTGTGTCAAAAGTGTGGCAAGACATGAATATACGAAGCAATCGACAAGCCTTTATGGAGAGTTTCTCTTCCGGTTTAAAAGCTCCCTCTGGGAAAGGACGTCGACTGATTATCACTCACATTGGTAGCGAGGAAGGATTTGTAGAAGGTGGATTACTAAGTTTTCAGTCCAAAAAAACTGTCGATTACCATGAAGAGACGGATGGTAACCGGTTTGAAACATGGTTTAGATCAATTTTAACAAAGGTAACTCCTGGTTCAGTGATAGTTATGGATAATGCTTCATACCACTCTCGTCGACTGGAGCAAATACCTACTTCAGCTAGCCGCAAGAGGGTTATAATTGATTGGTTAGAGAGTAAAAGCATTCCGCACAACGAGGCAATGCTAAAAGTTGAATTATTATCTCTCGTACGGAAACATAAAAGCAGTTATATTAAGTACGTTGTCGATGAAATGGCGAAAGATTTCAACGTCTCAGTTGTTAGACTTCCTCCCTACCACTGTGAGTTTAACCCCATCGAGCTGGTTTGGGCCCAAGTGAAAAATTATGTTGCGAGAAAAAACAGTACATTCAAAATGGCTGACGTTGAGAAACTGTTTGACGAGGCGCTGCATACCGTTATTTTGCTCTTGACAAACAACTTTTTTTTAGTTTTAGTAGTAGTAAGTTGGAATTGACTTTTAAACATTTTTTTATTTTGTTTTAACTTACTTATGAACAACTTGTGATAAGTTATTATTTCAAATGTTAAAAATTGAAATTCCAGATATTTCAGTATTCGCACCCTTAAACTATGATACGCTCATGGAGTTCACTTTAAATCGGTAGATAACCGATGACGTCACATTACAGAATTTCGACTATCGACTTTTTTATATACATCTTATTATAGCTCATCCTTAAAAATGTGTATTATTCTTGGTAACACCCTGTATATACATAATGATACCTACCATAATAATTTCGTATTTCTGTTCTCTCAAATTTAAACGCCAGAGCGTACAAGAACATTTTCTATTTATTTTTTATTTAGGACTATTAAGAACCCTTCAAAAATGATGCGCTCATGAAGTTCGCTTCTGCAACTGATTTTATGGACAGTAAGAGCGATGAGTCACTTTACAGAATTTCGACTATCGAGTATAGTTACAGGGCTTTACAACACGGCCAGAATAAATGTGGCTAAACTGAAATTATAATTTTAAATAATAGAGACAAAAACCATTATATCCTTTCTTGTCGATTATTCTTTCTTGGGTTAGCACTTAGAATATGGGCGGCGCAGAGGGTTTTCTTTATATATGCTAATTTAATTTGAAAACTTCGTATGTGAATTCAAGAGAACTCAGTGAAGTATTAACACTACAACTTATGCATGTTTCATATGATTATTTTTAATTTTACAATTTTTGTTGTAGTTTTATTTTAAATTTTGTTATGATCATGAATTTGTTCAACTCATTTCACAATTTTCTCCATTTTTATTATTATTTAATTTTATCAAACTTACCTTCTTAAAGTAAGAGCTCTTTTCTCAAATATGTTAAAATTGTAAATTATATCCCGAATCATTTGCAGTTCTCAAAATTTTAGTGATTACAGTGCCTTGACTGAGGATGATTTTCCCATTTACACACCAAGTTATTAGAAGACATAAAAAATCACTTATAAACTAGCTATAAGCGTCTTAAAATACTTATCTCTTGGTTTTGGCTAGTCTTGGATCGCTGAAATTTTTGCCGGATCAGTTGACACAACGTGACCCAAATATAAAACTTCACATTGAAATAGAGAGCATTTTTTGGAATTCAATTTTAAGTTTGCATTTTTCAGTCAGCTAAAAACTTCTCTAGATTGTTTAGATTATCGTCGAATGTATTTCCCATTATAATGATGTCATCTAAATAACACAGACAGGTTTTCCACGTCTGTCCTTCTAACACCATTTCCATAAGTCTTTCAAAAGTGGCTGGAGTATTGCATAGACCAAATGGAATCGATAAATGCCATTTCCAGCAGAGAATGCTGTTTTATATCTATCATCGGGATGAACTTCAACTTGCCAGTATCCGCTTTTTAAGTCTAATGTGGTAAACCACTAAGAGCCGGATAGGGTGTCCAGTGAATCGTCTATACGTGGCGGGGGGTAGCTGTCTTTTACAGTAACTTGATTTAATTTGCGATAGTCAACGCAGAATCTTGTATTTACATCTTTCTTAGTTACTAAAATAACTGGAGAACACCACGGTCCAGATGAATCTTCAATAATGTTCTCATCCACCATGTCTTGTATCATATTCGCTACATCTTTTTGTTTAGCGAATTGAAGCCTTCTTGGGGTTTGACGTATCGCATCTCTTGTATTAATTCTATGGTGTCTAAGTTGGTTCGCCCTGTAGGTTTTCCGGTTTCGAAAAGGCTGAGGTGATTCAAGACAAATTTCTTTGCTTTGCTCGCTTCTTCGGGTGTTAGTTTGTCAAAGTCTTTGATGAGTGTCTCTATAAGTTGGTCGTCGACTTAATTTTGTGGCTCTTTTTCGGGTTTGGGATTATCTCGTAAATTCACTATGCTCTTCACTGGTTCACAATATCCCAACTAGTGATTTTTATATAGTTCAACTGTTCTCCTAGATGTATTGGCAACGCGATCGGGAATTTGCTGTTCAATTATTACCAGACATTTGGCTATCATTTCTCCATCTTCTGTCGGTTCACGTGGTTCAATAAACCCAATAGTCAGATCTTTAGATTTTTCTTTAATATGAGCCATGACAATGCTTTCTGAATTTGCCGGAATTCTTATATCTTCATCAACTATAACTTTCATTTTGTGCAATTGATCATTTTCACCACTGAAGATTACTTTTTCGTTGTCGATGAATAAAATTTTGTTTTTCAAATCTATTACAAATTTGTCTTGCATAATGTCTAAACCCAAAACACATTCATCCATAATGTTTGCTACCAAAAATGAGTGAATTATGACCGCGTTTGCAATTAGAATGGATGCTGGTACTTGTCCCAAAATCCCAAAGAAACTTGTTTTGTTCAGATTTAATTAAATTTTGATTCATATTTTCTGGTCGTGGAGTAGATATAGTTTGATACTCGGTTAGAATGGAAAAATCGACACTCGTGGTTCCTTACACTCGCTAGCACTCGCATTCGGAATGTTCCACTCATATCGATTTTTTCATTTTATCTTTGATGGTATTCTAACATATTTCATTTCTTCGACAAGTACGTAAACATTTAACAGCAAACAAAATTTATAATAAAATAACAGTATAAAACTATTTCGACACACGTCATATTGTAAATACCAAGAATAATGTCGCTAATAACTTCTTTATTACTTGTTCCGACCCATAAAACATTTAGTTCAGATTCTTGATACAGTACATTTTTCTTATAAAAATATATTTATTTCAGCATTATTTTCACACATTATTCAGAGAAACCAACAATGGTAGTAAGTACGCTTCGTTCACCAAAATAATCGCTTTTTGAAATCTCCAGTCGTGACGAGATAAATTGAAGATACAGTTAGAGCCTATAAAAAATTAAATTGCAGTCATTTTAAAAAAACTTGGCGTGAATAGAGATGCGTTTTGAGTTCCAGTGACATTTCACATTATGTTTTATACCGTTATTTTCATTTCTTGTATTTGATATAGATGTACTAAGAATTATTTCGTCATTAAGAATGAATGATTCCGCGTTAATATTATACCATTGAATAATGTTATATCTAATGTGTCAAAATATACCGGAAATCGATAAATGAAACAATAATAAACCGTTTTAAAGATTAAAACTAACTTCTCCGCATCTGTGGCGCTGAATATTATTCTATCATAAAATTGTCACTTGTATACACTTCGGGGGATGTATCGTGCTAACAAACCAAAATTTCTCCAAAAATAACCAAAAATGTAGCATATCTGGATTTATAGGAGCCACTGTACTCGCTCTAGTCAGCTGAAAATCAATAGGGTACATCTGTGAGACACCTTGAACAATATTCAATCATGAAATTGGTCACTTGTATACACTCTGGAGGCTGTGTCTTGCTAACAAACTGAAAATTCTCCAAAAATGACAAGAATTTGGTACTCCAAGTAACATAGCACCCGTTGTACTAGCTTTAGTGAGCTAAATATCAATAGGGTTCATCTTTGAGATGCTCTTAATAATATCCAATCATAAAATTGGTCACTTGTATATACTCCGGAGGCTGTATCGCGCTAACAAACTGAAATTTCTCCAAAAATTACAAAAAGATCGTACTTAAAGTACTATAGCACCTGTTGTACAGGGTTTTTCATTATATATGGACCTTTCCATATCTCACTTATTATTTGTTACAATTAAAAATTTCTCAAATAAGAGTTTAATGGTTATTAAAGTAGTTTTTAAAATCCAACAAAAATATTATACAGAATGTCCCAAAAAAGAGGGTCAGAGCTAAAGTGTTCTTCCTTAAATGAGACACCCTTTTAAACTGTTCACTTCAATCCGAATTCAACAATATATAATTGTTATAGTCTAACAGAAAATGTATACGAGTATACGACACAGTAAGATGTAGTAATCTATTGATTGGAATTCAGTAAATTTATTTACAAAATAAAGTAATCTCAAATTAAGTAAGCCCAAATGAAACTATAAATATTGTTCAAAATGACCCCCCATATTGTCAATGCATAGTTGGTATCTTCGGCGTAAATTCTCTATACATTTAGAAATAATATCAGCATGATTATTTAAGTTATTAATTTCGCCTTGAATCTTTTCATGAATTATCTCAAGATTGTTATTTTCGCCAAAGTTAACTGTATCTTTCAGCATCCCCCACAAAAAAGAATCTAAGTGAGTCAGGTCGGGGCTATTAGGAGGCCATAGAATTGTCCCATTATTTCCGATCCACTCTGGAAACTGATTGTTGAGATGTTCTCTCACCTCTAATACATTATGGGGTGATGCCCCATCTTGGTGCCAGATCATAGTATTTAATTGTTCAGCTGTAAATTCATTTTCTAGTATTTCACTTATTTTGGGTATTATGAAGTTTAGGTAAATTCTTCCTGTTAACTTATAATTGAAAAATATTGGCCCAACCACTTTATTCTGGAATATTCCACACAAACATTAATTGATTTCCGTCCAGATTTCTTTAATTGTTGCACTTTCCGCTGTCTATGATTTTTATTTTCCCATGAACGTCTATTATTTCTATTAAACACGCCAGCTGTAGTAAAACTGGATTCATCTGTCCAACAGATTTTCTGAAGGATATCTGGAGTTTAATTCAAGCGACGAAGCATTTCCTGACAAAATATTAGTCGTTTCCGTTTGTGCAATTCAGTAAGAGCCTGCACGGGAAGTATCTTATATGGTTTATAATTGTGTCTTTTCAGAGTCCTAAAAATTTTCATAGGATGTTTTTGTAATATATTGGAGCTGGTTACTAACGAGTCTTCAGAGTTTTCTGCAAAAAATTAGTAGCGCAAAAATTATTCCTTCTTATTCAACTACCATAAAATCCAAAGAAATATAGATTTTTTTACCTTCAAAATGCAGAAGTGTATCTAAATCATCCTCCTCATTAATTACACACGTTCGTTTTTTCCTAGAAAAGTTCTTAGTTGTCATTACATGCTGGTATATTCTGTTGAACGTATTTTTGCTAGGCGCATGCCGATTTGGATATAATTCCATAAATTCTCTCATTGCATCTAATTTGTTATTATTATTTTTTTAAAATAGAGAAAATATTTCTATCTTTTCATCTGTATACCGCATTTTCCAAACTATTAAATACAATGTTTTATAATGGTGTAAATAACTACTTGTCAAATATGATAATGCTTTCATTGCCCGTTGTTTATAGTTGGTTTTCATCCCACAGAAAACGATTTTTAAATGAATATATTTTCTGATCTGTTAAGGTTAGACTATAACAATTATATATTGCTGAATTCGGATTGAAGTGAACAGTTTTAAAATATAAAAATATATAGGGCGTCCCATTTAAGAAAGAACACTTTGGCTCTGACCCTCTATTCTGGGACATCCTGTATAATATTTTTGTTGAATTTTAAAAACTACATTATTAACCCTTTAACTCTTATTTGAAACATTGTTATCTGCATCAAATAATAAGTGAGATATAGAAGGGTCCATATACAGGGTGTCCCGGGACTAATGGGAAAAAAGTCAGGAGCGTATAATCTGAGCTAAAATAATGTTAGTACTTCATATAAACTTTTGCTATGCAGGCCCTCGTTTTCGAGTTATAGGCCTCCAAAGTTTTAATTTTGAATTTGGTTTTTATTTGTATTTTTTGTACTAGTTATTTGATCTTTATAAAATTTACGGCAAAGCTATAATATACGTGTATGTTTATTTTGGAAAGGTAAACAGATTTACAGTAGTGCCTTGAAGCCAGGGACGGACTACTCGCAATGGTTAGTGATCCAAAAATTTTGCAGGGATGGCACACCCTGTATGAAATTATCGAAATTGACTTCCTCACACATTAAGCTAACGAAAAGGTACTCTTATTGGAATTCTACAAAATAAGCCGTTTGGCTAATATTTACAGTTTTATTAATGCACTACGTACCAGTTCACGCATTCACCATTTTTATAAGTACACAACGAGGTAAAACTAACTTTTAATAGATGTCCAATATTTAGCTAGAGTACTACAAAAAAATAATTTAACGATAGCAGAAGATGAAAAACATTAGCGACTTATTAATTGGAAAGTTGGTAAAAACTGTGTTTTTACCGTTTATCAAGTTACCATAAGATTAGTTGTCAAACGTGGTGTAGAATAGTTCGTAGTCAGTAATTGTCAATAATTCAGTCATTAATTTAGCAGTTACAATAGCAGAATTCGCTTTTATTGCGTACGCAGATAAACATCTAATGTATGGACTGACTTCTCGAAACGGTTTAGAGGCCAAAAAGCTTTATAAAGAACATTTTGCAAACAGAGCATTGCCAGACAGACGAATGTTTGGGCGTATTGATCTCAGGTTACGAGAAACAGGTATGAATAAGTAAATGTAATTTTCCATGTATACAAAACAAAATTTTAAATTTTAGGAAGATTTTCGCCAGAAAAAGCTGGAGAAGGTGCAGTACGAAGCATACGTACTGTGGCAGTTGAACAAGACTTGTTAAATGCAGTTGATAATGAACCATCGAGTTTTAGAAAATTATCAAGAGAACATAACGTCTCGAAATCGGTTGTTCATCGCGTCCTAAAAGAACAGCTGTTATATCCTTTCCACATGAAAAAAGTACACAGTATGACAGTGGCTGATTATCCTGCACGACTTATAATATAGCCAGTGGTTTCTGCGACAACAACAAGCAGACAATACATTTATTAGTAACGTTCTCTTTACGAACTAATCCGGTTTCACCAGAGATGGAATCATAAATTCTCATAATATGCATTTATGGGATGATGTGAATCTACATGGCATTATCCAAACTAGGATCCAGCATAGATTCATGGTTAATGTTTGGCAGGAATAGTTGGCAATCATTTGATACAGCCATACTTTATTGACGGTACTTTGACCGGTCAGAGATATTTGGAGTTTTTGCAAAATGAGTTATGGAACCTGTTTGATGATGTGCTACTACAAACTCGTAGGAATTTATGGTTCATGCATGATGGTGCCCCTCCTCATTTCAGTTTAGATGTACGACAGCATTTACACACAAGGCTTCCTAATAGATGGATTGGTCGTGGAGGCCCTTTTCAATGGCCACCGCGATCAGGAGACGTTAATCCTATGGATTTCTTTCTCTAGGGTTATCTCAAAAGTAAGGTATACGCAACACCTGTGCAAACAAGGCAAGATTTAATAGACAGAATTGTGTTACACTGCAATATTATTAGAAATAGTGTGGGATTGCTCTTTCAAGTGTAAAGAAACAACCTTCGTAGACTCAGAATGTGCGTGGAAGTGGGAGGAGCTCATATTGAACATTTATTAGAATAACGTTAGTTTTTGTTGTTGTTTAGGAATTAGTTTTAGTCTAATGTTTTATAACTTGTGTTTTTTGAGGTTTTCTTAATTTATTTATTTATTTATTTACGGGCAAGCCCATTTTAGGTATAAATTACAATTTTAAAATTATAATTAAAATAAAATGAAAAGATATGGAATATTTATATGTCATACAATAAAGAATAAGTAAAAAGAGGTTAAAAATTTAAAAAGACAAAAGACAACAAACAATAAACTTCAATAAAGCATTAACATCAGAACATTAAAGCTCGGCACTCAGTAACTGAGTTTTAAAGTGATAAAAGGGGGTGCTAAACATCTCAAGATCATTATGAGTATTGGCTAATCTTAACATTCTTGGAATACAGCTATTGAAAGTATTGTTTAAACGATAAAAAGGTACATAAAATGTTTGTTGCTGTCGGGTTGATCGGGTTTGAACATGAAGATTAATTTTTGCTAGAAGTTCAGCACAACTGCATCTGCCATTGATAATGTTGAAAAGTAATGTCAGGTCTCTCTGTTTCCTCCTAGTTTCCAAAGAGGGGATGTTCAGAAAATGCTCTAACAATTCATAATCGCAAAAGATACCCAATTTATAGGCCATGTATCTAAGAAAATTGTGTTGGACATTTTCAATGTTCCTGCTGAGTGTTATGTAATGAGGAGACCAGACAGAAGAACAATAATCGAGATGGGGTCGGACAAGTGAACAATAAAGGACTTTAATTGCAGATGTGTCATTAAAATCGTGGGTTAGCCTTTTGATAAAACCTAACATTTTCATGGATTTATGGATAGCTGTAGGTATGTGTAATGGTTTAATAATGTTGTATTCGTAATTTTGATTAAAAGCAAGTAAATTCTGGACATCGTATTAATAAGTTAGTTAGGTAGATTTGTACGTAGTGTATTAATAAAACTGTAAATATTAGCCAAACGGCTTATTTTATCGAATTCCAACAAGAGTACCTCTTCGTTAGCTTAATGTGTGGGGAAGTGAATTTCGATAATTTCATACAGGGTGTGCCATACCTGCAAAATTTTTGCATCACTAACCATTGCGAGTAGTCCGTCCCTGGCTTCAATGCACTACTGTAAATCTGTTTACCTTACCAAAATAAACATACACTTACATTATAGCTTTGCCGTAAATTTTATAAAGGTCAAATAACTAGTACAAAAAATAAAAATAAAAACCAAATTCAAACTTTGGAGGCCTATAACTCGAACACGAGGGCCTGCATAGTAAAAGTTTATATGAAGTACTAACATTATTTTGGCTCATATTATACTCCCCTGACTTTTTTCCCATTAGTCCCGGGACACCCTGTATAATGAAAAACCCTGTACTGGCTCTGTTGAGCTGAAAATCAATAGGGTCCATCTGTGACATGTCCTTAACAATGTTCAACCATAAAATTGTTGAATTGTTGCACTCCGAAGGCTGTATCGTGCTAACAAGACATGTAACGAAAAGTGGCCGACGACAACGACGACGACATACACACAGGATTTTTTTTCTAAAACCCGTTTTTTTGGTTATTGTTGATGGAAAACGTAAAAATAGCTCAATATTTTTTTTCAAATTTCCAACTTTTTATGGGGTAAACCAATACTTTTCTCGCATATTAGATAGGTTGGGCGGAAAAGTAATACTGAAACTGGATATTAAATGGTTCGAAAAAATCTATCTATAATAAATTTGAGTAGAAATATTTACGTTTTCATATATTTATTTTCTCGTTCTGAATCTGATTAAATTTCAAGAAAAATCCCAATGGTACGAGACCAATTGGACATGGTTATTTCATGTAACATTTTTGCATCAAATAAAAAACAAAAAATATAATTTTTTTTGGTAAATTTGTAAATTTTCTTAACCCTTAACTGCTGACATATCATTTTGTGGAGTCTGGCAGACTCTATGAAGAAAAATTAAATTTTCTTAAAATTTTATAAAAATTACAAGTTTCACATATAAAAACAACAAATTTTATTTTAGAAGAACATTGTTGTAACAAGAATTAATATATTTTGTTTAAATACAGTTCGAAACAACACGAAAGGTGTAGTTTAATAACAAAAAATTATTTATTCAGAATATTATTAAAATTAAACCAAACTGTAACTCTAATTACTCTCCGTTATTTAAATATGTGATAAATACAGTTGAAACTACCCCAAAAAGACATAAATACTTTTCTAGTACCATAAAACAAAATTCGTGCAGTATATAAAGTTGAGTAACCATATACATATATTATCTATCTATCATCTTCGCAATATCTTCTCGAGAAATGTTGGCATATCGGTTTTTTACAATTAAAGCACATAAAAGCAGTTTTTCTTTTTACTTCAGCCCTGTATAACAATATTTACGAGTTTCTAACCTCTCTTTTATTAGCTCAGGGATTGCGAATATCTAAAATTTGGTGGATGTGATATTTCGTATGTTTTTGTTTAATTTTGGAATATTGAGCCGTCTAATTATATGAAATTTTACAAACCCATCTGTAATTTTCTCATCAAAAGAAAATCTAGTCACAGGGTTACTTTGATACGAAGCATATGTAATACACGAATTGGTACTGCAAATATCGACAACTCTGTAAAAACTATATGTGCAAGTATACTATTTTATAATTCGCGTATAAAAGAGACTTCATTATAATATTGTTGACAGTGTCACCACAATGAAGTCTTTTGAACACTCTTTTAGTAAGTTTTAGTGTGATACAGTTGGTTATTGTATGTTATAAATTTTTTTGTTTGACATTTGACTTTAACCTTCAATTAAATTATAGAATGGTCTAGAGTTGTTATAGCTAGCAAATTATTATATTAAATGGTCTTAAAATTAAATTTCAATAAATTATATATTAAAAATATTAATAAATAAAGTAGGGGAAGGTAAGCTACAGTGAGACGGCGTACACAGTGAGACATCGCCATTTTTTCTTAGATAGTTTGACAACACCGTAAGTTTATTTCTATATACACGGTCGCTTGACCTTGTTTATGTTAGTTAATGTTAGGACCTTATCGGGAGGTAGGTGGTTCGTGGTTTTATTAGACTGAAAGTTACGTGCTAGTTGATTTTAAAGACCTTCTGGAGTGGGACAAAATACTTTGGAAAATTTATTGGGTAAGTACATTTCAAGCCCAGGTTTTAAACTAATAGTATGTCTAGTTTACAGGTGATTATTATTATGTTCTAATATTTGGCAGCCATTTTAGTTTTAACCGGCAAATGTACACACTGAGACACTACAAGATAGTACACCGTGAGACAGTGTCTCACTGTGTACCATACATATTATAAGTATTAAATTTTCGTTTCAGTTTTCTTTGAAAATGGTAAGGCCAACAGATACACAGAGAAAAATTGGCAAAACATCAGCAGATCAAATGGCTGGAGCTATTAGATTAGTTATTGAAGAAAAAATGTCCATTAGAGAAGCAGCAAGAGAAACAAATATTGCGTTTCAAACGCTACATAGGTACGTTAAGAAGGCAAAATTGAATCCAGAGGGTAATATAAGAACGAATCCTCATTATGACGTTCGTAAAATTCTTACTGCAAAACAAGAACAAGACCTTGCTGAATATCTAGAGCAATGTAGTGCAATGGCTTACGGTCTGTCAACAAAAGAGGTGAGAAAATTAGCGTACGAAATGGCGCTAATAAATAACTTAAAAATGCCTGATTCTTGGGAAAAGTATGAAAGTGCAGGTAAGGACTAGTTAAGAGGATTTTTACATCGTAACGGTAACTTAAGCATTAGAACACCTGAAGCTTGCAGTCTATCGAGGTTAACTTCATTTAATAAGCACAACATTGATATGTTTTTTGATAATTTGAAAAAAGTTTACGAAAGGCTACTACAACTATCAGATGGTTCTCGTACATATAATTTTGACGAAACGGGACTGACAACTGTTCAGAAACCTAAAAAAGTTGTCGCCAAGAAAGGAGTCAAACAATTGAATAAATGTAGTAGTGCCGAACGAGGGCAACTAATAACTGCTGTGGTATTTATTTCAGGAATAGGTACGTTTATTCCTCCTGAGCTCATATTCCCCAGAAAAATGTTTTAAACAACACATGGTTACAGGAGCTCCAGCAGGAACACTTGGACTTGCCAGTCCATCTGGATGGATGGTGACAGAGTTGTTTCCTGAAGTATTAAACCACTTTATAAAATATACCGGCAGCAGCAAAGAAAATCCAACGTTACTTATATGTGATAACCATGAATCGCACATAAGCATAACAGCTTTAAATATAGCGAAGGAGAATGGAGTAACAATTCTGACTATACCTCCCCACACTAGTCATAAAATCCAACCATTGGATGTGTCTGTTTACGGCCCCCTAAAGGATTATTATAATGAAGCTGTCGACAACTGGCTCCTTGCCCATCCTGGTATTCCGCTAACAATTTATCAAGTAGCTGAATGTTTCGGTAAAGCGCTATCAAAGGCAGTAACTCCATCCAATATCATTGCAGGGTTTAAAAAGTCGGGAATTTTTCCGCTTGGCAGAGATGTTTTTACGGAATCAGACTTTTTGACTTCCTCCGTTACAGATCGTCCTCAATCAGATGTATTGCGTTCTTCTGCACATTTAAATGTTGAAGAAATAGCTTCAGCATCCGAAGAACCCATTTCCACTAACATTCCTACCACATCTAAAGACACTGTTGCAAATAAGCCACAAGAAGAAAATATTTTCATTTCTCCCAAAGCATTCAAAGGGTATCCCAAGGCTTTACCAAGAAAACAAACAACTAAAGGTCGCAAACGAGGAAAAAGTGCCATTATGACAGATACACCAGAAAAAACACTTATTGCTGAATTGGCGTTACAAAGAGAATTAAAAAAACAAAAGGAAATGGAACGAAAAAAACAAAAGGTAACTAAGGACTTGTTTTCAACGAATAACAAGCAACTAAGAAGGAATACCAAAATTAATGAGAGTTCCGAATCGCCAAATGGAGAATCAGATTGTGAGGTAAGGCACATAATGTTGTTTAATAGTTTGTGATACCTATTTTGTCTTACCATATTCGTTTGCAGGTGGTTTTAAATGATTCAGATGACTCGGAATCATTTTCGGAAAAGGAAAATTTAGACAGAGAACCCACTGTAAATGATTATGTTGTTGTTCGGTTTTACAATCAAGTGCATTATGTAGCTCAAATACTTACAAATAAAGATACAGCAGGATATTATCAAGTTTCTTTTCTACGTAAACGAGAAAAAGTAAATGGGTTTACTTTTCCAGATGTTCCAGATATTGCGATGGTGACATTATCATGCTATTACCCGCACCGATTAGGATGCAGACGAAACGATTAAGTAGATATCTCTGTTTCTCTGTTAATTTCGATAACATTAATATACGTTAATTATTAAAATTTTGCAATATAACTTCATTTCTTTATTTTCTTCCGTTATATTAATTCATTTGTTTATTTTCTACCGCTATATTAACGGTGTCTCACTGTACCCGACTGTGTGGTACACAGTGAGACAATTTTGTTGTTTTTTTTGTTTATAATTTAATTTGTGTGTTTTTTTAATAAAGAAACTCCGTTATTCGTGATAGATAATCCATTACTTTATAACATGCAATCCTTATTTACAGCTATTATTCATCCATTACCTTCTCATACTGCTTTATGTAAAAAACGTCTCACTGTAGCCTACCTTCCCCTACGCTAACGTTTATTCATTAATGATTTGTCAATTGCTTATTATTTTTATATTGTATAGGATCAATATATAAGGTATACATAACGTTCAATTTTTGGGAAAAATTACCGAATATCTACGTGAGGATGTATTATAGAAATAATTCTGTTCACGATATAATATAAATAGATCACAAGCATATACAAAGAAACTCTTTTGTAAAGAAATAATCATCTTCTGTTTGCTTAAATGAAAGTTTGTTTACAATTTACACAATTATTCGGTCATAATATGTCAAAAGTCAAAAGTGCTGAATAAAACCATCTGTGATCTAACCAATTAGGAATCTACAGAATTGCCAACTTAAATTCAAACCACTCCCCCTAGTTTAAAAACAGGGATTATATGTAGTTCTATTTTATTTAAAAAATAAATAAATGCGAATTATGAAGAATGTTGTGTAAAACTTGTGTCACAATGACTTTCTGTAGTACTCGTGATTTGCGCAACTCACCGCTTCGTGGTTCGTTGCACAAACTTCACTCGTACTACAAAACGAATCATTGTGACACTTGTTCCACAAATAACTATTATCTACGCCTTGCAATGTAAATGTCATATATTGTACTGTCAAAAGCACCAGTAAGCAACGAATAACATACGCGTATTGTAATGGTATAGCGGGCCTAAAAGATATAGTGCGAATTTTAAGCTGTCGGCTTTTCGTTTGACAGAAATACGAGGATATCGTCATAGTCCAGTCAATATTATAATTTAAAATGATTATTAGACAATATATTCATTTAATATTATAACTTCAACTAACAATCGTTAAAATGTTTTAATAATTTTATAATTAATTAATACATTTATCGACTGTGTTACGATTATTTCCAACCTGAAATTATGGAGCACCATCATACTTTTTAAGATACTTTGCGTTAATGTATAGAACAAAATACTTTGCTGTGAACAATATTAACCTATTTATATATAAAAACATCTTAAACAAAACACCAGACAATTAATACTACCTTATACCTCGTTTTATAAAGAATAATTAGAAATATAAATTCTAAATAACTTATTATTATTCACATCTTTGACTGAACTATAACTAATATCTGTGTGTGTTTTTTATACGGGTGTATACAGGTATATACTTTTCAGTTTGTAGTCTGACATCAAGAAAGAGTATAGTTTTTCTGAGGAATTTGGGTAAGTATAGCAATTATATTTTTAGATAAAAATTGAATATTAACAATGTTGTGTCCTTGGAGAATATCGACCTCGGTCCAAAATATTGTGTGTAACAACGACGAAAATTTAAATAATGGTGATGAAAGTGAAAACGGGATTCGACGACATTTAAAATTGAAAGCACAGGAAATGAGTTACAATGTGTATAAGAACTACGGAAAAAGATTGGTTTCGATGAAGAAACAGAATTAATGCAAGTAGTATCTGATTTAACGGAAGTTCCCCTGTCAACTATACGTAAAATAGTCAAGAATGGGCCTTACGAACGCAAAAAGCGATGTGTTAAGGGATTAGTCAAACCTTTAGATGTGTCTGTAATAAAATTATTAAAAACCACCTTATATGACTGTTACAAAAGAAATGAGTTACCTACGATTGAAATAATAAGAAATAAATTGACAAATGCCGGCCGTAATGTATATGGCTGTAAAAAAACTATTGCAAACTGGATTAAAAGTTTGGGATTCAAATTCGAAACGATTAATAAACGTCAAACAGTCATGGAAAGCAGCCCATCGGTACCACTGTTTCCAATTTTCGCCACTAGATTTCGCTGATCGTTGGCGGGTGATTAAAATCGGGCGCGTGTCGTGTGGTGACGACGTTCGATATACAGGGTGTCGACAAAGATGACAAAAATGCACTCTTCTATTATTGGTCGGATTTTTATCGAATAAACGGCATTGTTGACTATTTTTATATACAGGATGTATAAAGATGTCATAAGGGCTCTACAATGTATATTATTGTGACGTTACACGCGACTGGGTCTCTATTACGAGAAAAAAATCTAAAAGCGACGTTTCGATTATCATCATCATGTCATCTTATTTGAGCGTGCGTGAGCTCGTTGGAAAGGCCTTAGCGTCTACATTATGAGAAAAATAATGAAAAAATTCAACTTATCCCTTTCATCCTCACACACCCCTCCGATTGCATCTCTGTGAAAAAAATAGTAAAATTCCTTAAGGACATAGCGAAACGTAAAATATTTAGAGGTTCATGCTGCAAGTGAAAAATAAAATTCATATTTATGTATTAAATTTTTATTGATATATATTTATAATTTTGTGTAACAGAGTTTTTAACTGATTCAATAGCGCATCTCCAGGGCAGGGTATCCCAAATAGACTCCATGTAAATGGTTTCGCATCAATAACTTTGCGGATATATTCACTGTATTTGTAATATGCGACTTTGTAGAAAAAGTAAATGTGACCATCCGTATAGCAAAATGCAGATGTTACACCTTCGGGAACTCCTGGAAAGACGTCATGCAAATATCCTCTATTAAGGGTATGTGCTTCTGCATTAAATTCAATGTAGGAGTTGTTATTTGGAATACCCTGCCCTGAAGATGCGCTATTGAATCAGTTAAAAACTCTGTTACACAAAATTATAAATATATGTCAATACAAATTTAATACATAGTTATGAATATTATTTTTCACTTGCAGTATAAACCTCTATTTAAATATTTTACGTTTCGCAATGTTCTTAAGGCATTTTTTCCGAGAGATGCAATGGTGTAAGGATGAAAGGGGTTAGTTGAATTTTTTTTCATTATTTTTCACGTAATGTAGACGCTAAGGCCTTTCCAACGAGCTCACGCACGCTCAGATAAAACGATTTCTCGTTAAGGTGACATGATTATTATCATCGAAACGACGCTTTTAGATTTTTTTTTCGTAATAGAGACCCTGTCACGTGTAACGTCACAATAATAGCAGATATAGATTGTAGAGCCCTTATGACATCTTTATACATCCTATATATGAAAATAATCAACAATGCCGTTTATTCTATGAAAATCCGACCAATAAAAGCAGAGTGCCTTTTTCACACCCTGTATATCGAACGTCGTAGTGACGTACCTAACATAATACCGTTTGTACGACTTCAACCAGACCAATAACAGAATGCCTTTTTGACATTTTTATGTCAACACCCTGTATATCGGCGTCGTCACCACACGACTCCAGCGCCCCATTTGAATCACCCGTCAACGATCAGCCATCTAGTGGCGAAAATTGGAAACAGTGGTGCCAATGGGCCAGGAATTGGCCAGGACCAACTTGTATATCTTCTCATACTTGGAACAAGTAACTAAGTATAGAGAAGAAAACCGGCCAATTGTCTATTTGGACGAAACTTGGTATGATACACACGACACGGTTAAGAAAGAATGGACTGATGGGTCAAATATTTGTATGCTAACAATGCCTGCAAACAAAGGATCCAGACTTATTATTGTGCATTGCGGTGGATATCAAGGATGGATTCCAAATGTCTTGATTGCAACTTTGACTAAGCCAAATAGTGTTGTAGTTCATGGCAATGCTTCTTATCATTCACGACAGCTCAATAAAATACCAAATAAAAGCTACAAGAAGACCGAATTACAAAATTTTGTAATGGATAATAATTTGTACTTTAGACTTTAGACTGATTGAAGTTTTACAGACAAAGAAATTTAATAAATTATACGCCCTAGAGAGTATTGCTAAAAAACATGGACACTTTATAGTGAGACTTCCTCCTTATGTTTATATGTATTTTCAATCCAATCGAGTTAATTTGGGAACAATTAAAACAGAGATTAAAAGAGTGATCAAAATTGAAGATGAGTATAAGAATATTGGGCAAGTCCATATTAATAAGGGAAATACATTATTATTGATTTACAGGACGATAGTGATAGTGAAGCAGATTATATGGGAGAAGGATTAATAGATTTTTTGAAAGAAGAAAATTGATTGAGTTTAATATATTTGTCATGTTACTTACATAGTAGTGATAAACAAGAGTTAGACATAATATTTATTATTAAAGAATTCTTTTATTCATTGTTATAGAATTTCTTTTTTATTGTTATTTTTTCATAGAATTTAGTTTTATCCATAAAAAATCGAATGGGATACAAAAAGGGCTGAGACTACGTTTGGTACCGATTTAACCGACCGCCCTTTCAACAATTACGTAACATCAAATTCAATATAGGTATTGGTAAAAGTAAATAAAATATTAATACCCGCAACATAACTTAAAGGGGATATAAGATTACATTGTATATGTTTTACGCCAACTATACTAAATTTCTATTTAAAATAAGTACGATATATTCCCTTCCCACTATGCAAATAAATATTACAGTTACGTTAATTCATAATCACATTGTGATAATGTTCTTCCTTTTTTTCCTCTTGTTTTCATCACATGCACATCTATACAACCGCTTATGCCCAGCTTGTGGCTGTTAACTTTTGTGATGTTTCAACTTAACTTCTCAGCAATATTAAAGCGCTGCCTTTTTACAATACTGTGATGTTACTAGAACTTCCTCAAAATGATGTCTTTATAACGAACTAAAAACAACATTTCTGTTACATTCTGAAATGCCTTTTAACTTCTCGTAAATGTTAATGCAATGTCTAAAAAATAACATCTTATCAATGATCTAAATGCGACATATCAAAAACAATACAGTGTATTCTCTTAGATGTTATATGGACATTACTTTAACCTCTAAATAAACATACCTTTAACATTCTAGATGACATCCTATAGATGTTTCTGTGCCTAATCAGCAAATACAGGGTGAACAACTAAGAACGCCGGCTCTCTGCCATATTTCAAAAAATAATCATGGTACAACTTTAAAAAAATGCCATCAGGAAAATGACTCTGAAAAATCGCTGGAAAATATTTTTGAGTTCCTAAAATATCGGCTATGGGGTGGAATGAACACTTAAAAACATAATACTGTGATTATCTCCAAAAAAGGCATACTAAAGGTATCCTAGAAATACAATTTTTGATATATTGATGAGATTATGAAAAAATGTAGTTAAGGGCCTTAGTGTCCTTATACTTCAAGTAAGGGGTGGGGGAAGGTTCAACCTAAAAAACAAATGTCTTAACACTTTTCTGTTTTTTAATCGATATCAATGTTTTTGTCGTCATTTAAGAGTTTTTCCTCTTTAATAAGATATATGCTTAACAAAAATAACAAAATTGAACAATTTTGTCAACGCTATGTGAAAAAGTCGACAATTTTCCCATTTTCTCGGAAATTTCAAATGTAATGAGATATTTTTTCAATTTTGATGAAAAGGGATTTACGTTATCAGATATAAAAATTTAAAAAATGCTTCAATTTACATTTGAAATTTCCGAGTGGATACAAAATTATCCAACTTTGTTATTCATCTTATTAAACAGAAAAACTCTTTTAAATGCAGCTAAAAGCATTAATATCGGTTAAAAAACGAAAAAGTTATACATTTGTTCATAAGTTTGAACTTTCCCCACCCATTATTTGAAGAATAATGGCAAAAAATCTCCTTGATTAAATTATTTCATAATCTCTTCAAGATTCGAGTGTTCATTCCACCCCTAGCGGATATTTTAGAGATTGAAAAATATTTTCCAGCAATTTTTCAGTATCACTTACCTAAAGGTAATTTTTTTGAAAGCTGTACCATGATTATTTTCTGAGATGTGGCCTACAGTCGTTCTTAGTTGTTCACCCTGTACATTTAGAATAAAATAGCAAAAAAAGCAATAAAGGATTTAAAACGTTTATTCACTTTTAATGAACAGTACAGTAAATTTGAAAAAAACAGGTACAAAATTAGAAAAAAATATCTTGTCCAGGAAACCAACCTAAAAAAAATAAAATTGTGTAAGCATATTACATAACAAGTGTGGAAAGTGGAAACTATTGAACGCATTCAGTGAAAGCAAGGAATAAAAAATAGTATATCAATCTGTAGTTGCCATAATGTAACATACTTTGAAACTGATTTAATAAAGTTTAACGGATACACATACATTACAGCTAATTTACAGAAAATTTATTAGAATAGTTTTTTAATGATATTAAAACTAATAAAAATTTTACACCATAAAGATTTTATGAAACATTACGTTGAATCAACAGAAATCCAATCTGATTAAAGAAACTATCGTTTACTTACGATAACTTTTTCTTATGCAAGAGTCGCTGTTTCGAGAGCCTCAACCATTCCATAACGTACACTTCAAAATACTTATCTGTGAAACATTTAAAGGTGTTCTGAACAGCAGCTAATAAAACAATTACTTTAGATCAAATTGTGCCCATGGAGACCTTTGATCGATCATCATAAATCAAACTTGATTTTCAGCCAATTGACTGGGACCCATTTTCCATAAGATACATGCGGGGTTCTTCTAAGGAATAATAACATATTTTATTTCGAGAAGTGACTTTTCATGATTTACCTTCTATTACATGCCTCACTCCGTTTCGCAGGTAAATTCAGATGTGCCATGAAAATTCATACTTTGTTTCTGTATAAAATAATATACTATTCTCATCTTGTTATTTTCATCCTGGAACATATTATATATTAACGTCGTGGAATTGTAACTTAATGAAAACTAAGCATTATTAATACACTGTATACAAAAAAAAAAACTACTTCTTCAGAAGAGATATGAACACATTATCAAGTTGAATGAGTTTATAATTAATTGTATCCAATTGAGTATCCAATAGCTGTGTTTCTACAATAATAAATAATTGAATTATGTTTGTTGACTGGAGCATTCAGTGCCATAAGTTACACATTCTTCAACTAGTTTAATATAGGTACCATTGTAAAGGACATCTACAGGTTTTTTATTGTATTCAGTGTATTTTCCAATGGAAATGTGCTTTTTAACAGAGATTTCTGTTTTTAAAGTCTTAAACAGTCTCTAATTGTTCACAAGAATTGTTGGTATTAATGTTAACATTTTATAAACTATTTGTTTTTCATTTTATTTATGTAAGTAGCTTCTGAAACATCTTGAACATTGAAAATATTTTCTTCTAGGTTCAAATCTCTGCCAACGTATGAGCATGTTTTATTATTAATAATAATATCTACCCTATTGCAATATTAAGTTTTTGTAGGGTATAATGCATATCTAGGTTTTAAAACATTGTGAATCGTTTTTAAAATATACTTACTAACTAAAATATTTCAAAAGTTGAAAAAACCCTTATTTTGTAAACTCTTTTATATAATGTTAGTGTACAATTCCGCCACCTGGAATTTCAATGTACAATAGCCGATTAAAGTTAAAGAATGAGTATTAATTTTGTAATAGTTTCTTTGACCAAATCAATGTGTGTAAGTTCCTTACCTGATATCTATAAAATTCATTTTACATTCAGTTCCCACCGTATCCAAACATGAACACACACAATAAACTGAAATGTTATTTCCTTTTTTGATAAAAAATAGTTTTTGGAAGGCTTGATATGATAGAGAATTTTTACAAGAAGAAAATCAATTTTGACGCCCTGAAGATGACCCAATAAAGGTCGAAACGTAGGCTGAAAAAATAATAGATTTTCATTGTTTTATTGACCATAATCCCATAACCTGAACTTACACAATGAGTATTAAGTTTTATTAATTATGATTTTGGAATAGGTACTTACCGATAACAGCTTTTGTTCGTCCATTATAACAAGAATTATAGCTAAGCATAGAAACTGAAGCTAAGTAGGAACTAATGAAAACGAAGACCACTTTATTGAAGTACTTGTAAAAAATGTGCTTCCTGCAAATAAAATATAACACAAAACTGAAAACCATCCGCCATTTCATGCTTGTCATTTGTTTCCATAGTCCACAGATAATGTTCGTTCGTCAGTTCCTCTTCTGTTTTCTCCTTTTTTTTATGTTACTGTGATGTTTAATATGAGATATTACTGAGAGTTTTATGAACTAACATCGTAAAAACGTAATCACTGGTAATCACACGAACTTACTAAAAATTATTTCGAAGGATGTGAAAGTAATTGTGATCATCTTAGAAACATGTGAATTTGTAATATTACAGTAATGTTCTGTATGTGATATTAGTGAGAAGTATACAAATTAACATCGTATGAATGTTTCCTATAGGAAGTTGCTAAAAAGAAGCTCGTAGGATGTGTATGTAACTGCGAATTCAAGTATTATTGTGTACATCAAAAATATGTTTTATTTACATGACATGGATGTTAATAGAGTTGGTAATAAAATTGAGACATCTAGGAGATATCTTATTAACGTTTTAAATAAACATCACAAAAAGTCTCTAAAAATAACATCACAAAAAAAACTTGTTATGTTTCTTGTTTAGTGGGCTCTTATCTTTCTTCTAGAAACAATTTTTTTGCCACAAAAAACGCTCCAATCGCTATTTTCAACACCAATATGATAAAAAACCATGAGCGTAGTGACGAAAAGCATTTACTTATTGAGTAAATACTTTTAATCAAATTTCTTCTCAAAGTAGTACAAACTAATCTGATGTACCTATTAAAGTATACTTCAAGCTTTAAATCAATAAATCTCCAAAACTACTGAAATTAAGTACTGGAATTTTACATCATTATAAAGGGAATTGAAAGATCCTTCTAATGACGAACTATTCGACCCCCCTTTCTATTTAAGATTTTAGGGGTGGTGCCACCCCTGCCTAGGGGGCTGCACGTGTGAATGTGATTTTGTGTTCCCCTCGAAAACAAAATCGACGGGTCTGAGAGCTTTTCCAAAAAAGAACTGAGCTGCCAGTAAATGCCTCTGTTTCGTTTTCGATGCCCCACCCTGTATGTGCCTCTCATCATATTGTTCGACCGTTTGCTAAATATTTTGTGGTATTAAAAAGTATTGTTATCGTATTTTATTGTGATATAAAATATTCTTTTGTTGCTTTTAGGGGCTTGTACTGAAATTTTAACTTTGTTTTGTGTCAAGATTGTTTAAAGTATACGTTTGATGAACGAATTGAATTTGGTGATCTGTCTCCTCCTAGAAAAATATCTCAAAATCTCATTTTGATATCATAATGAAGGAGATAATTCTGAATATGTATAAACATGAGGACCGAGATAATCCTTTGATATCTATTAAAGAGATTGTAAAGAAAATGACAGCTAAAAGTGGATCTTGCGATTATAGTGTTTACAGATGTAAAAATATAAGGCAAAACATACATTTTCAGAACAGACAACAAATCAACATCAACATATTGCCGATTCAATAAATGATTTTGATACATAGGTCATTAGGAGAAAAGTGCATTCACATTTCTTTAGGAATGAGTTAGCCACTCTTGAAAAAGTCCTTAGAGATGTGAATGATGATACATAGTTGCCAAATTTAAAGGGAAACGCATTTCACAAATTATTGAAATAATGGAATTTGAAATACACAAAACGTGGTAGAAATAATATGTGTATGCCTTAGAGAGAGCATCCAATTTTGTTTTTATTAACTAAGAAGGATCGAAGTTAGAGACACATTTATACTCGCCAACAACTATACCTCAAAGACTGTGTTCCCAACACTTCTAAACCATCGTAAGCTACACACTCCTACCACGGCACCTTCCAAAAAAAGAGTCGTGAAAAGATTTATAATCAAAATATTCGAACTCTTCATAGAAATATTTCATACCAGACCAATACTAAAAATGTATTGTTTGTGTTTACATACTATTATGCAGGAAACACGTCTGAACTTTGTTACTACCTACATTAAAATGCATTTTATGTGGGTATTGATCGGTATAAATATATGAGGGTATGGGTATGGGAAAAGCATCTACTTTATAATTTATATTATTAGCACAACATATTTTTCATTGTCTAACAAAATAAGTTTTGAAATAGATACTTATATTATATTTGATGAATATCTAGTTTTACTATACGCTATTATTATTTTTAACATAACTACCCACTAAACAAGAAACACAACAAGTCTTTTTAATGATGTTCTTTTTAGAGACTTTTTGTGATGTTTATTTAAAACGTTAATAAGATATATCCTAGATGTCTTAATTTTATTACCAACTATATTAACATGCATGTCATATAGAACATATTTTTGATGTACACAATAATACTTGAATTCGCAGTTACATACACATCCTATGACCTTCTTTTTAGCAACTTCCTATAGGAAACATTCATACGATGTTAATTTGTATACTTCTCACTAATATCACATACAGAACGTTACTATAATATTACAAATTAACATGTTTCTAAGATGATCGCATGTTGCAGTTACTATCACATCTTTCGAAATAATTTTTACTAAGTTCGTGTGATTACGTCTTTATGATGTTAGTTCATAAAACTCTAAGTAATATCTCATAGTAAACATCACAGTAACATAAAAAAAAGAAGAAAACAGAAAAGGAACTGACGAACGAACATTATCTGTGGAAACAAATGACAAGCATGAAATGGCGGATGGTTTTCAGTCTTTTGTTTTATTTTATTTGCAGGAAGCACATTTTTTGCAAGTACTTGAATAAAGTGGTCTTCGTTTTCGTTAATTCCTACTTAGCTTCAGTTTCTATGCTTAGTTATAATTCTTGTTATAATGGACGAACAACAGCTGTTATCGGTAAGTACCTATTCCAAAATCATAATTATTAAAACTTAATACTCATTCAAGACTTTAATCGGCTATTGAACATTGAAATTCCAGGTGGCGGAATTGTACACTAACATTATATAATAGAGTTTACAAAATAAGGGTTTTTTTCAACTTTTAAAATATTTTAGTTAGTAAGTATATTTTAAAAACGAATCACAATATTTTAAATACTAAATATGCATTATACCCTACAAAAAACTTAATATTGAAATAGGGTAGATATTATTATTAATAATAAAACATGCTCATATGTTGGCAGACATTTGAATCTAGAAGAAAATATTTTCAATGTTCAAGATATGTTTCAGAAGCTACTTACATAAATAAAATAAAAAACAAATAGTTTATGAAATGTTAACATTAATACCAACAATTCTTGTGAACAATTAGAGACTGTTTAGAGAAATTTTGTTAAAAAGCTCATTTCCATTTGAAAATACACTGAATACAATGAAAAAGCTGTAGGTGTCCCTTAAAATGGTACCTATATTAATCTAGTTGAAGAATATGTAACTTATGATACTGAATGCTCCAGTCAACAAACAGCATTCAATTATTTATAATTGTAGAAACACAGCTATTGGATACAATTAATTATAAACTCATTTAACTTGATAATGTGTTCATATCTTTTCTTCATAAGTAGTTTTTTTTGTATAAAGTGTAGTAATAACGCTTAGTTTTCATTAAGTTAAAATTCCACAATATGTTCCAGGATGAAAATAACAAGATGAGAATAGTATATTATTTTATACAGAAAATAAGTATGCATTTTCATGGCACACCTGAATTTACGTGCAAATCGGAGTGAGGCATGTAATAGAAGGTAAATCATGAAAAGTCACTTCTCGAAATAAAATATGTTGTTATTCCTTTGAAGAGCCCCGCATGTATCTTGTGGAAAATGGATCCTAGTCAATTGGTTGAAAATCAAGTTTGATGTAGTTTATGATGATCGATCAAAGGTCTTCATGGGCACAATTTGATCTAAAGTAATTGTTTTATTAGCTGCTGTTCAGAACACCTTTAAATGTTTCACAGATAAGGATTTTGAAGTGTAGTTGAAAATCAAGTTTGATGTAGTTTATGATGATCGATCAAAGGTCTTCATGGGCACAATTTGATCTAAAGTAATTGTTTTATTAGCTGCTGTTCAGAACACCTTTAAATGTTTCACAGATAAGGATTTTGAAGTGTACTTTATGGAATGGTTGCGGCACTCGAAACAGTGACTCTTGCGTAAGAAAAGGTAATCGTAAATAAACGATAGAATATTCTTCTATCAGATTGGATTTCTGTTGATTTAACGTAATGTTTCATAAAACCTTTATGGTGTAAAATTTTTATTAGTTTTAATATTATTAAAAAAACTATTCTAATAAATTTTCTGTAATCTAGCTGTAATGTATGTGTATCCGTAAAACTTTATTAATTCAGTTTCAAAGTATGTTACATTATGGCAACTACAGATTAATATACCCTTTTTTATTCCTTGCTTGTTATGTAATATGCTTACACAATTTTATTTTTTTTAGGATTGATTTTTTTTTAGAGGTTAAAGTAATGTCCATATAACATCTACGAGAATACACTGTATTGTTTTTGATATGTCGCATTTAGATCATTGGTAAGATGTTATTTTTTAGACATTGCATTAACATTGACAAGAAGTTAAAAGACATTTCAGAATGTAACAGAAATGTTTTTTTTTCCTTTTGAGGAAGTTCTAGTAACATCACAGTAATGTAAAAAGGCAGCAGTTTAACATCGCTGAGAAGTTAAGTTGAAACATCACAAAAGTTAACAGCCATAAGCTGGGCATAAGCGGTTGTATAGACGTGCATGTGATGAAAACAAGAGGACAAAAAGGAAGAACATTATCACAATGTGATGTTGAATTAACATAACTGTAATATTTATTTGCATAGTAGGTATTATTCAGTTTATATTCAAATAACTTAGTAATTAAACTAGAAGTGAGTTGGCAATTCCTAGTAGGCCTTTGACTCAGAGTGCAGCCGTTTTATTTAGCACTTTTGTCAGATCATCGAACAATTTTATTAAGAAACATTATTCATTTTGTAACAATTATAGGTGTACAACACTACTTAACACAACCTATAAGGTACTAATGACAATAATAAGACCAAGGCTAACAAAATACACTAATATGAAAATAGGGGATTACCAACAAGGATTCATAGAAGTAGATCTCCAATATAGATATTCCAGATACTGACACAAACAATAGAAAAATGTTAAAAACACATCATATTTATAGATTTTAGACAGACTTTTAACAATGTATCGAGATCAAAGATAATACAGAATATGAGAGCGAGACTTAGCAATACCGGTAAAGCTAATAAGACATACTAAAATGACGATGTCAGTGGCAAATATAAAAACAACTCTAGGTGTAATAATAAAAATATTTTATTGCTTTTGCATACGAATACGATTAAACCACCATTGAAAGCCCTGTATCCAGTCAGAAGATGATTGTTAAAGGATCCCCCACACCAACGCGGCACTGCGGGAGCGATAAGGGCGCAGTGTATTGCAAAAAAAGAGAGAGAAGATTTTTTAAGTTAGGGTTTGTAGTGTTTTATTTTGGGGTTGTTTTTGTTGGAGTTTGGCCCTGATGTAGGATATGTTTCCTCTGCACGGCTGGTTGGGGGTGTGTTTGTGGATGGTTTGTGTGCGCGTATTGACTTGGCTTGAGTTTAGGGTAGGACTGAAAATTCAGTTTTAGAAAAGTGTATAGAAAGTTGAGAAAAAAAGTGTATAGAAAATTGAAGTTTTGTTTGGTTTTGTGGGTGGTGTGCTGATATTTTTTGCTAGAAATCAACCGGAGAGAGAGGCAGTAACAACCAGCAGCGAAATTGGATGATTTATGAGAGAACGTAGTTTTAAAAGTGTGTAGGATGGGGAATTTAGAAGTGTCTAGTAAAGGTCAGAAATGAATAAGACGAACCACGTTACGTTGCGGATAGTTAATAGAAGACGAGGTGGGTTGTTGAAATTGTTATGAAATGGAAGAAGTTTTTGGGATTGGGTGTCTCCGATCTCATGAGAGTTAATAAGAAGAGTTAGGAATGATTTTAGGATTTTTGAGTTTTTATTAAAATTTGTTTGAAAAGTGACTAGGAGACATTGAAAGATGTGTAGATGATGTAGGGTGGTGGCCACTGGCTTTTTTCGAATTCGAGGTAAGGAATTTGTTGAATAGGTGTATTCATCTGTGGTGAAGTGGCTTAAATGTAGAAATATAAAATTTTGTCGATTATTGAATATTGAATTTTTGTATTTACTTGTTAAAATGTTGAATTAGAATTGCTGGTTAAAATATTGAATTGAATGGCTGGAATAATAATGATAATCATCCAAAAACTTCGTCGTACGTCGGCCCATTTGGCTAGCGAATAAATTCACTATGCTACAGGAAAAAATGAGAAAAACCTGCAGCACCGACGGGGTGGATTGGGGTCGCGGATCAAGTTGAATCGCTTTCGCTCCTGATGGGAGTGAAAGCAAAATGAGCACGCCTGCCTATATTTGTTATAGAGCAGTTGTGTCGATAAATGGAAGGTATAAGGTGACGAAGTGTTTCGGCTATGACGTCCCTTGAATTTGGAATGGCATTCATAAGTGTGACGGCGAGAATTTCGATTAAAATTTTGGAGTCTGTTGAGAGATCGTAGGGAGTTGGTGGTTTTTCAAGAGTGACTGGAGCGGTCTCTTGAGGGGTTTTGGGTGTCAATAGCCTGTGGGGGCAGCGAGGGTGGAAGGCGGGGTGAGGGCCACCGCAATTTGTGCATGGAGGGGTTTCGGACTTGGGACAATTTTCGGTTCGGTGGCCTGTTTGGCCGCAGGAGGGGCATATCGGTTTAGACCGACAAGAATCAGCGGAATGTCCGGTTTGAGTGCATCGACTGCAATATTTGGGGACTGGGGGCAGTGGATCGGTGTTGGATAGCTCGCACTGATGTGGGAGACCATGAAATGTGAGACCGGAGGTGAGGACCTGGTGATAGTGGCTTTCGGAGGTGGTGACGATGCGAAAAATCGATGTTGGCTTGTTGGTGGCCTTGGTGATGATTCGCCAAGTTTTGAGAAATGGGAAGTGTTGGTCGTGAAGAATTTCTTCGAATTCTTCGAGGCTGACCGAGGCGTCTACGTTTCTGCAGACGAAGGTGTAGTTGAGAATGAGGGTTTTGTTGGCTGGGCGGGGTGGACGTTGGTTGGAGTTGAGAAGGATGTTGGAATCATCGGTGGAATTGTGGATTTGTCTCAGAATAGTTGAGACTGACTTTGGGGAGGATGTTTTAAGAAGGGCGGTGCCATTGAAATTTACTTTCAAATAAAGGATGTGGCCACTTAGTAATTCTCGGGTGTTCAGAAGAGTGAAAAGGGATTTCTGTGTGGCGGATTGGGTTGAGAGGTTTCGGAGGTTGAGAGTTTGTGTTGGTGTGGAGTTGTTGGTTACTGTGGGAATGTTGGAAGGGTTAGGTGTTGTAGGCCTGGATTTGGTCTTTCCGACGAGGGTGAATCCATCCTCGTCGGGGACGTTGGGTTGTCGGATGGCTGAGGGTGTTGGTGATTGGGATCCTACGGAGGAAGCGTAAGACCTAGTTGGGGATGTGTATGAGGTGCGTGTGTGTTATTCGGGTGTGTGTTTAGAGGAGGTTGGTTTTGATGAGTTTTGAGGCGAAGGTATTGAGGAAAAGTGGATTTTTTTGGAAGTGTGTGCTGAGGATGTGTTGGATTTGGTGGGTGTGAGAGGAGGGAAATCTTTCTCACAAAGGTTTGAGGTTTTTTATTTTTTGGAGTTTTTGACAGAGTCGTATAATTGGTATGTTTTAGGAGAGAACATTGTGCGGTAGGGATCGATTTTGTCGATGATTTCTACAATCATATCATGATTCACTTCGGCTGAGGGGGCTTTTGTAGCACTGCGGCTACGACGGTGACTGGAGGACATTTTTTGGATTGGGTGTAGTAAGAATTGGGGGTGAAAGATAATACCGACAGCGGACTCACTGCCGGAGGGAGTTATCTCCCCAGTTAAAGATTTCCTGACTTATTAGCTTTCAGGAGCTTTATATTTACCTGGATGCTAAATGTCCATCCCTCTTCGATTGGTGTGGCTTGCTTTTGTTTTGAATCTAAAATAAAACAAAGTTAAACACAATTTATTATTTTCATAAATAGGAGTTTGTTTCGATGGAAACAATTGATACACTTCCAAGTGTGTTTGAATGAACTGTCGAACTGAAAAGTTCGGCAGAACATGTGGTTTGGCGGGGTTTCTTCGATGGAGGCGCCCACGGTGCCGGCAAAGTCGCGGTGAACAGGTTTGGATCAGTGACCTATTCTTGCTGTATCACCTTCCTCAGGCGATGGAGTGGTGCTACTGCAGTGTATTGCGGGAAGCGTCAAGTTTTTCTTCTTCACACCAAAGCGGTGAAGTACGCGGTATCATGACGTTGTATTTGTGATTTCTAGGCAAAAAAATCGATTGAGTTTAAAATGGATTTCTCATCCGATGAAGAAGAAGCCCTTCTTCTAATTGCTTTAGCAGAAGATGAAAGGCAAGCGTAAGTAATAAACTTAATTTTAGGTTAAAAAATATTATTTAATTGGAAAGCAATAGTATTGGAAAAAAACTTGCTTCTAGGAAGAAAAAAAAGTGGATTCATGATATTAATCTTGTACGAGAAGCTTATGGAGAATTCCACACGTTAATACCGCAGTTGCGAAAAGACCCAAAAATATTTTGCATGTATTTTAGAATGGCCCCTGAATGTTTTGATGAGATTTTAAATATTTAAGATACTCGTAAAAGTGATACCCATTTTCGAGAGGCACTTAGTCTGGAAGAACTCTTGCAGTAACACTAAGGTAAAAAAAATACAAAAGTACATAATTCCTCTCTTATTTTATTAAAAAAATATATTATGGAATATAAGAATGAAGAAAGCTACCTGCTGGATAAATGTCACAATGTGACGAACTTGTATCTTCAGACAGTACCATTATTGAATAGTTACTGATTTCTTCGGATGACGTCAAATTAACAGCAGAAGGTATTGTTTCATCCTGCTGCAACGAATTTGCTGCTGATTGTAGTGAAAACTACTGATTCCTGCGGGTGACCTCAAGCTCGTAAAAGTATTGGCAGAAGACGTACTACAGCTGTTGCCTTGGAATGAAAGCGATGACAGTGGTGTAGGAACGTAACCAGAACTTGCAGAATAAGCTTGATTATTTGGTACTAATTCTTCAAGATGCAAACATTCCTGTTCTGTCATAATTTCAGCAATTTTCATCTTAGTTTGGGCTTGTCTTCTTGGTGAAAATGGCAGGATTTGAGAATATCCCAAAAATATCATATCAGTAGGAGATAATTCTTTTTTCAATTTATCATTTTTCAAATTGTCAATTACCGGCTCCAATGAAGAACTGTGCTTTTGGCATACTTTACTACTACCAGTTTTTCTCCGACTAACTGATTTTGAAGTTGATGGCGTAGACAGTTGTAATTCTTTTGCATCAAATAAATTCGTTTCCTCATTGTTATCTTTAAATGCATTATTTCCTTCGTTTGTTTGACGCTGTTTTCAGTTTCTTTTTCTACATGACCGGAGGAATCAGATAGTTCATCAGTTTCATTTATATTGGACGTTATGGTTTCACCTGGAGATTTAATATTATGAACAGGCTCAGTGATATTTGAATCTGTTTTAGCAAACGCTAAATAGGGTTTGAATCAGGGTTGGGCTGATTAAAATCACGATTGAAATCATGATTTAAATCGCTTGATTTTTAAAATTAAAATCATGATTTAAAATCAATTTTTTTCTTTTTTATTTTGAGCCAGATAACAAAATAATATAAAAGTTCTCTCAAAAATCAAAAGAAATATCTGCTTTTAGCAAAAACAACAAAAAAGAAGTACATAATTCCAAATTCTTAAACAACCTAAATTTTATTACTGTATATTTTCAGTCTATTCATTTTCGTTATACAATTTAAACAAAAACACGAGTTTTCCTCCTTTTCCTATGCCTAATCTGTTTCTAATATCCGAGTGTACAAGGCCAAAAGAGCTAAATACGCGTTTTACTGAAGCTGAACACATGAACTGTTTTATTATTGGCAACTGTTTCAAGATTTCCGGCTCATCATTTTGTGATAACCACCATTGTAGTCCGTTTACATGTTTTATTACTTCGTCAGAAAACATAACTTGCTTAAATGGAGCACTGCGGGCATTTAACTTTATTACTAAAGGTAACAGTCCAGTGTTTTCATATAACTCGTTAATTGTTTCTAAAGCTATATTCTTTTCTTCTGGTGTTAGAGGTAGGTGGAATTTTTGGAGTCATTCATTGCTATTCCAGTGCTTGTTGTAGGTTCACTATCTGGAAAGTGGGTTCTAAGTAGCAGAATCAATCATTCCTCTTCATCTTCCGTGTACTATCAGTCTGGCTTTTTCAACAACATTGTGAGGTTAGTTCCCCCCTTGCCACGATTTTTTGGAGTCTGGCCGCTGTTGGAGTGGAAGTGATCTTTTCACAAAAGGCTACTTGTGACGATAATCTCTACTTGTGACGATACTCCATACAGCTTTGGATGCATTGCATACCCGTATTCCCTACACTTAATAATAAAAATTCAACTAACAGCTGAAACTGTTTTATGCGATATGCAGGCGAGCTTTTTCCACTTGATAGGTTATGAGTCACCTTCTTCAATTGTTTATCATAGCATATATAGGTCATTCATATGCTAAAACCACCAAACAAAATTTGTAAATATAATCAACTTCATAAGCTTATTATTTGTTGGTAATAAATTCTGACTGAAAGCTTGACACGCGACTCAAATCAGACGAAATATATTCGTAAAATACACATTTCAAAAATAGACACAATTTAGGATGAAAGTGCAACAATTTTAAATATAGAGTCCTCAAATATGTACACATATTTACTGTATTAATTAACTAAAGCTAGAATTAACGGCATAATATTTATGATATTGAATATCAACATAACCTCATTGTTTTGCATTTCCTCAATCTTCATACCACTTTCAATGTCTGGCAACGTTGTTCTAATGTAACCTCATACTCGCTCTATGACTTGCAATTCTGATTTAATTTGCATTTATTTCTTTTTCAATTGTTACTTCAATCAATAAAAAACGTCTAGAGTCCAAATCATTGCATATACTTTCTAAATATAACACCAAAATTGAATATTGTATAGGTTGAATTAATTGTCTTACCAATCCTACAGAGTATTAATGGTCAATAAAATATTGTTCATTCATTAATATGCATTTCTCGGCTAGTGTAAAACGGCACGTTTGGCATGCATACGTGAAGGGAACTCCTCAAATTGAGTTATTCAATTTTATAGCCGTTATGCGAAAAGTATTAGGTCGTTATAGAAAACAATTGTAATTGCGAAGCTTTACCATGGACTTTGCGATTACAGCATACGTGAACAGAAAAAATGTCTCGTTGTTATTAGAGAATTATTCATTTTTAATACGTTACAATTTATGAAAGTTTAACGCGCCATTGCATTTATTAATATTATTCAGTAAATCAATAATAATACTTTAATAAAAATAATTATACTGTAAAATAAAAGACAAAGAAAACATTTTCAATTATTATTAATTACTTGATTATGGTTATAAATAATACTGAATTTTTAGAGATGTAGTATTGTATTGTGTAGTAATGTGTGTAGTGTGTGTAGTTAGTTACAGCGAGTACTAACTTCAAATCTAGCCCCTCCGAAAGCATTTTCTTTGGGTCATTTGAGTCTCCTCTCTTCATACCTCGATAGCGTCTACTACTATCATAGTTTTGTAAAATCTCAGCCTGTTCGAATAACCATGTCATTAACGTCATCAATTCTGCACGTACTCCTGAAGGATATCCCGAAAAAATTTTATGAGCCGTGCAGTCATTAAAACCGTTGTTAGGACCGGTTAATTCTTCCAATATTGCGCCACCACAAATTGGACACACCAAACGCAATATTTGAGCAAGAATACAGGAAACTTTTTACATTCCCATCAATTTGATAAAATCTTGTTTACCGGTACCCAAAAATACAAATGTCGGTTGTGTCGTAACTAATAAAAATTCTGTAGTAGCCATATATCGACTTTCTGCCACTACCAGCGTATCGTCGCTTGGATGCAGAACTAGTCTATGTACCAAATTTCACGTTTTTGAGATTTCTTTACTACTGATGGATGACACTTCACTTCTCATGGTGCAGAAGTATTATAACTCCAAGTATATTAGAGCCTCCTCCACAGGTCAGTGCTAAACTATGCTATCTCAGCTTGTCCGGTTTTAGTGCATGCAGAACTACAAGTGGTGGAAGTATTAGATGTTGATTATTTAAGTGTGACAGAATAGTTCTGCTTCATTAACGTGTCAATTAGGATAGTCTAATGGGGACATTGAATAGTTCTGCATTTCTATTTGATTTGAATATTAATGGAGAATAGCAGAAGAAGAAAATAAATGCAGTTAATTCGGCATGTAAATGGTAATTCACTTATAACATAACGTCTTTTATTTACCAAATATGTTCTTCTTTTCTGTAACCGACTTTTGTACGTTAGATACCTAAGTTTATAAACTATTAAAAAATTTTAGTTGCCTAAATCTCTGATAAAGAAAACCAGCTTCCTGTACAATGGACATCCTGTAGTAAAAACACATTATTTGAAGTCACCCCTAACAATTCCGTCCGCTTCATCATCAATTTTTAATTCTGTTAAGCAGTTTGTTACGCGCTTTATTTATTATCGTCTGCTCGCTAGCTCCAGAAGCGCAACCTCATGCCCAAGCTCAGTTCGGTCAGGGGTCGGTATGCGAAAATTCCTACTTTTTTTTAGTTGTTTGAAATGGGCGCCACCAATTAAATTTTAATGAGCCAGTCCTAACTAGTAGACCACCACGATGGTCAGGATGGAGCAGACAATATATACGAGGATATATTCAAAAATTCTTAGCCTACTATAGAACCAAACAAAATTTCAATGTCAACATATTTTATTACTCAACATATTCTCCCCTTAATTGGATACATTTATTACAGCGAACCTGCAACGTCTCTAGACCTTTCAAAAAAATGTTTCTTCTTGCTCTGCAAACCAGACCTCCACAGCTTTTATTACCTCCTCGTTGGAAGAAAATTTACGACCTTTTAAACTTTTTTTCAGTTGAGGAAAGAGATGATAGTCGGACGGAACCAAATCTGGTGAATAAGGGGGGTGTTCTAGTAATTCAAACCCTAAATCACGAATTTTTTGCATGGCAACATGAAATTTGTGTGCAGGGGCGTTGTCCTGCAAAAACAAAATACCTTTGGATATCTTTCCGCGTCTTTTCTCTTTAATTTTCTCCCGTAGAGGGGTCAGTAATGTAGAATAGTAATCTCCAGTTATTGTTCTACCCTTATCCAAAAAATCAATCATGATTACTCAATGGCAATCCCAAAAAACTGAAGCAAGAACTTTTCCAGCAGATTATTTGACACGAAACTGCTTAGGCCTTGGAGAACCAGAGTGTCGCCATTCCATCGATTGTTGCTTTGTTTCTGGATCGTAGAAATGTACCCAAGTCTCATCCATAGTAACAATTCGGTTTAAGAAGTCTACATCGTTTTCAAATCCAGCACAGATCGAACGCGATCCTTCTACCCTTGCACGTTTTTGGTCAACATTCAAACATTTGGGGATCCATTTTGCAGCAATTTTTCTCATGTCCAAATTGACGTGAACTATATGATGAACGTGTTCGTATGAAGTATTCAGTGCTTAAGATATCCGTTTTAGCCCAATTGGACGGTCTGATAAAATCATGTCATGAACTGCATCGATATTTTCGGGGACTGACACAGAAACTGGCCTTCCCGATCGGTCATCATCTTCAATGGAAAATTTACCTCTTTTGAAGCTTGCAGTCCAATTTTTCACGGTCGCATACGAAGGACATTGATCACCAAGGGTATTAAGCATATCTTCGTAAATCTGCTTACCTCTTAACCCTTTTAAATATACCTAGGTACTTGATGGTGGCTCGATACTCCAATTTTTCGATTTTCACAATTTCGGTGGACATTTTTTATCTTTTAATTTATTGCGTAACTCTGGTTTACTTTTTTGACGTCAAACTTTACACTGACACTTCTAATAAGTTATTGTTCGTTGCTATGGTAACGCAATATTTTGTTTATGCATGGAACTGGTCTAGGCTAACTAGATATCAATACTCGTAAGAAGGTAATTATTACAAAAGGAGAGAACAAGAAACACCCTTGTAATGAAAGTTTTATAATACTAGTTACACAAAAAGAGACTATATACAAATAACTTCTTCGCCAAAACGGAAGGAAATATACAGAATAGAAATGCGCCACTGTGACGTCACGGAGCCGCTTACAAAAGCAAAAGAAATACCTAAACCTATTCTTAACTATTTTACTACGTTACGATCCAAAGGGGTATGTTCGCCTCTAATATAATCACCAGTTTTCGAAATAAAGCTCTCAAACAACTCTACTAACGTAGGCGGAGAGACTATACTTATTCTCTTGGCTTAACAGGGATGGTGTGCCCTGACTGAGACCCTACAATGTTTATAAATAATTAAAATGGCTTACCACTCACATCCATCACGTTTACATTACCTCCGTTAGAGGGTTCTTATTCTATTCTCTCTAAACTCTTTTTATTCCACTCTACAAATCCACATGCGACTTTACTCCTTCCACAATTCTCCTTCGACACCTAATAGAGAATATCATATTTGAAATAACAAAAACCCAAGCTCGAGGCAGAGATTTGAATCATTTATTTCAACTTACCTGATTCCCCAACAAAATTAGCCAAAATCTAATGAATTCCTTACGTATTCTACCCAAATTCGATTTTGACAAATCACTACGTACAATCTGCCTGACCTGACCTCTTTATATTATGTTAAACAAGCCAAACTGATGTTTAGCAAGTACAATTCAATTGAAACTACATTGATCTATCAATGCACTCTCAAAGTAAGTTATACTATTTGTCAGCGAAGAATGTAGGTAGTGAACAAGTAATTTAAGGGGAATCCTTTGGTTTCTTAAATGTACATTACCGATGTGATTGATAATGTCAACAAAGAGGTACAATTAACAGTCTGGAAAAACCGCTGGTGTATGTCTAGTGATTTGAGACTACCGTTAAACCTGATACCTAACGAAACATCGACCTATATTTTCTGTGCTCATGTGTGGAAATTTTAAACAATATATTATTTTATGGTTCTCAGGACTTATTATCGGCAACTAGGGAATCATGTGCAGGCCCAAGTAATGAAAAAGGGGAATTAATTCGTGCTTAAACGACCACTGATAATACGTGTGTAAGTCAAATACCGCCTGACAATAACATACCAGAAATTATACCCTTTTGACGACTTAGATATATCATCGTCCGATATTGATCCGTTTGCTACAGATAATGATAGTAGTGATCCAGATTTTGAACTTTCACATGCTAGTAATTCTGCCGAAAGTAATCAGCAGGAAACAGATATCCCTGAAACAGGAAATGTTCAAAATTAAAGTAGAAAGCGTAAAAGGGTAGTGGAAAAATGGAGAAGAAATGTTATAAAACAATCACGGAATAGTGGCGCGGCATATACAAACTGGAAAGGAAGTTTTCAACCAAAAAAAAACAATGAAATCGTCTTGTCACAACTGCAGAAAAAGAGTGGAGAAAAATTTGGTGAAGAGGAGAGGCACGCTATATTCACTGAATTTTGGGCATTAGCTGACATTAACTGACAAGAGACTTGTTGCTTGTGCCTTGTTGTGAAATAGAAAGGCTTCGTTTGCGCCGACATGAAAACACTACTGGCACTGAGAATGACAGACCAAGTAGAAGAAGTTTCACCTATAACTATCATTTACCACAAAGGGGTATCAATACACTTGTATGTAAAACGTATTTTTAAATACCCTAAGGATTAGTTCACAAATAGTGCAGACAATATTCGATAAGATAGGAAGTACAGGTGTAGTGTTGACAGACCGAAGAGGGAAAGCCTGCAAAAATTCAATGCTAGACGAGAATGTGAAAAATTCCTGGAAACTGTTGACAAATATTACTGTAGGCATAGTACTACTCGCAAATATCTGTAAAACAATTTAAACGTTGGTAAAATGTACTGCTTATACCAATTAGTATAATCATATACCCACTCTAGCAACAGAAAGTGTATATCGACAGATTTTTAACAATGAGTTTAATTTGTCATTATTTCGACCCAAGAAGGACTTGTGCGAAACGTGTCATAAATATAATAATCGTTCAAAACCAGACTTGACGGAAACGGAAACAGCAGACTATGAACAGCACCTCAGAAATAAAGAGTTGGCCCGCCAACTGAAAAATCAGGAGGACGACGCATCTCGAAACCAGCAACTATGTGTCGGTACCAAAGTCAAACGTTGGTTTAGCGTATTATAAACTTAAACTTTCAGCATATAATTTTATAGTCTTCAATTTAGCACCAAAACATTGCCAGTGTTATCTGCTATGAGTGCATAGCCAAGAGAGGTTCGTCAGAGATTGGAAGCTGTTTCTTACTTTATATCGAACAACATGTTACAAAATGGCATACAGAATTTTAGTTTCTACTCTGATAATTGTGACAGTCAAAACCGTAATAAATATCTTTTCAGTTTTTATAATTTTCTGATGAGGAAGCACTCTATTACAATTCAGCATACATTCTTACAACATGGTCACACTCAATGTGAAGTGGATTACGTTCACAGTGTCATTGAGAGGGCTGCGAAAAACGTACCAGTATATACACCAGATCAATGGACTTCAATTGTTCGCCTAGCAAGAAGAAAACAACCATACGACGTGCACGAATTGTCACAACATGACGTATATGATCTAAAAGATCTCCAAAACAAAATTGCAATTAATTATGATAAGGAGCAACTTGGAGACAGGCTTCAGTTTAGTGATATTAAAATAGTAAAAACGGATCCAGAGTTTCCAAACCATGTTATTTAAAACAGAATACGATGAATCAGAATTCAAAAAAATGGATTTGACAAAGAAAGGTAGAAAAAGTGTTCGTGTTGACCCTGATACAGTGCAACAAAAGTGTAAGGTCGGCAAATAAAACTCCGATGATTACTTATACTTTCTATGGTTATGGAAATAAACCTGCTAAATAATAAAACAACAAATCTCACGAGTACAGAACAAGAACTGACTGCTGACAGTTTTGACATAGATATATGGAGCTTAAGGCTGTGTTCACAGGCGACACTACAATACCCCCCTCATAAATTTAACCGTTGGGGTGGTTTGACAATACTCCTAGGTCTTTTAGTTATATTTAATTTATTTGAATCATTCTTAAAATTAGGTGTATCTGCTGAAACATTCATATGACTAGGTTTACAATCAAAGTTTTCATTTTTTTTCAGCATCTTTCTGAACCATATTATCATTTAACTTAACAATTGACTCACCAACCGGTTCTTTGAATGTCACATTTGGTACAGCAACATCCGAGATTACTGGTGAATCAGGTAATGAGTCAACCGTTGGTTTTACATTCAACAATTCACTACTAGATTTGTCCATAAGGTTTTTCTGAACTCCTTCCTCTACTGTTTCTGACCTATTACGTCTGATTTGATCTAAATGTCTTTTCCATATTAGATTTTCATTAACAAGCTTACAAAAATAAATGCTGTCATTCAAAACCTCATCTATTACACTTTCAGCCCAAGTTTTCCTATTAGGATTTCTATAATCCCTAACCCAAACTCTATCCTCCTCTACAAAGGATTCCTCTCGTTTCCCTTTATAATTTAAAATTTGTCTTTCAACTGACTGATTGCCTTTTACGGACAATAAATCTAAACGTGTACGTATTTTTGTTTTAAACAGTAAACTACTAGGTGTTATACCAGTTGTAGCATGTATAGAGTTTCGGTAGGAAAGTAGGTATCTGTAAACTAAAGTTTCTATTAAAACATTCCTATTTTTTTCATCTAACAAAGCCTTTTTTAGCCCCTACTTTACTGATTTAACACAATTTTCCGCAAACCCGTTTGTTGAGGGATGAACTGGTAGAGATGTAACAAATTTTACTCCATTCTGACTCAAGAAATTTATAAAATTTTCAGATGTGAATTGACCTCCATTATCAGTTTCAACTATACGTGGTAGTCCAAGTCTCGAAAAACATTCTCTAAATCTGTTAATAGTGTTATCTGAATCAGTATTAGGTACTCATTATAAAAACTTCAGGCCATTTTGTAATGTGTCTACTATGATAAGTATCATTTTACCTCTAATTCGACCTAGAAAATCCGCATGAATTTTCTCATATAGTTACAATTCTGTGACTTAATGAGTTTTGCTTTGGGTGGGTTTGGAAGCATTTGACAACAAATTTTACAGTTATTTACTTGTTGCCCAATATTGTTATCACCACCAACAATAATAACTTGCGTTTGATTTCATCTTAGCCATACCTTCGTGATTACTGTGTAATTCCTCCAGTAATTGTTTTCTCAGGCTAGTTGGAACCACAGCTCGATAACCCCACATAATAATACCCTGTTCAATGGAAAATTCATTTTTCCTTGTTAAAAATGGTTTTAAAAGTTCATTTTCTGTGCTTTTAGGTAATCCATATCTAATAAAATTAAACACTATACCTAAAATAGGATCTTTTCTGGTTCCTGATCGTAATTTAATTAAATCTATTGGTATTAGACCTTCAACCATATTTAAATAATCATAATCTGGCTCTTTGCAATCATTTATTTCACATTCAGGTAATGGTAAGCGTGACAGAGCGTCTGCTTTTGAGTTATCAGTTCCTCGAACAAATTTAAAAATGTAATCAAAATTAGCTAGAAATAAAGACCACCTTTGAATTCGACCAGCAGCCATTTTAGGTAAACTCTTATATTCACCAAAAATGGATTTTAATGGTTTATGATCACTTAGAATTTCAAACCTCCTCCCTGCTAGATATTGGTACAATTTAGAGGCTGACCAGTAAACAGCTAGAGCTTCCTTCATGATCTGGGAATAACCTTGTTCAGCCTTGTTTAGTACCCGAGAGATATAGCATATTGGTCTCTCACCCCCATCTGGTAAAACATGACAAAGAACACCCCCAATGCCATAATTACTAGCATCACAAGCTAAACGAATAGGTTTATAAGGATCATAATGGATTAAAATGTTGTCTGAAGATAATTTATTATTTGCATACTGAAAAGCATTTTCACATTCTTTGGTCCACTTAAATTCCTTGCCTTTCACTATCAAATCATACAATGGTTGTAACTTACCTTGTAGATCTTTACAAAAACGAGAATAATAATTTACCATTCCAGCAAATGCTCTAATCTCAGTAATATTTTTAGGTCTGGGTGAATCTACAATTGCCCTTACTTTTTCCTTATCTTTCTCTAAACCTTTTGCTAAAATTTTGTGTCCCAAATAAAAAATATTTCCTTTGAAAAATTCACATTTTTTTGAATTCAACCTAAACCCTGCCCTGTCTAATCTTTTTAAAACTTCTTTTAAATTTTTGAAATGTTCGTTTTCATCTCGTCCTGTTACCACCGCATCATCTAAAAAGTTTACCGTTCCCTGACACCCCTGTAATACTTTCTCAACAACATTATGAAAAATCGAGCATGCTGGTTGAGTTCCATAAGGTAACCTTTTTATCTTATATATACCTAGCGGTGTGCTCCATGATAACAACTCACTGGTATTATCGTCTAAAACTAACTGATTATAAGCATTGAGAAAATCAAGTTTCGTAAATTTTTGTCCCCCTTGTAATGCAACAAAAATGTCTTCTATACGGGGCAATGGGTGGTTAAAATCTTTTAATAATTTATTGATTGTAATTTTGTAATTTGCACAGACACGAACATATTCACCATTTTAATACAGGTACTAATGGCGTCCAACTAGAATTATCAGACTTCTCAATTGCACCCTCTGATTCTAGTCTTTTCAGTTTCATCTCCACTTTTTCACGGAAAGCAAATGGCATTGGGTGAGGTTTATGGAAAACTGGTTTTACATTTTCTTCTGTTTCTAAACTAATCTTTTCACCATTATAGGTTCCTAACTCTCTTTCAAAAAGATTTGAAAACAATGATTTGTCAAGTTTTTCAGATTGACTCTGGACTGCTATATCATTAATTATAACCTGTGAATTTCTTAATGATAAATTAAATTCATCAATAATATCACGACCTAACAAACTTTTAATAGTTTTCTTAACCACAGTAAAATTACAAATTTTTGTGACGTTTTGAATAGAAATTTCAGCTGAAATTTTTCCCTTTGGGACTATAATTTCCCCTGAATATGTTTTTAATTTAGTACTCGTTTTGTCTAGTGGAATATGGCTTAAACTTCCCAAATAAAACTTATAGGGTAAGCAAGAAATACCAGCTCCAGTGTCGAGTTCCATATGTGCTGATATCTTTTTGTCGAACAAAACAGGAATACATAATGGCATCTGTCAAATTGTACAGTGGAAAAATTTCATCATTGTCTTCGTCTACTAAATGGTTTCTCTCTATTTTGTAAGCTTCCATTATATGACCTCTTTTGCCACAGTTTTTACAAATAAATTATCTATATTTACATTTGCTAAAATTATGCTTACTCTTATTACAATAATTACAAGTTAATTCTTCCTGCTTCTCATCCTTTTCTAACTTTTCAGAATGAATCGCACTATTTTTTGAGAAACCTCTTTTTCACTATTTTTTGCACTTTATTCACTTCCACACTGCTCCTGCACTGCTCTCTTAAAGCTGCTTCCTTGTTCAAAGCTACCTCCAACACGTCCTCCAACTTCCTGGCTGGGGTTTTCCTCACATAAGCGATCAAGTATTGGACCTGGCCTCATTCCTGTTACAAACTTATCCTGCACTCTGTACATCAATTTGTCTGCAGAATCACATTGTGATGCTGTATTTTAAACCTTTAAATACCAGTCGTTAACTGACTCTTGTCCCTGTCTTAAGGAATCGAACACAATTGTCCTGCGGTAGACTTTTCTATTAGGCTTCTCTGGGCTACACAAATCTCTTAATATCTGTAGACCTCCTCACTTAATAAGGTAAGTAAAACAGCAACTGTCCTTGTGCCTTCTACGATATTTGTGGTAAAAAACTGCTCTAGGCATTCTTCAAAAACTTCGAAATCGTCGCCCTGCTTAAACACTGCTAATGCCGAAATGCTCCCAGTATATACAACTGTAATGGTCGGCTGGGCCGGTGCAACATAGTTTTCATCATTCGACATGTTTCAAAAATTGTGAGCTCGGTTTTCCGTAAAAATACAGGATCCTGTGTTTTAAAAGCAACGTTCACAGTTTGCTCGTCACCAAATAATTGTAAGGTCGGCAAATAAAACTCCGATGATTACTTATACTTTCTATAATTATGGAAATAAACCCGCTAAATAATAAAACAACAACATCTCACGAGTACAGAACAAGAACTGACTGCTGACAGTTTTGAGATAGATATATGGAGCTTAAGGCTGTGTTCACAGGCGACACTACAAAAAGTACTTTTCAATACAAAAATACCCATTTCAAAAAAGAAATATGAACATTTACAGTTCCTCTGTAACAAAGAAGTTATTAAACCGCAGTGTCATGAATTTTACCAGAACTTACCGTTTTCAACAGATCCACGCTCTAAAGATGACTCTGCTGTTGATTAAATAATTTTTTTGATATACTTGAGTAGTGTAAGCTTTATTTTATTTTTATTTAATACTTATTTCCACTTTATTTGGTTAATGTTGTTTTGTAACATGTTTAATTTCACTTTTTTGAACTAACTAGCATTTTCTATTAATCACAAGATGTTTGTGTACTATTAAAATGATCGTTACCAATCAGCAGTTATTTTACTTCGAGTCAGAACTATTATTAGTACTCTTCTGTTAAGAATGCTTACTATAGCTATTTGGACATACATTTGTTCTAGAGCATTTCAGTATTCTATGTCCACCTCTGCATATATTCACTAAAAAATACCTAAAATGACAGATGCATCTATTGCCCACATATTTTTGATATGTCAAACTAGTTTAACATATTACAGGTTACATTTACATTTTCGTTAAATCAAAAAAAGTGCCTCCTGAAAAATCTATCATTTGCGACATGGACTAGGTATGCATTAAAGCGACGGTATATTCAGCAAAGTTATACGGTATATTGACAGCTTTGGATATTCCAGCAGACAACAACAGCACTATAGCGGTATACATAGAGCCTCTCTCATCCATACACTCAATGACAAACAGTTATTCTTTACATTACATCCAATAGTTTAATAAATTTACAATACCTTCCAACATCTTTATTCCAATGGGATTTCGGTTAGTATCATCTGGATATCATCAGATGTAGGAATAACCGGGAATGAATCCACAAACCAAGCTGCCAAACTAGCATGTTTCTCCGACTTAGCAACAGAAAACCTCTTCCAAGACATGACGTCCAACAACTCAAACTGACAAAATCACTGGAACAAACAGAATATTAAACTTCATTCAATACAACCCACCGTTTTACGACAAAAATTTATTTATCAATACACTGTTCAGACAGGACAAACTTAGCTAAAGAACAGGAATTTAAGTATAGTTGTATTACAAAGAATAATATCATCAATTAAAGATCAATTTTTTCTTCGCAGATATCCGGCAATGATAGATATCAAGCTGATAACTTACATGATTACAAATCGAACACATCCTATGAATTGGCGAAAATTTAAAAATATTTGTTCGAAGAATACGATGGTAATAGGAATTCGTATCGGTGGATAAATGGCATCTATTTTAAAGAAAATGAATTTCAAAAACCTCAGTTGAACTGATTCAAGTTTCTGAATGTGTACGTCATAAAATTGACTCTAAATAACATCTGTTTTTTTAGTTTTAGATCTGTCATAGGCCTAGTACAATGCCTTTAAAGTGTCTTGATCATTGAAGTCGCGCGGATTTCGATCTAAGAAGTTATACATATTGTTATCAGACGAAAAAATAGCCTCAATACGAGGTATAAAAGAACGGTTAGAGTCAAAAGTGACACCCAAATCAAAATATTTTTTTGACTTCTGTGCGGAGATACCTTCTGATATACCGTTCTTCTTTAGGGGCTGCAAAAACAACGAATTGATATTGTTCAATTGTGTTTGCTGTAAATATCTAGAGCTAGATTCTCTACTACTACCCTCCTTAGGAATTGTTTTGGCTGCTATAGTTGCGAATTTGAAATACCGTGTTTATTATCTTCGACCGTTGTTAACTTTACCCAGTGGGGAACAATTTATGGAGCGTAAATAGCATAGTTGTAAATCCAGACCAAGTACACAGTCCGACCCTACGCAGGGACGTCTTTGAAATTTGAGCAAAGTAGAAAACAATTGCTTCTTGACAAGGATTTTATGGATTTACAAACAAAAACGACTCATATAATTATTACATTATAATTATACACAACTATATTAGGGTAAAAGAAAAATTATTTCATTATTATAATATGATGTAATATTTTTTTTATAATAATACATTTATTCATTCAGTGAAACATACATAGAAAAATATTAGATTTATGCTGGACATGTCAACAAAACAAAAGTACATATTATACAAAAATATATATCTACGTATACACAAAAAAAGACACAGTATACGAGAACAATCAGTGAAGTAAAAAGTCATCTACATCATTAACAACCTTCTCAATCAGAAACTGTTTAACTGACTTCTTGAAAATGATATATACAATATATACACACACACACACACATGTATATATATATATATATATATATATATATATATATATATATACATCTTCTTCTTTCGGTTCCGTCTTCACCTTAGTGAAGGTTGGCAACAATCTCGGCGAACTGGGTTCGGTTTTGAGCAGCTCGGAATAAGGAATACGAGTCTAGTCCGGTCCAGTCTCTTATGTTTTTCAACCACGAATGTTGGCGTCTTCCTATACCTCGTCTGCCTTCTATTTTGCCTTCCATTATTATTTTCAGCAGCCTCATTCTATCACTCCTGATTACATGTCCCAAGTATGCGGTTTTTCTCTTCTTTATGTCGACAACTAAGTCTCTGTCCTTACCTAATCTTCTCAGAACTTCTTCATTACTGATGTGGTCTGTCCAGGGTATTTTTAAGAGCCTTCTATACACCCACATTTCGAAAGCTTCTAGCCGCCTTAGTGTTTCGGCCTTTAGGGTCCAGACTTCGGATCCGTACAGCAAGACGGAGTAGATGTAACAATTGACAAATCTAAGGCGTAATTTCAAGTTCAGTGATCGATTACAAAGCACTGGTCGCATTTTATTGAATACTGATCTGGCCTGTTCTATGCGCGATCTGATTTCTGTACTAGGACTCAGATCAGATGTTATCCAGGTACCTAAATACTTGAACTTGGTTACGTTTTCGATGGGTAGTCCTTATATATATATATATATATATATATATCTGGTGCTGGATTAGTTCTTCTAGTGATGGCCATTACTTTTGTCTTCTTTATATTAATTTTAAAGCCCAGGGTCTCTCCTACTCTGTCGATCCGATTTAAAAGTTGTTGGAGTCCTTCTAAGCCATCGGCTATGATGGCGGTATCATCTGCAAAGCGTAAGTTGTTAATCAGATGCCCGTTTATTCTAATGCCGTGTTCCATACCCTGTAGAGCTTCATCGAATATGTAGCCAGAATATATATTAAATAGTAAGGGCGATAAGACACATCCCTGTCGCACTCCCCTATGAATGGGTACATCATCTGTTTTGTTTCCTTCGACCCTGATGGCTGCTGTTTGGTCCCAGTATAAATTTTTCAGGAACTGGATGTCGTTATTATCGAGACCCTTTTCTTTCAGGATGTTAAACAGGGCTGACAGAGTCGAACACACAGCCCCACACATATATACATATATATATATATATATATATATATATATATATATATATATATATATATATATATAGACACATAATATGTTACAATAATAACAAATATTTGCGTTTTAAATCATCGTCATTATCAACTATTATCGCTGTCTTCGTCCAAATTAATTATAAATTGTTGTACATTCGGAGACACATATGAATCTTCCACTTCAACTACGTGTGCGCTGCAATTTTTCCATAAAATACTGTCTATATTTTCCACCTCACTTCTTATTAAATCCACTACAGCAGAACTTAGCCTTGGACGCCGAATTCCCCATTTTAGAGTACTCCAGATACGTTTAATGGGATTTAATACACAGTTGTAGGGCGGAAGACGCAGTACCGTATTTCATTTTGCTTGTGTCAATCCGATATTTTGTAGGAATGTTCAGGTCTTTTATAATGGTTAGAAGATCTTTTTTGGTGCATTTTGATTTAGGTATTTCTATATCATTTTCAGCCATATATATTGTAGGATTTCTGCTTTTTTCGTTTCTTGTTAATTTGTTTTGAATGATAACTAGCGTTGTCCATCACAATGACAGAATTATCCAATAAATCAGGCAACAGTTGTTCTTGAAAGCAAGTCTGAAAAAGTGGTGAATTCATGTCTTCGTGATAGTCGGCTGAACAATTTTTTATATTTTTTGCGGACAACAGCAACGCATTGGACACTCATCCATCGCTGCCACCGGCATGTAAAATTATTCTTCTTTTTCCCCTAGACGGAGTGGCCTCTAGACAACAACTTTTTGGGCCATCAGTCTAACCTTTCTTTATAACGTCATGGCTATCGTACCATGTTTCATCCAACCAAACTATGTTTCGACCTTCTTGGCGAAATCTTCTTATTTCTGTAACGTACTCCCAACGCAATCTTTTTAATCGTCCACTTTCCATGATGCTCATCCTTCCGTTGAGGGTTTTACACTCAAAACCTATGGTTTTCAAATATTTCCGAACCCATTGTTCCGAATAGGTTACTTCAATTCCCGAAACTTTCAGTCTTAACAAAATCATAGACGTTGTTGGCATCCTATTTTATTTGTAAAAATAGTAAATTTGTTGTTTTATTTCAGTCCCGCCGCTTCATCGATTCTAGAAAAAATTTTAATTTCTCGTTTCTGTCTTTCTGTCCCTGTCTTGTTTATAATGTCCCTTATCGTAGATACAGGGACTTTTGTTAATTCACTTGTCACGGTGAAAGAAGTTGAACACCCTTTTTCAATTAGAGTTTGGTAACCATTTTTTATTATCGTTTTTGCGTCACTTGAAAATTTTTTTCTTTTGTCCGAAACATCAGCTTCAGTATCACTGTTATCACTAATTTCAATCACTTCATTCTGTATTTGTATTTCATTGGACACAATGTTTTCAAAAGGACGAAACACTGCCATTTTTATGTGCATAATGCACAACGATGAAAAGTCACAGATTGATAGACTGCACCCTTGCTTTACCTGGTTGGTGATTACTCCGACCCTGTTAGGACGCAGGTATAAAGGATAATTTCTAATTTATGAGGTGGCAGTATGTGTGGTCTTTAGGCATTCTTGATGTATTTAACATTCACACAATGCTCCCTGTCATAAACACGGTATTTCAAATTCGCAAGTATATCTTTAAATTTTTCAGCAATTGCTTGTTGATCTGATATTATATAGTCACCTTTTTTTATTTAAATTTTATCATCTTCACGCTTAATTTGTTTGTTAAAATGTGTGACTAATTCCCAGGTGTATCGGGATTTATTGTTTGATGATGATGATTACATTCCGAAAATAGTATTTTTTTGCTGTTGTTATTATTTGACTGAGAACTGATAGCATGATTTAATATATTTTAATATGGTAGTGTTTCGAGTAAATTTTTAAATTCCATTAAAAATATTTTGTTTTTTGAAGAATTTTTGATTCCTCATGTTAACCTTCTTTTATAGTGTTTTTAGTCTTTATTTTTATATTTTTAAGTGGAAAAGAATTCTCAAAATAGAAATCAATGGTTTTCGCTAGAAAGTCATAATATGCCTCGTTTATACCAGATCCGTTATGGATTTCGTTTAGGTCGGAATTTTGATCACAGTAAAATAATCTGGAGTGGACGTTCTACTTGGTTTACCACGACAGGTCGAAATAGATAAATCAGAATTTGGTTCTGATTATATCGTAGATTCAAGACACTTGTTTGTGTCTTTGATGTGGCTAGTCGAGTATTGTATTCTGTCGAATATCGACGTTGCAGATGCAATTTGTTTATGGAAGCTATATCGTAGAAGACAGAGTCATAGAGAAATAGAACGAAAATATTGGATTCATCCCATTTTATAAATTAGATTTACCTAAAGTTTGTACATTACGCTTTATCCACATCTCAGGAATTGTGAACCTAAATTTTTCATCTCCTTCAGGATGTCCATTAAATCTTTTGATTACTTGCTGGAACTAATAAACGAAGATATTACGGCTCCTGAAAATGCAATTAGGTACTGCATTTCACCTGCAGAATAAGTTATAATCACTTTGAGGTATGCACTTAAATGTTTACCATAATATTAATATTCACTATTAGTCATGTCCCAAATTGGGGGCCTTTTTTAAATGTCGTCGATGAATAAATCAGTATAAAATTCTTCACTATCCAGTTTTCATTTTGAAAAAACAGATGAAGATATTCAACAAGAACTTTTCGCTTCAAAACTCGCGTTGCAGCTGAACACTTCAATGCAAATCTATGAAATGTTATGACATGCTCTAACGCGACAGGGTACTTGCATTATCGCTGCGTTAACGCGCGTAGCCCTCCAACGCGCGCTATCATGTGTATAGTTGACGTAACAGGTATAGTGTAGCAATCTAATCGTATATTCCCTTTAAGTTATGTGGTGGAGTTAAACTCTGAAAGGTATTAATATTTTGTTTACTTACCAATACCTATATTGTATTTGATGGTACGTAATTGTTGAAAGGGCGTTCGGTTTGAACGGGATACCAGACGTCAGCTGAGCCCTTTTTGTATCCCATTCGATTTTTTGATGGAAAACGAACTATCAAAGCAAAATCATAAACACAAAAAAATCTATAAATAGATTACAAAAAAAAAGAAATTTTATAACAATGAATAAAACAATTCTTTAAAAATAAATATTATGTCTAACTCCTGTTTGTCACTTCTTCTTTTTCTTAAGGTGCCGACTTCTTGCGAAGGTTGGCGACCATCATAACTGACGTTTACCTCTTGGGACAGCTCTAGATCCTTTGAGACTCTCCGCAAGACTTCTTCATTGGTAATTCTGTCAACGTATGATATCCGGAGTACCCTTCTGTAAAGCCACATCTCGAAAGCATCTATCTTTTTAAGCATTTATTTTGTTAGAGTGGCAGCTTCTATTCCATAGAGCATTATTGTAAATATATAGCATCTTAGCATTCGTATTTTAAGGTGGTTACTTAGTTTTGCAACAAAAGAATTGCTTCATTCTAATGAAGGTGTTACGTGCTATTTCAATTCTCGTTTTTAATTCTGATGAGTAATCATTGTTATCGGTGATCAGGGTGCCTAGATATTTATATTTATAGACTCGCTCTATTATCTGATGGTTTACGATCAGTTGTGTGTTTTGATTTGGTTTTTTGGTAAAGATCATGAATTTTGTTTTATTAAGGTTCATATTCAAGCCATAATGGATACTTGTATCATACACTTTTTGGACCATTCTTCGCAGGTCATTTATACTTTCTGCTCGCAGTACGGTATCATCTGCGTATCGTAAATTGTTTATAGGAACTCCGTTTACAACTACTCCAGCTGCTTCATTGTATAATTCCTCCCTCATGATGACTTTCGAGTACATATTAAACAATAGCGGAGAAAGTATACACCCCTGTCGTACACCACGTTTGATGTTGATGTTTTCTGTGTATTTATTATCTATCTTGATGTTTGCTATTTGGTCGTAATATAGGTTTTCAATAATTCTGACATCTCTGGTATCCATTTGCTTTTCTCTCAGAATTTTGATAAGTTGTTCATGACGGACACTGTCAAATGCTTTCTCATAGTCCACACAGCAGGCGTACACATCCTTGTTAACGTCCAAACAGCGTTGAGTCAACACGTTTATACTAAATAATGCTTCTCTCGTGCCAATTCCATTACGGAACCCGAACTGTGTATCGCTGATGTCGTTTTATTTTTAGAAATAATTTGAGTATATGGCTCATTAGGCGTTGGCGTTGGCGTTGGCTTTCTTGGGAATCACAATGAAGGTCGACACCAACCAGTCATTTGGTATCGTTCCTGATCTGTAGATCGCATTGAAAAGATCAGTAAGTGCATCCAAGCTATGTTCCTTAAGCAGTTTTATCATTTCAATGGGTAATTCGTCTGGACCAGGTGATTTCCCCTTCTTCGTGTTTTTCAGCGCATATTCTGTTTCATCTGTTGTTATTTCTGGTCCGGTTTCTATATCATTTTCTGGGAGTAAGGGGCTATTTCTGTCATCTTCGAACAGCGTATATCTGCTTTCTTCTTTTTATAATTTCCAGGGATCTCCTTAATATTTTTATGTATATTAAACGAGGCATGTACTTTTTGCAGTTTTTCAATTTCGGCACATTTTTCATTCAACCATTGTTCTTTCGTCTCTTTTACTTTTTTTTTAATTTCCCGATGTATACTTTTATATCTGTTGTTATCAGTGGTTTTAGCCTCTCTTCTTGTTCTGATTAATTCGATAATTTAATCGGTCATCCAATCTGTTTTCTTTTTCTCATTCGCCCCGCTGAACTCCGGTGGCGGCTCCTCCATTAGGTCATTGGGCAATGACCTCCCATTAAAAATTATTTAAAAATTATTTAAATAGGTATTTACAAAAATAAAATATACCTACTATACATATAGTATAGTATTAAGTACTAATACAAAGTATTTCTCTTAAATAAAATTTACCTAAAACGTTTCAAGACCCCATGTAAACGTTTTTCAAGACAACTGTGTAAACTTTATTTCGCAGCAAGTACCTACCCACATCTCTGCGAAATCCAAAGTAGCAAACCGGGCTGGTATCCATCGTTGACCTCAACGCGTTAAATGGGGACGGAATCTGCCGAACTTTGACAAACTTCGTAACGTGAAAGAAACACTTCCGAAGTTTACATGTGTTGGGTCAAAAGCCCGGGTTAATATCGATGATTCGTTCGATTATTACACGCTAAGAAAAGAGATGAGTAGAGGGGTTGGCAGGCCGCGCTATATTTTGATTTAAAGGAGATCATTTGCAGTCAAATAAGAGTTTGATGTATTGAATTGTTATTGTTATTATTTTGATTTTTGATTAGTTTTTTGAGGGCGTGTGTTCTAATTATTTGGTGTTATTTTATTCTATGCCTTTTATCATGTCTGTGGTGCAAATGGTTCGAAATTTGAGAACTAAAAGTGAATTAAATTTTGAAAAACTATTAAAACTAAAGGAAAGTGGTCGTCCTCTTCCAGATTTAAAAATTAAACAGACTAGCAAGGACAAGAACAAAGAAGTTCATCGCAATTTTCGCAGGTCTATGTATGATTTGTCTGATTGGATTTGCGGATGTGAAGTAAGTGATGCATATTACTGTTTCGTTTGTCTGCTTTTTTCGAATAATTCTTTATGGTGTAAAAACGGTGTCCAAGACTTAAAATATTTAAAAGAGAAAATAAAAAAACATAGTTTATCGGCAGACCATATGAAATGTGCCATGAGTTTTGCTACAATCGGTACTGTGGATATTCGTTCTCAATTAGACAATGCTTATAGACAATCGGTAAGAATTTTTAATGAAAATGTGTCGAAAAACAGATATATTATAAATAAAATCATTGACTGTGTGAAATTTTGTGGAGCGTTTGAACTTGCTTTGCGAGAGCACGACGAGACAGAATCTTCTGCAAACCCGGGAATATTTCGTGGTAAAATTTGTTTCAGAGATGGATCCAATATTCAAAGAATACTTGGATAAGGCTACGGTTTTCAAGGGTACTTCTAAAACTGTACACTTGATTCAATGTTATCGGTGGCTCAAGAACAACTTAAATTGGAGATTCAATCAGCCGAATATATCGCAGTCCAGGTGGATGAAACAACTGATAGCTCGAACAGAACTCAAATGACTTTTATTATACGGTACATTTTATCCGGTGTCGTTCAGGAAAGGTTTATAAAATTTGTAAATTCTACCGGCACCACAGCCGAACATTTATCGGAGATAATTTTTAAATAATTAGAGGTGGTTAATTGGACAGAGCTATGACGGAGCTTCTACTATGAGTGGACGATTAGGCGGAGTACAAAAAAATTAAAGAACGATATACTCAAGCAAATTTTATTCATTGTTATGCTCAACAATTAAATTTAATTCTGCAAAAAACAGCCACTTTGCAAATACAAAATATGGAAGGCTTCACTTAAATTTTAAAAAGATTTGGATTAATTATCATTTAATTTAAGTTTGTCATATTTAATATGTATAGAAAAGAATAAAATGTGGTTGTTTTTTAAGAGAGCATTATTTTTATATAAAACAAGCGTGGCCCAAGAATTTTTTTTGCCTCCCTGGCTTTGAAAAAGATCACAAATTTTGCTTTTTCAGCGATTTTAACGACTTCTGGGCAGAAATTGGGCGTGGTTTTTCGAAAAATTTCCGATCACGCGAATAGGACTCCGGAGGGCTGGTCAGTGTCGTTCTGTATTTTAAGATTTTGGTCACATCACTTATGACCCCCTATAAAATTAATCACGAGCCACCACTGCTCAACTCTTTGTTTCCTATTTCAAGAATAGTGTTTTTATTTTTCTCCCATTCGATGTTTATGTCTCCCTTATCTCTGCTGTGTGCTGTCTGCAACTCTTCTGCAAGTCGTTCTTCAACCCTTGATCTAGTTCCGCTGTTTCTTAATCTCGTGACGTCCATTTTGTTACTTTTCTTGGGCCGTTTGATACGTTTTAAAGCTAGTTTGAATGTTGCAACTACAGGGTAATGATCCGATGCCATATCTGCCCCTGGTATGTATTGGCTGACAGTATGCTATTTCTGCATCGTTTATTAATCATGACATAGGCGATCTGGTTTCTTACTATTTTATCTTTTGTGTTCTGTGGTGATTTGCACGTGTATAATATTTTTGGTGGTAGTTTGATTAAGGTGTTTGTCACTACTATATCTTTCTCATGGACAAATTCAACCAGCATCTCTCCTCTCTCGTTACGCTGTCCCAGTCCGTGCTCTCCAATGACATCCACAACCCCTCCTCTACCGATTTTGGCATTGAAATCTCCCGTTACAATTGTCACTTCGTGTTTCTTAATGCTCTTCCATAATTGTTCTATTTGTCCGTAAAATTCTCTGTCTTTACTTTGTGCCATTGGGACGTGCACTTGAATTATATTTGTTGGTATATTTGATGTTTCTAACTGTATCATCATTACTCTCTCTGCGAGGGGTACAAATCCTGTAACGGATTTACTTGTTTCTTCCTCTACCAAAATTCCAATACCGTTTGGATGCTTTTGTTGATCGTTACTACCAGAGTAGTAAAATGTTCCTTCATCAGTTATGCATTTGCCACTACCGGGCCATCGGGTTTCACTAATTCCAAATACATTAACTTTCAGTCTGTTCATTTCCAGTGTTAAGTTGCCCATTTTGCCAGCCTGGAAAAGGCTTCTATCATTCCACGGTCCAATTTTTAATTTCCTCCCGGGGATTCTTCGCACCGTTTGTCCATTGACAGACTGCCGGGGACTAAGGGCCATTGTTTTAAGTGTAATTGTCATAATGATTATACTAGGGAGTTATAATGAGGTGGTTTCCCCTTGCCTTCCTCATTACTGTTCAAACGATTTTCTGTGGTTTCCACTCTGCCCTTTGATGTCAGATTCCCAACCAATGGAGTTTTTCCTTCACTCCTTGGTTGGGGTCAGTTCTGAGCAGCCAGCTGCAATTGCTCAGTGCTAGTTGCCTTTATACTATCCCTAAAAGCAGGGATGCCACTTACGCCGGATCCGCCGTGTCGGAGCTTCTCTTCTTCGTCTTTCCCGCCGGTGTGGTCTTCATCCGTAACCTTGGACGTGGGGCCCTTACAAGGTACTATCAGCCGGAGCCAGCTGAATCTAGGTTTTTAGCGAGATGTCTCCTCAATCCCTCTTCCTTCCTTACCTCTTGCGTGGTAAGGTCGCCCCAGGCTTGGGACTGGCATAGTGGAGTTTGTCACATATATAGATAAGTAACATGAATAGTTTTCTTGTAGCCATTTACATTACGGCCGGCATTTGTCAATGTATTTCTTGTTATTTCAATCGTAGGTAACTATTTACTTTTGTAACAGTCATATATGGTGGTTTTTAATATTTTTATTACTGACACATTTAAAGGTTTCACCAATCCCTTATCACATCGCTTCTTGCATTCATAAGGCCCATTTTTGGCTATTTTACGTATAGTTGACAGAGGGGAACGTCTGTTAAATCAGATACGGCTTGCATTAATTCTGTTTCTTCATCGAAACCAAACTTTTCCCGTAGACTCTTATATACATTGAAACATATTTCCTGTGTTTCCAATTTTAAATGTCGTTGTCACTTCCATCGCCAGTATTTAAATATTCGTCGTTGTTACACACAATATTTTGGACCCAACTCGATATTTCCCATGGATGCCACATTGTGAATATTTAATTTTTAACTAAAGATATAATTGCTATATAATAAATATTTCTTCTTACCCAAATTCCTCAGAAAAACACTACACTCTTTCTTGATGTCAGCCTACCAACTAAAGAGTAAACATTTGTTGTGCTCGTAAAAACGCCTTCTCAAAAAGATAGTAATAGTTCAGTCAAAAATGTGAAAAATAATAAGTTATTTGAAAGTTATATTTCTAATCCTTCTTAGTAAAACGAGATATAAGGTAGTGTCAATTGCCTGATGTTATGTGTAAAATGTTTTTGAATATAAATAGTTTAATATTGTTTAAAGCAATGTATTTTGTTCTATACATTAACGCAAAGTATCTTAAAAAGTAGGATGGCGCCCCATAATTGCGGGTTAAAAATAATCGTTAGACAGTCGATAAATATATTTAATAATTGTAAAATTGTTAAATACATTTTAACGATTATTAGTTGAAATTATAATATTAAATGAATTTATTGTCAACTGAGCATTTTAAATTATAATATTGACTGGACTATGACGGTATCCTCTTATTCGAGTCAAACGAAAAGTCGTCAACTTTAAGTTTGCACTATATCTGTTACGTCAACTATACAGTCAATAGCAACTGTATAGTTATTTGGCTAACGCGCGTTTATACAGGGTGATTCATAACTATTGGGACATAGGCTAAGGGTAGATTATTTGGACCATAATATGGCGATAGGACCAAATATACCTCAATAAAATATTGCTGTGGAAAAAGATAAAGGGCGTTAAAGTTGAATTTTTTTTTCATTTATTGCTAATAATGATATTTATCGATTGTTATCGAAATCGGCACAGAGGCATAATTTTTTACAGGCAATATTATTTAATGTATTGTTTGACATTTTTTTAGAGGGGGGGCCTCGTGAAGGATCTCTGATGATGAAATTAACTGGTAACTTTTTTTGACGAAACTTTTTATTGATTTTTATTAATAAATTGGATATAAACATCATTTCTACGTAATATGGCTACTCTTGTTCAAACACGACATTCTCATTCGTTTTCGAGAAAAACGCCATTGAACCGTTCAGAGTATCGGAAGGGGATTTCAAGTAACGGACAATAAAAAACTTGTATCTTAAGGCTTTTATTTCGACGTTAAAGCATAATTAAAAACAATGTAACATAAAAAGAGCAAACTCGAATTAAATGTTCTACATGGCCTCCTCCGACTTCTATGCCTTTTCTAATTCTTTTAATAAAGGGCTTTAAAACTTCAAAGAAAACATATTATTCTATCTCCTTATAAAGTTAGCCGCATTTTGTAGTTTCCTCCAGAGTTCGTCACTCGAGTTAATTTCATTGGCATAAACTAAGGACTTCATATGTCCCCAAACATAAAAATCAAGAGGGTTATACGCAGGATTTCTTGGTGCCCATTCAAAATCACTTCCTCTGCTAATCCATCGTTGAGGAAATATGTCATTTAGATGATTTCTAACAACTAAAGGGAAATGAGGTCGAGCTCCATCCTGCATAAACGACATTTTATTTCTTACAGCTAGTGACAGTTTATCCAAAATATCACTAAAAGTATTTTGCAAATAAAATAAATAAGAATCTGGATATAACAATTCATACCTTCTGGCTGCAGAGCGCCCGCAAAATTGTTCTTGTGCGTATACACAAATCATATCCCGCATTTCTTGATTCGTAAAATGATTGTGACGAGGCATTTAATTCAAAAAAGTATATGATAGCTTTAAAAAATGCAACAATTGACTATAAACTCGCAGAAAAAAATATTCACTGACAAGAAATGTCACCTACCAGCAACAATTATCTGACAGTCCAAAGCATACTTTTCATAAATGAAATAATATTTGAAATCCCCTTCCGATACTCTGCACTGTTCAATTGCGTTTTTCTCGAAAACAAATGAGAATATCGTGTTTGAACAAGACGGCCAATATTACGTAAAAATGATGTTTATGTCATATTTTTTAATAAAAATCACTAAAAAGTTTCGTTAAAAAAAGTTACCAGCCAATTTCATCATCAGAAATCCTTCACGAGGCTTCCCCTGTAACAAAATGTCAAATAATACATAAAATCATATTGCCTGTATAAAATTATGGCTCTGTGCCGATTTTGATAACAATCGATAAATATACAATGAAATTATTAGCAAAAAACGAAAAAAAAAATTCAACTTTAACTCTCTGTATCTTTTTCCACAGCAATATTTTATTAAAGTATATTTGTTCTATCGCTATATTTTGGTCCAAACAATCTACCCTTAGCGTATGTCCCAATAGTTATGAATCACCCTGTATACTCATGATTTGCTTTCAACTCGTAGATTTTTATTTCTCCACATTACGCCTCGAAGGAATTCCGATATCCTAGCTGCTGTTGTTTGTGCTTTTACTTCTTGTTTCAGGTTCATACTGTTTGTAATGTTAACCTCTAAATATTTGGAACACATAACCTGCTTTACGCTTTTGTTATTAATCGCCAATTCACATTTTCTGGGCCCTCTAGATATTGTTAAAGAATTTGTTTTTTGTTTCGATATGAATATGTTGTATTTTCTTGCGACTTCTTCAAATCTGCATAGTAGTTTTTGTAGATTGTCCTCATCCTCCGATATTCCAACCGCATCATTAGCTTAGCAGATTATCATAATTTTAGTTCACATTTGCTACGATGCTTTTGAGCCATTTATCTCTGTGAAGATTTAGTACACGAAATGAACTTTGACATGGTAACTTGTGTGTTGTCCCACTCTTGACTGTTTCCCTAAATATGCTTCGTTCCAAGTTCCTGAAATGAAACTGGACAAATTTCGTATATTTTGATACATTTTTTTATTTATACTTAATATGTTTCGCAAACTTTCTTTTATTTGTACGAAGACTAAGGTTAATTTTTTCAATAATTGAATGCTACTTTGGGTGATTGGTTTAAACGCCTTACTTTGCGTTTTAATTCTTAATGGGTGTGTATTTTTTAATTTTTTCATAGCTATAATTATTAAACACGAATTTCTAGTTTTAACTTTAATTATATTAAAAAAAAATTATGATTTTAAATTAAATAAAAATTTAATACGGTGGCACAGTAGAAAGTCTCGCTACGAAAACCAGTATTTCCATTATGCTAATAAGTGACATATAATACGAAGGAGAAATTACAAGAACTCAATTTTAACCTACATTTGTCACATTAGAATTATCACAGAAACTCCCAGATGAGAATAATAAAATGGTAAAAATGTTACATCGGGTTTTGCGTCGTTTTGATAAATCGTTATTTGGGAGAGCAATTTTCTGTGAATGTACAGGGTGTCCCGAGACTAATGGGAAAAAAGTCAGGAGCGTATAATCTGAGCCAAAATAATGTACTTCATATAAACTTTTTCTATGCAGGCCCTCGTTTTCGAGTTATAGGCCTCCAAAGTTTTAATTTTGAATTTGGTTTTTATTTTTATTTTTTTTACTAGTTATTTGATCTTTATAAAATTTACGGCAAAGCTATAATATACGTGTATGTTTATTTTGGAAAGGTAAACAGTTATACAGTAGTGCCTTGAAGCCAGGGACGGACTACTCGCAATGGTTAGTGATCCAAAAATTTTGCAGGGATGGCACACCCTGTATGAAATTATCGAAATTGACTTCCTCACACATTAAGCTAACGAAAAGGTACTCTTGTTAGAATTCTACAAAATAAGCCGTTTGGCTAATATTTACAGTTTTATTAATGCACTATGTACCAATTTACGCATTCACCATTTTTATAAGTACACAACGAGGTAAAACTAACTTATTAATACTATGTCCAAGTGGTAAAAACTTTTTAAAAGTGTTTTTACCGTTTATCAAGTAACCATAGGATTAGTTGTCAAACGTTGTGTAGAATAGTTCGTTGTCATTACTTGTCAATAATTCATTAGTCCTTAATTTAACTGTTACACTGGCATAATTCACTTTTATTGAGTATGCAGATATGCATTTAATGTATGGACTGGCTTCTCGAAACTGTTTAGAGGCCAGAAGGCTTTATACAGAACATTTTCCAAACAGAGCATTGCCAGACAGACGAATGTTTGAGCGTATTGATCTCAGGTTACGAGAAACAGGTATGAATAAGTAAATGTAATTTTCCATGTATAGAAAACAAAATTTTAAATTTTAGGAAGTTTTTTGCCAAAAAAAGGTGGAGAAGGTCCAGTACGAAGCGTACGTACTGTGGCAGTTGAACAAGATTTGTTAAATGCAGTTGATAATGAACCATCAACGAGTTTACGAAAATTATCAAGAGAACATAACGTCTCGAAATCAGTCGTTCATCGCGTCCTAAAAGAACAGCTGTTATATCCTTTTCATATGAAAAAAGTACACAGTATGACAGTGGCTGATTATCCTGCACGACTTGAGTATAGCCAGTGGTTTCTGCGACAACAACAAGCAGACAATACATTCATTAGTAACGTTCTCTTTACGGACGAATCCGGTTTCACCAGAGATGGAGTCATAAATTCTCATAATATGCATTTATGGGATGATGTGAATCCACATGGCATTATCCAAACTAGGAACCAGCATAGATTCATGGTTAATGTTTGGACAGGAATAGTTGGCAATCATTTGATAGGGCCATATTTTATTGACGGTACTTTGACCGGTCAGAGATATTTGGAGTTTTTGCAAAATGAGTTATGGAACCTGTTTGATGGGGCTCCTCCTCATTTCAGTTTAGATGTTCGACAGCATTTACACACAAGGTTTCCTAATAGATGGATTGGTCGTGGAGGCCTTTTTCAATGGCCACCGCGATCAGGAGACGTTAATCCTATGGATTTCTTTCTCTGGGGTTATCTCAAAAGTAAGGTATACGCAACACCCGTGCAAACAAGGCAAGATTTAATAGACAGAATTGTGTTACACTGCAATGTTATTAGAAATAATATGGGACTGCTCTTTCAAGTGCAAAGAAACAACCTTCGTAGACTTAGAATGTGCGTGGAAGTGGGAGGAGCTCATATTGAACATTTATTAGAATAACGTTAGTTTTTATTGTTGTTTAGGAATTAGTTTTAGTCCAATGTTTTATAAATTGTGTTTTTTGAGGTTTTCTTAATAGTTTAATAATTTTGATTAAAAGCAACTGATTACGTTGTTTGCGTACCTATTCAATTCCTATTAAATGAGTTCTTAATGTTTTTATCATCTGCTATCATCAAATCATTACACTTTCGCCCAACCTATCTAATATGCGAGAAAAGTATTGGTTTACCCCAAAAAAGTTGGAATTTTGACGAAAATTTTTGAGTTATTTTTACGCTTTCCATCAACAACAACACGAAAAAACGGTTTTTAGAAAAAAAAATCCTGTGTGTATGTCGTCGTCGTTGTCGTCGGCCACTTCGGAGTGCAATGAGTCACCAATTTTATGATGGAATATTATTAAGGATATGTCACAAATAAACACTATTGATTTTCAGCTCATCAGAGCCAGTACAGCGGGTGCTATGGTACTTGAAGTACGGCCTTTTAAGATTTTTTGAGAAATTTCAGTTTGTTAGCACAATACAGCCTCCGGAGTTCAACAAGTCACCAATTTTATGATTGAATATCATTCAGGACATCTCACTGATGAACCCTATTGATTTTGAGATCCCCAGAGCCAATACAACAGGTGCTACAGTATTTTAAGTACGATATTTTTGTCATTTTTGGAGAAGTTTCAGTTTGTTAGCATGATACAGCCTCAGGAGTATATCCAAGTGACCAATTATATGATTGGATATTATTCAGAGCGTCTCAGAAATGAACCGTATCGATATTCAGCTCACTAAAGCCAGTACAACGGGTGCTTTGGTACTTGAAGTACCAAATTTTTGTCATTTTTGGAGAATTTTCAGTTTGTTAGCGGGATATAGCCTCCAGAGAATATACGGTTGATCAATTTTATGATTGAATATTGTTCAAGGTGTCTCACAGATGTGCCCTATTGATTTTCAGTTGACTTGAGCGAGTACGGCTGGTCCTATAAATCCAGATATACTAAATTTTTGGTTGTTTTTGAAAAAATTTCGGTTTGTTAGCACGATACATCCTCCGAAGTGTATACAAGTAACAATTTTATAATAGAATATTGTTTAGGGCCACAGATGCGGAAAAGTTAGTTTTAATCTTTAAAACCGTTTATTTTTTTGTAATACTGTAGGTAAATCTGGGACATCGTATTAATAAGTTAGTTAGGTAAATTGGTACGTAGTACATTAATAAAACTGTAAATATTAGCCAAACGGCTTATTTTGTAGAATTCCAACACGAGTACCTTTTCGTTAGCTTAATGTGTGAGGAAGTCAATTTCGATAATTTCATACAGGGTGTGCCATCCCTGCAAAATTTTTGGATCACTAACCATTGCGAGTAGTCCGTCCCTGGCTTCAAGGCACTACTGTAAAACTGTTTACCTTTCCAAAATAAACATACACGTATATTATAGCTTTGCCGTAAATTTTATAAAGATCAAATAACTAGTAAAAAAAAATAAAAATAAAAACCAAATTCAAAATTAAAACTTTGGAGGCCTATAACTCGAAAACGAGGGCCTGCATAGAAAAAGTTTATACGAAGTACTAACATTATTTTGGCTCAGATTATACGCTCCTGACTTTTTTCCCATTAGTCCCGGGACACCCTGTATACAGATATACATTCACAACGATAGCCTTAATAATTGGTACACCATTTGCGAACGTCCCTCAGATAACATTAAACATAGATTGTGGTTATTTTCATATTTGTAAATATAATACTTTTGAATAAATCGGATTTTGAAAATGAAAGATTCTTTTGTTGTAATCTTGAATATTAATTATGAAAAATGTATTGTACTACCAAGAAATTTTGGAGGAAGCCCTCGATGAACTTCAGGAATGCATAATCATTAACGGAGAAGCCATCAACAACATCAACTAAGCAGACGATACTGCCACACGTTGAGACTTCTAATTGGCGTCCTGCAATTCCTTCTTGACCGAATTAAAATGAAATGCGCACGTTATGGGCAAGAAATAAATAGTGATAAAACAAAATATATTTGATCTCAAGAAGACCTATAACTCCAGCCTGTTGATCGATAATGTAAAGCTAGAACGGGTTGATAAATTGAAAAACCTGGGAAGATACATAAACGAAAAAATGGGTAATATTCAGGAAATAAGATGCCGCATAGAACAGGCGAGCATTTGGAGAATTTGGAATTAAGAGAGAGATTCTTTAAATGTTTCTTCTTCTTAATACGATACAACAAATCGTCTTAGGGCCGGTATATCAATTACAGTTTTTATCCAGCAGTTAGGTATGCGTCGGAAAAAATTAACTTGCAGTTAAAGTCCCAGTTGGGGTTTTCAGATATTTTTTATCCACTAGTTTATCAAATGTCAGGTAAGGAATGTTGGCGATAGTGACGAATAAATAAAACAGATTTGATTGGTTGTTTGATAACCTTTATCGTTTTCATTTCATACGCGATCATAAAAAACCTTTCTGGCGACTTTGAATCGTTGTTCATCAGTCATAACGATATTTTATTTGTTTATTTTTTTATTTTGACATCAAGGATTTTGTGGATTATGTATTATGTAGTGATGAGAACTTTAATATTGTGGACGTTCTTCAACACGAACGAAGGCCCTATGTAAGGAGGGAAACAGTAGATAATGTTGAGAAATGGGATGACCATGATTTTCATGCAAAATTCATAATGAAGAAGGGCACTGTTTTGTTTATATTAGAACTAATTGAGGAATCACTTGAGTTCCGATCTGTAGGTGAAGTGGGGTACAGACCGAAATAAAGAATTCGCGAGCTGTACGAGAACAGCTCCCGAATTGAACCCGAGCAGCTTCCAAACACATCGTTCACACAAGAAGAGTTTCAGTTCAGTGTTCAGTTCGGTCCAGTTCGTTGAAAAGTTCGAACTATAACTGCACTTTCATTAAAATTGAAATAATTAAATTTGAAACATGTCATCGCTGGATAGCGACGAAGAAAGCGATCTCATCATTGCTGGTGCAGCATACTTTTTAATAAAACAAAATGTCGAGTCGAAAAAAAAGAAACGTACGACTAGACGGTGGTGGCAAAGAAGTTTATTTAAAAATCGCTCAAGATATGAGGGAGTGCCTTTGCTTAGAGATTTAGAAATGGAGGACCAAAGTTTATTTCGAAATTTTAGCCGCATGTCTGTAGCAGATTTTGAAAAACTCTTGGTTCTATTAGAACCGATAATATCGAGACAAGATACAAATTATCGGAATTGTATTTTATCCAGGGAAAGATTGGCTTTGACTTTGCGGTTTTGGCGACAAGAGATTCCTATACAAGTCTGATGTATTCATTCAAAATTTCCAAGCAAAGCATTTCCGCGATTGTACCAGATGTGTGTGAAGCTTTAATTACAGTTCTAAGTGACTTAATAAAGGTAAGCAATTTTCTTTTACATTTGTATTCATTTATTTTAAAAAAACATACAAAATAATGTTAGGTATACCTACCTACGCTAATTTAAATTCTGATAAGTTTTTGGAATAATAAAATCACTCAAGTGCTCATCCTCTTGGGGAGACAGCACTGGTGTACTACAACAACCTGGTCATGCTTGAGAATCTGCATCTGTGGAGTAAGCAGTTTATACAAGAGATGAGTTGCTACTTGCATCACACAATGATGATCCGAAATGCTGTTGAGAATACTGTGAATCGGTGTCATAGTTTGAGAAGGGTGAAGTCATTGCAGTGCTACAACCTGACTGTGGTTGCGAGACTACATAACTGGCTTTACTGAAGTAGGATAGACCTGGGTGTGAGGTGACTCTTCCATGAGGCGTTGACTGTGGATATTGTTGAGTGGATTGCGATTGTAAAATGCTAATTTGGGTGTTTTGTTAATGTTAAACTCGACATGTGCTCTGGTTAACTAATCAAATTCTCTTAACTTCATAGCAATATGATTTGTAAATAAGGAGCAAGCATCAGGAGGCGCATTCTTTTTTTCATATATAGTTTTGAGAATACCGAAAGCTTCTGCGGCTTGGTCGTTATTTTCTGTAGTCTTCATGTTTTTTGACACGTGTTTCTTAGTTGTCAACACACTTTTTCGTTTCTTGCTTAACTCCTCCAAACTCCTTCTTGCATTTTCTGTTAAGTCATCTACATTTAATTCTTTATCCTGAGGTTCATTGTTGTTTGTCGTATTCGCTTCATCGACGGCACCGTCATTAGTTTCCATATTTGTTTCAGCAGAAGTTCCCACATTGGCATATGCATCCTGAGTCTCCTAAAACAAACTTTATTGTACAGTAATTTATTTGATTTTCATTTTAACTACGCACTAGACAGTTAAAATGTATTGGTATTTCTATTTTCAGATTCCAAATTCATCTGAAGAATGGCTCGCGGTTGCCGAAGAATATAATAATAGATGGAACTCCCCACACTGTATAGGTGCTATCGATGGTAAACACATCACATTGCAAGCGCCATTCGATAGCGGAAGCGAATATTTCAATTATAACGGGCACTTCAGCATTGTTCTTGTGGCAGCAGTTAAGGCAGATTACTCATTTTTATTTGCCAACGTAGGATGTCAGGGAAGGATTTCTGATGGAGGGGTTTTTAGAAACACTGATCTGGCTACAAAGCTTCAAAATGGAGCTTTATCTCTATCAGCAGTAACAGCATCGGTGGGACAGGAACGAAATACACCATTCGTTTTTGTTGCTGACGACGCATTTCCTTTACAAGAAAACATAATGAAACCGTACCCTGGAATGCATTTGAAGGGAAACCGTCAGCGAGCCTTTAATTCTAGATTATGTAGAGCTCGACGAATAGTTGAAAATTCGTTTGGGATAGTATCATCCGTGTTTCGTGTTCTAAGTAAACCACTTTTATTGGAACCAACACAGGCTACCTCCGTAGTATTTGCATGTCTTTATCTACACAATTTTTTAATTCGAAGTAAACAATCTTCAAAGATATATGCACCTGAAGACGCCTTTGGTCGTGAAGATTACCAGACGATGCAAATGATTCCCGGCTCGTGGAGAAAAGATCAATCAGAAATGAACTCCTTTCAGAGTTTTAGAAACGTTCCAAGAAAATCTACTGTGAATTCACGTCAAATTCGAGATAATTTCGCTGAATATTTTTCTACCGTTGGAAGAGTAAAGTGGCAAAGTGATTTTGAATAAAAAAACTGTATATGTGAATTTAGCAGTTTCATAAAAAAATACTCACCGTATCCCGTGTTTCATTTGGCATATATCTGTCACTCAAAAAACCCATATGTTTGCATCCAAACCACACGTCTTTATCAATCTCGTCTGAGCCCATTCCTGATTTTTTCATTCGTTCAGCCTTTTAACGAGCTCTTCGGTATTGCGCTAAAATAACACTGATTTTCCTTTCCACCTCATATTTTGGTTTTGACAAAATCCTGCCTATATCTTCGTATGCGTCTTTTTTTACATGTCTCTTTTTATAATCTTTGTGCCTGGGATTCCACAAATTCTCATACTGGCGATATTCTTCTATCAACCACACAATTTCCTCCTCTGACCAGTCCATATTTATTTAAAAAACTACTATAATAATAATATTCCGATATTAAAATCTTTAAAAACAGCACACAGCGCGTATATTATGATACCGAACAGTCAACGTCCACACACATACTGAGTTCGCCACGTGTTCGCAAACGAACCCTTTGAAAGTGCCGACTCGACTCGGAACCCCAAACGAACTGCCGAGCTGCTCTAGAACTGTTTGCGAACAGGCGTATACACAAAGCTCGAAAAAGTTCGCAAACTATTCGAGAACAGCTCAAGAACTTGGTCTGTACCCAGCATAAGTGATTATTTTGACCACTACAATAAGTTAGTATTCTGCAACATTCTTGATTTTCAGAAACAACAGTATTAGACACATAGATCAACTCCTACTGGTACTTAGATATTATACAACTGGCACATTTTTGATATCCTCTGGAGACTTCTGCATTGTAAGCATAAGTTCTGCCTCAAAAATTCTATACGAAGGCAAGACTTCCAATACTTATTGAAAGTATTGATTGTATACATGTTGTCACCTTATCACCAAGTATTTACTGAGTCATTAATTTTTTTAAATAACTTTTCATAAAATATCATTACATGTGGGAATATTTGAAGTTCTCTTATGTACTATCCTATACTTTTCTACTAAAATTAAAAACTTCTAAGTAGACCCCAGGTAGAGAATTTCAGAAATAGAAAAGGGTTCTTTTCATTTAATGTACACACTGTATCATCAACGAATCTGAAAATTCTGGATATAGTTGCACGTTAGCCTGGCTCTGATCAACATATTTTTGACAATTCAAACCTGAAAGTTAGATTTGAGAATAATGAGTTTCGTAATGCCCTTCTAGTTGGAGACAGTGGTTATGCTAATACTAGGATACCTCATAATATCCCTGATAAATACAATTAATGAATATGAGGAACTGTATAATGAGTTAGTGTGCGGAACTAGAAACCCTGTGGAAAGACAGTATAGGGTTTGGGAAAGAAGATTTCCCAATCTTGTACTAAAACTACGGTTGAAATTGGAAACCGCTATGGCTGTTATATCAGCAACAGCTGTTCTGCATAATATTTGATAAAAAAGAGGAAGTCCCCCAATGGATCCAGATTTGAATCAAAATGGAATTGATTTCGAATTGAATGTGGAAATCCTGATGAACATTTTGCCAATGCTAGAGCCAAACTCCTAGCTGGATATATTCCAGGATTGTTTCACAACAATAATGAAATGGAATATTTTTTTATGGAAAAAGTGTATGTTATTAGATTTATTACATGAAACAGTGTTATCTTTATATTACCTTGTTCAGAACAAAACCGAAACCAAAAAAACAAAAATTATATTGTGATAAATACGAATATCAAAGAGATACATTTAATGTAGAAAATTTCAGAACAAATGGTAAAACATATTTTATTTCAAATCATAATAAAAAAATAGAATGCGACCCACATTTTGTTTAGAAAAACGATACGAAACCAAAACAGCTTGGAATAAATAAAACATTTTACTAGGTCAAAGCGAAATAATTGTTTTAATACAATTATTTGATAACGTAAAAATTAGGACGCTTCAAAACATAAAAAGTTGATTTTGCAATTCAACAAAAAAAAACCACACCTAATTCGGGGGAAGAGTAAAAACCAAGTGCAGAGAGCGGCAGCAGACAGACAGTGTCGGGGGCGAAGACGCGAAGGTAAAAGTCCTTTCCCTGTCACGATAACGGGTAGCAGTTTTTTTAGTGTTAGCGGTATCAGAGGTAAAGTTCTCTCCGTTGTGTCAGGGTGTAATAGGGATACTTAGATATCCTTGACGGTGAACACTGTCCCCCGTTCGAGACACGAAACGGTAAGAATCACCCTCTACGCTAAGGTTTTTTCCAACATAACACGATACCGGTTATTGGCGCTACCCGCTATTGGCTAAAAAGATAGCGAAGAATAAGCAGTAGCCAGGCCAGAGAAGGCAAGTTTTCCAACGCCGTAAGTTTTTGAACAAATTGAGATTTAAACTTTGTTTTTTTATGAGATATTTATTCGTTATTATTTCGCGCTGGTTTCTGAACTTGGAAGTTACAAATCAAATGTTATACATAGGGAGTAGCGATAACAAATATATTTAGTTGATTTTCTGATCTTTCAAGGGGACTGGACACACCTGGTCGTTCTTAGTTAAATATTGAATGTCCAGGCTCACAATTTTGGGGCACAGCTCGTTCTGTAATTTATACAATTTACCGTGTGTGATGATATAATCAAATTTCACAGAGTATTTCCAACCTAACAAGAGTTAGGTTTTTTTTCTAATCAGTAGTTATTATTTTGTTGCGCCACATAATTCGCTCCCACCTCGTAGGTAGGACAGAGATAAGAGTTAGCGCAGGGTTACTTTGTACGTGGTATCACAAAGGGCCGGAGCGTATGATTTTCCATTTTCCTTACGTTTCAGCGAACTTGTTCTGATAAAAAAATTGTTTTATTTTGTTCAGACGTGATCAGAAATTTCTTATTCATTAGTAAAATAAATAAATATTGTAGGTGATTCAAAGACTTGGAATTTTGCAACTCGAAACGCCAGTATCGATAAATATTTTATTGTTCTTAGATCAGCAGTATTTTGTTACGATTTAATTTTACTTTCATATTTTATCAAGGTGAATGGCGCAAAACCATCGTAGGCTGGCATAACATTTCGGTTTGAAAATAAATACATATAATATTTTCTTTTGCGCCTCGAGGCCGGTGTATATCAAAAGTTAGGAGAAAAAAACCATACGCCCCTCATGCACTTTGAAATACCAAAGCGATAAGGGGTTGGTTTATTTGCTCTAGCTCAAGGCGAGGGCTATATCATAAATGTTTTTGTGGGATAGGTTACATGTTATACAGGGGTAGGGTAGGATTCACAATTTATAGATAAATGTATAGGTAGTTTTTTTATACCGGGGGCTTTATTAAGTTGGGTAATATTTGGGATTTTATTTTATATTTTTTTCTCAACTTTGTGTTTCCACTATATTTTATTTATCATCCCTACCCCGAAATTCCCCCTAGAGTGTGTATCAACCTCGGATGTGAGACCGAACCGGGAGAACAATCCTGTCCTGGCAAAGGAGATCAAACCGTTTTAAGACCAGGCGTACCCAGCTCAAGTCGGACTAGATTTGCCTTACACGCTCAGCCGCACATTGGAGAAAAGAATTGGTGACCCTAAGGTCGGGATCAATATACCGAAAAAAGGCAGAATTTCTATTACAAGTGGTGACAGCGTTTTTATTAATAAACAGTTCAAGTTGTAGGAGGAGTTATCACCTTGGTGACTCAAACAATGAGTTTATTACATTGAGTTTTAGCTTATTACACTAGAGTGTAAAAAGAACATATAGCAATTATTACAATATTATCACAAAACACATTATGAACAATATAAATCACAGTCATGATGGCTAACAAAATGAAGTTAATAAACTAATAAAAAAATAAATTGTGAAAATTATTTATTCAATTATTATTAAAAATCAGATTCAAGAAGCCAATGCTTCGTTTTCCAATTGTATTAATTATTTAATAAAAAATATGTAGTAGAAATAAAATATCAGATTCAGAATGGTTAAAATATAAAGGGAATAAACTAATAAGAAAATAAATTGTGAAAATTATTTATTAAGAATTAAATTCAAGCAGCCAATGTTTCGTATTTCAATTTTATTATTTTAAATTCGTATTCTAAAATATTTTTTCTGATTTCTTCGCATACTTCTTGGTGTCTGATAATGTTCTTTTTCACCTGGTGCTCCTCCTTTGCCTACTCTGAATTTTCCAGCAGCGAATTTATGAGTTCTTTTTTTTGTTGCCAAATCTTCAAATTTCGCTGCTACTGATTTCTGGTATTTTTTTTTAAAAACTGGTCTTCTTTGACTAGACTAATCTTTCTCTGCAATATTGAAAATATCTATTTGAAGAGAGAAATCAACTAATACGAAGCAATTTCAATACTTATTTTTGTTCTCCTGTATGACAATGGAACATTTTCCTTTATCTTTGGTGCAGAACAAGAAGGATGTGAGTATGAATGATCAGACTCAACTTGTATTTCATCAGTTTTTACATTGACTGCAGGATGTAAAGGTGTTTGTAGCATTCTACAATCAAAATCAGACCAATCTTCTTCTTCACGTGTATCTGATAATACCAGCTCCTCAGATACTAACGGTTCATCTTTAAATGTAATATTGAAAATATAGTAATATATCAGTTCAAAAAAAGCATTCACTCAGAAATATGTATAAGTTGATTATTGTTGAATAGTAGTGACATTATAGAATTGTGTTAATGTATAAAATGTTGATGATTGGTTAATCATTTGAAATGATTTAGATTTTACCTTGGATTTTGTCTGAATCAAAAGGGCTTTTCATTCCATGTACAGAGAAAAAAATTGTCTCATATAACTCCATTTCTTCTTCATTAGGTGGTTGAAGGGGTGGTATATGTAGTCCTCCACCAGTACCCTGAAGGTAGCTTTTATTAACAGCACATTTGATTTTATATATTTTTTAATTCCTTCATATTTTATATTTAGCTGCTTGAATGTTCGAGGCTACACGATAAATTTTTATAATTATAGTATAATGCAGTGATCCGCAACCTTTCCTCATCTGAGGCACACCAAACTGCTCCCTAGAATTTCGTGGCACACCAAAATCTAAAATATATTTATAGCAGTGGCGTAGCTAGGTCGGGGGTCAGTTCACTCCATGTATACTAATTATTTATAGATGTCCAAACTACCTTAGTTTTTTTTATTGTTTTAAAATGTGAAGAAGCCCCTTTCAGATTTGGGGCATCAAAATTTTCACTCAGGACATAATACATATTTTTTTTTATTTTTTTTTATTATTCAGATAGAATGAAAAATACAAATAGGTACATACATGAGAACTATACTAAATACTAGTTAGGACAGGTAGGTATACTAAATTTACTTCTGTTGACACGTCAATAGTAATAAATATTTTGACATGATGATGACTGATTAATGTGATACCTGCGCTTGCTTCGTTGAACACAAAGGTTTTATATTCAGCTCAATTTTAGACAGCGCAACTCTTATTTCTTGGTCAAGATCTTTTAAGCATGACCGTTTATCATTTTTAATTAATACAAGCGTTGAAAAACTTTGCTCACATAAATATGTTGTGGAAAACGGAAGTAGTGTGAAGATGGCCTTGTCGGAGATGCGTGGATATTCTGTCTTGATGGAAATCCAGAAAACATCTAACGGAACTTCGTCGAATTTAAGTTTTAGGGTCATATCATTACTTAATTCTGTGAACTCCTCTCGAGTTTGCAATGGCAGTGCTTCCGTGGAACTTATTGCATTGGTTGCGAAAGGATTTCGAATCCAATTGTATTGTTCCGTGTTGATAGAATGGAAATAGTATTCAAATTTTTGTTGAAGCATACTTAAATGTTGTTGGGCCAAATCCACAATCAACTGCTTGTTTTCGATCGTACTGTGGTTGGTCCTGTGATACATTTCTAGACATCCTTTTTGCAACTGTTCCTGCCAAAGTTCAAGTTTCTTTTTGAACCCTTGTAATTTATCGGAGCACGTCAATATATTTTCATTCCGTCCTTGCATTTTTTTATTAAGTTCATTCAGATGATCGAATATATCAGCCATGTATGCAAGTTTGGCTATCCAGTATTCATCATGAAGGTGCTGGCATAGATCGTACATATCTTGACTTGAAAGAAACTCACGCACTTCGTAGCGAAGTTCAAACAGTCGAGCTAAAACTTTTCCCCGGGATAACCAACGAACTTCTGTATAAAACAGTAAGGATTCATGTTCGCTTCCCATTTCTTCACAGAGTATTCCAAAGATTCGCGAATTTAAGGCTCTCGATTTAATTATGTTTATGATCTTAATACATTCATTCATTGTGATCGAAAGCTGTTCGGGCAAATTTTTGACCATCAATGCTTCTCGATATATGCAGCAATGTGTAATTTGTATTGACGGATTTTTTTGTTTTACACAAGATACAAAACCTTTCTTACTGCCCATCATTGCAGCAGCACCATCTGTACAAATAGCAACGCAATTGGTCCACTGAATATTATGTATTTTAAAAAAATTATCAGTTACTTGGAAAATTTGTTCACCGGTAGTTGTCTCTGGAACCTCCTTACAAAATAAATAATGTTCTTTAATAGAGTCCTCGTCAACGAAACGTACAATAGCCATCAGTTGTGCTTTATTTTTAATATCGGTTGATTCGTCGATTTGAAGCGCAAAAATTCCAGCCGAAATGATTTTTTTAATTAGTGTTCCCAAAATATCACTTGACATATCTTGGATACGTCTTTTAACAGTATCGGCCGACAAAGAAACTTTACTCACGTCCTTAACTTCGTTTGGCCCAAGCATAAGTCTAACAATTTCCATGCATGCTGGTTTAATAAGCGTTTCACCGATAGTGTGCGGTTTTTTTTGTTGTGCAATTAATTTTGCAACAAGGTAGCTTGCTTCTAATGCCTTTTCAGAAACCGTAACCGCCGATTTCATAAACTGCTTTTGTTTCTTATTTTGATCCAAGCGCCGTTGGAAAAATTGAATGTCTTTTTTGACGCAACTGGGATGATTTGTGATCAAATGACGGTTTAGTTTGCTGGGTACCATTGCTTCATTTGACAACTGTTCACCGCAAATGACGCATTCAGGCTTTGGAGCCGCTTCGTCGCCACACCAAGTGAAACCATATCGAAGGTAGTCTTGATTGTACTTCCTTTTCAGCACCTTTTTTGCTCTTTTTGCAGCACTTATGCTGGAGCTTGTGCTAGGTTCTTCGTCATCTGCTCGTGATTTCAGCAAAAATTTATCCATATTTGAAGCACTATAGTTATTTATAAAAGTAGATACTGCAACAAAACTTAGTCCAGTTTAATTTAATTTATTTAGACACAATATGGCCAACAACGTAAAAAAGAAAACAGGAACTCTAAAAATAACACTTAACTAATTATAACTAATTTATATTCACTTATTTATAAGGCACAAGAATTTATTTATATAGCAATTCACTATTTATTTCACTCTACGATGTATTTGTTTGCCCGCGTATTTATCTGATTCACTTGACTATTCGACTCTCTCTGAATCTCTGAGTGACGACAGGCGCGCTTATATAGGCAGCGGCGATGTTCAGGAAAACATCGAGTCGCGCCTCGAACGGCACGGATCTTTCTAGTTTAGTCGCCTTCGAGAATCAAGCCGCCGCGCTAGGCCGCGCCGATAGACGGATAGACGTTTACCATCGGCGCTGTTGTCAGATTGCTTTATTTTTCGCGGGTCTCGCTACAATACGAATCTGATTCGTATTGTCTGAAAGAGCGGCACACCTCAAGTCGGCTTACGGCACACCGGTTGCGGAGCACTGGTATAATGTATAATATAGAATTTCTGACCAGACCACTAGTGCAACTATTGAAACTTCTCTCTATCTGCTTCAAAGTCTCTTTTTTTGATTTCCAAGTTGTACCAAAAAGTTTTGTACACTGTCTGTGTCCACTGCTACACCAGAAAGGACATTTTCAACGTTAAAAGTGAGGCTTAATGGACTAGCCATGTTGTTAGTTCATAGAGAAGAAGTTATATCAACTGAAGAAGTAACTGATGATCTTGCTCTAAAGCAAAGGCGTTTAGATTTTGTCGGATTTTGTATTGTAACACTTAACACTGTTATAATCACCATGATAGATAACTGTTTTTTGGTCAAAAATATTTTTATAAACCCCTACCAAGATTCAAATCTGGGTACGCCACTGACTTACCCTATACGAAAAATTGAATATATTGGACACATAATGAGAAATCAATAATAATAATATAACCTTATCGTTCAAGGGTAGATCTACACAAAAATATCCCCCCATAGACAGAAAGTACTCGTATATAACTCGCCATTCTGAGAAAATGGTTAATCATAAGCACTGCTTGCGACTCCGGTCGGTATTTAACAATATATAAATAGAAACGCCAAAGTCACTGTTATAAACAATTTATTACATAAACACCATAAAATATTTTCAAGAAAATAATTGAGTTTTTTGTTACAGGTACGTTCAATCAACATTTCACTGATTATTCAAGGAATGGTTCGAGATATGAATAATTGTAATCATCAAGTTTAGTAAGAAATTAGCTAAATTATATTTTGTATTAATATATACTACACGTAGAGTATTTGAAAAATATAAAAACCTTGTTTGATATGCCCCTACAAGTGATTTCATTATACTTCAACCAGGTGATATTTACTAATTAGAGGATAAAAACCATCGAGGTTTGTTTGCTACTAAAAAATTTCTGCACCATTTTTATAGATTTTAGGTTGTAAAAATTCATGCACGAATAGATTGAGTATGAGGTCAATTTGCCGTTAATTGTAGTTTTAATTAATACCTACGATAAAGGAAACCGCACTTATGGAAAAGGGAGTACCGTCAAATTGTCTGCATTTTGTATATGTACTGGTATTTGATGTCCTGATCGAAAGTTTTGGAAAAGTGTATGGAAAATTTGAGAAAAAAGTGTGTAGAAATTTCGAAGTTTTATTTTGTTTGTGGGTGATTGGCATGGACTTAGGATCCATGGACTACTAATCGGATATTCGGTTTGACTCCTTTACTGTGATCGCCATGTTGTGCTAATATTAAGTTGGCCGGCCTGAGTCACGTGATTTGTACAGGACCGGTTTAAACAATAAAGCAGAAATCATTTGTGTTACACTTGATAAGATAGGAAAATATGAAACGGTGATAGAAAGTATACTTTATTAATTACACTAGTTGGGATTATGGAAAACCAAATATAATTTTTTTAAATCGTGTGAGGATTTTAAAAAAATATGAATTGTTTGCAAGAATAAAGTGCTTTTATTTTAGAAAATAACAGTAAAATTCTTATTAAAATTTAATTAATCAGGAAATAAATAAAATAACAGTTAATTTTAATTTAATACAATAACAAAAAGAGAAAAATATGTAAAACTAGAACAGGATAGAACAATTGACACATGCATTAAACTTATGTATAAAACAAAAGGAAAAACCTGAAGTATAGTATAAATCTCAAGAAAAAAGCAAATAAAGTGAGAGGAGTGATAACACATCAAACCAGCAATAAAAAATGTACGCTCTAAAGTGGAAGCTCCAGCAAATGTTTTTTAAACTTGAAAGTGGGCTCATCAAAAATTAAAATTCCATCCACAGAATTTGCTAATCTAAGTGTTATAGGTACAAAAGTATTAATTGCATAGTTGTACCTATGAAATGCGACATGAAACGTTTGTAGCTGCCTAGAAAGACGAGGAGGGACAACTAAATATATTTTAGAGAGACGCTTGGGACTATCACAAATACTATTTACTATGTTGAACAGCTGTATCAGATCCCTTTGCTTTCTGCAAACCTCCAGAGTTGGAATGTTTCAAAAACGTTCTAAGAAATCATAACAAAGGTAAATATGCGTCTTAAAGGCAATGTATCTTAAAAACTTGTGCTGTACAGCTTCAAGATTCGCTTTATATGTAATATAATGAGACCATACTGGTGAACAATAATCAAGATAAGTTCTGACCAGTGAGCACTATAGAGATCTAATAGCAGTGATGTTAGTGAATTCAGAAGTGGTTCTCTTTATAAAACCCAACATCTTCATAGATTTTTGAACAACAGCGGTAACATGAGACTTTTAATTAAGTGTGGAGTCAATTATAACACCGAAGTCATAAGTTTGAGAAGCACATTTTAGAGTTTCATTATTAATATTGTAATCAAAAGCTATTGGGTGATGTATTCCATGAAAACGCATTACATGACATTTGGATGCATTTAGATGCATACCATTAAGTGTACACCAATTTGATAGACTATCTACATCAGATTGTAATATTAGAGCATCAAACCTGCCACCAATCACCCTAAAACATTTCAAGTCATCAGCAAATAACAAGGCTTTGCTACCTTGAAAACAATGCATTATATCATTAATGAATATGTTAAATAATAATGGTCCTAGATGAGACCCTTGGGGAACTCCAGAGGTTACTGGAAAAGTATGAGAATATTAATGAGTAACTCTGACCATTTGTAAGCTATTCGTAAGATAATCGCTTGGCCATTGTAATACACGACCGTCAACACCATAAAGAAAAAGTTTATGTAGCAAGAGCTCATGATTAACCCTGTGAAAAGCTTTAGAGACATCAGTGTACACAGAATCAATCTGCAGACCCCCTTCCAAACCATCAGACAAAAAGTCAACATATGTGAGTAACTCCAATTCTGCAGACCTTTTAGAAGTGAATCCAAATTGTTGTGATGTCATAATACTCGAACAGTCATACGTGAGATAATCTAAAATAATACTCTCAAAGACTTTGGGAATTATGCTAAGGATTGATATAGGACGATAGTTTGAGATGTCTGATTTTCTACCCAATTTATACACTGGAGTGACGTATGAATTTTTCCAATGATCTGGAAATTCGCCTGTAACAAGAGACTTATTAAATATATGAAAGACCGGACGAGATGAAAGTAAGCTAAATTCCATAAGAATGGAAGGTATTCCATCAGGACCGGGGCGTTTTTTAACATCAAGTTTAGATAACTTTGCATAGATGTTCGAAATTTCAAGAAACCCCGCACAGCCAGAGGTTGATTTGAATAAACTGATGAGAAATGTTTAGCAAATAGATTTGCAATATCATTCCCGTTATCAGCAGTAAGGTCCCCAAGAGTAATTTCAGAAGGTATAGTGTTATTCACCCTCCTACTATTTACAAACTTCCAAAAAAACTAACATTATCTGTAACACAATTTTCAGTATATAAAGAAAATTTATGTTTTAGTTCGGTTAATAATCTGTTCAAGGATTTTATTTTTAGTTTTCGCCTCCCACTTGATTTTCTGCAAATTTTTAGTTTGTTTCTGCATACTCTTATTTGCCTCTTCAACAAGTGAATCTTCTCTCTCAATTTTATATTGGCATCTTCAGTGGAAGGTTTGCTGAAAGTAGTACATTTCTTTAGACTACTTAAACTTTAGCACTAAGGCACTATATGAATGATAACAAAATTTATATAAATAAACTACATATTACATTTTGATTTTAAAGAAAATTTGATATCAAACTTACCTATACGGATGAAAGAATTGTACCATCCGTACTATATTAGAAGAATGAGCAGATGGAGACGAGTCTGAATCACCCCGTTTCATTGGAGAAAGTTTTGTCGGAGATTTTGGTGAACTACTTTGAGGTGAATCAACACATTCCAGCTTGCTGCTACAAATAAAAAAAATATTTTTTGATTCTTTGTGAGTACTAAGTTAAAATTAACAAACCATGTAGGTGGAGGTGAGCTACGTAAATAACTTTTCTCCAGGTGATTTACTTCAAAACATTGTGAGGTAGTTTTAGGGTTGGAATTGTCCCTATTCTTAAACGTTTCCGTTCGCCTGCCACTTCAAAATTGGTTTGTCCAAAATGTTCGGAGCACACCCTTTCATAGGCAATATTATAAGCTGGATCTTTTCCAAGTGCTACCAACCAGGACCTTTTAAGCGTATTGTCACTGGGAAATCTACAAATTGGAGAAAAAGGAAAATGTAAATTAACTTACATATAAAAAAAATCATATAACTTATTTATGAAATGTTACACCGTCTTTCAAACGAGAACCGTAAGTAGCGTTAGAGCAACCTTGTACAAAACAGGGAGGTATTTTAGCACAGTTTGTACCTACTCTCCTAGAGTTCTAGATCCTACAAATAACACTATACTATTACTACCTTACTAAAATAACACTACTTATAAAATGTAATTAACCACTGTTAATATGTAAAAAACACGAATATGAAATATAATCCAAACGTTAATACACAAATACCAATCTTGCGCTTAACTCAATAAACTAAAATACAATGCAAAAATTGCGAAATGTGACCTGATGCCACTCCTGACGCTGTCACAAATCAGTCAAATCACATTGCAACAACAGGACAGAGGAAACAGAAATTGACAGAACGAAAATGTCGCGTCAGTTCATCCAGCTAAATTCTAATTGGTTAATCAATCTTATTATGCTGTCAATTATTTCCCGCAACCAACCAACGTTCAATCCTCAATATCAAGAAAACGTATATGAACTGTAGCTTCTTAATACCAACTTAAAATTAGCTCAACATGGCGGCCATGTGTAAGCAAAATGAGGAGTCATTTCGGATATATGGGAAACATATACTATTAGAAGTCCATGGATCCTAAGTCCGTGGTGATTGGTGGTTTTTTGCTAGAAATCAACCGAAGAGAGAGGCAGGAACAATCAGCAGCGAAATTGGGTGATTTTTGTGATAACGTGGTTTTAGAAGTGTATAGAATGGGTGGTTTAAAAGTGACTAGTAAAGGTCGATGAATAAGACGAACCATGTTGCGTTGCGGATAGTTAAGAGAAAATGAGGTGGGTGTTTGAAATTATTGGAAATTTGAAAATGTTTTTGGGATTGGGTGTCTCCGATGTCGTGAGAGTTAACAAGAAAAGTTAGGAGTGATTTTCGGATTTTTGAGTTTTGTTTCGAATTTGTTTGAGAAGTGACTGGGAGACATTAAAAGGTGTGTGGAAGATGTCTGGTGGTGGCGACTGGTTTTTTTCGAATTCGTGGAGAGAAATTTAGTTAGTTAGGTGTATATTATCTGTGGTGAGGTGGTTTGAAAGTTGAAATATAAAATTTTGAAAATTATTTGTTGAAATTTTGAAATGTAAAATTTTGTAAGTTACTTGTTATAATGTTGAAATATAAATATTTTTGAATGACTGTTTAATCTTTAAAATGTTGAATTGAGTGGATGGCTGGTATAATAATCAAGTAAATCCAAATACTCGTCGTACGTCGGCCCATTTGGCTAGCGAATAAATTAACTGTGCTACAGGAAAAAACGAGAAAACCTGCAGCACCGACGAGGTGGATGGGGGTCGCGGATCAAGTTGAATCGCTTTCGCTCTTCATGGGAGTGAAAGCAAAGTGAGCACGCCTGCCTATATTTAATATAGAACAGTTGTGTCGATAGATGGAAGGAATTAAGTGACGAAGTGTGTCGGCTATGATATCCCTTGAGTTGGGAATGGCGTTCATGAGAGTGACTGTAATGACTTCCATTAGGATTTTGGTGTCGGTAGAGAGTTCGAAGGGAACTGGTGGTTTTTCAAGTGAGACGGGGGCGGTCTCTTGTGGGGTTTTGGGAATCATAAGCCTGTGAGGGCAGCGAGGGTGGAAGGCGGGGTGAGGACCAACGCAATTTGTGCATGTGAGAGTTCCGGACTTCCGGCAATTTTCTGGTTGGTGGCCTGTATGGCCGCAAGAAGGGTATATCGGTTTAGACCGACAAGATTCGGAGGAATGTCTGGTTTGGGTGCATCGACTGCAATATTTAGGGACAGGGGGTAGCGGATTGGCGTTGGATGGCTCGCACTGATCTGGGACACTATGAAATGAGAGGCCGGAGGTGAGGGCCTGGTGGTAGTGTGTTTCGGAGGTAATGTGGGCTTGTTGGTGGCCTTGGCTACGATTCGCCAAGTTTTGAGGAATGGAATGTGTTGATCGTGAAGAATTTCTTCGAATTCTTCGAGGCTTTTCGTGGTGTCTACATTCCTGCAGACGAAAGAGAAGGTGGGTATGAGAGTTTAGTTGGCTTGGCGGGGTGGACATTTGGAGGAGTTGAGGACGTTGATGCTGATGTTAGAATCACCAGTTGAGTTGTGGATTCGTCTCAGAAGTGTTGAGATTAACATGGGGGAAGATGTTTTCAGAAGCGCATTTCTGTTGAAGTTGACCTTGAGGTAAAGGATTGGTCCGTTGAGGAGCTCGAGAGTATTTAAGAGGGTGAAACGGGCTTTTTGTGTGGAATATTGAGACGGAAGGTTTCTGAGGTTTAGGGTTTGTATGGTGTTTGTGGGGGTTATTGTAGGGTGATTGATGGGGTCAGGTGTTGTAGGTCGGCTTTTGGTTTTACCGACGAGGGTGAAACCATCCTCGTCGGGGACGTGGGGTTGTCGGATGGCTGAGGTTGTGGGGGATTGGGATCTTACGGAGGAATCGTAAGACTTGGTGGGTGATGTGTAGGAAGTGTGATTGTGTGCGGGTGTTTTTTTGGTGGGTGTTTGTTTAGATGAGGTGGAAGGTGGCGTGAAAGTTGGTTTGTTTGAAAGTGTGTGAAGAGGGTGTATTGTGTTTTGTAGGTGTGAGAAGTGGGAATTATTTTTCGGAAAGAAGTGGAGTAGAAGATGGTGTTGAGTAAGAATTGGTTTTGTCAGATGTTTGTGTTTGCTTTTAGCAGCGATAGAGGGAAATTCTCTACTAAGTTCTTCAATAATTTTTGGACCTTTGGGGGAGTTAAGGAATTCTACGTGGGATTTATAGCCTGTGGGGTTGAAATTGGGGTGAGAGGGTTCGATTGAGTCGAACCACGCTTGCATGTCTGCTAAAGATGATGCAGAAGTTGAAGTTGGGGCGGGTTTGGCAGTTTTGCTACTGCGTGCGCCTGGAGGACATTTTGAGTTATTAATGTGGTGTAGGATTGTGGGTGAAAGCTAACACCGACAGCGGACTCACTGCCGGAGGGAGTTGCCTCCCTAGTTAAAGGTTTCCTGACTTATGAGCTTTCAGGAGTTTTATTTTTACCTAGATGCCAAATGTCCTTCCTTCTTCTGGTTGGTGTGGCTTTTTTGTTGGATCTAAAATAAAACAAAATTAGACACGGTTTTTATTTTCATAAATAGAATGTGTTTCAATAGAAACAATTGACTACACTTTCTAGTGTGTTAATTGAACTGTCGAACTGAGAAGTTCGGCAGAACATGGGGTTGTTTGATCTTCTGGTGGAGGCGTCCACGGTGCTGGTGAAGTCGCGGTGAATTGGTTTGGATCAGTGACCAATTCGAGCTTATATCACCTTCCTCAGGCGATGGACTGGCGCTACTGTTTTTTGCTAGTTCGTCCACTGCATATCGAGCAGAAATCTTACAATTTGTAGAAGTTCTGGTTTAACTGATTTTTGAGGAAAATTAATATTTTTGTCTGTTATAGCCATTCAATGTAACGAGAATGGTAACTAGCATTATCTAATACTATGAATGAACCTTTTAGTAATAGGTCAATCATCTGCTCAAAATATTCCTCAAAAACGTCGGCGTTCATATCTTCATGGTAGTCTCTAGTTTTTTTAGATTGGAATATTAAAGAGCCACCATCTAAAAACCCATTATCACTGCCAATATGAGTTATGACTAGACGTCGTCTCTTACCGGATGGACTCTTCAATCCTGTAGATAATCCTTCCAAAAAAGCCTGTCGTGAAGATTGAATGTTGGTATCCTGCCACGTTTTACTGACAGTGTTAGCCTTCATTCATCCAGGTTTCATCCAAGTAAAATATTGGTTTGCCTCCTGCACGTAATTCAAAAATTGCTCTTAGATATCTCCGTCTCCAACAAATAATTTCGTCAGTATCAATTAGAATCGGTTTTCTATCACGTTGTGCCCATTTAAATTTTAATTCCTGTAGCGTCTCCCGTAGTTTCGTTCGGCCCATTTTAGGGAGATATGGATCTTTATTCATTTCATCCGAAATTTTAGCTAGTTTTGGGATTTCTTTCCTAAAATAATATTCGTGCATTTTTCTTCTTATTGCGTTTTTAATTTCTTCTGTGAATTCTACTTTCTTTTCACCGCATTTTTCTTTGCGGATTTAATAATACCACTTTTCGGTTCAGTTCTAATTTTGTATATTGTTGATTTGATTACGCCTGTCATATTACTTGTCTTTGCAACAATGTCATCAACTGAACCTGAAGGATTTTCAGTTCTTAAGTAATTATAAACATTGTTTATTATTACTTTCTTGATCACCGATAACGCCGACTTTTTCGTACGCTTTACAGGTATAAACCGGGATTCATACTGCAAATTTTCTGCCATTGTGACTATTAACCGAAACTAATAATCACAATAATTACTTTATAAAAGTTATCAATCGAGCAAGTTCTTTCTAAATTCACTAAATGAATAATTGTTGACAGCCAGACTGCAAGTACCTTTGAAACTAAAATACACAAATTCCATAGTCAGGTGTCAACAAAAATATTATGTAAGTCGTTTATACGTTCTTAAAAAAATTACAACCGAATACACCAAAATAATATAGGCATTCGATAATATTCGTAATAAATATTTCAGTAATCCGAATGTCTCTATACCTTAAAAATAATAATATGTACCCACGCTTGAAATGACCTGTTCCGATAGTTTTATTATTCCGCACCGATTGCGATTTTATTATAGTTACGATTTTTGAAAATTTAAGTCCGTCCCATAAAGTTAAAACTTCTCTAATTCATTTAATTTTGAAGAGAGGAAAAAAAGTCAAGAGACTTTTTTTGTATAATTTTTAGTTTTTGTCTATACTTTACCGTTTTCTACTAATTGCGAAAAACTCTTTTTAATTTGTTTTTCCAACCGTTGCCGGGGGGGGGGGGGGTATCAGACACTAAAACCTTTACACAATGTTACTGTATCTTTGAAACATCATTATAACAAAAATGCAAAGTGGTGTTAAAAATTTTGATTTCAGACCTTATTTGACTGGACTATAAAGAACCAACGAACCAACTGTATCTAGAGTTAAAATAATTGTTTCACTAAAGTAAATACACAGAACTAACTAAAATCAGATTATAAATCAGTCATACCTACAATGTAATATGTAATTTAATTCTTGAGGCGTTGCGAGCATAAAATCGCCGCCTACTTCGACAAACGAACGTGCTGAACTGCTGAGTATCATATTGCACACATACCAGCATAATTCCTTGGCGACTGATTGGGCCACAGTGTTGTTAATATTTCAGATTTTTAATAGGTCTGCCAATTGTGTCTTCCACCAATTGTGGCTGGTTGATTATAAAACACGAAAAATATAATGGTTGAAACGGCGACGATGGAAATTCTAGTTTAACGATATTGCAGCAAAACATTATTACGAGTATTATGAATATGAAAGAAACTGTCTTAAATATAATACACTGCGCCGCATAATTTAAAAATTATCTCAAAACTATCTTTAACTCAGAGATTTTCACAAGTTTTTAAAGGGCAGTTATTATTTTGGTTATACTAAATATGTTTTTTACAATTTATTCAATTACCGTAGCGTATAAATAAAAATACGGGGATAATAAAAAAAGTAACCAAATTTTTATTTTTTTATTTGTATAAAAAAATATGAAATTACAATATTCAATACCTTGTGTTGCCTCCCCTTGCCCTAATTACGGCTTCACATCTCCTCGGCATTCTTCAAATTAGATTTTGAATTTCAACGTGATCAATCTGCTCCCATATTTCAGTGACCCTTATTGACAGATCATTTAGGTTCTCAGGTGGAGGCATTAAGGCTCTAAGACTTCGACCCATGTTGTCCCATAAGTGCTCTATGGGGTTAAGGTCAGGACTTCTAGGTGGACACGGCAAAGTTGAAATTTCGACTTCCTGGAGGTAATTTTGTACCACTCTTGCCGCATGCGGACGAGCATTATCGGGCATTAATCTAAAAGATAGCTTGGTCAAGTCAGCAGAGCTAAAATAGCTAACACGAATAAGAACTAATAGAAATTTAAGTGCTCTTTACGTGCTAATTACAGCCTGTAATTAAAAATTTCGGGCTCTTTTAGTTTCTCTAATAATTGTTGTTTAAATGTTGCCCGCTAGCTTGAACGAAAGTTAGCAGAGCACTATCAATAATTGGTAAGTAATTTAAAAAACTTTTGCATACAAATTAAGTGTTCTTTAAGTGCTAATTATTGCCTTTAATTAAAAATTTTTTGCTCTTTTAGTTTTTCTAATAATTGTTGTTTAAATGTTGCCCGCTAGCTTGAACGAAAGTTGGCAGAGCACTATCAATAATTGGTAAGTAATTTAAAAAACTGTTGTGTATATGAGAATGTATATTATAATAGATGTAAATGGTAAATTGTATTTAACATCAAAAGAAATATTTGAATTTTTTAAAAATAATTGTCAAATTGAAAGTAAATAAAATCGTTTTAAATAGTTATTCTTTTTTTATATTGGAACATAGAAATAATTAAAGAAATTAAGGTTATGTTTAAATGGACATAAAAAGTATGAAGGGTACTCGTTTTAATTTGCCGCTTTCCCAATAAACCTATGTTTAGTAATAATTATACGTTTAACATTTTTCTCTAAATCGTACATTGAAACATTTATTTAAGAAAATTCACAAATTATAACGGAATTTGTAAGCACGATAGAGGGCGTATTTTTTGACGGATCGAAACCAAACTCGCTACAAAAATCGTTTAGGCCAAAATCTTGGACGAGTTCGTTAATGAGCCAAATCGGCCCAGTAAAAACAAAATGGCGGCCTGTCAAAGTTGAAAAAAAATCGTATTTCCTTTGTTTTTCATTTGACGCAAAAAAGTTACTAAGCTTTTTTATAGACTTTAACACGTTCTACAACTTTTGTATTCAACATTTTTCTCTTAATCGTACATTAGAACATTTATTTAGGAAAATTCACAATGTTATCAGAATTTTTTTTTATTTTTTTGTTTTTGATTTGATGCCAGAATGTTACTTTGGTTTTTTGTACATCTCAAAACATTCTATTACTTTTGTATCTAATTTTTTATTTTGGGTTTTATGCAAACATGTTACTGAAATAAGCCTGTCCAATTGGTCCTGTGCCATTGGGATTTTTTTATTATTAGAGCGTCCTTCAGGACAGAAATGACGGAACCATTGCACCCCGTAAACATTTTATGGGAATAGGGATGTTGATTATTTTTGGGAAAATGTTTTAAACCGTGCATTATAGTGCCTCATATAGCCACAAAGTAAACGACATTGGCTACGAAAAAGGATAATGAACATTGGTACTTGGAATGTGAGAGGAATAAGGAACAAGATTGATGAAGTTATTCACGAAGTATCTGCTTTGAACATGGATATTGCAGTCTTGACGGAGACCAAAAAGAAAGGCACCGGTACAGAAATACTAGACAAATATGTGCATATATTTAGTGGTGTCCCTAAATACCAGAGAGCAAGTCGAGGAGTTTCTATTTTGATTCATAAAAAGCATCGCCACAAAATTACGGATTTCGAAGCCATAGATGAAAATATACTACGAGTAAACCTAGTTTTAAATCAAAAATCTGTTACAATCTTGGGAGTATATGGTATTTCCGATGACGAACCCAATAACATAAAGGAGGAATTTTTTGAAAAAATTAACGATGAAATTATCAAAATTGGAAACCTAAGAGAGATCATTTTAATGGGAGACCTAAATGGAAGAGTCGGAAGAGAACTACAGAGCAAAATAGTAGGCCCATATGGGGAACTGACTAGAAACAATAATGGAGAAAGAATAATAGAAATTTGCGAAAATAACAAACTAAAAATAGCAAACGGATTCTATAAACATAAGGACATTCATACATATTCATGGATACAAATTACAAGAAACTTAAGATCAGTCATAGACTACATTATTATTAGACAAGCCTCTACGATAAAAATAAATGATGTACGAGTGTACAGAGGTGTAACATGCGACTCAGATCATTATATAGTCAAGTCAAAAATATTCTTACCATACAGACGCACGAGAACAAAACCCAATATTGATGTCGAAACAGAGGACATAATAAAAATAACACCCAAACACTACAACTTAGACAGCCTAATAAATGAAAGTACTAAAATGCTGTACCAACGCAGACTAGATAGCAGACTATTGAGTTTAGCAGCTGACCAAACTGTAGAAATTGTTTATGATAATATAATTGCCAGTATGCATGAAGCAGCAGAGGAATCCCTAGGAGAAAGATATAAAACTAGTAGTAGTAAATTGTGGATAAATGAAGAGATAGAAACACTTGCAAAACAAAAGAAGGAAGCTTACGGGAAATGGTTAAGTACCAAACAACCAGATGACCGAGATAAATACCTAGAACTGAAGAGAACGACGAGAAGAACAGTTAATCAATCAAAAAGGGACATGTGGGACCAAAAATGCCAAGAAATAAATACCTATTTAGGAGGCAAAAAATGTACAGAAACATGGAAGTTTATAAACAGAGTGAAAACAACAGAAAAGAAAGACACAAATTTACAATTAATCTCTATCAACAAATGGAAACAACATTACGAGACGCTCCTGACAGAAAATAGAGACGAATATATGATAACCACACCGACGGATGTTGTTATTGAAGGCGAAATGATTAAAATCGATAATGATAAAGTGAAGGAAGCTATAAAACACTTGAAAAACAATAGAGCATCAGGACCAGGAGACATTCCGGCCGAGTTACTTAAGAACGGAACGAATAAACTTTTTGAAGCAATAACATGGTGCATGAATCAATTTTTAAATGGCGCTCCTACACCAAAAGAATGGAAAATCGCCTACATTTCGTCTATTCATAAGAAGGGAAACAAACTTGACTGTGCAAACTATAGGGGCATATCTGTTACTAGTACCATGAGCCGCTTATATGGAAGAATCCTTCGAGATTTAATAGAATCTGAATACAGGGAACAAGAAGAAGAGGAGCAATCGGGTTTTAGAGCTGGAAGAACCTGCACAGACAACGTTTTTTGCTTAAAACAGATGATAGAAAAAAAAATGGGTACCAATCAGGATGTACATCTCATGTTTATTGACCTCCAAAAAGCATATGATACGGTTCCTGTAAATAAGTTATGGAAAGTCCTACAAGAAACTAATATTAGTCATACCCTAATAAAAGCCTTGAAAAATCTCTACGACCAAACGATATCACAAGTAAAAGTAGGCAATAAATTGTCACCAGAATTTATAGTAAATAAAGGACTACGCCAGGGATGCTGTGTCTCACCCACACTATTTAAAACCTATGTAGCCCAAGCACTAAACCTGTGGAAGAGAAAGTGTAAGGGAATGGGTGTTGACCTTTGCGGTGTCTGTCTATATACCTTACAGTTTGCGGATGATCAAGTCTTAATAGCAAATGACAAAGATGATTTAGAATATATGACACGTAAACTGCAGGAAGAATACGAAAAATGGGGTTTGCAACTTAATACCCAAAAAACTAAATATTTACCTATAGCACAAGAGAAGATGAACATAGAACTGGAAAAGGAGGAAATTGAGGCTTGCGATGAATATACATATTTAAGTGTAACTTTCGACATAACAGGGAAGGACGACAAAGAAATAAATAAACGTATCACACAAGCTAGACGGATAATTGGGTGTTTAAATGGGATATTTTGGAGTAAGGAAATCGGAAAACATAGAAAATATAATATCTACGAAACCCTCATAAAGAGCAGCCTATTATATGGGTCAGAAACTTGGCGAATAACAGAAAACAACAAAAGACGATTAGAAGCTGTAGAAATGGATGTATTCAGAAGATCGTTAGGAATCAGCAGAAGACAAAGAATACGAAATGAGGACGTACGTCTCCAAATGGGGATAGAAGGCTCCTTAATAACGGACATCGAGAGAAAACAATTAGTGTGGTACGGGCATGTTCAGAGGATGGAAGAGAAAAGACTTCCCAAGAAAGTAATGAACTGGATGCCGCCTAATCGTCGAAAACGCGGAAGACCTAGGAAAACATGGAAAGAAGGAATAGCGAAGGCGATGAGCTCACGAGACCTGAGAGAGGGCCAATGGGACGATAGGAAGAGATGGAAGTTAGACATCGGACAACGTCGAAAGACGTTTTAAAACCGATATATATATATATATATATATATATATATATATATATATATAACAAAGAAGATGTAGGAATATCGCGTGATATGTTAACAACAACAACAAAGAGAATCATGGGTAATTCACGCAAAGTAAAGGGCTACTGAAATAGAGTGGTAACCGTGGACATGCATGTTTCTGGCTCATTTTGCCTCATCAGCACGGCATAACCAAATAATGATGTGAAATTTGGGAGCAAAGATGTTAATCGAAACATGGGAAAACACAAAATAACGGATTTCAGCAGGGAAACCAAACGCTCATTTGTGTCTTCAATTGGAAGATCCCGAGTTTTCAGTTGTGTTGTTGTTGTTAACATATCACGCGATATTCCTACATCTTCTTTGTTATTTACTATGGGTCGGAAGGTTCATGGCGGGGGGGCTATATGCGCCTCCGTGTCGATGTTGGTTGATGTCCTGAAAACTCGGGATCTTCCAATTGAAGACACAAATGAGCGTTTGGTTTCCCTGCTGAAATCCGTTATTTTGTGTTTTCCCATGTTTCGAATAACATCTTTGCTCCCAAATTTCACATCCTTATTTGGTTATACCGTGCTGATGAGGCAAAATGAGCCAGAAACATGCATGTCCACGGTTACCACTCTATTTCAGTAGCCCTTTACTTTGTGTGAATTACCCATGATTCTCTTTGTTGTTGTTATATATATATATATATATATATATATATATATATATATATATATATATATATATATATATATAGCCACAAATACTTATTATTTTTTTAAAATATCACTAAAGCCTTAAAAAATAATGTATTTTAAATAACGTTCCAAATTTCGCCCAAAAATGTAAATACTTGGCCCGTCACCGCTGTGACATCATCAGATGCAAGGTGTCTGTGGAGAGAATGGGATGTACTCACCGAAACGCGTTTATTATGGTAACCAGTTTATTAATATCTTTCCACTAGCGTCAGTGATCAAAACAATAAAAAACTTTCAATATGGATACGAATAACAGGGTACCAACAACAGAAAAAATAAGGTCCAAAATCTTACATACAAAAAAACTAAAATGCCTTGGGGTGTACGTATGCCCTGTATATTATAAATACGTGCACACCTCGACGATGTAATTAATATGTACATAAAAAATAAAAATATAAATGATCACTCAATACTACAAACGCGGAGAAAGCGAGCATTCGGTAATTGTTCGAGGAATAGTCTACAATGAACAAACTAATCTAACGTAGATTAGGTTATGGTATATGTCGCTGAGTTTGCGAACAAAGCAAAAAAATAGTTTAAATACCAGTGAAATTATTTTCCGTTTGTTCATAAAAATATCTATGATAATACTACGTTAATGAATTTCTCTATAACAAAAAAACATCAGTATTGTGAAAGTTTCGTCAAGATAATAGGACGGTAAATAATTTTCCCTATGAAAAGCGTACACGCCGAATTTCTTAATTATTACTACATACAAACAGCATAGAACATAAATATTCTCTATAGCAAAGATAATCTACAAACTAGTTAGCATAATCGAATAGTTCTGACACTGTATTGTTATTATTCGGTTAAAGAAATGGCGTGACACTAGATTAGTCCTCCGCAATCGGTAAGAAACAGGTGCTATTTACCCCAGGTAAACGAGATTCAAAATAACTTTTAAATATATCTGAATCCGGAAGTAGCAGACCAATCACAACGGTCCTAGTCAGGTAATCAGCTTCGATGGTGACACTTAACGTTAACGCCGGTGGGCGTGGTTTGTCGATTCGGTAGATTTAATTTCGTAAGAAAATACTTGCAATAAGTAATTAACTCTCACTGCGTGAGGGAAACAAGTCACTAATACTTGGTATTTCCCGATAGGACAGCATACGAATTTCTGAATGTTACGGCTAAGCTCCGATGATTTGAATACGATAATTTGAAAATATTACGGTAATAAGCACAAGAAATATCCATACTTCGGTACGATAAGTAGGGTTGAGACCTTAAAAAAAATTCAACTTACTCACTTCAGTTTTCATCGCTGAATGACTTAATCTCGGTAGCGATAGGTACGACACGACAATTAGGCTTGGGACCATAAGAAAAATACAACTGGCTTTCTTGAGTATTCGTCGCTGACTGACTCTCTTCGCGAGCTTTGATTATATTTCTAGCTCAACTGGCGTAGACATTCAACTAGATAAATAATCTTAATTTGACAAAATTAATGTCGAAATTAATAATTTATTATGTACAAATTTACAAGATGGTACAAAGTTGTTAATGCTGAACTTCGGTAGTTTCAGATCGGAAGACACTTTATGTTTCGATTTGATGAATATTAAAACTAACTTTGTTATTGAGTGTTGAACTCGTTATAATAGCATCTTGAGTGGACATTTTTTCTCGAAAACCGTATTGTCTTTCGGAAAGTATGTTATATTTATTCATAAAATTTTGTAGTCTGTTTTTTAGAAGTTTCTCAAATATTTTTGATAAGTGGGTGATTAATGAAATGAGTCTATAATTTTCTGTCAGTTTTTTGCTACCTTTTTTATATATTGGAATGATAACTGAATGTTTGAATGCTCTAGGCCAGATACCAGTTTCTATGCATTTGACAACTGAAAATTACAATTCCAAAATATATGACTTTATAGAATCTAGCGATTTAAAAGTTCTTAAAGCAGACCCAACAAAAAAGTTTTCTAATAATGTAAGGGATATTGTTAATAATTCAAATTATCTTTTAAGTGATTAAGAAAAAAGGTCTATCATACATAAGAATCCTCATTGTCCACAATTATATGGAACCGTTAAATTATATAAAATAACGAAACCAATTAGACCTGTAGTTTCTTATGTTAATGCTCCTAATAATATATGGGCAAAGAGGCTCAACAATATACTTAATAGTTACGGATATGAATCTCAGTACTCAATTAGAAATTCAATAGAACTAATCAAAAAGTTGAAAGCAATCAACTTGCAAGATAACTATAAACTCATTTCGTTCGATGTTACTAATATGTTCACTAAAATTCCTCCCAAAGAATGTCTAATACTTGTAAGATAATTACTAGAAGATAAAAATATTAATCCAGGAATAATATCAGATATACTTAATTTATTTGATGTATGCATTAATCAGAATTATTTCACTTTTGACAATAAGATATATATTCAAAATGAAGGTTTACCAATGGGAAGCCCTATATCACCTATTTTGGCAAACATTTTTATTGACAATTTAGAAAGAAACATCTTTGAAAGTAATATTTCGAAAAATGTCTTATTTTGGTATAGATATGTAGATGACATATTAGCTTGTTTTGTGGGTAGTGAACGACAATTAGATGTATTTTTCAACCACATCAATAATTTACACCGAAAAATTAAATTTACATTAGAAATTGAAGAAAATAGCTCAATCAATTTTTTTGATTTAAAAATTCAAAGAGTTAATAATGTACTTGATTATTCAATTTACCGAAAACCAACACAGACTGATGTGACAATTCCATTCAATTCCAATCACCCTATGTCACACAGATTAGCGGCATATAATTCAAAGATGCATAGAGCTTTTTCAGTTCCTATGAACAAATGTAATTTTGATAGAGAGATTAATACAATTAGACAAATATCAACATCCAACGGTTATCCATTAGATATGATAAATAAGCTAATTAGTAAAAAAGAGGAAAAAGTGGCATTACAACTAATATTTCCTAAACAAGCTGATGAAATAAAAACTTATAAAACCATCACATATGCAGGAAATATTTCTAATAATATTTCAAAGATAATATCTTCAGCAACGAATACAACAATTTCTTTTAAAACAGAAAGTAACGTTAGTACAAAATTGTTAAATGTAAAAACAAAAATACCACTATTAAAGAAGTCAGGTATATCTAAACTCAAATGTCCAGAATGTAATGCTGTCTATTTGGGTCAGACCCTTAGGAATTTTGAAATCCGATACAGTCAACACTTACGAGCATACAGATTAAAACAACCAGATAAATCCCACTACGCAAAACATCTACTTGACACCAATCATTCATTGACACCTAACACAAAACTAGAAGTGCTGCATATTTGTGAAAAGAAACACGAACTGGATTTCCTTGAAGAATTGGAAATTAGAAGACATTTAAGAAACCCACAATATGAAGTTGTCAATGAACAGTTAAATCTAGGGAGTTCTCCACTAATAAACTGTCTTCTTAAGTGATAATTGTAAAGATCAGCAGATATAGTTTTCCTGGTTTTCTATATCATTGCACAGTTATACTGATCTTAATTGGAAAAATGATATCCAGGATATCACCATAGGGCTAATAATATCTAAGCTTCAATATTTGTAATATCACATCTTCTCCTTTTTTCTATTAACATATATTAAATCAATCACAAGTTAGGTCACTTCTTGGTCTAGCCAAAAATAACTACTAAACATCAGGTAGGCACCAAATAAAATGTAACTTCTGTCATTCTGACGATGATATTGATTTATGGAAACAATTGTCAATGTTTAGAATTTTCAACAATTTTTATTATATTGTGGAATTAATTAGAAACCGTGAGTTTAATTTAAAACAATAATGTAACTTAATGGTTCAGTTATTAATATGACGCGATAACTTTGAGCGTTTCCGTTTTGATTTCGTCTGATCCCACGGCTTTGTGGTTTTTCAACTCTTGAATAATGCTGTTTACTTCAAGTGTGTTTGTGGATAGGAGTGTAATTGAGTTTGGAAGGAAGGGTCTATTGATTTTGTAGTTAGGATCTGGGTTTATATTTTGAGCAAGTCTCTTCCCAGTGCCATTGAATGATGTATTGAATTCGTTTGCGATGTCCTTAGGATTTGTTAATAACTCTCCTAGTTCATTTTCAATATTATCAATAGAGATCTTTGATTTTTTGGTGTTACTTACTTCTTGAACCACATTCCATAAAGCTTTTGTGTTTGATTTTTTGAGTTCGATTTTGTTTTTATAGTATTTGAACTTAGTTTTTTCAATTAGAGTCGACAATTTGTTTCTATATTTTTTGTATTGAAGTTTTAGTTCGTTGTCATTTGGGTTTCTTCTTAAAAGTTGAGCCATTTTATTTTTTGTGGTAGTTGAGGTAAGTAAGCATTTGTCATCCAAGGGGCGATCTTCGTGTTTTTCCTTTTAAATATTTTTTTTGTACAGTCGTCTATATATTTTTGAAGTGTTTCAATGAAAGTATTTGTTGCATAGTTAGGATCTGGATTCAAGTATAAGAAATCCCAAGATTTTTGTCGGATTGTATTTTTAAGTTTTGTTTCATCTATCTATTTCACTATTTCTCGTTCCTTGGGGCATTTGCTCTTTTCCAGTACTATCTGTAGTATTGTTAAGAAATGATCTGTAATGTCGGTTTGCAATACTAGGGGCAGTATTTGATCGAGTACGTTGAATTTGAATTTTAAAAAATGTGATCAATGCATGAACTACATCCACCATGTATTCTTGTTGGATTATTAATCGTGGAAATGTAACCGAATTCGTTAAGTGTGTTGTTATAGTCTGTATTATATTCATTATCTTCTAGTAGGTCGATATTCAAATCACCAATGAAGATGTTATAACTTTCTGGTTGGAATGCTGAACTTTCAAAGTAATGTTAAGACTGATAACGAATTGATCGAGATTGCTTTTTGGGAATCTGTGTATAGCATTGATAAGAAAGTTGTTCTTGTCATTGAGAATTATTTTAATCTACAACATGTTGCTTTCATTCAAAGGTATGATTGAGTATGTATAATTATACTCTGATTTTATGTATACAACAACTCCATCGTTTTGATTGAAATCCCCCTCGTTATATAACCTGTTGTAACCCTCTAAATTATATAGGTCCGAATTTCCTATTGCCCATGTTTCTGACAAGACCATACAATCGAATCCGATATGTAAGTTTTCTAAGAGAATTTTAAATTCGTCTAGATTTTTAATAATGCTTCGTATGTTATTATGGATAATTTTAAAATTTTCACAATCTTTGTTAATTTCTAAAATATCTCTGCATTCTTGTAGGTGTTCTAAAGAGTAAGTTTCTATTATATTAATGTCGAAGTCTCTAATATATTGATCCATTTGTTATCGTTTTACTCCTGACATTTTGATGTATTACTTTGAGGTTGCCTTTTTTATAGTTTGTTATGAATTTAATGGTATACAGAAAGAAGATAAATTATTATTAAATTTTTAAACTAATAATTTGAATCGAATTCAGATGTAACACGAAAATTATTACATTATTTAAGCTGACAGTGATAGCTCAAGTACAATTATTATTCATATGTAATTAGATGAAGAAGTAGAAATATTTGTATTAATTAAAATTAGAGTAAAAATCTTTCTATTCTGCTTTATTTTATCGCTACCTTTCAAGCGGATTTTTGTATTCAATAATATGTATATAGGCACTTTTTCACTGTTTGAAATTTGATCACAAATTCGAGGAATAAAGTAACTAAATATGTTTTACATTTCTTTCAGTGCCATGATGATTTAATGGTTAAGATACCAACCTCCCACCCGAAAATGTCAGGTTGTATTTTCGGTGCTGGTGTTTTTTTTTTAAATTTTTTCACCAAAAAATTGATTGATAACTCAAAGTGTTTTTTGCACTATTGCATAAAAGTAAGGTACTTTTTCTACTAGTGCAAAAAATTAAACTTTTACATAGTGCAAAAAATAGTCACTTTTTGCACGATTGTAGAAAAAACCATTTTAGCTTCAGTTAATGACAGTTTAGTCAGATATTATGTAACAAAGTCCACAGCAAACCTAGTTTAGTTTCTTTTTATTTGACGGATACCGTATTAGTAAAAAGTATTATTAGAAACTATTAAAATCGTTAAATATACAGAAATATGGAAGTAAGGGATAATGAGCATGATTCATGTTACGCATTTAACCACCCGCGAAAATCCAGTGATGCAAAACCGTTGACTCAATCCAGTTATTACTCGAAAACATATATTATTGTTACACGCACAATGAACAATATGTTACTTTTATTTTTAGTGATTTATTTAATCAATATTCAAGTTATTTATTGGATAGCATTGTTGCTACAACTGATTTTTTAAATGCGTTTTAGAATAGAATTTTTCAAATCTTTGTGAACTGAGGCAAAAATAAATGGTTTTAAAATTTAAAACTAACTTTTCCGCATCTGTGAGATATTCCGAACAATATACTATCAATAAAATTGTCACTTGTATACACTTCGGAGGCTGTATCGTGCTAACAAACCGAAATTTCTCCAAAAATGTGGTACTTCAACCCGTTGTACTGGTACTAATGAGCTGAAAATCAATAAGGTTCATCTATAAGTTCCTCAATGAGGATATTTTGTACTCACATTACTTTCTGTTTTAAAAGAAATTGTTGTATTTGTTGCTGAATATATTATCTTTGGAATATTTTTAGAAATATAACCAGCATAGGTGATGGTTTTGAAATTTTGTATTTCTTTACTTTGCTTAGGAAGTATTAGTTGTAATGCCACTTTTTTCTCTTTTTTATTAAATTATTTATTTATTTTATGTAATGGATAACCGTTGGTTGTTGCTATTTTTGTTTATTTATTTATTTATTTATGACATGGAATACAAACGGGACGAACCCAAATACAGTATTCACAAGTATATAATTAATAAAATGTAGAGTGATAATTGTAAATATTAAATCATTATCACTATGAAATTAAAACGCAGCTTCATCACTCAAATACAGCTTTTTTAGCTTACTACAAAAAGTGAAAAATGTATCATGAAATATATCAATGTCAACGTGGTTACAAACTGAGTTAAATGATTTACAACACCTATGGAGAGGAGAGTTTAAATAATAATTGTTAGCACTGAAATTAATATAAAAAAGTTTAAAATCTCTTGTATCATAGGCCGGAACATTGAATCCAATGAGGCTGGTAATCTCGTTTGAGTCAATAAGATTATTAGCAATTTTATATACAAATTTAACATCGTTTATTTGACGTCTATCTTCCAGGTGAATTAAACTCAAGTTCCGCCTAACTGAAACGATATTATCCTTAGGAAACAACTTCTTCCTGCAGTACTTTATAAATTTATTCTGGATATGGTGAAGTCTATCGATGTAAATAATATACTGTGTATTCCAAATTATTGATCCGAAGCTCAAGACACTATTTACAAAGGCCATAAATAGAGTTCGTAATGAATGTGAGGTCTTAAAGTCATGACAAGTCTTGATAATAAACCCCAACGCCCGATTAGCTTTCTTTGATATATAATTGTTATGCTGGTCGAAAATAAGTTTTGAATCAAAATAAATTCCTAGATCTTTTATCTGTGATACCTTTTCTATCTGATGGTTTTCAATAAAATATTGATAATCAAGAATGCATCGTTTTCTAGAGAAAGTGATCGAGAAGCATTTTTTTAAATTCAAGAAAAGAAAGTTTTTTTTGCAATACGCAACAAGTCTGTTTAAGTCACTTTGTATCAATTGAGAATCCCCAACATTACCAACTTTGAGATACATTTTTAAATCATCCGCATATTTTTTGTACTTAGAAAATTTGAAACATTGAGATATGTCGTTGGTGTAGATATTAAATAACAACGGTCCCAAGTGGGATCCTTGAGGTACCCCTGAAGTTATATCACTGAAGGGTGATACATATTTACCTACGACTACTGCCTGTGATCTGTTACTTATGTAAGATTTGAACGATCTGAGTAGATTACCATGTATACCGACTGCACCAAGTTTATCCAACAAAGTAGAATGATCAATTTTGTCAAAGGCCCTGCTGAAGTCGGTATACACAGCATCCACCTGAAATCCTTCATGCATGTATTCTAATAAATATTCACTATAACTAAAGAGGTTCGTTTCAACAGAACGTTTTTTCATAAAACCATGTTGCTCCTCATCAATAATGTATTTAACATCTCTAAACAAATAATCAAAAATAATTGATTCGAATAATTTGGCAATAATAGAAAGTTTAGATATAGGACGATAATTTTCGACTAAATATCTACTACCGGATTTAAAAATAGGAATTATTAAGGCTGTTTTCTATATACTAGGGAAATAGCCCTCTATTATAGATTTATTAAATAATATACACAATGGAGGGGCTATTTCGTTAACGCAATTTTTAATGAATAGGGTTGGTATTTTATCGCACCAGCGGGTTTATCCGGGAGGTTGCCAATTTTATCGACAATTTTGTGTAAGGGGATGTGATACGAAGATATGTAATTAATATTTATATCATTATTTGGAATTGTTTTGCTGGAGTTAGGGTTAGGAGGATTAAAGACTGAACTAAAGTAATTTGAGAAGGTATTGGAGATTAATTGACCATCAGTAATCAGATTCTTATTACTATCCCTAATGGCATCGTTAGTACCAGAATTGCCTCTTTTTGGACTTTATAAACTGCTAAATGTGCTTTGGGTTTGTAGTTATTTGAGATTCAATATTATTTACATAATTATCAAAATCTAGGTTAATTAAATACTTTGCCCTACCTCTCAAAAGCTTGAATGTTAAATAATCCAAGTTATTAGAGTACTTTTTCCATTTAACATGAAATTTTTTCTTTTCTATAACAACTTTGATGGTGCTTAGACTAAACCAATGCGGAAATTTTGACTTATATTTAGGATATTTTGGAACATGTTTGTTAATAATATTCTCCAAATGGGAGTAAAACTTATTAGTGCTATCACATGTATTTAAATTATGAAACTCACTGTTCCAGTCAATAGAAGATAAATTATTTCTAATTGAGTCAAAATTTGTCTTGTTATAATTAAATTCGATATCCGAATTGATCTTCTGATTGTCGCGTGTGAAATTCAAAAATTTCATGTTAAACTCCAATGTTGTGTGGAAATGATCTTCAGAAACAAGGGGACACTCACTTTCAATGATATTTTCGATTATAAAATTATTGTTCAAGATTAAGTCAAGTGTGTTTTTTGATTTATTGGTAAAATTATTAAATTGATAAAAACTGCAACAAGAAATTGTATTAATGAACAGATTAGAATTAATATCTGAAAAATGTGAGGGTGTACAGTAATTGTTTATAGGGTCTAGCGACCATTTTATGCAGGGCAAGTTAAAATCACCGCATATTAAAAATATATCTTCAGAGTTATCCTCAATAATAGCATGAAGCTTGGTACAAAACAAGTTCAAAGCAATTGAGTTGCCTGGAGAAATATATATACAGCAAATATTAAATTTGAAAGATTGAGAAGTGACAGTTACCCACAGATCTTCAGCGTCAGACATCCACTCACCACGCACTACACTATGGAAGCTATTTCTCACTCCAATTAGGACTCCTCCTCCTTCTTTATGGGTAGATCCAGAATCTTCCCGGTCGCGTCTAAATATTGCGGAAGACTTCGGAAGAAGCAGTTGTGTTATTAAGCCAAGTCTCTGTTAAGCATATAATATCTTGGTCACAGTTTAAAGAGTTTTTAAAAATAGTCGTTAGTTTAGATTTTAAACCTCGAACGTTTTGGTAAAAAACCGAGAGAGCCATTGCAAAAACAGTTTATTATGATTAACAGGTAAAAAGAAACAAAAAGTTGATTACAGATTGTTCAAGTCGTGTTCAGAAAAAATTCTCTTTACATGACTCTTATCATCCTTCCGCATAAACAGGCCACCATTTCTAATCCAAACATATTTGAAATGTTTCAGCTGTGCTATTTCTTTGGCCTTTTTCAGTAAAATTTTTGAATAATTAGTAAGGTGTTCGTTTACGAACAACTGGTTTGATCCACTTTTAGTCCAGGGGCCGAGCTGCCAGATTGACGACGCTTTATTTTGGCTGCGGCTATAAAGTCATCTCTTTTCTTTTTATGCAGTAATTGAATAATAATTGGTTTAGGTTTGTTGGGAACTCGAGAGTTTGCTCTAAAAATAGTATCTATATCATCAGCAGTAATAGGGCATTCAATATGTTCACCTACCTTATGAATAACATGTAGTAAATTTTCATCACTTTTCTCTTCAATTCCTTGTATTTCAACATTTTTAGAACGTAGGTTCTGTTCGAGTGTTTCTACACGAGAAGAGAGGGATTGCACTTCTTTTTTCAGTAGGGCGTTTTCTTTTGATAACTCTTCGATTGAATCCAGCCTCTCGTTCATTTTATTAATTAGAGCTTCAAAATCAGATACTTTGTCGCTGCAGAAATTGACTGACTTCAGCACTTCATTGCGTTGTTTGTTTAGGTCGTTCATAGCTAACTGAATACTCTTAACAATCTTTAAAGTACATTTTGATGTAGATTCTTCCCCAGATACATCACTATCCATATCGTTGTTAAGCGCCAGTAACGATGTTCGTTTGCTTTCGCCAGTGGATCTGCATACAGAACAATACCATGCAGCACCATCAACTTGAAAGCCCAAAACCTCCTGCCTGCTCAAACCCACGCACTTGCCGTGAAAGGATTTCAAAGACCGACCAGCACATTTCAGCCCGGGCGTTTTATTATTAATCGAGGTTGAACATTTGCTACAAACCACCATTCTGGCTCACAGACTAATGGTATAATGCAGGCAACGAGTTTTTTCACTGGAAGCAATTAACTATTTTATGAGTATAAACCGATTGAAAATTGAATAAATCAAATTTCACGTAAAGCTTGCATTGATATCACTTCACAAAGTAGTTGAAAAGTAACAATAAGATTGTAGCCAACAGCACGCGAAAAAAACACAATTCTTCGACCAAAAATTACAACAAAACTAAGCAAGTAACTCGGAGCGATAAACACACGTCTAGTCAAGACTAGTCTTGACACTTAACGGTACTGTATTAATTTCCTTATCAAAATTTGATTTGTTCATAGAAGCTGAAAATGCTCTATGTATCTTTGAATTATATGCTGCTAATTTTTGCGGCATGGGATGATGGGAATTATATGGAATAGTCACATCAGTGTATGTTGGTTTTCTGTAAATTGAATAATCACATTTCTTCAACTTCTAATGTAAATTTAATTTTTGGTCGTAGCATATTAATATGGTTGAAAAATACATCTAATTGTCGTTCACTACCTATAAAACAAGCTAATATATCATCTACATATCTATACCAAAATAAGATATTTTTGAAATGTTACATTCAAAGATTTTTCTATCTAATCTGTCCATAAAAATGTTTGCTAAAATTGGCGATATAGGGCTTCCCATTGGTAAACCTTCATTTTGAATATATATCTTATTGTCAAAAGTGAAATAATTCTGATGAATACATACATCAAATAAATTAAGTATATCTGATATTATTCCTGGATTAATATTTTTATCTTTTAGTAATTTTCTTACAAGAGTTAGACATTATTTTGGAGGAATTTTATTGAACGTATTGGTAACATCAAATGAAATAAGTTGAGTTATCTTGTAAAATGAATGGTTTTAATTTTTTAATTAGTTCTATTGAATTTTCAATTGAGTATTCTGCTTTTGTATGGGTTCGCCCGAAATCAAAATAAATTTATCTATTTATATATCTTCTATTAATTATTTGAGCTCATTTTGTTCGGCTTTCAAGTCTTTTCTTTTTTTATCATTTGCCACGTGTCTTCATTTAGCCATTCTGTTTTATTTTCTTCTTTGTAGCCCAAGACTTCTTGCGCAGTTTGATGTACATGTGCCTGTTTCATCATGTCTCATTTGTTTCCAATATGTGTCTGTGTTTTGTTTATACTTTCTATGCTCAATTTTATTTTGTTACTCCATTTTTTTTGGGTTTCATTGTCCTTAAAGCGTTGTAAATTGTATTTTCTTCGTTTACTATGATGTTTGCTCCCGCTTTTTGCCTGGATTTTTATTTTTATCTCTGTTATTAGAAGGTGGTGATCACTTCCTACAACTGCTGATCTTTTGTTTCGTCCTCCGTTCGTTATTGATCAAGATACGATCTATTTGATTTTGCGTTTTCTTATCTGGTGATATCCAAGTTAATTTTTGACTGTTTTTGTGTGGAAAAATCGTTTCTCCAATGACCAGTTTGTTTTCTAGACTAAGTTCTATAAGTTTCTCTCCATTCTTGTTTCTAATCTCTAGTCCGTGTAGTCTACCCCATTATTGTCTTTGCCTACTTTCGCGTTCAGGTCTCCCATGACTAAGAGAATATCTCCTTTGTTATTATTTCCAATAGTATCTGTTCGCTGTTGGTCGAAGTTTTTTTTTCTCTCCTTCTTCGCTTATCTCTGTAGGTGTGTAACATTGAATAATGCTTATCTTTCTTATCTGAACACAGAGTTATGCGACTATTAGCCTATCTGATATAGGGGAACATTTTATTAGCTTTTTTACTTAGGTTGATCTCGACTCCTATCCTCATTTATATCGTTTCCTGAGTGTAACAGCACTTCCCCATTTGATGTTGTTTCTTCTTGTCCAGGCCATCTTATTTCGGATAACCCCAAAATTTGTATATTCAGATCTTCAATTTCTTTTACTATTTGCTCTAGTCTTGACTCTTCATTCATGGTCCTTACGTTCCAAGCTCCAATTCTGCAGTGTTTATTTTAGCTGAAAGGTGCCGTTAGGTTTGATAGGCTTCGCTTCCGTTTCACTGATTTTCAAATTTAAGGTGAGTGAGTTATCAGCTCTCTACACCCGAGAGTCCGTTTCTTCATCTATTTCCTGATTTTCTTAATCATTATCCTTTTTCTCTATTTTATTTTTGTTTCATTTTTGCATTTTATTTAGTAATTCATTTTCCTTCTCGTTTGTTTTCCCAAATTCTTTGCATGATCCTCATCCTAAGTTGTTTTTTCTAAATTTGTTCAGTGATCTATAAAGTTCGTTTGTATCGTAATGGTGGATATTTTAAACATTCTAATTGCAGAGAACGTGAAATTAATACAAGTTTTGAAACCGTTTATTCTGGTTTAATATATTCATGGATAACCTTGATATTTGAAAAATTTAATAAGTAGAGTTCTTGTTGAGTACTAACAAAACATGTTAATTTGTCTAAAACCAAATAATTAATTCATATAATATACTTGTTAAGGAACTCCGGTAGTTCGTTCGTATAAAAAGCTGATCAACTATTCAATTAAATTTTAGTTGCATTCTAGAATTGCCTAAATCATTTGAAAATATTCTCTCCGCTCAAGGCGAAACGATTTAAGTTCGATAATCTAAGATGAGAATAGATAGAAGAGAAATAATTTGAAAAATATATTTAATAATTCTTAGGTTGTTTGCAATTAAAATGGCGTCGATGAATAGAAATATTCGAATAAAAAATAATTATAGGTCTATCATTACGTACTTTTTTGCTTGTGGAATGTGGTGAGACTCAATTACAAGTTGGATTCTCCCAGTTAATTAGAATATCTATTATATAAATATTCAAAGACCTTGCTATTAACAAAAAATCGATAGTAATTATATTGCATCTTATTATTAACAGGAAAGGCAGTTCAGTTTGCATTTTAGTGATTGGGGGTGAGGTAGGTTCTCAATACAGCCTGTGTGACAAAAGGTTCTTCTAAACATGTCATCTTTAAACATGTTCTCGGACAATACAAATTTAATCTTCCACCCGTGTCAGATTCTTGTATATCAATTTTTATTGTTGAAGGTATAACTACCTTTTTCTACGACTATTATATAATTTCAATATTCCAACATTGTTTTTGATTATGGAATAGCTTGATTCTATTCATAGGGTAAGAATATTCATTCTCAAGAGAGAGAGAGAGAGAGAGAGAGAGAGAGAGAGAGAGAGAAATTCGTAATGAGTTTTGTGTTGGATGGCTTGGTTTTTGGGTGGAATGTTGTTTTCGAGAATGGTGCTCTGGTGTAGGATTAGTTTCCTCTTCAGTGCTGGTTTGGGGGTGTATTGGATGATTTAGTGCGCGTTAACTGAGAAACTGAATTGGTGGTTGGTTGAATTGGGGGTTGAAAAAGTGTCTAGAATTTTTTTTTTCAAAAAGTGACTAGGAAAGATTTTTTTAAAAGTGTATGGAATTGAGAATATTTGATCGGGCTTTTCGCTAGAAATTAACTGGAGGGTTGTTTTATGATGGGGTGTATCGGGGGTTGATGTTTGGAAGCGGCGAAGCTCAAAAGTGTGCGGAATTGATGTGACAAAAAGTGTCTAGGATGGGAGCGTTATTGTAGAAGACGAACCATGTATCGCTGCCGATACATATATATGCGTTGAGCTATAGGTGTCCGAAATTATTTGATGAAAAATGGGTGTTATTTATTGAATTTGAAATGTCTCCGATATTTTAAGAGTGAAATATTGAAGATTTGTGATTTTATTGTTTTTGGAATTTAAGTGGAAAAAGTGTATAGGAGACATTTTTCAAAGGTATATCGAATTGAGTGGTTTGTTGAAATTGGATGAAATGTTGCAGTGACGTGCCTTCGGGGAGTTTGGGACATTTGCGGTGGTCGGCGTTAAGAATAACAATAATAATAATAATCTTAAATATAAGGCGGTATAGCTGCGGCTGCATTATTTCCTGCCGAAGATCGTCGGTTCATTTGGCTAGTGAATGAATTCACAGAGTTGCAGGAAAACCGCAGAAAAACCTGCAACACCGACGTGGGTGGTGTGGGGGCGGCTGGGAAGTGTAGGGTCTGTCCAAAGTGTTGAACGATTAATAGTTTGATATTGAGAGATTTTAGAATCTGTTAGAAATAGTTTAAAATATGAATGATTTTGAACATTTGTTAAGCGGTAAGTTGAGTGAATATAGGGTTTATTAAATTGAATCAGTATGGGATTTATTATGAATGTAGTTAACGATTATCGAATGGAAATTGGGGAGTTGTCCAGGTATTCAATATATTCGTCGGGGAGGTCGTCATAGGCCGTGCCTAGCAAGCGTAACGGAGGAAATGGGAGCTTCCTCTTGGGTATTCTACCGAGGGGTCGTCTATTAGCGATCCACGGTGTGAGTAGGGTGTTTTTGGAGATTTCGCTGCCCGATTCAATAGTGCGACTAACATATCGGGCTTGTAAATTATTGAGACGTGATGGAATGAGCTCGATGTCGGTATTGACATAAATGGTATTACTGGGAGAGTATGGTGCCTTGTATTGGCAGTATCTAAGGATTGACTGCTTGTGGTGGTTACTTAGTAAGTGTCCCTCGTATACTGGACGTTTACCATAAAGGCATATTATCTTTGAGGCAAACACTTACCTAGCAACCGGTATTCGGGAATAGAATAAACATCACTTCTATAAAAATCACTGGGATCGTTTAATACATTTAAAAATACACAGATATAATATCAATCGACTTATTCAAATTATCAATAACAATTAATTATCCTAGTTCATTATACTTCCGTTTTATAGGAAATGTACGCACGCTATATGCCGAGCCTGACCTCCGTCTATTAATTGTACGTGTATGTTTATATTGCAATTAGAACGTGCTCACACATATAACTATCATTGGCCTTCCTAGATCAATGCTCGCTAAATACTATAATTAATATTAACCTAAATTTAAATCTTATTCCTAAGCTAATGTCCTTTTGCCGTTACTGTCCTTTAGGGATAACTACATGCTCACAAGTTCGAAGTTTTTTAACAAGATGGTCGGGGAGGGTGCAATAGACGTTCGCTCTATAGTCGATTATTGAACGAATATATGTTTTATACGTATGAAGTAAGGTGGTAGGGTGAGCTCCGCCGAGCGCCTTAAGAAGATTAACTCACCGTCGGACTTTATTTAGAGTGTCCATTAGGTCGGCCATCAAGTAAGAGTGTTAGTAAATTTCACTCCCAAATAGATGACTTCCCTGCGGATTTCGAGTTGATCTCCCCAGAGCACGAGGCGGAAGTTTGTAGGTAGAAGTCGTTCGCTCATGGTATCAGGGTGTTTGAAAACGATGGCTTGGGTTTTTTGAGGGTTGAGAGTCACCCGCCATCTCCTGCACCAATTTGAAAATTGAGTCTGTAGATTTTGGGATCGAATGTTGAGAGAGCGAATGTCAGTGGCGGAATGGTTAGTGCGGTGTTGTCCGCATATAGTTGGATCTTATCATGGGGATCTCGTGGAATTGGTGTATCATACATATAGATTATGTATAGTAGATGAGCGAGAATCGAGCCCTGCGGAACGCCAGTTTGGGGTGTGAAAGAGTCGGATATGCTATAACCAACTTTGACGATGATCGATCGGTCGGTGAGATAGGAATATAATAATTTAACGATTTGGTTTGGCAATCGGATGCTCAGTAGCTTTCTCACTAGTCCGGCGTGCCAGACTTGATCGAAAGTTTTTTGAACGTCCATGAAGATGGCGGCAGAACAGAGTCGTTGATTTAAAGCTCAAGTGATGATTGTTTGAAGGTTGGTGGTGGCGTTCTCACAAGAGTGGCCCGGCCTGAATCCGAATTGAAATGCCGGCTTTATGTTATGGTGACTTATTAGGGTTGGATTATTTTTTCTAATCCGCGAGATGGGAAGTGGAACGAGTTGGTCGGCGAGTAGTCTGCCGTTGGGGTTGATGTGTGTATCACCGAAAAGAATGTTTCGTGAGTTTAAGTCACCCATTATTATTGCCCGTGGTAGAGAGGATGCATATTCGAGGAGTTCGATTGATAGTTGTTGATTGGAGTGTTTGTAATAAGAAAAGAAAGTCGTCGTGGTATTATTCCACGATATGTCGATGGCTATTCAATCCAGGTGCAGGGAGTGGGTGTAGTGACGCGAGGAGTCCGTTTCGGTCGAGAAGTCCATTGCCGTGACAATAGAAGTTCCTGTCTAGGTGGAAAGTGGTATAGCCAGTGAAGCGAGGGGAGTTTTTTAACAGAGTGTCGGTGACAGACAATATTTGAATGTTTTGAGAATGCAAAAGATGTTTGAGAAGATGTCGCTTCCTGGCTAGACCTTGGCAATTCACGGTCCCGATTGTAAAGTCCATGACTTAATTTTGACGTTTGGACGGCAAAATTTCAACAAAACTCCTGCGATGAGTCAGGTCCTTCGGAGCCACAGGTCATCCGGGATAAGTTACCGATGCCAAATTCGCGACCCGAAAAACCCCCGGACGACGAGTTTCCAGCGGTTCGGTAAGCTATTCCTGCAAAACTCCAGGGAATGACGTAACAAGTCATGTCGATCGGAGCACCAGGTCCTCCGGTGCGGGTTACCGATGTCAAATTCATGACGGGTTTTTCTTGATTTATTCGTAAGTTAAACGGGAACTCCAGGTGATGACGTTCCTAGAGGTCTCCTGACCTCCAGGTGTACAGGAGGCTAATTTGGAGACGATATTCAGATTTCGCGACTCGAAAAAATCCCGGGTGCAAAATTTCGCATAGTTCGGGCGTTTTTGGCGGCAGATATTTCATTTTTCTCCATCACTTGAAAATATGCAGTTGAAAGAATGTACTTTTTGATAGACAAATGCATTTTCAATCCGTTGCAAGAAAAAAATTGTGTACAAAGTTTTTAAAATAGCTAACGAGGAGAATGTAAAAACCGCATCTCAATCCGTCTTAATGAACACATTTGCTGGGTTTTGTGAATTTTTGTGCCAAACTTCCTCGCGTATTAACGAAATTGTATGAATTATATTGGTTGCCTATATGTAGGAACCATTTGCCGTAAATTAATTTGAGTTTATAAATGACCTAGCAATCTCTGTATACCGGCTGTCACATTGAACCATTACAATATTTGCATCCCGTTTTCGCGATAATTTTTTTGCGTCCGGGATAATCGCAAGCATTAGTTTACTCACACGTGAATACAGCTGATTGACAGCACTTTTAGTTAACTGGTGGTTTGCAGAGCTGTCAACATCTGAACTACAAAATATCGCTAACCGCTATGGAGAGAATAGTTATGCAACCAATTAAAAAAAATAGGAACTTCGAATAAAATACAAGTTGTTGCGGTTTTGTTAAGGAAAATATCACTTGTTGATCCGATTCACCTCAGAGACCCTATTCACCCTATTCTACAGGTCCGTCAAGCTATTTTTTACCAAAACGCTAGCACACATAAAGGGCACCTAACACAACCTAGCATAGCTAGCACACCAACAGCTTACAATAAAAATGCTTCTGAATTCTGGTGGGGCCAGGTTAACGCTAGCCGCCGCCCCCCGCCTCCGGTTGGAATTTTTTCGCCAAAATGGTAGCACAGATAAAGAACACCTAGCGCAACCTAGCACACCATTTTTTATAGCTAGCACACCAACAGCTTACAATAAAAATGCTTTGGAATTTGGGTGGGGCCAGGTTAACGCTAGACGCCCCCCCCCCCCGGTTGGAATTTTTCCGCATTTTGCTGTCCCATTAATAAAAATGAGAACGCAAAACACACCCCATCCCAGTATTAGATATGAAAATACATTAGCTGAAGTCGAATACCACTACCTGAGGAAGAGTCTCTAGTTGGTAAGGTAATTAATACCTTATGAAATACAAATTTAATAGGTGTAAAGGAACGTTACCCCTTTGCCCAAAAACCTCTATTTCCAAATATTTATGTATACATATCCAAAAACGTTAAAGATATTGCGAAAAAGAAATTTTAAAATTTAACTTTTAACATCCTGTATATTCCTTATTAGTAACATTTTATTAAAGCAAGTTGGTTTAAATTGTAATATTTTAAAGTCAGAAATCTACCATACTTCTATGTACAATTACTTAAGGACCTCCCTGTATAATAGGTAACATGAAAAATATATTAAACTTAATTAATTTTCTTCTTCCAAAAATTCTATTAATCCTTCTCCAATATCATCTGCTCCACTATCGTGTTGTGAATCAGTAATAAATTTATTTTCCCTATTAATATGGACTTGCCCAATATTCTTATACTCCTCATCTTCAATTTTGATTACTCTTTTAATCCTTTTCTGCCAGTCTTCTTTGGTAATATTAGCTACTTCTCTTTTAATCAGGTCGGCGACTTTCGTATCAAATTTAGGAAATACTCTGTTTTAATTAAGCCCAAATTAACTCGATGGGATTGAAAATACAAAAATAAAGAGGAAGTCCCAATATAGTGTCCATGTTTTTCAGTAAATTTCTTTGTCTGTTAAACTTCAATCAGTTGTTGGTTTGTATAAGAATCTTTAAAGGACAAATTATTATCCTTTAAAAAAATTATTAGTTCTTGTAGCTTTTATTTGGTATTTTATTGACCTGTTGTGAATGATAAGGAGCGTTGTCAAGAACTACAACATTATTTGGCTCTAAGTTTGGGATCAATGTGCATTCAAACCATTCTTCAAAAATATTAGAGTCCATGTTCTTATGATAGTCAACGTTGCAATCTTCCATTTTTTTTCCATATATTTTTAAGGCATTTGGGACCCATCCTTCATTTCCACTGAAATGCACAATAATAAGTATGGATCCTTTATGTGCAGGCATTGTTGACATAAAAATTTTTGAGCCATCAGTCCATCCTTTCTCACCGTCTCGTATGTATCATACCAAGTTTCGTCCTTATAGACAATTGGCTGGTTTTCTTCTTTAAACTTAGTTCTTCCAAATATGTATACCACATATCCTCTATTCTTCTGTTTTCCATGACTGTTTGACGTTTATTAATCGTTTTGAATTTGAATCCCAATTTTTTAATCCAGTTTTCAATAGTTTTCTCACAACCATTTACATTACGGCAGGCATTTGTCAATTTATTTCTTATTATTTTAATTGTAGGTAACTCATTACTTTTGTAACAGTCATATATGGAGGTTTTTAATAATTTTATTACAGATACATCTAAAGGTTTGACAAATCTCTTATGGCTTCTTGCGTTCATAAGGCCCATTCTTGTCCATTTTACGTATATTTGACAGGGTAGCATCTGTTAAATCATAAACTGCTTGCAATAATTCTGTTTCTTCATCGAAACCAAACTTTGCCCGTAGATTCTTATACACATTGAAACATATTTTCTGTGCTTCCAATCTTAAATGTCGTCGAATCCTGTTCATTTTCATCACCATTATTTAAATTTTCGTTGTCGTTACACACAATATTTTGGACCTAACTCGATATTGTCCAAGGACGCCACATTGTAAATATTTAATTTTCAATTAAAAATATAATTGCTATACTTACCTAAATTCCTCAGAAAATTCTACACTCTTTCTTGATGTCAGACTACCAACTAAAAAGTGGACAACTGTGCTCGTATAGAAAGCATACTCTCAAAAATATTAGTTATAGTTCAGTCAATGATGTGAAAAATAATAAGTTATTTGAAATTTATATTTCTAATTCATCTTAATAAAACGAAATATAAGGTAGTGTTGAATGTTTGGTGTTATGTTTGAGATGTTTTTAAATATAAATAGGTTAATATTGTTTAAAGCAATGTATTTTGTTCTATACATTAACGCTAAGTATCTTAAAAAGTAGGAGGGCGCTCCATAATTGCGGGTTAAAAATAATCGTGACGATATCCTCGTATTTAAGTCAAACGAAAAGCCGACAGCTTTAAGTTCGCACTATATTTGTTACGTCAACTATACCAATTTGCCCGCGGTAGAAGTGGCTGAGTTCTTCAATCTTAACTTGCGCTTGGAAAAATGTTGCAAAGCTAAAAGAAATACGTGTGATCGAGACTTTAAAATGTTGTACCTGTTTAGTAAAGAAAATGCGGAGTGGTTATCAAATCACTTTTTGGGTGAAGAGTCTGGAGATAGAAGAGGTGGTGCTACATATAATACAGACAAAATTAAAATACATGGGTTACCCTGGGGTTCAGGCAGGAGTAGGCGAAGATGATGTTGGTGCTCACCAAACTTCGCCTCTAACTTGTATATATTTTTTAATTTCATTGTGCCATAAATAAATAACAAAATTTGAAAATCGCTTTTTGAAAATTATTTATGTACTTGCCTAGCCATTTGTCAGTTTTTTATCCAGGTAGTCGCCTCTTTTTTTACGACTGTGAAGTCATGTAGATGAAAAAAAATCCATATCCTTTCTTATTTTATGTGAATGCCTTCCGTCCGATTAGACGAATATAATTGATTTTGGTTAGGTTTAGATTTACATACTTTTTGTGCATTGAAGGTTCTTGCGAATCCAATTTTTTTACTTTTCTGCAAACCCTATTTAAGATTGCGAAAAAAGTGTTGGTTTACCCCAAAAAAAGTTGGGATCTTGGAATTTTTTCAAATAATTTTCACGTTTTTCAGCGTGAAAAACACTAAATACGAGTTTTTAGACAAAAAATCCTGTGGGTATGTCGTCGGCCGCTTTTTCTTTTTAGCACGATACAGTCTCCGTAGTGCATAAAGTCACCAAATTTATGATTGAATATTGTTAAGAGCATTACATAGATGAACTTTATTGATTTTCAGCTCACCAGCACCAGTACAACGGTTGCTAAGGTTCCTGAAGTACCACGTTTTTGGTCATATTCAAGAAATTTCGGTTTGTTAGCAATACAGCCTTCGGTGTGTTTACATGTAACTAGTTTTATGAGTGGATACTGTTGACGGCATCACAGACGCTTTTGTTTTTCAGCTCATCAGCGCCAGTACAATGGGTCCTATAAATATAGAGATACTACATTTTTGGTCATTTTTGAGAAATTTCGGGTTGTTAGCACGATACATCCTCCGGAGGGTATACAAGTGAACAATTTTATGATTGGATATTGCTGAGAGCAGCATCACACGGATGAACTCTAATGATTTTCTGCTCACCAGAACCAGTGAAATGGCTCTTATCAATCCAGATATATCACATTTTTGGCCATTTTTGGAAAAATTTCGGTTTGTTAGCACGATACAGCCTCCGGAGTACATTATTGCGGAAAAGTTTGTCTTAATCTTTAAAACCGTTCATTTTCCAACTAAAATAAATTTTAAATAAGAAACATTTTAAAAACAAGCTTTTATTCAAATGCACTGAAAAGAATGAAATAAACTTTTCCTTTAAAATTTATTTTATTTTAGTACATTTAAATAAAAGCTTGTTTTTAAAATGTCTTTTACTTTTAATTTATTTTTTACTTTTTAGTTACCGCTCGACAAGTTTCTCAGTATGTTCATCTCATTCAACACACCATTGTTGCAATATCGTTTGCCGGTTAATATAGGGTTACAAACCAATGCTATTGACATCTATCTCGGCAAATAACACAAGTCAAAGTGAACCAATCGATGCAACACAATCGAACAATTCGACCTCAATGTCATAATAAAGGACTAAAAAAACCGAAGTACACCAAAATTGTAGACGAATTGGAGCAACGGACTATAACTCACATTCGTATTCTTGTGTGTGTGTGTGTGTGTGATTTGGTTTTCCTTGGCTGCGGATACTATGTCCATTCGCCAGCTTAACCCATTCGTATTCTTAGCAAGTCCTTCCATTTCATACCCATATTATCAGAAAGCATAAAAAAATTAGTGTTTTAAATGAAACTAACGGTTTCTGGTTAATTCCACAATATAATAAAAGTTATTGAAAATTAGAATTTTCAATAACTTTTATTATATTGTGGAATTAACCAGAAACCGTCAGTTTCATTTAAAACACTAATATTAGCAGATTCCACGAAGTAAGAGTCGAGACAGTTAATTTCAATAAAAAAATTAGTCCACTTTCTTTAGTCCGCCAACTTTGGTGATCCGCCATGTTTAATTTTTAATGACGTCACATACCTAATCATGGATTGGCATGCAAACTAAACGTATATACAGAATTTCAGCTCAATCGGTTGAAGATATCTGCTTCAAAACTTGCAAATTCGGTTGCAACATTGCAACCGAACAAACATACATTGCCAGTTACATTGTAGCATGATAAAAATACAATGCTTTTTTTGTATTATATTATGAGTAACTCACGGATGTACGTTAATTCAATTAAGCCACCCACTGAGTATGCGACTTTATACACATTTCTGTATAGTTGGTTGCATAACGGAATTAACTATGGGTTTTAAAATTATTTAAGCATATCCTGGAATAACGGGATGTAAATAATTAAATGGCTGTTTAGAGTAATATTTTTATTAATATTCTTCATGTGATTTAACCAATCCATGAGTATTTTATTATTTAATGTGGGGATTTTATTTGACTGCCATTGGTAACACTGTTTGCTGATGTCAATTGTAAAGTAAAGGGAAGCTGTTGAAAGCACTTGTCTGATACTTGTCGAACGATTAAGTCGGGGTATCGATGAGGACAAGTCGTAAGTATATAAAATGGTTTAATCCATATATTTTGGGAACTATAGCGGTGAAAAACCCTTGGTAACAAGGTAAGCTTTCATCTTGTATATATTTTCACGGCTATAACCCCCAATTTCTTTTTAGGGTTTTTTTCTATACTGCATAGTTTTTACAAGCAGTTTTTACAATATTTTTTTGCCAATTGATGGTTTGATAGTTTTTATGGGTGATGGTTATCAATGATAGGATGATCAAGAACAGATTTTAAGAAGCTTCAATTTCGGATGATTCTTGTATGGTATATATTCTCGTAGGGATAGCTGACAGACCAAAGTTCTCCGTCCAGGGTTGTTGAGATGTTTCGTACATCAGATTACGATTAACGTTATAGAGCGACAAGAGCTTCTAACGGCGTTTCCAGTTCAAAGGACGAAGCTGGACTTATGTTTGTTGGTGACGACTGCCGAATAATTTCATCGATTATTAACCGCATGGCTGAATCTTATTCCATAAGTCAGATGTTGCTTGTCAATTAAGCCAATTGACGTCTAATAGTTTGGACACTAACCGCAAGTAAAATTTAAAGTTTTATTTGTTTTTATCTGAACTTTGAGCACAATATTCATTTTATAACTTCATTTTTTTACGTTGAATCACACATTAACTTTTGTATTCTACTGTTTGGTAATTTCACATTTTATTAAGACGTCTATCAAATTCACAATTTTAACATTATATTCTTTCAATTCTTTAGAGTTGAAATATCAACTTAGTTATTGTATATCGCACTGAAATTATATTTCAGTTTAATCTTAATATATTAGAGATACTTTTCACCTACTTGTATGTATATGGTTAAATATTACTGTTGTAAAGCGGTAACTGGTATACCATTTACGGGTTGCTAAAGATTTAGTGTTTTGTATATTTTGATCTCAGTTAGTTGGTAACATTAGAAATTGTTAAACATTTTAAATTAACTAATCATTGATAACTGATTATCATTTCATAAATAGAGTTGATCACCTCATATTTTTGAGACAGGTTATTACAACATATGTTCAAGGTACCATCCATTTAATTAAACTGTTTCATTGGCAACAAACTGTTTTATTTGATTCACAAATGTAAAAGCAAAACGACATAAATAACATATTTGAAAGTTACAATAGCTAATTGTTTTCATTATTGGTTTCTTGGTTAATCAGTAAATTTCTTGAATGTCCTACTAATCAAGTGGCGCCTTAAAAAAATAATAAAGGACAAGCTTTCAAATATTCCTCACTAACTCATGACCTTATGCTCTCCGGCGAAAAGCCTTTGGTAATGTAACAACAACAAGGTAAGGTTACAACATACTAAAAACTTTGAAAAATACATAGTAGTGTTGGTATTTTATGATATGCCACAGAAATATTTGAAGCTCTGATTAACCGGCTCTAAGAATTAAAAGGTGCACGTTCTAAGTAAACTTGAGAACTTCAAAAAAATCTGATAGTGAAATGCAATATTTATGTTATCATTACAATGGTTAATTAACCATCAACTTCGGCAATAAATAGTCTGGAAAATTTAAATACAAAGTTTGAGTGTTCCTTTTAAATAAGGACTACAGCGAACCAAGATCAGTCTAAAACATGTATTCTCAATATATTGGTACATTTTTAGGGATCTCAGCCGCCCTTTCCCAGATTGCACAACTTTGTTCAAAGGACATATCCAACGGCTTCGCTTTTTTGGACATTTATTTATCCAACATGTCCAACAAACGTTTGTCGTTGCCTTTTCTATAGTGTGACGTAGTTTGCAACTTATTTGTGCACGGATTGTTTCTGATTCCATGATTAAATGGTTTGTTTTATTAAAATTTCTATGATCTCAACAAAATTATTTGTAAAAGTGGAGGTTTTTCCTATTTTTTAGTTTTTTGCATTAATTAAAAATAAATAGATAATTATTAATTAAATAATAATTAATTATTAATTAAATAATAATTTATTATTAATTAATCAAATACCCTGCTAGATGGGAAAATATAGATATCACGCACAATCCGGCAACAGCTGACAACAATAATGCTGTTTAGGGGCCATTTTTTATAGCAAAATGATGTTTAAGGACAAATACATCCAACATTTTAATTCATTCGTGTAACCATAGCGTTATTTTGCAGACACCCTCCACCCCCTGAATTCAAAAGCATTGTTGATGTACAAGCTAAAAAAATTTTTGTGCAAGGTTGTGCTAGGTGTCTTTTATTTGTGCTAACATTTTGGCGAAAAAAATCCAACCGGAGGGGGCTAGCGTTAACCTGGCCCCACCCGAATTCCAAAGCATTTTTATTGTAACATGTTGGTGTGCTAGCTATGAAAAATGGTGTGCTAGGTTGTGCTAGGTGTCCTTTATCTGTGCTTGCATTTTGGCCAAACAATTCTAACCGGGGGGGAGGGGGGTGGTGGCTAGCGTTCACCTGGCCCCTCCCGAATTCAAAAGCATTTTTATTGTAAGCTGTTGGTGTGCGAGGTTGTGTTAGTTGTCCTTTATCTGTGCTAGCATTTTGTCGAAAAAATTCTAACCGGGGGGGGGGGAGGGGGTGGCTAGCGTTCACCTGGCCCCACCCAAATTCAAAAGCATTTTTATTGTGAGCTGTTGGTGTGCTAGCTATAAAAATTGTTGTGCTAGGATGTTCTAGGTGCCCTTTATGTGTGCTAGCATTTTGGTAAAAAACCGGGGGGTGCCAGCTTGACGGACCTCTATTCTACGGTATTGGAAACATTTCTGTAGCACAAGTCTAAGTCCGTAAATCAGTAACTTATTCTTAAAAAACATGTGGTCTTGACCATGTTGCCATGTTTTTGGACTTTCCTGCGCGGAAAAGCGGAGGAATCCAGAAAAGTCGCAGGTGAAAAGTATGATAGACTCGTCGAAACGAAGCTCCTCGTGAACATGTGGTAATCAACTTTCAGAAGAGGCTTCTACAGTTAACTATAAATAGTTTATTTTGTTTTATTTGATATTTTCTTGACGGTTGTATATTCAGATCAGTGATTAAATAAATACGTTTATACTGTGTTCCAATTACTATTAGGTATTGTAGTGCCGACGTGTTAAATTAATTAAAAGTATAATTATGCTCAGGGTTATATAGACCAAATACGATACGGTTTTGTTTTGTATGTTAATAATCATTGTATGGTGATTTTTGGACGATTTCACCATTTTAAAAGGCTTACGTATTTGTGAACCAAATATATTCCTATTTATACATTTTTAGCTAAAACTAAAAGCTTGGTAATGTAGTGACAAAAAATAACCGAATACAAATGCAAAATAGAGTCTGTTTTTAAAAAATGTTAAATTGAATTCAAATTATACAGCGGTGTGAGGCCAGAATTCATGATTTTTACTGTTTCGACCCTTATTCTGTGGAATCTACTCATATTACTTTTTTAAATAATTCGCCAATATATAACCAGACTACATCTAGAACGCTTGCATCACTTTAATGTCTGTCCTGTCGTTTATAATTATTAAATATTGTTGATACTTGATACTAAAACATACAACATGTGTCGTTTTGGTAAAGTTTCGACTCAAAATAATACAAAATATAGAAAAATAAATTTCGCAATCCACAATCAATATGGAGACAATTTATGGAGTTTTATCTAGTCCCAAATTACAAATTGTCGGACATAATTCCGTTACAAGAATTAGAATTGGGCTTGGAATAAGAAAAAATGGAAACGAGAAGATTATAAAGAATATGCATTTAAATCAATTTAGAATTCAACTGCGAATATGAAGAAAAATATATCAGTGAGTACAACATTAAATTTGATCCTTCTACCGACATAACTTTAAAAGAAGCTCGTGATGCGAAAAATAGTAAACGGAATGAATTACAAGCTACTTCAGAGAAAATGAAAGTATGTTCTATTAGTGTTTTAAATGAAACTCACTGTTTCTAGCTAATTCCACAATATAATGAAAATTGTTGAAAAATCTAAAAAATTGACAATTGTTTCGATAAATCAGTAACAGAATAACAGAAGTTACATTTTATTTGATGCCTACCTGATGTTTAGTAGTTATTTTTGGCTAGACAAAGGAGTGACCTAACTGGTGGTTGACTTAATATATGTTAATAGAAAAAAGAAGAAGATGTGATATTACAAATATTGAAGCTTAGATATTATTAGCCCTATGGTGATAACCTGGATATCATTTTTCCAATTAATATCAGTATAACTGTGCAATGATATAGAAAACCAGGAAAACTATATCTGCTGATCTTTACAATTATCACTCAAGAAGACAGTTTATTAGTGGAGAACTCCCTAGATTTATCTGTTACGACTTCATATTGTGGGTTTCTTAAATGTCTTCTAATTTTCAATTCTTTCAAAATTTCTAATGATCTGATCCAAATAGACAGCATTACATTCTGGACATTTGAGTTTATATATACCTGATTTCTTCAATGGTGGTATTTTGTTTCTACATTTAACAATTTTGTACTTACGTTACTTTCTGTTTTAAAAGAAATTGTTGTATTCGTTGCTAAATATATTATCTTTGAAATATTGCAGGAAATATTTATAATAATATTTCAAAGATAATATCTTTAGCAACGAATACAACAATTTCTTTTAAAACAGAAAGTAACGTAAGTACAAAATTGTTAAATGTAGAAACAAAAATACCACCATTAAAGAAATCAGGTATCTATAAATTCAAATGTTCAGAATGTAATGCTGTCTATTTGGGTCAGACCATTAGAAATTTTGAAATCCGATACAGTGAACACTTACGAGCATACGTATTAAAACAACCAGATAAATCCAACTACGCAAAACATCTACTTGACACCAATCATTCCTTGACACCTAACACAAAACTAGAAGTGCTGCATATTTGTGAAAAGAAACAAGAAGATTTCCTTGAAGAATTGGAAATTAGAAGACATTTAAGAAACCCACAATATGAAGTTGTCAATGAACAGTTAAATCTAGGGAGTTCTCCACTAATAAAGTGTCTTCTTAAGTGATAATTGTAAAGATCAGCAGATATAGTTTTCTTGGTTTCCTATATCATTGCACAGTTATACTGATCTTAATTGGAAAAATGATATCCAGGATATCACCATAGGGCTAATAATATCTAAGCTTCAATATTTGTAATATCACATCTTCTTCTTTTTTCTATTAACATATATTAAGTCAACCACCAGTTAGGTCACTCCTTGGCCTAGCCAAAAATAACTACTAAACATCAGGTAGGCATCAAATAAAATGTAACTTCTGTTATTCTGGCGATGATATTTATTTATCGAAACAATTTTCAATTTTTTAGAATTTTCACCAATTTTCATTATATTGTGGAATTAGCTAGGAACAGTGAGTTTCATTTAAAACACTAATATGAGTAGATTCCACGAAGTAAGGGTCGGGAAAGTTAATTTAGTTCTATAGTATTGAAGAAGAAAGAGGTACTGAAAATGGCAAAATTGTGGAATATAGACGAACCAGAGGGATTACAAAAATAATTCTTTCACATCGCTTCTTATTTATAATTTTAAACAAGGAAAAATCAAGATGAAACTCCAACAGGGAGATTTGAATACTATTCAATATTTTCAAAAACGGCACAAGGTGGGTAGAAAAATTTGGCAGACTGCAAATGGATAACAAAAAATGGAATGGATAAAGCAGAGAACAACCGACAGAAACATGGAGAAATATTATTAACGATGACTTCAAAAATATGAAGAAAACCTGGTGAGAAATGGCAGCAATGGCTAGAAATAGAGAGATATGGAGATGCTTCGTGGGTGCCCTATGCTCCTTCACGGAGTAACAGGATGGCCAATATTAATAGTTTGTACGCTATATCGACAATAAAAAATTAACAGAAAAGTGTTAAATATACGGGTTGTCCCGTTTAAGAATCTCAAAACTGTACATTTGGCAACGTCTAAAATTTAAAGTGCCGTTGAATCCTAGTTCAATATCTTATGCAATAAGCTCTATCTTTCATTCGGCTTACACATTTTTTTCCATAAAAATATCCACGTGCTTTTGTAATCAACTGCGTTTCTAATTGCTAACTTCAAATTAGTCATAATTTTTTCATTATTTTTTTTGTACGCCACATAATTATCATTAATATTGCTTAACGAGTGACGACAATACCATGTTTTTCTTGAAACTGAATAATAAATTACTATTGACAAATGCAATGTAATCCTCCTTGACCAAAGACCATTTTCCAATACAATTACGACACGTTAATTACTAGAAATGTAATTTGGCTTATCAATAGATGTCTAAAAAAATTATGCATTTCATTAATTGTGTTACGGGGGTTATTTTATATTTCTAAAAGCGAAAAAAACATATGATACGAGGCTCCTATTTTTGTATTAAGAAAAAAACAAACAAATGAATTTTTTGCGAAGATATTTCTATTACTTTTTAAAATAACTACGTCAATTTTAAATACGAATGAAGTGCATGAGAAAATCCGTTGTTGGAAAGGAAGTCAGCCATCTTGATGACGTAGTGAAAACTGCGTGCGCAGACAAAAGTGACATTATGCGTCTAAGCACTTAGCCCGGTCAGAAGATTGTAACCTCTTAACTGTTCTGTACAAAGTTTTCTGAAGTTTTCTTGAATGGAACAAGGATGGCCTAGCGAAATACTATTATTCGGAACGGTAGTGGGCGATAAACAGTTAAAACGTATGCGAACGGCCCTTTTGAGTTTGATTAGAGAGCTAAGGGTCGTAGGCACATAAGATTGAAGTAACCAAACGGGTAGTAAATTATAGGGCGCCAGAAATTTTAATCTACAGAAAAAAATTCAAAAACTGCGATACGAGGGAAACAAGGTATTTTCAGTAATGTATCTGTGGAGATTAGGGAGGATTTCCCTGACAGTACACAGAATATATTTCGGCGCTAGTTTGACTGTGAACTGGTTGGCAGCGCTAGACAAAACTTGTTACGTCGCCACACCTTATCGCCTACCTTTTAAGATACGGGGCGCCTCCTTAAGTTATAACTTTTCGCACTGCGCTCGTATGCACGATGCACATTAGAAGTTACTTGCCTAAATACCTGAGTCACACCATCGATTTCGCCGGCATAAGTGTCGCGATCACCAGGTAAGATCTCAATATATTTTGCGGAATCGGGACTAGTTCCATAGTATTTTCCAGATGGTGGAGTGTTGTGAAAGTAACACCGAAATAATGGGATGGTGAATAAATTGATCCCAGACAAATATATATCACACAAGCCACCACCAACCGGCATTTAAATAGAACAAGATTAAAAACAAAAGTACACGATTATACCACACGACAAAAAGACCTATACTTATTGTTTTATACTTTATATAGGTTTAATAATTAAATTAAACAATCCTGACTAACAATTAACTTTATTAATTCTAAGTGTCAAGTGACAATCAGTTGTCGGCATTACAACCACTATTGCCAACCGTTATTACCAAATATCACTATACAACATCTTCCTCCTTAAGTAAGTTAATTGACACATAGTTAATACAATACAAAATCCTTAAACTTAGATGGTTTTTTGCAGACCCGCTTTTCGAGCGACTCTTGTTCAGGGCTCTGAACAACAGGCTCGTCACACTTATTTTTTAATTCTAAGTTATCATCAGCTAAAGTAGAATACAGTTTTTCTGTTTCATTACTATCACTATTACTACAATGACCTGTGCTATTAGGACTATTTTGAATTTGTTTATTAGTTATCGAAGGTTTTAAATGTAAGGTATTTCTTCTTAAAATATTATTATTTTCATTAGACACATAATAAGATCTGAGTGTTTCAGCTTCTGCAATTATTTTGCCTGGTACCCATACCTTGTCTTTGATAACAACATTTTGACCTGGACAAAAATCAACATTTCTATTAACTGCTGACTTATCAAACTGAGCTTTATACTTTAGCTGTGATTGTAAAAGTTTGTCCTTTACATTTTTTTGAATTTTAGGCTTCAATTTGCACAAAGAGGATGGAAGCTTTGTACGTAATAACCTACTCATTAATAGTTCACTTGGACTAGCGTTTAAACTAGGAATTGGTGTGCTACGATATTCTAATAATGATATGCTTAAATCTTTTCCCTCCTCCTTGTGTTTTTTAATCATTTGTTTAGCAATGTGAAAAGCTTTTTCTGCAAGTCCATTGCTTCGAGCATAATGGGGACTAGAAGTTATTATTTGGAAATTCCACTTCAATGCAAAATCTTTGAATTCCACTGACCCAAAAGGCATATTATCAGAATATATAATTTTAGGAATCCCATGATATGAAAATATATTTTTTAATTTAGATATTATTTCTTTAGCAGTTTTATACTTTAATTCAATTACTTCAATCCACTTAGAAAAACTGTCAATAACAACAAGATAATCTATACTCTGATATGTTAAAATATCTGTAGCAATGATTTCAAAAGGTAATTCAGGTACCTTGTGTAATAACAGTTTTTCTTTTTTGTTTGATGCACTAAATTTTTCACAGGTTTTACAACATGCAACCATATTATCAATATCTTTGTACATGCCAGGCCAATAAAGTATGTTTTTAGCTCGTAGTTTTGTTTTAGTCATCCCCATGTGTCCTTCATGTAACAGTTTCAGCATAGTTGATCTTAAAGATTGAGGTATAACTATTCTATTATTATAATAAATTATACCTTCATCTACAATAATTTCATTTTTAATTGTGTAAAACTTTTTCAAGTAACCTGTGAGTTTTTTCTGTTTTGGCCAACCTTTGATATGATATTCAGCGACTTTACTTAATAATGTGTCTGTTTCACTAGCTTTCCTTAGATCATAGAGTTCATTTAAATTATTATTATAACGATTAATACAATGTACTTGACCATTTATTAAACTTTCACTCTCACTATTTTCTTTAATAAAGTTCCTGGACAATAAATCTGCTATATATTGTGATTTTCCTGGTAAATACCGCAATTCAATGTCATATATTAATAATTTTAGTCTCATTTTTTGAAGACGTTGGGAAGGTATAAGTGAAATATCTTTATTCATTATAGAAATAAGTGGTTTATGATCATTAAAAGCAACAACTTTTCTACCATATATTAAGTAATGAAACTTACGACACGCAAATATTAAACTCAACATTTCTTTTTCAATTTGCGAATATGCTGTTTCTGTGTTTGACATACTCCTTGAAGCAAACGAAACAGGTCTTTTGTTTTGAATTAGGCAGCAGCCTAATCCGTCTTTTGATGCATCCGAGTAAATTTCTATATGTTTATTAACATCAAATTGATTTAATACCGGTGGCTTTGCAACTATTTCTTTAAGTTTGTTTAATGACTCCCTGTGTTTACTGGACCAAAACCATGCTGAATCTTTTTTAAGTAATTCTCTTAATGGACTACAAATTGTGGACATATTAGGTATATATTGTCTCAAATAGTTAAACATTCCTAACAATGACTGAAGCTCTTTTTTATTTTTAGGTTCTTTTAGGTTTAAAATTGATTTTGTGTGTTCTTCTGAGGGTATTACACCATTTTTATTGAATTTATGACCCAAAAACTCTATATTGGCCTGTTTGTACTGTAATTTTCTAAGATTAAATTTTATATTTATCTTTTTAGCTAAACTTACAACTTTTTTTAATAACATATCATGTAATTCCTCATTTTCAGTAGCGATGAGTAAGTCATCAAAATATATTACAATATTGTTAACATCAATTTTACCAAAGTATTTTTGAACCATATTAATGAATGCTTCGGGAGCACAAGACAATCCAAAAGGTAGCCTATTGAATTTATAAAACCCAAATGGTGTACTGAAGGTACAGAGATCTGATGATTCTTTATCAAGCTTAATTTGCCAAAACCCTTGTTTCAGGTCTAACAAGGTATAAAATTTTTTATTCAACAATTTTGGGCGAATGTCTTCAAACCGTGGTATCAAACAATAATCTCTTACAATTACTTTATTCAACTCATTGGGGTCCAGACAAATCCTTAATGATCCGTCTGGTTTCTCCACTAATACAACATTACTAGACCATTTCTTAGGCTCTGAAACTTTTGAAACTATACCGTTTTCAATCATTTTGTTTAACTCTTTTTCAAATTTATTCAAAAGTACTTGGGGTAGCCTTCTAGGCGGCCTTATTACTCCCTCTGCATTCACCTTGGTTTTTATTGTATAATATTCAGGAAATGCGCCTAACCCTTCAAATATCTCATTATTATTTTTTATAAATTCATTTTTGCTATTTATTTTTAATGTGTCTATTTTACTATTTGTTATTTTCACAAGAAGATTAAATTTTTTACATACCTGTAGTCCTAAAATAGGCATTACATTTTTATTTACTACAGCAAACTCTACATCACCTATACTATTATTTATTTTACAACTTAGTTTTATGTTACCTAGGGGCTTGATTTTTTCTCCTCCAAAGGCTTCTAACAGCCCTCTGGACTCTCTTAACAGCTGATCATTACCAACAATTTTCTTAAAAGTTTTGAACGGAAGGACATTGACTTGTGCACCAGTATCCAGCTTAAAATTAATTTTATGATTATTTATCTCTACATCCTGGGTCCAAATATCTTCTCTGCTGTGAGTGCAAACAGTATTTACTGTGTCGTTTAATGAATGAACTTGGAAGAGTTCAGTAATATCTTCAATGCTATCTTCTTCTTCAACATTAATTTCTTGTACATTTTTATTATTGTACATTTGATTTTTGGTACTTCTACAGCCCACTGCAAAATGATTAGCTTTTTTGCAGTTCTTACAATATTTACCATAAGCAGGGCATTCTCTGGGCCCATGTTTATAATTGCACTTTTTGCAATGATATTTTAGTTTCTCATTTCTGTCATCTTTTAATTCATCTATATGATTTTCAACATGAAGACTTTTTACTTGTTTTTTACTTATTTCTGCGGCTTGACAGGTTTTAATTGCATCATTTAATTTTAAGTCTGCCATTCTCAATAATCTCTCTTGCAGCTCTCTGGAGTTTACGCCTAAAACTATTTTGTCTCGAAGCATTTCATCTTCTTGTTCTTTGAATTCACATGTTTTTACTAAGGTTTTTATGTCTCTTAAGAACACTGCGAAGTCTTCATTTTCTTTCTGAATTCGTTGATGAAATATGAATCTCTCAAATATTACATTTCTTCTCGGATTTACATAATCATCAAAAGCTTTTATTATTATTTCTGGCTTTTTCTCATCCTCTTCATTTAAATTGAATGTATTAAAAAGATCTAGTCCTTCTTCGCCAAGGAAGTTTAATAGGATTGCAGCTTTTACTTCAGGGGTTTTGGAATTGTTGCCAGATGCCGTCATGTATATTTCATAGCTTTGTTTAAACTTTTTCCAATTGTTGGCAATATTTTCATCAACGATAAGATTTTTGGGGGGCTTAAACAGTTCCATGTCGTGTCTTCTTAATTGCACACGTGTTTTTTACTAGCCTAACCTCACTTATTTCTTAATATATTATTAATTTTCTTACTGGGGTTTGAGAATTTTCAATATTACTCTACACACTTCTAACTTGATTAAGCAGCGCCATGTTTTATACTTTATATAGGTTTAATAATTAAATTAAACAATCCTGACTAACAATTAACTTTATTAATTCTAAGTGTCAAGTGACAATCAGTTGTCGGCATTACAACCACTATTGCCAACCGTTATTACCAAATATCACTATACAACACTTATTACCACAAATGAATAAATCGATTTGACAAAGAAGCTATATCTACCTTGGACCTAAATTATACAACTTTCTACCTTCCGTCATCAAGGAACAACCCGCAATTAGCACATTCAAAGAAAAACTGAAAACGTTCGTTAGAACTCAAGAGAGAGGAACTTATTCATCGTATAATAGAAAACTATGCATGAAATTCAAAACATAGAGGTATATAATTGTGTAAATGTTTTAAAATTATAACGACGACTGAAGCATCAATCAAACTTAACAAGGCAATTTTAATTTTAGATGTTAAGTAATGTTTAAGATTTATATAAATACTTATATTTTAAATGTTAATGTTCTATGCCACGCACGAGGACTTGCCCTCTTGTGGTTTTTCTGAATTTTATTCATCAATGAGACTTTTATGTATGTATATATTTTATAATTGTGAATTTACATGGCGAGCAAATATTATATTATTATTATTATTATATCCCTTTCAAGTGTATTCCTAACATTCCTGCTGTTTACACTATGACCAAGTATTGGTGGTAGGCAGTCAGTCACTTGTATTTAATTTATGGTTTCTGGGAGGTCTGTTACTGATGAAAATTTCCTCCTTAGAAAAAAAGTTCCTGTTGAATGTCCAAACTCCTGTTTTCTCAAATCCATTCATAATGTTCTCTTTAGATAAAGCTGCAGTAAATGCTTTGTTCGCTAATCCAGCGATATTCTAAATCGTGATTGGTTTTCCAGGATTCATTGCCATATATTCTTCACAGACCTGATTATAGCTCGTCTTAAGAGGCCCATAGATTGAGACGTCTAATGGGTGAACCTGTGGCTACAGTGTAGGGGAAAGGTTAAGAGAGAAATACCACGTTGTTTAGCCTCTTCAATGACCTTGACATTTACATAGTTATCTAAAAGGAGAATGATCGGTTTATCTTTAGAACATCGAACATTGTTCTTGAAATGTTTCAAAACCAACAGTCATCCACCCAGAACGTGTGCTAATCCCAAACTTCCAGGAGGTGCATTATGAATCATGAAAGCTTAATACCTTTTCCTACATAGTGTTACTAACTGACCTCTTTCACCAGAGGTGATTTGACAGACTTGTTTCAGGCCACGTTGAGCAATGACTTTGGGGGGCTTGTGGACTGTCGTTAGTCCGGTTTCATCACAGTTATGTGTTGACATTATCGAAGAATTTCATCACATTCGTTTTGTTCAAACTTGTAGACCTCCCTAAACAGGGTTTCTGATCGATAAATTAGGGTATCACTTCATAATCCTACAATCCACTATCTTCCAGTAATTTTCTCCTCTCTTCATTTGTCAAGAATGTTTAAATTAGTAACACTTACATATTCATATGACATCCTTCTTGCTTGAGTTGTGGTTAGACCATAATGCATACGGGAGCATTTTTGCAAATAATTTGCCATCATTTGTTCTTGGGTCGTGGAGAAGATCATTCTAACCATTGTATTTTTGTTCAAGGGTATGTTTTCATTGAACATTGGTAGGACTTAAAGGAAGTACCTACCCATCACCGATTGGTGGTTTGGAATGAAGGTGTATAAACATTAGCAAACCGGCACATATAATTGTAAAAAATCAACAATAAGCTGACTATAGTGGAAATGTGCATTTTTCTTTAGTATAACAATGTTAACAGACATGAAAAGAAATTATGCTCTTAAATAGATGCCAGTACGAACAGCAAAAATAATTTACACTCTTAAATATACAGCAGTGTCAAAAAAATTAAAATAAGAAGAATTTACATTCTCAAACAATACTCAAGCTATTTTACGTCAGATGGCTTTTCAATTTATTCTCTATTCTGCCATTTTTGAGGTTCAAGGAGGAGCAGCTGTCCCCCCTGTTCCTCGCTAGTTATGCCCATGGATCTATGCATCTACTGTAACAGACGAATACACGTGCGACACGTTAGAAAGAGTACCTACTAATTAAAGTGAAAATAAAGTAGTTATATGAAACAATGGTATTTTTTTGTGTGAATAATATAACAATGTAATTGTAGCACAGTGTTCAAAAATTTGACAAGACTGTTGCATTATTGTTTGAAATCTTAAGAGCGAATGTATGTAAATATCTAGTAATAGAATTCAAATGCTCTAGAGTCAATTCAGTTTGATAACAATAATAACCAGTAAAATCTATTACTTTTTATTTCATAATATGTATCCTTGTATGTATCATCACCTCCGTTATATCGTCTCTCTAACTTGATACGTTTCACTTTTGTCATTGTGCAAATTTAGTTACAGAAACTTTAAAATATAAATCTTCGTTCCATTTAACATTATTTTGACTTTAAATGTATATTAGGAAATCCAGTGTCATCTACGAGTATTTTCGGAAATTATTTATCATTTCCTGCAACTATAAACAAACGTCGAAAGTATTTATTTTGTCCCCGTGGTGTTACTTCGAACGCACTACCCCTGATACATATCTTTGTAACGCGTCTATGCGTATGTTGATCTGTGGCGTATAACTATCGAAACGTTATTGGTCAATGAACGTTCTGACATATCGAGTGTATTCTGATTGGCTCGCTGCTTTGAACACGACGGTTTTAGTTTGTCTGTGAACATTCATTGTTCGTTGAGTATCTAATGGTGTAAGCGGTTGAAATTTTATATCACAGGTTCGGATGAAATAATTAAATATTTGGAAATGCCTGTGGATATGGTGTACACACTAGATGCAAATTGAGTGAATGAAAACGACGAATACTCAGTGTGTATTAGTTTATTACTTTCAGGCTAAGCGCTTTCGGCTGTTAAGCCATTATCAAAGCCGTCCTATGAAAAATTACAAAGATTGTGAAATTTTGAAAAACAATTTAAAAAAGGTTGAACTTACGTCATTTAAAAAAGTAGTTGTCAAAGCCATCAAGTTGATCAAAAACAATACTCAAGATAGAATCATCGTTATGATTGAGTCATTCGAATAAAAACATTAAAATATCCTATTGTAAGGGTGTAAAATTATAATTCACATGATGTAAATTCACTCAAAATTAAAAAAAAATTTAATTTTGAGTGAATTTACATCATGTGAATTATAATTTTACACCCTTACAATAGGATATTTTAATGTTTTTATTCGAATGACTCAATCATAACGATGATTCTATCTTGAGTATTGTTTTTGATCAACTTGATGGCTTTGACAACTACTTTTTTAAATGACGACGGCTTTGATAACGGCTTAACAGCCGAAAGCGCTTAGCCTGAAAGTAATAAACTAATACACACTGAGTATTCGTCGTTTTCATTCACTCAATTAAATATTTCACCTTATATTAAGGGATGACCGACTTGTGAAACATATTTCGCTGAAGATTTTTTTTCGAGTTATTGGAGATTATAGACCCGTGGGAATACCAATTTTTTGGGAACAGAGATTTCAACACGACAGATGTTTTTTTCATGGTGTAATTCCAGTCAGATGTTAATTTGCATACAAAAACTTGTGAGGGGAAAACATCAGTTAAGTAGGCCTTAATTACCACATCTAGGGTGATAACAGTGCTATATTAGTACCCGATCTGGCCAATTGTGTTCCCTTCCCTTCTCTTCTTTTTCTTTCTTTTCTCTTTGTTCTCTTTATTGGTTTTGGGTTTATGTTATTAATTTAAATAACCTCAACGTTGGATACTGTTAGGGGGAAAAGTTTGGATTTATACCGTGACTTGAAGAGTACGATATGGGTTCGTGAAGCTTTCTACAGGAGTAGGAGTTGGCAGCCACCGCTAGCAGTCGTCATATAACACATCGTGGATTTCACGCAAGTTTTACACTTTGATCTGTTTATGTAAAGTAGGTACATTTTGCCTACAATATCAGTCGGTGTATGTTGTAGATCATTGATTTGTCCGTTACTGTAAGCATCTTGTGATAGTCAGTTTATGACCATATTTATGTTGATCAAGTATTAACCACTATGATCAACATATAATATTAGATTATAGCTGTCATATCATTTATAATTTGCGAATGTGGATTGGTGATAACTACACCCATTGTAAGGTTATCTAAGCGTTACTGTGGCTATTCAGTTTAAATATTTTGAGTTATTCGAGTTGGTGGTAGTATGTGTATGAGCTCATATGACATTATTGCGCCATATTATATTTTAATATTTTCAAGTTTCATATTTATTTGCGTAAACGTTATTCTGTGCCATAGATACGTATGGTATACTGTATTGATTCAACCCTATAGTATATTCGAGACTCAAGTATACATTTGTTTTTATATCAGGTAATTGAGTACTCGTTTGAGAAATTTCATTTGTATGTAAATACTGGTTTGTACATATTTATACCCATCGAACAATCCAGGCTGTAACGTAGGATTTCAGTTGGAGGGAATTGTTGGATTTTACTTGAGAGGAATTATTGGATTTCACTTGGGGGGTTATATAGAATTTTACAAGGGGGTTTATAGGATTTTACTTGGGGGGAATTGTTGGATTTTACTAGGGGGGTTATATAGGATTTTAATAAAGGAATTTATAGGACTTTAAAGTGCCATTGGGTACTTGAGGGTACAGCCTGTCATAAATCTTCGTACAAATTGTGGTACTCAAGGACTGAGTTACTACTGTGGAAGGATACATTGGGTTTAAAGGTACGGGATATATATTTTTGCTAGGGATATTAGTATATATATTTGTAAATATATTTTTTTTGTATATCATTCAATCTAGGGGGGAATTTCACTTACCTATGAAAAATTGGGGTTAGGATTTATAAGATTTCAGGACGTATGGGGAAATTTTGTTTGATTTTTGTAATTTTATGATACACTAGTAGTTGTACTACCTTGACTTGTAAGGTTTTCTTGAAAAAAAAACTAAGTCATTTATTAAACTTAAACTTGGGTAAGTGACATCTGTCTTTTATTTCTCCACCCATTTGGTAGTCTTAGGGTGGGAAAACTTGTGTAGGTAGTGTAGGTAGTCAGGAGGCAAGATTGCCTGGCGACCTTTTACATTTTATTTAGTCTTCGAACAACGGTACCCCCCCCTCCGTCTCCGCAAGAGTTAGAGGCAACGCCTAAAGGCGCAAATATGCACCGAGTTTGAGGTTGAAGAATCTTAGGGTGAATAACGGTAGGTGGCAAACTTATCCGTGGTCTATCCCTTTTTCTACTTTCCGGTGGTAGATATACACTCTAGGATTTTCCGGAGCCATCTGTCGTCTATTTACGTGTTCAAATCCAGTCAGTTGCCACCTTTCATATTCTTCAGTATTTCTATTCCTATTCATCAACAAGTTTTAGTAAAAACGCTGTAAAGTTTTGAGGTCCATTTTAAATTACTAGATTAGCTTGGTCCACATCTTCAAATTTAATCCTACCCTTTTATTTAAAAATTTTAATCTGAGTGAGGGCAAACAATGTAATATTGATAGTACTTAGGTTGGGGAAACTTTGACTTCTATACCAATATAAATATATTGATACTAGCCTAGGTAGTTACTGAAAAAAGGTCAAAGACCAATACTTTATTTTTTCTTTATGTTAGCTACAAAAATTGAAAGAAAAAATATTCCCTCGTAGTTCAAATTGTAGGATACAAAAAGCACATTTGCTATACTACCTACGTCATTACGCAAACCTTGAACAAAAAAAAAATCAGTGAAACGAGTTCATTAATTACTGTAATTTTTATCAAAAGACGATTACTTGGTAATTAGTTATCAGCGAACAACATAAACGGTTTAGTGAAATGTATTAAAAAAGCCTTGGGATGTAACTGCAACACATTTGTCTATTACAAACATCTACAAAAACTGAAAAATAATATGTTAAATATCCTAGTAACTTCACTTTACTAATATGGGAGAGTCGTAAGGACTTTCTCTATATCTCTCTCTCTTTATATTTTCTCTTTCTTCCTCTCCATTGTATAAATACATATTCTGAAAATTTAAACCAAAAACAAAATAATAATTCAATTCGATCTTTTTATTTCGTCAACGGATGCAAAGCAACTAACAATTCATTATACCCTATCCCCTCAAATATACCAAAACTTCATAAACCTAACATAACTCTCCAACAAATTGTAGTACAAGTTACAAGTATTTAAACTCCTTTCACTCCACTGTGCATTTATTTGAAGAATATTTTATACAATAACTAGTTTGTACCTTCCATAAAGTCGATACCAGCCATTCTCTTAGTATGTTCCGCGAAACCCTAGTGTTCCGCGACACCTCAGTAGTGGTTCCGCAAGAATTCAAAAAAAAATCAAAACAACACCTCTCTCTGGTCGAACGTTTTGACGCGGGCTATCACTAGGCGCAGCCGAACTTAGTCGCCACCCACAACAGTACAATTTTACTATGCCGCCACCGCCGATATCTACTTGTCCGCGCTCACAAAGTCGAAATTGTTTACACCGCATTTTTATTTTTATTTCGGCTTTTTATTAATCAAAGGTGCCGACTAAAGTATTCTTGAGAATGTTCGGGATCGAAGTTAGGACTATAAAAGTGACGATCGCGCCTCAACACTCATCAGTCGATGATTAGCGTTCGGAGCGATAAGTACCTACCTACTTACAAGCTAACTAGCGAATTGCGAATTTTAAACGAAGTGTTTAGATATTGTTCTACTGCTGTATTCTGATTGTATCAGTTTTGTACATTTCTTCTTTGGACTAAACTCTTCTACGCAGTAATATTAATAATAAAGAAGAATGGAACGTTGGCTTAAAGGCGATAAACGTGTTGCAACAACATCTTCTAACGAAGCCGAATGTTCAAAACAGTACTCGCGGAGTATACAGCAATTACCGATCTAGACGATGATTCAACGACGTCATACTCCACGGTTTCAAAGGTGAAAATAAGGAAGTATGATGAATTATATATCAGTATCGGATTTGTTGATTTCAATGGTTCACCTCTCTGCATGTTATATAGTAAACTGTTTCCTAATAGTTCCATGGCACCTGCTAAGGTTGCGCCGACATTTGGAAACTGTACACCCTGAGTCTAAAGACAAGAATAAAGAATTTTTTGTACGTAAAAAAGAACAATTATGGAATTATGGAATGGTATCGGATTTTTGTTCGCTGCTGCTGCATATGATTGACGGCTGTTTCGGGGTAAATTGTTTGATGTTAACGAGTTCGAAGGTGAATTAGAGATATGATCTCCGTGCTCGTTGTTATCCATTAGTCGTCCGCCGCATTTATGATTTTAGTTTCCGGGTGGGTACGAACCTGTTCGCCTGCTGGACTTGTTCTGCTTATCGCTGTTATCAGTGTATACGGAATAATGGATGTGTACCGATTTACAATAAATGCTGGTTTACGTATTAAAGAAACTTTATCTACTTACAATTCACTTCGAAATTACTAGAGTTAGTTTGCACTGCACGATTGAGTAGTTAAAATATATTATTTATTTAAAGTAACACTATGATTGTCGAATTATTCAGAGCTGATATCACACTGAACTAGTTCGATTTTTGCCAGGGTTGGCACTTTCCTTTTGCTTTTAATTCTATCTTTTCTTCATATGAATATTTATAAACTCTCTTTGCATTAATTAAATTTGTAACGATGTTCCGGTGAACACCGCCCATGGTTCGAACCAATCCAGTTTTTGTCGACAGCTGATGGATATATAAACCGACCAACAATTTCAATGAGACAGTCCGGTCGTGGCATTGACTCGAAAGGACTTCTCCGCCAGTCCGGCGAGGTATTGACTCGTTAGACTCTACCCTTCCGTCGGCAAGGTATTGACTTGCCGAGCATCCTTCTTTCCATTTGGTAGGTTATTGACCTACCAAACGACCACCACCCGTGTGAGAGGTATTGACTCTCACATATTCCTGTACTTCCCGCGTCTAAGGTACTGACTTAGAGGTACTTCGTCTCGCCCGAGGTATTGACTCTGACAAGCATCCAGAACCCGTATCACCGCTTACACCCGTGTACCGAAGTTTCAGCGTTTGCATCGTCCAAACCACTATTCCGTAGGTATATCTCCCCGGTCGACGAGAAATAATTAGATACGCAACCTTATACGGGCCGATATAATAAATATTTAATTTTAGGCCAGGTATCGATCTTGTTGTACATATGTAAATAGCGTCTGTAAATATTTTTATAAGAATAAACTTATTTTATTTTGGAATCCTGTCTCTGACTGTACAACCCTACCCGGCAATCCGTAACCACCCCCTTACAGAGGTTTACAAGTGGCGCCCGAGCAGTAAAAAGATGAAATAAGAGCAGTCCATATTCCTCAAAATATATATACAGTACAGAAAACTACCAATAGAGTTAAAAAGAAAAAAAAAACAGAAATATTCCGGGCGATCCGAAACAGCCGGCGGACACAGACACAAAATGACAGACGACGAAGACACCTCAAACCAAGACGGATCAGGCAGAGTTGGGTGGATCTACAAATTAAGAATGGAAGAATTAACAACATAACTAGGAAAACCGAGGTAAACCAACGGAAGGCAATGTCGAGGAACTAAGAACAAAACTGGTGGATGAAATTAGATCAGCTAAGATGAAAACCATAGAACCACTCCCCGTAGGCCAGGCCGTTAACACAGACATGATGAAAGAAGACATATGCAAACAAATGGACGCAATCAGAAAATGGGGACTACATTACGACGGTTCTAGAGACCCCATAGATTTCCTAGAACGCATAGAAGAGCTCCAAACCGCATACGAAATGCAGGATAACGTCATGCTAAGAGCGCTACCAGAAACCATGGAGGGCAAAGCAATACTATGGTACCGCAACGACAAAAAGCATTGGGACAATTGGAAGGATTTTGTAAGAGATTTCACAAATTTCTTTTCGACGACAGATAATACACAGTTACTAGAAGCCCAGATACGCAACCGAATGCAAAGAGAAAATGAAAAAACCCAAGAATATATCATAGACATACAGACCGGCAGACGAACAGACCGACAGACAGGTATATACTTTTTTTTAGGAACGAGCAGATTAATTTTTATTTTTTAGGGGTACGGATAAGGTATCTATTCAGTGGGTGCTAAAAAAATTATTTGGTGCCAAACAATTTTTTCCCCGAGGAAGAATTCCTACTTTTTTGGTGTAAACGAAAACTTTCTCGTATATTAGATAGGGCTGGGCGCAAAAATTCTTGAAACAGAATCGAATATAAAGAAAAGAGGTTATATTAAAGTATTGGAATCTTTAATTGGAAGAGGATTTAATGTATTACTTCCTATGACACAACTAAAAACTGTACGGTAAAACTAATTTATTTTTAACTACCATAAATTATATATTTTGTAACCACCAAGGTAATCTGACTAATGATACAGAACTTGACGAGTAGGTACTCTTCATAGCACATGCCCATTTCCTTGTACAAATGTTGCAACTTTCAGTACTTTTTTTCGTATCTCAGTTTACTAGGCAAATTGAAGTTAGACATGCAAACTACGCGAATGCCGGAATTGTAAAATGGATTATATATTTCAGAATTTATATTTAATGCTATTCTAATATTACTTGAATAATTTTAAATCGATTACGGGATTACCACTACATAGGAAGTCGGTAATACTCATTTTAAAGTAACATGACTGGCGCCTGTACTTATTCTTCAATAAAAAAATTTCACATTCAGGTCGTAACTTATATACTTGTCAAACTTTTTTAAATTGCTTTCAAATGAGTGCTAGTTTATGTTGATGTCACATTAGCTGGTCCAGATCCAATTTTTTAATATTATTCTAATAACACATAAATGAAGTTTTCGTGGTACTTTCTAATCAACTGAACGTTCGATCTAAAGTAACTATTAGATTTGTTATAGGAAGAAGGCATTCACAAATAAAACAACTAAATAAAGTTAATATTAGCAGAGAGCTTCTTAATTGATTATTACGATACAGCATATGTCATAAGATTAAATCTTAATATTTGTATATTAGAGAATATTTGTTTATGCTTTTATCAACAGTTTTTGATAATGAAAGCATGCATTTATCGAACATAGACAAACCTCTTAGTTCTTCTTTTTGATTCTAACAGAAAGACACGTACCGTATTTTTTATGTACTTCAAAATTCTCAGCTAGCAGAATAAGAATTGTTTTAAAATATCGAAAGATGAGTTTATTTCGCTTTGAATTATTTAACTCTTTTCACAGGTGGGTTCAGTTCGTTCTAATATAAAAGTTTTTTATAATTGTTAAAGTATTCAATATTCTAAATATTGAATTCTGAATTCAATATTTAGATTATTTTGTTCTGTATTATCTCCTGTGAACGTATATTTTGACACTTACTATGAATAAATGACTTGTCTGTCACTAATGATCCACTAAATTTCACTGTCCAAATGAAAATTTCTATTCAATTAAATATGTTTAATTTCTATTCAATTAAATATGTTTAATTTCTATAAACAATTCTAATATGATTAAAATAATTTCCAATGAAAATAATTTTAACGATTATATACAATGACCCAAATCAACAAATTACAAATTTAGCTTTCCTTTTTAATACAAAGAATGAAATCGTATGTTTTACGAATAGATTAAAATTAAAACAACCTACAAACTAAATAAACGCCTAATATCTAATTTCAGGAGTTTGTAATTTTTTCAAAAAAATTCAAAATTTGAATTGTCACTCAACTCCTCGGTAAATGTCAAGTACCCGATTTTTTAAATAATTTCTTCCACTAGTTTAATTGTTCGATGAGTATACTTATATTTCGTTGTTATTTGAATTCAATTTTCAATTTCAATATTTAGATGCATCTAATTTTAATTTTGTTTCAAGGCCTGATGTTCAATGATAAAATAATCTATTTAATTAATTCTGGAGCGAACTCACCAGAAGTCTGGACGTAGAGTAGAAAAAACTGCGACCTCGTACAACTGCAAACACTAATTTAAGATTCAGGATCCTTCACCTTTTGTCGAATCACGAATGATTTTTCGAAAACACACGTACTGAATTTACTTTGAATATACCGAATAACGCATTATACTAATTAATTACACTGTTCAATTACTGTTATATAAAATTTTTGGAGAGATCTAACATGAGATGTTCCCCGTTCGGATTCTCAAACTCCACTCCCTTATTTTTTTCCAATAAATAACCACATTCCACTGTGGTTACAAACTTTCCTCTTTTTCGAAAAAAAAACTAAACTTGTTATTTTCTTACAGCAAAGACTTGTGATACTTTTATTACAACTTCTTGCCTATCATGACTTATATTTTCTCTAACATTTAAATATGTTTTTCAATTGTGACAGATAAATGTCATCGGAAACTAAATAATGTACCAAATCTTACATATACAGGGTTTTTCAACAATATTAATGTTATAGACAATACGGTTTGCCAAAAGGATTGCATAACAAAACAATTAAATGAAATTCTTTAAAATTTGAAATAAGAGAACTGTATTAATATATATATATATATATATATATATATATATATATATATATATATATATATATATATATTGAACCAGATATCATGGATATTAAGAGAATTACTTCTATAGGAATATGTTGCTAATATGAAAACATATGAAAAAAGTATAATTTAAGAAAACACAATTAAAAAGGAAACACTTTTCTTAATTAAAAGCATATCAAGTAAAGATATATTAAATAATTAGTCAATAACAATTTAATAAATAAAGAAATTACCTCAATAATAGTACAAAATTTAGAAATTGCCTAACAAATGTAATGGAGTAAATAAAGTTGCCTAACACGACGAATATCTTCTATAACGTAATCAGCTGTTCATCTAAAAAGAAACAATTATTAGAATAGTCAAGTCACAATAATTATAAATATAAGCAGTTACATTATAAAATAAATACAAATATTTAGTAGAATAGGGAGTATAGTTTCTCATAGATAAACTATTAAAAGCATAAATAGAAATGATATAGTGTCAGTAAAATGAACATAGAAACAATAAATAATAATTTATTAAAGGAGTTAGTATAGATAATTTAATACAAAGATTAGATAGAGATTTAAGTAACATAATTGCAACAGTAATAGACTGTTAATAACAATATTAGATATTGAAATATTTAAAAAGTATCTTTCTATGTATATAACCAATTGTTAATTTATTTGTATGATAAAAACTCAAAAGACTCTCTACAAGTGAATTAATAATGTGAAATAGTACATGTATGAACTTTTCGACTAAGTAAACAAAATTAAATAATTCAATTGCATAGGACAATATTTGATTGGTTATGAACAAAATGACAGATCAAATTTTCAATCAACAAGTAAAGAAACAAACTTTTGTAAATAGTGACCTGGAAAAAACAATATACTTGTTTGTTGAAAAAAGTTGAGAATCGGAAGGAAGCGTAAGGAGGTTGGAAGCTGGCGTCGAGATATGTGGACTTTGTGTGATAGTGTTCCCGAAAATTTCATGAAATTCCCGAAATAACTTGATAAAATTTAACAAATACTATTAAAAACAATCCTAATAATACTCACAGATAATCAGATCCAGTTTTTCTGCAAAAATCAGTTAAATTTCTCCAAATTTGGGTGCTGGAACTTCAGAGGAGTCTTCCTGGGGTCCAGAAGCGTTATCCCAATTCCTGAGCATCAGGTCAGTGTTCTTTTAAAATATTATTGGCCAATAATAAGAGAAACAACTCAAATAAGTGCCTCATTTCGTTAAATTGATAAACATTCACATTAATGATCGATCTAAAATAAAAAATAAAACGGACTTTATTTAGTTAATTAATAAAATAAATCATGAACATTATCAAAAAGGCCTAATATAAATAAATAAAAATACGTACGTTCGCCATTTTATCATCATAAGAATGATGCTTAAATTTATTTCCATGTAATATGTCCATTTCCATGTAATATGTCCATCTGTATATAAATCTTATAATATTTCCATGTATATATAAATCTTCTAATACTATTTCTTCCACAGCTTATTTGTAATATTTTTATGTATATTCTTCACATAAATTCTTTTATGTGTTGAACCATTTAAGTATTTCTTATTTGATATGATGTGCATCTAAAGATCACTGATGCTCTATCTTGCATTGTAAAAACTATGTTCATTTTACGCTTGAAGTCCGCATGACTGGATTTTGAGCATGCGCACAGTAGAAAATATAAAATCGATAATTTCTTTAGAGTTAACCATAGGCGTCTCAACGTATAATTATTAAATTGAAAATTTTTATTTTAAAATTAAATGTTGTTTAAAGTAAGGTGTTTCTTTTTATTTAAATAAAGGTAATACATATTTTAAATGCCAGGACTCAAAGAGTAGAGAGAGTTTCATGCTTCCGCATAAAATAACAATACATCACAAATATAATATAAAAATGATTAACTGAGCTAGCCACATCAAAACAAAATTTTCTACATATAAAAATAATAATTATCTAAACTTAATAATAAGTAAGTAAGTAAAAACAAATCAAATAAAGTTCAATATATATATATATATATATATATATATATATATATATATATTATAGTATATCTATATTCTTTAATAATATTTGCCCCACGTTTGGGTGACAAATTATAATATATCTAATGTGTTTTACTAATTATATTATATTTTATATATGAATATGAATTTATATGATGCTGAATTTAATTTGTAGCTGTCATCACAATTTGTGATAATAACTACACTATTGCGAAAATATCTTTACCTCTAAATATAACCTATAAAATTTTTAATGACAGCAGTTGTCAAATTAATATGCCCGGCTAAATAAATATTAAATTTTATATTATGAAAGATAAATCAATACAACACCAATCAACTCACTCTTTTCTCAGGGAGGGATCAAAGATTTCATCTAATAATTCAAATTTGTAAATTTCCAAATAATTTTCTAAATTACGTATCACACTATTCAAATCTACAGTAACTGTTTATCCAATACACTATAAGACAATTTAAATTATCTTATGACATATATGAATTTACTGTCAGGAGATTAACTAAATGTCACTTATTATACTAAATTTTCTATAGTATAAAAATTATCAAATATAATGAAAATGAATATGAAAAGAGAGTCAAAGAGATTTGGAATTCAAATTTATATAATATATTATCAAAATAACACTTACAAAAATTAAAACTCTTCAAAAATATCATAAACACATAAACAAAGATAGAATTTTCTATCAAACCTTAATATTAAAAACAATCTATATTAGAAATTTCCTATCTAAATAAATTTAACCGAAAATTCAAAATGTCTAAATTTATACTTGATATCTGTCAATGTAAAATACGTAAATTTTCTTGTAAATTGTCTGTTCCCAAAATTGTCTGCACTTGACGTAGAATTTTATATAAGTAACGTTACTATAATTTAATCATAAGATGCATCTATTTTCGAAATAATTTTGATCAAAGGCCTATTAATTCTCGAGAATAATATATAATATGGACTGGACTCACTAAACTGGATACTAGAAGATCTCGTACGTATTCTAAAAACGTATTTTTAGAATTTCCGGAACAAACGTTTCCAAATCAATAATTCAGAAAACGCGAAAAACACTTGCACTTTAGCGGTAATTCTTTGTGAATAGTACACGCACTGGCTTCACAAAAGGCAAGAAATGTTGAACTGATAACGATTATATAAATTCCCTAATATTCAAAATTAAATTTGAGACAACTCTTATTATGATGTTGTCTGATGGGGATTTCAAATTCAACTAACTAAAATGTTTCAATAAATAATTCTCTTCTCCTTTGGTTACCTAGCATTCTTTTTTTTTAAAAAATTACAAATTTACGTTTTTATATACCAAGAGAGATTTTCATTATTTTATTTATAAGTGCCATTTGCTAATAGGGACATCTGTATTCTGTTTTTTCAAATCGTTTTAAAATCTATCTGTCATTAAGTCTATTCTGCAGTAATGTCATATGAAATTGAAATGTCAAATTTTATTAGTATATTGAACCTTTCAAATTATTGATAATACAGTGTGTATTACTAGTATTACATCTAAATATTCATATTTTCTTTATTTCAATGTTTTCTATAGAATTTAGATAGAGGATATGTATTAATATATATATATATATATATATATATATATATATATATACATTTATAACATTATTCAATTGTAAAGTTAAAAAAAAATATAATTATACAGAATTTTTATTTAGTATAGTTATAATAAAGATATTCGCAGCTACAGGAAGCTAAAAGAATAAAATAGAGAATAATTTTGATTCATTGTGAGATCGTGTCAGAAATAATGGGATGAGATATAAAAAACAGAATGCATGAAAACAAGCCTTTAGAATTAAGTTAAGAAATTAGGAAACGGGGTTTGTTGAAAAGGGAGTCTAGTGACTTGACATTTTTTGAAGGATGAGATTTAATTGATTTTCGGAAAAAGAAAAAGGGATTTAAACCTATTTTAAGATTGTTGAAACGTTGAAATATTAATAGAATTGAATATATTCAGAGAATATAACGATGGACAAATTATTATAAAACATATATAAACGGAAATGAAATAATAATGGAATAATGGAAATTTCTTACATCAATAACATGAATAAAAATTGAAAACTATTATACAAATACAAACCATATTAAGAAGATTTCAAAACGAAGAAGAAAATAATTTTTTTTATCGATGCCTCATATTACATTTTTAAAGCACGCCTCAGCGTGTTTAAATCGAACTTTCAAACACGCGCGTTCTTTAAAGTCCCTATGATAACAACAACAACTTGAGAAACGTAAGTATCAATGACAATTTTTTTATTAGTTTTTAAATTGTATATTTTCATTGGGAATCAATGTCTTATTTAGTTTTTTCTGCAAAATTTATTTATATATTCATATATACATTGTATCCTTTTAAATATAAATAAAGAAAATTTTTGATTATTGATCTGACAGCAGTACCTCGTAACGTCAAATAAAAATAAATACTATTTAGGATGGACTTTCACGAAACTTGGCTGGGCATCGAGGACGGACTTCCATTTTTTTGTAGTAATTATATAATAATACTATTTTATGATTTCAAAGTGCACCAATAAAAAAAATAGCGTAAAGTATTCGTGGATAACTGGTCTTTCAAACACTTGCTCTATTTCGAGAACTCCGGCTGCGCCGTCGTGCTCGAAAAATCGCGCGTGTTTGAAAGACCTCTTTATCCACTTATACTTTAATATACTATAGAAAAGGTTTAGTTAATTTTGAAATTTTGAATTTATATACATTGAAAATTCTTCATATTTCAAGACATTGAATGTTATGTAAATTGTGTTATTAATATATTTTTTTATAAGGTGAATTTAGGATAAATATTATACTTCAAACAAAGATCTTTGTTGATGAATATAAGATAGAAAATCAAAAGTAAAAACGGTAAGAAATTTTGATATATTGTAAATTTATGAATGATTTGATAAGAAATATAAAAATTAAATAATTTTGATTACATTATAAAAATTTGGCATGAACTAGATAACAGAGACAGTGTTGCCAACTTTCATTGTATATTTATATTAATTGTAAAACGCATTGTTCTGACATGAGAACAAGTTATAAGAAGCCTTTAAATATGATAATTCAAGAGGTTGTAACAGATAAAGATAATTAATCCCATCTATTTGTTGAACATTTTATGGTAATGCTGGAAATTGTTCTAGTTTTCAGTTTGAATGCGGTTAAAACCTTTACTTTTTTCAGATTTGGCAACTTGAAATTTATCTCTGAACATCTGGAGTTTGAATGTATTAGTAAAAACAAATTTAGTATTCTTTACGTTTGCAAATGATAAACGAATTCTCTGTGTAAACACACAAAGTACCTACTATTTTTAAATAAAAGTAATATTCTGATAGGTAATAAATTAGAAAATAAAAATAAAACTTCTTAATTCTTCAATGATTTTAAATCAAATGGTTGAATCCACCCCCGTTTTGAGCTAGACAGTAACCGAGCCGGTTATAAAATTCTTGACGAACATGTATGGACATTTGAGGTGTTATTTCCATACAGGCGTGTAGAATTTGTTCCCTAAGTTCATTCAGAGTACTGGCTCTGTTTTCTTGGAATCCATAAATTCTCGATTTCACATAACCCCAGAAAAATAAATCGTTTTGGGTGCCAAATCTGGAGATATAGCAGGCCATCTAATGTTACCATTCGTCGAGATTATTCGATTGGGAAATTGTGTATTTAAAAAATGTATTGCTAGTCGATAATTATGTGATGCACAACCGTCATGTTGGTACCAAATATCATTGAGGTTGACACCTAATTGTATAAGGGCAGGAGTAATTTGATTTTCCAGCATGTTTTTGTCCGATTGAATTGCCGTCAATAAAAAATGGTCCAATTAAATGTTCACCTAATCTTCCAACCCAAACATTTAACTTTTGGGGATATTGAGTTCTACTATTGTAGTGTTTGTGTAGATTTGTCTTGGACCAATAGCGCATAACGGATGAATTGTGTGCACCGTGTATGGGAAAAGTCGATTCATCTGTGAACAAAATATTTTTCGAAAAGTTTGCGTCCAATTGTATTTTTTCCATAACTACTTCGCAAAACTCCATTCTACGAAATTGATCGTCTGGAAAAATTTCATGCCTCTTTTTCAGTTTAAAATTACGATAACCGTTCTACAAAATATTGTTACTCATTCGCAATCAAACGTGTAATGACGAGTGATGTACCCAGATGTACAAATAGACATCCTCAAGAGGCGCACGCGCGATTCGTATTCGTCTGGTATAATAATCTACGCTGGCTTTTGATTGTCTGTCTCACTATTGTCTTTCTCTAACACACTGGTAATGCCATGTGACCCTTATATTTTCCCGTTGACTATGAGAGAATTATCGTTTTACGTTGAAATTTAATGAAGAACGATTTCTCTTATAAATAAAAAGGAATATTTTGAGGCCACGCTTTCAACGTGTAGATTGAAAATGAAGAGAGGGGATAGATAAAAATAGAAAAATTACGGCTGTAGATTAAATCGTTTTATCAGCATCGTAGGAATTACAGGCGGTTTATTATTGAGATATTTTTGTAAATAGAATACAGCTATAATACAAATATTAGCATACGACTTATTTCGCATGTTATGATACCATGTTAAAGAAAATGGTGATACGCTTAATATACTTGAAAATTATTATGCTTATATTCCTTAATTGCACTCTCAATATCGACGAATGTCATTTTTTTAGCTTTTCGCCGTGATTTTTTAGTGGCATATTATATCATCCAGTATAATTCCACGAATTGTTAATGCTTATTGCCATTAGTTGAGAATGTTGTTTGATAGAACGGCTCTTTGAATAATATTAATATGTACCTTTTCTAAACTCTGGTAGTTGGGGAATCATTTTTTTTTCATAATATAGATACACTTATTTCAAATACCTACTAGGTAGGTTTAGATTATTACTTCTGAATTATTTCTTTGTAAATTAATCTGGCTGTTATAATGAAGGGATAAACGAAAGTAATGTTGATTTTTTAAATTGTTCATTGCATTAAGCTATCAGTTTGGTACAATCTTATTATTTCTCAATTAATAAACTGAAATGTCCACATTTCTAACCTTAACTTCTTTAATTGCGAACTTTTACATAATGACTTGTTGTTTATACATTTTGCTGTGGTAAACTGGCTAGTAATAGCCTGAATGCATTTCTTGTTTATTGAAAACTGGAAGTAAATGCCTACCAGATACATTGCACGTTTTCCACTTTATGATATTCTGTTACCGAAAAAGAATAATACACTGAATTTATATGTATTTGTCTCATTCTAACACATTGACGATAAAACATAAGTGCCCTCAGAATTTTCCTAACACTGTATTTATTATTATATAAACCATACAGTAAATATAATAAACACCTTTAATCTAATTGTGGTATGAGATTATGAACAATATTTATATTATAAAAGATATACCTCTTCTTTAAAGGCATACTACGGGTACCTATACGATTTTACGTGTACTGAGGCTTCGTCGGTGGTTTTGATACAATGTTTAACTTTTGAAGTGAACGTAAGAGGATCGCTGGGTTTTGAAAATAATTCTTTATATTAGTGTTTTTAAATGAAACTCAAGGTCTCTAGTTAATTCCACAATATAATACAAGTTATTGAAAATTCTAAAAAATTGACAATTGTTTCGATAAATCAATATCATCGATGATATTGATTTATCGAAACAATTGTCAATTTTTTAGAATTTTCAATAACTTGTATTATATTGTGGAATTAACTAGAGACCTTGAGTTTCATTTAAAAACACTAATATGAGCATATTCCACGAAGTAAGGGTCGAGACAGTCAATTTCATTCTTTATATTGTTTACATAACTTAATTATTTCCGTTTTTTCTCCCAGATTCATGTGTTCTGCTCTAATTAAGTTTTGGATTTGATTTTTATTTATTTCAAATTTATCCGGACTATTAAATGTTTCAAATGTATAACATTCGTAAAAATTAGGATTATAAGGGGTTGCACTTAAGGGTTCTAATAACGTTATAGCTAAACTTTTATTTGTTTAATTAATAAATTCTACTAGTGCTAAGCCATTATTGGATATGGTTAGCATCTAGAGTACATATATATCACCTTAAACTATCTTATCAATTAATATTTCTACGTTCGATACTATAACAGTGACTTGCTTTACGATTCATTCGCTAGGGCCAATTGATATTTGGAATTTAATATCGGATGGTTTTCTAAACTTAATTGGAATTACAGCCCTATCACTAACAAGACACTCGTTATTCAAATCTATGTTAAATTTCATGGAAATTAGATCGTTGATACCAATAATTCCATCAAAGAATTCATGAAAATCGTATAATATGAACCTTAACAAATGATCGCCGTTAAATTCTCGGAAAGCTGGTATGTCGACTTGAAACTGCACGTTTTTGGTTCCCGGAGAGGTTGAGAGTGATACATTTGAATTAAAAATGCAATTGGGATAGAGTTTTTCGGCAATGATAGGCTTTAAGATTGAATTAGTACTTCCACTGTCTATTAGCAGATTTAATGGGGGTTAAGAAATACTGATATAGTGAAAGGGATTATTAGAGGTAATGTTAAGTTTGATTAAGTTATGGGGTTTACTGAGGCCGTTATTTTGAAAATAATTGCTTCTAACATTATTGGATCTTTTACTATATGATGGGGATAGTCTTGAATTTGTAGAAACAGCCATTGGCTCAGGTTTTGGAAGACGATGCATAGGAGTTTGATTAGGTTTGAAAACAATATGGGGAGGTCCGAAAACTTCTGAATTAGTTGGGTGCTTTCGGGGTGGTAATTGTTGGGGTTGAACATTAATGGGTTGACGAGGCCACGAAGGGCTTTGAGATAAATACGCATTCAAATTAGGGTTTGAAAGATGAGAAGAATCTGACTGATGATAATTGGTTACCGTGGTGTTGATGAGTTCGGGAGCCGTAATTCTGATTTCTGAAATTATTTTGAATGAAAATAAAGCTTTTCGAAATTTTCAAATTCATTAACATAAGCGATGGCGTACTCCAGTGATGCTGGTTGCTTTAAATGCATGTTGTTCCGTAATGTACCGGTGCAGCCCGCGATGAAGGTATTTAACGCCGTATTGTCACAAAATTGCATATGTATAATTTTCTCGTTTTGATTAAGATTATTATCGTTACTAATTCTAATTCATTTTTATGCGGCCTGTTTCGCGTGAGCTCTTGCGTTAAACATTCTAAATTCCGTTTGTCCGAAAAACATTGCCTAAGCGCACCTTTTAACAGTTCCCAACTATTCAACTCTACTCTATTCCCGACCATTAATTCGGCTTTTCCGACAAGCTTACCCTGAATGTATTCAAGAATATGATCGCTCAAATCTTTATCATTATAATCCTTATACGTCGCGATTATGCTATCGCAAAGAGAAATAAATTTGTTGAGAGTATTAGTATCCCCATCATAAGGTTTGATATTTGAAATTTTTGACTTAAACAACTCCCAGTTAATAGGACGAAGCTCTAATTGACCGATTGGCATTTTAACTTTACTTTTATTACTTTGACTGCTGATATTCAAACTCTTAAGATATTCTACTATGGAATCAGTATCGATCATAAAGGTTTTAATTAATTACAATTAAAATTGTCTTAACAACTATCCTTCCCGAACTAATGAAAATAAGGAAAAGGCAAAAAGGAAACTTAGCACTTACCTCGATGGTTTTCTGGTTAGTTGTACCTTCCTCGAGTTTTTGTCCACCACGTATTAGTACCACAGAAAGGACTATTTCCACAGAAGGGATGATTTGCACTGGTTCCACTGAAGGGATGGGCTCCACTATTTTGAAAACACGTTAGGATAATACGCGTTATCCTACTGACTGCGCCAGATATGTATTTCCAAACAGAAATACTATTTTTAAAAAGATATTTTATTTAATTATTACAAAGAGAGATGTTATCTCGGAGTGGTTATACAAAAGCTGATTTACAAATATAAAGCAAGTAAAGAACTAAGATAACAAGTTTACATGAATTCTAACTAATGATATATGATATGGTGCAGGTGCAGTGAATTATGTTCTCGTAACTCCTTTATTCTTTTTAATGTTGGTTAAAAAATCTCTTAATGTGAAATAATTTCCTCATGTTGTGACATTGCTAAGAGTAATTAAATTTTTTCTGTAAGTATTGACAATAAGAAATTTATTTTCATATCTCTGAATCAAAATATCTAATGCAATTTTGAAGTTTGAGCCAATAACTTCTAAATTATCAATTAATTGTGAAGGTGCTCTTCTTAAAAATGATTTTGAATAGTTTAATTTTTGAACATCAGAAAGAGTTTTATCCTTAGAGTAATAATAAATATAGAGAGGGCTATTCATTCATAAACACGTTTATTTTTGCTGCCAAGAATTTTAAACGCCAGTAGTGAAATAATGAATTAATTACAACAAGTGGGGATAGTATTGTAGATACATGGCCTTGGTAATTTTGGCTGTTTTTCTGACAAACTTGGCACCGAAGAACCATGTTATTTCAAAAACATTAAATTACTCAACTTAAAAGTTTATTTTGTCACTAAAAGTCTTGAAAAACACATCAAAACGAGAGAACTAAATGTTTACTCTCTAATCGTAATGGCGCTCGTATAAATAAACCACGTTTTACATTATTTACTACAATACTACAGCGTATTCGAAATGATTGTCGATCACACTCTGACGATATTTGCATCTCTCTTTATATGGTAATTAAACAAGGACAAAACTACTAAATAGATTACTATTGACACATTAAACAGGTACTGAAATTTTGAGCAATGTTGCCACTTCTAGTTATAACCATAAATATATCTAATGATACAACAAATACTTGTTTAAAATTTATATAAGCATATGCCTTTATTAAATAAAATTAAAGATTTATTTTGATTAATTTTAAAAGCAGCGATTCAAATGCATAAATTAGTATGACTTTTTTTTTATTTGTAAAAATTTTTAAACCAATTTCCAATTAAACTTCTAATTTCATTTTTCCTGCAAGTAAAGAGACTCTGTAAATATGGCAAAGCAGTGGGAGTTCCCTCAAGTGAGCTTAGAATGTGACTCGATGTTTGGGGCACGAAAAAATCAAAACAAACGTATCTATTTTATTTGTTAATCTGAGGTTTTATCCATTGAAATTAAATTATTACATATTTCATAAAAACAAGGCCAGCTGGCAACAGCGCCATAAAACGATTGAATATCAAGTTCAGGTAATTTAACTGACTGAGATGGCTTTAGAACAGATACCTGAGTCGTATTTGGAGATTGAGATAGTAAATTTTGTTGAGCTTGACATTTTAAAAAATCAATCGTTTTGCATAAATAACTACTACAATCAAAATATTTTTCTAAGACAATGTCTCTATCTGGAGAATAAGAATCATCTAAAACTCCCAGCTTGTCTTGAATATCAGAATACTTGGTGAAGCAATCTGTTAAAAACTTTTCTCTTGTGGTATATTGTGAAATATCGAGTTTTACACCTTTATTTTTATTTATCCAGGTTTCTATTCGAGTAATATTTGATTTTTGAATTTTTCTAATTTTAACCAATTCGTCCACTTTATTTACATCAACCATGTTTTTACAAATGAGAAAATATAAGAGAAAAAATTATAATTTTATAAATATAAATCTGATGATAAGCTTGCAAAACTAGCGAAAGGTTCTATAAATATGAATCGGGTAACCTTTTAAGTCCGAGATCCAAGAAATTATACCACCATTTTTTCATAAAAAATTAAAACATGTTCAAAAACCATGAATGAGTCTATTTTCGAGTGAATCGTGTCAAGAATTTAGTGAAGAAACACAATTTTTGTCCTTTATTTGATAAACTTAAAAAAATAAATTGGAAGAATCTTATCGAAATCCTCTATTTACAGTTCTATTTACTTGCCGGGTAATGAAATATAACAAAGTCACCTTCTTCCGAAAGTTCTTCCGGGACTTCATTATACGCTCGTTAAATAATATACTAATATTTGGATATAGTAATTCACACACATACTATATTAACCTACAGACTGTCGTGTTTATTATTGGTAGAATAAAACCCAGTATTCATTGTAAACAATTGTTGCGCAGCGAATGTAAACTTTGCAGCCATACTTTCTGCCCACATGCCAGTCTGCGTTAAAATGTTTTGCTGCTCGTTGTCCGAGGAAGTGGTTGGTGCGAAAGTATCTGTTGTAAGGAGAAAACTTGATGAGTTATCAATGGCATATAAATCCTTTATTAACTTTATGAGAATATCAAAAAGTGATTTCGAACAACTTCTAGAGTTAATTGGTCCGTCAGAGCAACACATGTTTGTCAGCCAATTTCACCTCACACAAGATAGCTATAACATTACGGTCTCTAGCATCTGAAGATTCATATCTCTTTCCTACAAATTTCAATGGCTGATAACAAACCCATTTTTAGATTATATATCATCAATTTTGACGCTATCCGTAGTTTTTTTTGTCGAAATCTAAAGTTACAGCGCAGCTCAGTTTTATTATGTTAATTTCAATTAAGTTAAGTTAAAAATATTAACATGTAATTGAAGATAATTTTTATAAAACAATATTCAGTTCAGCAAGAGAAAAATATTTCAATATATCGTGTACTAATACTCTATCTCTACAGTACTAAATTCCTATATCCAGTTATGAATATTCCAAAAACTGAAGGTAAAAAATTCTTAATTTGCATTACATACATGTTTATGACTATTGGCTTCTTGAATTGTTTAAACACATATTTCCCACGCGTACTGGTCTTTTCCGATCAAGTAATTAGTAAGATATCGTTATTTCTGTATCACACAGGTTTATTTTCACGCATTACTGAGTGGTCATGGTTTTATCTAAACTTGACTTTTTTCTTCTCTTTTGTATTATGATTTCCCAAGGACATTCAGTATTATTGATTTCTTGTAGTTCATGAATGTTGTCATAAGCACATTAACCTCTGTTTGGAGAACGTTTTTAGGATTGCGTTTATATTAATGTTGTCATTGGAATGATCGCAACAATTTCTGCTAATGCATGTATACCTATCGATCTTATTACACTCGCACGTTGATTTGATTCCCAAGTTTTTCATTAAAACTATTACAAACTCTTTTGACATGTTACAGGAACTCTTATGAACTGAAAATCTCACGATTTGTAACAGTAACAAAAACTTTTTCTGCAAACCCTTCAGAGTTACTTAGACATCCCTCTATAAAACAAGTTTTTAACTTTTTCGAAACAATCATTTTCGAAAATAACACAGAGAAAACACGAGACCATAAAAACTGAAATCCAAATGATAAATTATGCTTATAACAAAAACCTGTAAGCTGTTATTGAAGTTGAAAGTATCTAGTATCGCGCAAATTTTCATATTGTTTTATATCTGATAATTAAATATGCAATAATTTAGTGAGATATGACATCAAATATATTGCAAGAGATTTAAAATTTATCATACGTCTGCTAAATTATATTGTTTTAAAAAATAACTTTTATTTCTGACCGGGATATTATAAGCTTATATCGTCATAGTTACGCAATCAATAAAGAGAGTCATAACTCCCTTGGGACATTATAGATTCAATAATTCCCTCTACCTTTCACAAGTAAAAATAAAATAAAAAATGCTTATATACATATATGTGTATATATTTATGAAATGTAAACTGAACCATATTTTATTTATGTGCGTCATTACAAATAATAAATGTACAATTTTGAAATGTTCCCTGAAAATTACTACCGCCACTGGAAACAATTTCTTCTTTTGTATGGCTGGAACTTCTGTTCACTACAGTCGAGGTACCTGCAGGGGGTGTGCATTTATACTTATTAAAAAAGATACGCGTTCTTCGCGCCATCTATATTTGTCACGAAGAACAAGTCACTTCGGTTGCGTTAGGCTGAATTCAAATTGGGGAAGAATTTCGGTCGCGTTCACTCTTGTTGGTTAATCTCTTTGACATCCAGATACAAATAATTGAGGTTAGGCATTTAAAGTTTGCCATTATCGTTGTTTGGTTATTAATTTATTTTATTTTATTGATTTAATTCAAAATGCCAGCCCCTCGAGAGCGTGTTGTTCCCAATTGTTTAAACCAACATCAAGATGCTCCAAGGTAGGTTATAAATATCATCAATGGTTAAAATGAGCAATTTATATTAATATTTTACAGATATTTTAATCCCGCGGACGAGCATATAAAAAATATTTAGTTGTAACGAATCAATATTCCCAGTTTATTTAACCAGCCAAGAAGCATTTTAAGGGGGAAAGTAGGTTCTAGTAATCATTTTTTAGATGTATGTAAAGAAGGGGGAAACCTAAAAAAATTTGCACTTCCAGTTTTAAATTTTGGCATTTTATTGTAATACTATTAGATTTAAACTACTATTTATATTGTTTTTGTAGATTTCATTGCTGGGGATAATTAGAAGAAAGTTGCTTTTCCTTTCCACTTAAACCACAAAATGTGCTTGCAACTCCTCCAAAAATAAAAAGTATGACATGAATTATAAAATCTGTTAGATATGTATGTGATACGATTTTTTGTAGAATTATGCTGTAAACTAAATTTGAACTAAGTTGTTGCAGCTTTTCCCCATTCTCAGAAATTATAAATCAATCGAATTTAAATTTTCCGCCATATCACACAATTTGAATTTACCACCATTTAAAAGCTAGAATCGACGACAGAACCCTTCTTTTAGTTTTTGGTGACAAATAAAGATGGCAGCACATCTGCAGAGGCATTTTTTGTCAGTGAGTTGCCCGTCTTACCTCTATTATTTGTCTGTGGGTACCTGCCTCTTCTAAAGGCAAAGTATACAACATACGCGCGGTTTTATTTCTCAATTCGATGCTGTCCTCCAGATAACCCTCCGCCACCATGGAACTTTTCCAACCTCCGTGTCTTTTTAAGTTAGTCATAGTTGCTCCTGCATTAACTAGAGCAGTAGCAGAAGTGCGACTAAGGCAATGTCCCGTATAGAAAGATGGATTTGGCCATCCTAAATACATTGCTATTTTGATGGGAATTTTCCCAAACATAATTTTTCCAATTGTCTGAGATGTACATTTATTTTGTCGGAAGCACAAAAAAATCGTTCAATACCTTAAGGACGCAAAGACATATAAGTCTTAATAAAGGCAAAGCAGAGAACTCTTTTTCATCCACAATTGTAAATTTCTTCGATACACCAGTTTTACTTTCAGGTACGTTCACTATCATAACAGAATCCCGACCCTCTATATCCGATATCTTCATATTCAAAAGTTCCTGACTTCTGCATCCTCCAAAATAACCCATAATCAAAACAACCTAAAACAAAAAAAGGAAATAAATACACACAAAAAGGAAAATAAGAAAAAAATTACCTTATGCAATAAATGTCATTAGGAGAGTTCTTTAGAAATATGATAACATCATTAGGAGATAAAACAGCAGACTTTTTCGGCTTATAACTCTTACTCTTCCGTTTCAAAAAAGTCTCTACTTCATTAAACGTGGCGATATCTTGTTTCTCATGTTTATACACCTTCGAATTTAGCATTGACCATTTAGTCCATAAAGAATTCGGATTATACGTTTCTGACTGCAACGAATAAACACAGTTACTACCAAATCTACCTAAAAGCATAGAATATTCCTTACCAATTCTAGAAAATATGTCAGTAATACAGTTTCAGTGGCATCTTTTGGCATAACATTATTCCGTGTCAGCCACTCCAGGTATTTATCGTATTCTTTTTGGTATACGGCTTCACTTTTCGATTGAATTTATGATTCTCTTGCTTTTTCAGCTAAATCTGCTCCATTATATTTGAGGTAGAAAACGCGTTTTTAACGCAAACACAGCTTGATAACAAAGTTCTGTTTATAAACAAGTAACAATTCAGTTTATAAACACGTAACTTAGCAACAACAAAACTCTTATAATCAATAGTACTTGATTCAAATATTCTGGGAAGGTAATAAATTGGTACATTTTTCCAAACAATATTTTATTGAAATCGGTCATAAATAAAATTATCTATGTACCATGGGAATTAATGAGCCTTAATAACCTGAGGCAATCGCTGTACCTCGGGCGGAACGCCCTCGGGACGCAAACTTTGCCATCATTAATTAAGGCCCTTATAATTCCCTTGGTACATAAATAATTATTATGGCAGTGTTGTACGCCATCTTGTGGTATTTGCCATAAATTACGTCACCCGTTCGAATATATTGAAATTCATATTATCAATTTTAGTTAGGTATAGTTTTTAGAAGTTTCTGATAAGATTTAAACGGAATGAAAAAATACGGTTTTTCTGAAAATGAATGTTGGACAATTTTACGCAATAATGAAAAATTGCTAAAACACCGGATTCTTCCACAAATAATGAAATCGAGCTTAAAGGAGTCCCATTGGTGTTAATGTAACCTTTGTCTTTTAAATGAGTGCCAAGTAAAGAAAAAGTAATGCTGCAGCTTATTTGATCGAAAAGTAGAATCATTTTTGTTTATCCTCATAATTATTGCCGGCCACTTTCTGTATAAACATGTCTTGTTAGCACGATACAGCCTCTGGAGTGTGTACAAGTCACCAATTTTATGATTGGTATTGTTCAAGGCATCTCACAGATGACCCTATTAATCTTCAGCTTACTAGTACCAGTAAAACGAGTCCTATACATCCAGATATACTACATTTTTGGAGAAACTTCTATGTGTTAGCACGAAATAGCTTCCGGCATGTATAAATGCGCAAATAGTATATTGTGCCACAAGTGGGGAAAGTTCAACTTTTCTCACAAGTGTGGAAGTTTGTGGCGCGAGTGTCACAAAGGCACGAGTGAGAAAAGTGGTTTTCGCACATGTTACAGACTATACTTTTTCTACAACTGCACAAATTTAAAGAATATAAGTAAATAGTTTCGTACAAAAGTCCACCACCCACCGAAAACGGCTGGGCATCGAGTAAACCTTGCTGAAATCGGCTGGGCATCTAGTATCCCCTACTGGATTCTCCATATAAATGTATGTAGTGTGGGCAAAGTGCCGTGAGAAATAATATTTCTCACAGTGTGAGCAATATATAGTTTTGAAATTAAGTACGCTATGGGTAATACGCTACTTTTCATAGCAGTTGTAGAAAAAGTTAGTTTTAATCTTTAATACCGTTTATTTAATTATTATTTTACAAATCTATATTCGTTTTTTATTCTTGTTTCAGGTGGTAGGAGTTCAACAATATCCAATAAGACCTCAAGTAGCAGATATTAACGAAAACATTCTCTCGACTGAAGTTATCTCAGAATCGATTTTAACCGATGATATTATTAAATCAACGGGGAGACAACTAGAAGATGTGCTCAACGATTTCCACATTTATTGTAATACTTTACATATTGGTAAGTAAAACAATTTTAACCGAAATCACACAACAATAGATATTAGACCAAATCGTAGTTATGCTCTAACAACTTTCATTTGAGTGTAACTCATGCACATATCACGTGAGAAAACTTGCTTGCATCACTGGGTATAGTTTCAAATTTACCAATGATACATTGCACAGCTAACTTGTAATTTATAAATCGTAGCTTTAAGAGTATACAAGCACTTGCAAATTTAAACAAACCAAATCTAAAACTCTATCCTCTGAAATTTACAGTTTCGACCTTTACTCTGTGAAATGTATTAATAGTACTTTTTTAAATGAAATTGTTTCTAAATAATTCCACAATATATTGAAAAAATGGTAAAAATTCTAAAAAACTGACAATTGTTTCGATAATACCATCATCGTAAGAAGTGAGACTTCATGTGATGCTTACCTGATGTTTAATAATTATTTTTGGCTACACCAAGAGGTGACCTACCTCGTGATTGACTGATATGTGAAGATATGATATAACAAACATTAAAGCTTAGATATTATTAGCCCTATGGGGACATCCTGGATATCTTTTTCCCAATTAAGATCAGTATAACTGTGCATTGATATAGAAAATCAGGAAAACTATCTGCTTAAGGTGATTGCATGTTCACATTGCCTTGACAACCATTGACGTTATGTGTTTAATTGTAATGTCACAGTTTTGCTAAATAAATCCTTTATCTTTCGATATCTAAGGGTTATTATTTTACGACAATTTATTTAGCAAAAATTGTATTCGTTACAACCTTCGTGATGGATAGTCGAATTTTGAAACCAGAAAAATTCAACGGATCGCCTGATTCGCCAACTTCCGCTAAGGAATGGAAATACTCCCTTCAAACACTCACAAGTTTCATTGAGGAATCCAAGATACCCGAAGAGAAGAAGCTCAAGGTATTGGTTAATTTTTTATCATTCGAAAATTACGAATTCATTTCCGAGAGTAAGACTTATACTGAGGCCTTTGACGTTCTTAAAGGGCAATATGCGCCCCAACCCGATGAACTCTTTGCTAGGCACTTATTAGCGAATCGAAGACAGCAGAATGGAGAGTCGGTTGACCAATACTTGCAGGCCCTCCGAGCAATAAGCAAAAACTGCAACTTCAAATCTGTAGATGCGCTGACGTACTGTAATGAGTATCTACGTGACGCATACATAAGCGGCCTTAACTCTCCGCTAATCCGACAACGCATTTTGGAAAACGTCACGCTGAATCTTGACCAAGTGGAAAAGAATCCGCCCAAAACTCGCAGTATCTTACAAAACAGCAACCTATATTTCCGATTCTAACTGTAATAGTTTGGAAACTCCTACATCTCTTCCAGCCTCTGACGGATTAGATAATTGTAAATCTACACTTAATTCAGCCTCTACTTTTCAGCAATCTCGACATGGAAAATGCTACTTTTGTGGTGGACCCAGACATCGTTCTAGACATGAATGTCCTGCTGTAGAAGCGATTTGCAAATCTTGTGATAAAAAGGGCCACTTCCAGAAGGTATGCCAATCCAGATCAAAGGGTACGTCGACATCTGCTTCTACGTTGCTAGCTACTATCACATCAGCCGCTTCTCCAGGAGGGCTCTCCAGAACACTCGTTTTTGGACGAGTAACTGATATCCCATCCAGCATCCTTGTAGACACTGGTAGTTCTGACAGCTTTGTTGACTACTCCTATGCCAACAGCAATAAATTCAAAATTCATCCTGAGAACCGAGAGGTGAAAATGACTTCCACTTTCCTCCAATCTAACATTAATGGGTACATTTTGGCAAACCTTCATCTTCAAAGCGAATCATACCCCAAAACTAAGCTTTTAGTAATATAGGGCATGACATTATGAAACTCCAGTCTTCAGTTCGACTCCAATTCGGTGGTTCCAAACCCCCTCTTTCTCTTTGTAACGTCTCTTGTGCCGAAGCTGAACCACCTCGACTATTTGAACACCTAGTTGACGGCTGCCGTCCCGTAGCTACTAAATCTCGCCGTTTTTCCGAAGCTGATGAAATATTCATTAAATCTGAAGTCGAGAAACTAGTTCGTGAAGGGATCATAGAGGAGAGTTCATCACCTTGGAGAGCTCAGGTTTTAATAACGAGAAATGAAAATCATAAGAAACGCTTAGTAATTGATTACTCTCAGACTATTAACAAATTCACTTTACTGGACGCCTACCCTTTACCAAATATTGAAAAGTTGGTCTCAACTATAGCAAATTACGATGTATTCAGCACGATTGACTTGAAGAATGCATACCATCAGATACCGATACTAGACGCGGAAAAACAGTATACGGCGTTTGAAGCCAATGGTACTCTTTCCAATTTCGTCGCATTCCTTTCGGGGTAACAAATGGAGTAGCCTGTTTCCAGAAGACCATTGACAATACTATAAGGAAAGAATGTCTTGATGGAGTATATGCATATCTTGATGACGTTACGATCGGTGGAAGGGGGCAAGATGATCACGATAGGAACCTTGAGTGATTTCTAAGTGCAGCAAAGAAACATAATTTAACATTGAACCTAGATAAATGCAGATTCTCTCAAAATACAATAACTCTCCTTGGGTATCAAATTCCTTACTATGCGTCCAGACCTAGATAGACTCAAACCATTACAGGAGCTGCCTTTTCCTTCTGATGCTTCAGACATGAAACGCGCACTAGGTTTGTTCTCTCATTACTCAAAATGGGTCCCAAAATATTCCGATAAGATAAGGAGTTTGGTTGGTTTCCCTATTCTACCGGACTCGCCTGTAGCTGGAAATTTTCAGCTAATTAAAGAAGACATAGCCAAGTCATTACTCACGACAATTCAAGATGATTTACCACTTACAGTTGAAACTGACGCATCGGGCATTGCTGTAGCGGCTACTCTTAGAATGGGCGCCCCGTTGCGTTTTTTTCAAAAACCTTATCCGATAACGAAAAACGCCATTCTGCTAGAGAGAGAGAGAGGTCTTAGCGATTGTTCTATCGTTGAGGAAGTGGCGTCATTTCCTACTATGTAGACACTTTCAGCTGCTCACGGACCAAGAAGTTCTGTCCTATATCTTCAATTCCCGACTTACAAGCAAAATAAAGAATGATAAGATTCACCGCTGGCGTCTTGAATTATCTCCCTACTCCTTCGACATTCAGTAAAGGCCTGGTGTTGAAAATCATTCAGCCGACGCTCTTTCACGCGTCTGTGGTTCCTTACACACTCAGGACAAACTTTATGAGCTCCATAAAGTACTGTGCCACCCTAGTATTACAAGAATGTACCACTGGGTTAAAAGCAAAAATTTACCTTACGAAATTAAAAAGATCAGCGCTGCATGCCCTACTTGCGCTGCTGTCAAACCATAGTTCTACAGAAATAACAACCAGCATCTGATTAAAGCAACATCTCCGTTTGAAAGACTTAATATTGACTTCGAGGGCCCTTTACCTTCTAACAGCCACAATCGGTATTTACTCAACATTGTCGATGAATACTCTCGTTCCCATTTCTCGGACCCTTGCAAGGACATGACTTCTGAAGCTATAATACGGTGCCTGAATGACCTATTTTCGATGTTTGGAATGCCTAGCTACATACATCATCCATATCGGGGAACTTCATTTATTTCAAAGGAAATGATTTCATTCTTCCATAAACGTGGCGTTGCTACCAGCATGACCACACCATATAACCCAGCGCCGGAAATGGTCTTGTTGAACGATACAACGGGATCATTTGGAAATCGATCAATGTTGCTCTGAAAACCAAAAACTTGCAGATTTGCTGTTGGGAAAGCGTTCTACCGGAAGCCTTGCACTCAATAAAATCGTTGCTGAACACTAGTACAGACTGTACTCCACACGAGAGGTTCTTCATTCATCCGAGACGATCCCCTAATGGCACGACTCTTCCAGTCTGGTTACTTCAACCTGGACCCGTCCTTGCCCGGCGAAACAACAGAACCAGTAAATATGACCCCATTGTAGATGAAGCCGAGTTGATCGAGGCCAATCCTCAATATGCCCATGTCCGATTCGATGACGGACGTGAGTCTACAGTCTCTCTCAAACAACTGGCCCCTAGTGGAGACTTGAATTTGGAACGCTCGGATCCAATAGACCTACCACCTTCTCCGCCCCTTGCACAGGTCTTTCAGCCACCTGTTCCTCTTTGTTTTTCTGCCCCTTTCTGTGGGCCTTCCAGGTCAGATATTCAAGATCCTCCAACCCCAGGTCAAGAAGGAACGCATGAAGATCGACCTAGAAGAAACAAAAGACCTCCAAAGCATCTTGAAAACTATGTCTCCAATGGACTCTTCTTCTGCGAGGTAGAATGAGGTGATTGGATGTTCACATTGCCTTAACAACCATTGACGTTATGTGTTTAATTGTAATGTCACAGTTTTGCTAATTAAAGCCTTTATCTTTCGATATCTAAGGGTTATTATTTTACGACACTGCTGATCTTTACAATTGAGGCGATGAATACGTAATCTGTGTTCTCCACATTCAAATCTATTATATGGAAAAGTGGTGTATGTGATAATTCTCTCATTGGTAGTGTAGATGGCAGCACAACCTTGACGGGCAAGGCGAACTAATGTTGAGGTAGTGGGAAGAATGGTTGTAAGTGCAACTTACACCACTTTTTTCCTTCCAACGCGTCCTTTTTGACGTTAGTGCAGTCTGTGATGCCCGTTTATTTCTGTCATGGAAAACATTGCCGAATGTAAAATTTATGATTCATTAAGTGAGCCCAGTTAATTCCAAAACTGGCAGCCTTCTGATCATGAAAATATTGCCGGTAAGTAAATTAAATTAATATTTTCACTAGAGGACCCGTGCTGCTCTGCAGCATAGGATATATTATGTATGAGAGGGTGTAATTATTAGATGAAATCGTTTCACAGTACTTTCTTCCAGATGATATTAGCTGTGCGTCGGGTGCAGTATTTGGAAAAAATTGAAAGTAAAGTTAATTGTGCACATAACTTTCCTCAAACTCAACGAATTTAGGCTCAAAAGAAAGGGCTTGATCCACCGAGTGTTCTTAGACTTGTGTCTACAGTCTACGTTAATTAGTTAATTAGAACTCTAGTTATAGAGGTTTGAGTGGAGGAAAATCTTGAAAAAATTGAATGTAAAGTTGGTTGTGCACGCATAACTTTCCCCAAACTCAACGAATTTAAGCAGTTAACAGGTCAAAAGAAAGAGCTTGATCCACTGAGTGTTCTAAGAGTGAAACAATCAAGATCCATTCATTAGAAGAGGAGCTATGAGAACTCAAATTGCTTGAGTGAATGTGTCCCATAAGAAATGTACAGTGAACAATCGCGTTTGAGTATAACTTGAGTAAGGTGGGAGTTGAGTAAATTTCAATGATTGATGACATATCTGTGCCTAAATACCTTTAATTTAAAAAAAATGAAGGAAATCGGCAGTAAAGAACGGCCTGACTTCAGTTTTCATACATTTTTTTAATATATAAGATTCCCCATAACTATAACCTCGCCTCACAAAGTTTAGTTAAATTCGCAGAATGGCAATATTTTTTATTCAGTACCATAATTCTAAGAATAACAACTTCAGACAGCTAACTGTATTCAGCACTTCGCAAATTTACTTTTTTACTTAGCACCTATGTTATTGACCTATTTATTTTCACGTCAGAAAGTGATATCGAAGATGAAGGGCCTATTGGTGATGCTGAAGAAGATGAAGGGCCCATTGGTAATGTCACTCTAGTTTGTTCAGTAAGTGCGTCCGGACAATGCGTGTCGCCGATGTTCATATTTCCGAGGGCGCGTATGGTGCATACATTGAAGAGAGGTTGTTCCAAAAATGGATGGATCAACGAAGATTTATTTTTTGAGTGGATCGTACATTTCAATCAGTTTGTTAAGGCAACAACCGATGATCCGGTGTTGCTTGTGCTGATCAATCACTAAATATATATGAATATTGCAGAGCTAATGGAATTGTTATGGTATCAATTCCTCCGCATACATCACATAAACTTCAACCACTCGACTTAACTTTCTTCGGACCTCTCAAAGCGGCTTTTAATCGGAAATGTGATTTATATCTTAAAGATCGTGCTTACGAAAAAATTGCGCATTATCAACTAGCGGGTCTTTTTAATAAAGCATATCTAAAAGCAGTTTCAATGTAAAAAGGAATTTCTGGATTCAGGGCTACTGGAATATGGCCCCTGGGCTGTGATAAATTGTCAGATGATTACTTTTTTACAATATATCACACAGACGTTACTAATCTTCAAATCCCAATTGACTCAAGTGAAACTGTTTCATGAAATGTATCGATCGAACCAAGAAAATATAGAACAACCTGGAACTCAAGAAAATATAGAACAACCTGATTTCGAAACAGAATAATACAGTAAGGAAAGTTCATTTTAATATCAAGCAACCACCCAGTACCTCTAAGCAAGCTTAAATGAAATCACTCCACCTCAAACCGAAAGAAACCCTACTTAGATCTTAAAAGAAAACTCATCTCGCAATGAGTCACTAAATCTTATAGAACAAATAGCGCCGCTGCCAGTAATGACTGAGAAAAAAACTGCAACCAAATCCCACAAAAAACAACATTCGGAGATTTTTACTTCCACTCCATTGAAAAAATTACTTGAAGCTAAACAAGAAAAAAAGAAAAAGAGAAAAGAAGAAACTTACAGAAGACAAAAATAGAAATAGAAAGATTGTTAATAAGGCAGCAAATGAAAAAACACTGTCACGAAAAACATCTTGTGTGAGAAAAATAGTAGACGATTCTGAAAGCTATGACTAAAGCCAGTTGTGCGATGATGATGAATTAGACGATGTAGACCCTCGAAATAATGACGTTTGCTTGATTTGTGGAGTATTTGATCAACATCGTGAATTATGGTACCGTTGTACTTTATGTTCAGATTGATCACATTCTGAGTGTAGTGGTTGGATACAATTGCTTTATGTGTATTGCAGCAGCATGAAAATGGAATTTAAAAATATAACGAGCCATATTTTACTCTTTTTTGGTACAATGAAAATTTGTTAAGAACTTTTTTAATTTTTCAATTTTGTTAAGAAATTTAGATTGTTTTTTTTGTATATGTAGTATATGGAACAATAAAACAATTACAAATTTAATAAGTTTGGCTTTTTATAGTTCTTTTTATTAATTAGGCATATTAGACACACGTACGCGGTATTACACAGAGCATGCGCGGCATTACCCTTTATACGGGGAAATACCGCGCTTTACTACTATCTCATAAATTTATTTGTCAATTCAAAAATATTATTAATAATAAGGTTTTGGTTAATTACTTAAGTTACTAACATAAATCAGTCTACTTGAGGGGAAAATGAAATTTATTTATTGAGTATTAATCAAATTGTGGCCATTTCTTCTTAGGCGCGCGGTATTCCCCCAACTTCCCCTACAACATATTTATGATAAGAAACATGAACTGGATTTTCTTGAAGAGTTAGAAATTAGAAGACACTTAAGGGACCCACAATATGAAGACGTCAATGGACAGATAAATCTAGGGAGTTCTTGACTTTTAAACTGTCTTTTTAAGTGATAATTGTAAAGAGCAGCAGATATAGTTTTCCTGGTTTTCTATATCATTGCACAGTTATACTGATCGTAATTGGGAAAAGGATATCCATACGGCTAGTAATATCTAAGCTTTAATACTTGTCTTCTTCTTTTTTCTATTCATATATATTAAATCAATCACAAGCTAGGTCACTTTTTGATCTAGCCTAAAATAATTATTAAATATTAGGCAGGCATCACATGAAATGTATCTTCTGTCATTCTGATGATGATATTAATATGGAATTTTTTAGAATTTTTACAATTTATTCATTATATTCTGGAATTATTTAGAAACAGTTAGTTTCATTTAAAAAAGTAATATGGGTTGATTCTACAGAGTAAGGGTCGAAACAGTTAATTTCACTCCATCTTCTATCCACACGTTTGCATTTGTCACGGTTTGGTGGCGAAGATGCGATATTAACTCATATTTCATTGTAGAAAGAGAGCGAGAGCAAATTAATAATCTTAAATCCAGCCCAAACATGCCAATAGATTACAAACCAACAAAACCGCATGAGAAGTTTTTTGATGTAACAAAATTTCATCCCGTATGCCAGTACTCTACATGCATGTAAAAAAATATATAAAATAAGTTTATAGTATAAACAAATGTATAATTGCTAAGGTTATTTTAGTTCTAAGAGCTCGTTTCTTATCGACAAGGATAATAGCAATTCAGTGGTTTGGAATGGATTGCGAAGGGTTTATAGACGGATAAGAAGGTTTGGACTTTTATGCCGACCTCACTTAACTGGTGCCATGAACGACTAGTGTGCAATCAGGAATATAATACTATCGTCTTCAGTGATGAATTCCGGCTCTGCCTAGACATGCATGATGGTCGAGCGAGGGTGAGACGGAGACGAGGCGAACGTTGTAACCTTATTCATATTGAGGTTGTTTAATTGTTACAATTTTAATTTATGAATCAACCAAGATTAACATAACTTTAAACTGAAGTTTAACGCTTCCTCGAGTCTTAAGCACATGACCTCGGTCTACTGTTATTACAACGATTCAAATGTCCGACGCGTGCGCACTAGTTCAGTTCGAAGAAAATGATTAGAAGATTCATTTGTGACACTGCTACTCACAAATTCCATCAAAGAGCGTGCTTTGTAGCGATAGCTCACAATTCTAACTTTATGCTTCACCTTAAAAACAGTTTTTCTATGCATTCATGTCCACCAACTAATTGAAAACTTTATATTTATTACGACATATTTGTTTATTTATTAACTAATTTTTTCTTTAATTTTAGATCCACACAGTTCTGGATTTCGGATAGTGACAGACGGACAATTACCTTTACGACAATGCCTTCATCCAGAAGCATGTCGAAAAGATATAGATCTGCCGACATATTATAGCACATTCCATGACCTTAGGAAAGAAGTAGCAAAATGTGTGGGAAGAATCGAAGATATACCCCAAACAGTTACTTCCATGTTAGAATGTATCCTTTTTATAAACAAAATAGATCAAAACGTAGTGAAATAGTATATTGTTCAACGAGTAACGAAAGTAGCATTTTCTGCAAACGAGAGAACAGTTGAACAGTTGCAGAAAATGCTTTTCGACGAGTAAACACTATACTTCTTGTATAACCATGGCTTAGAGATGTACAAGAAGATTGAAAGTGTTGAATTATCTTTAAAGTGAGCTCGACGAAATCTGTGATTTTTACCAAGCTTGTTTTGGCGTCTACCTTTTTATTATAATTGAACTTTTCGAAACTTTTACCATATACATACCGTATAAAATCCTAAAAATGAAATCTAAGACTGCAACAATTATTTTATTTTATTATTAGTTTACAAACTTTGAATAACTCAATACTAAAAAAATATTTTGTGTATTTTAAGATTTATTTTTGATTCACATATTAGAACAGTTATTTAAATTTGTCGGACTGTCAGAAATTTTATATCTGATATTTCTAACGTTCTGGGATATTCTATCACTGGTGTCAGAACTGGCGTTTTCGATTGGAGTAAAATGTGACGATTTTTAACTGGTTATAGAAAAAAATATTGAAAGCAATTTAAAGATGTTTTATTAATTTGAACGTCTCAATAATATAACAAATAATACTTTTATATTGTACAAAGAACTCGTGGCTCAAACACATTGACATGAAAGAATTATCAACGATGTGTGATGTTTACAATGTGTTAAAGTCAAATACGAGAAACTTATTTATTATGAATTTTACTTATAACTTCATACCCTTTTGAGGGCGTTGCGCTGCGTTTGACGTAGGACTTTTTCCAAAATTGTCTCTTATAGACTTGTACTCTAATTTCTTTAGGTACTCCCTTGTATACTAGGAACGTCGTTTTTATATTGTAGAAGAGTTTTCCGGTATTGGTAGTTCTCGCTGTGATTTCGTTATCTATTTTCTCATCTTCTGACATCATTGTACCTAGATACTTGAATTTTCCTGTCCTAATTATCTATTTCTTATTTGGATCGTATGGGTTTTTCCTTATGTGTTCATAGTCATTGTTTTGGTCTTCTCTATGTTTATAGGTACATATATGTAATTATGTTATATTTTTTGAGCACTTGTTGAAATTTTTAAGATTTTCATTCATTTCCTGCGAATAATACCAAGTCATCTGCGTAACATATTTCTATTATTTTTACCATCTCTATCCCTCATTAACCCACTTCATAGCTTTTTATACTGTTTCTTACTTCTTTTATAACTTTTTCTAATATTAATGAATTTAGCGGTGGATTTCGTATATAAACAACTCTGTCTCAATCCGTTACTAGTTTCAAACATTTTTGATACTTTGTATCCCGTTCGAACGTAATTTCTGGTTTACACAGGCTCATAATATTTATGATTTGGTTTTGGCTTACCCCTCTTTCCTCTGGGATTATCCATAATCTGTTCTTTTTATTGTTTCGTAGGCTCTTTTTACTGAGCTTTTGTTTTTGATTATATTTCTAGCTGAACTTCGTCGACTGGCGTAGACATTCAACTAGATAAATAATCTTAATTTGACAAAATTAATGTCGAAATGAATGAGTTATTATGCACAAATTTACAAGAATGATACAAAGTTATGAATGTGGAACTTCGGTGGTATGGAAACTAAGAAACGATGTGTTAGACTTAGTATCTCTGACTGTTTGACTTTGAGTGAAGTTACTTCGATATGTAACGACGACTCGATGAACTCGATTGAGCGTTGAACTGAGTTATGAACTAACTTGAGTATTGAACTGATTTCGTTGTGAAATAACTTGAGTATTGAACTGATTTCGTTATTAAGTGTTGAACTCGCTTCGATGAGTAGTAAACTGATTTCGTTATTGAGTGTTGAACTCGCTTCGATAAGTATTAAAAACTGATTTCTTCACGTTTAAGACGCGTTAAATAGAAATCTGCAAGGGGCGTGTTTACACGTGGATTGGGTTGACCAAAAGGAAATAAACATTTCCTATCGGCCAGTATCATTTTACTCGTCGGGAACATCGACAAGAATCAACAATGGACGCCTGCAATAGATATTTCAATTTCTATTGAATACTCCAATAGCAAGACCGTCCTATTGTAATCCTCTTACTCAGAAAGGTTATTCAAACGTTTCTTACAAACTTCCGACCATCGACCATAAAAATTCACGCACAAAGTGACAAATCTTTAACTATAGGATTTCAAACACAATGCGACAATATATCTCTCACGACTTTCAAAATGTGTTATTTCAATGCTCCAACAAAACTACTTACAATTATTATTGCAAAACGTGAAATTTTAAAGGTATTTAACAAAAGCTGCGAATAAAGTGTAACTACCCTTTGAATTTACAACAATACAAAAGATCTTATCAATTCTTTAACACATTTTTACATTTTCCAATCTTGAACAGCTTTCTTGATAAAACGGCGTTTGGCTGGACCCAGCTGTGAATATTGGAAGTGATTAAACAGCCAGTAGCTTTTTGCAATGCTATAGCAGCAACGACATTATTTGTTGTTGGTTCCAATCTTAGTTATTCAGCAAATAATCTAGCCGTATACCTTCGACCTATAAATTTAAATCGATTAAACTGTCAAAATGTCTTTTGCATGATTTCGCTTTTTGCCAAATAGTTACATGCACAATAAATTGACGAAAACTCTAGACCGCTTCGTGGTCTCGGGTTTTTGTCAATTTAGTATGCATTCAACTAATTTTCAACCATAATCAAGCTCAAAATATTTCGACAATTTAATCGATTAAATTCAAAGATCTCGCGATATAACCTATGAATATTGCGTCTTGGAATCCTATATTGTGCCTGAAACCAAAATTGCGTGTCTTCCAGGGTTAGTTCAATTTTTTTCCAAGCAATTTTTCTAAGATTCTGGTAAATATTTTAGCCGCATTACTTAATATTGTAATGGCTATGTAATTATTACACTCTTGACTGCTTCCTTTTTTATATATAGGTGATAATCCTATTTACCAATCTGTTGGGGCTATTCCTCTTTTCGTTATTTCTTTCATTAAACTCTGCAGATATATTAGAGCCTTATCTAGTAGTGCTTCCAGCATTTCGTGAATCAGCTTATCGTGACCTGGGGCTCTAATCTTTCTGCTCTTTTTACTGCTTCTTTTATTTCTTCTAGTGAAATTTCTTCTTCCTGTTTTACTTCAGTTTTCACCATAGAAATGAATGGGTCCTCCGTAAGGATGAACTTTTAAGAGCAGACATCTGTTGGTACACCGATGGTTCAAAGACACCCTCAGGTTCTGGTGCGGGTGCATACGGGCACAGACCTAGGACAGAAATTTCAGTCTCTCTAGGATCTTGTATGTATGTATGTGTAACTGTAATAATCTCGAAACTTAGAATCGTTAGGGAGGTGTGGTTTTCGATGAACAATTTCTTGTTATATAAAGTTTTTTCAATATATATATATATATATATATATATATATATATATATATTCAATTTGTGAAATTTTATATCTTCTTCTTCTTAATCCGCCGTCTTCCGTCGGAGGTTGGCGATCCAATTGGCAATTATTATTCTGGATGTAGCGGATCTGAATAAGTCAATTGAGGTACATCCAAACCATTTTCTTAAGTCTTTCAGCCAGGAGTTCTGTCTTCTTACCACTGATCTTTTTCCTTGTATTTTTCCTTCAATGATCAGTCTCAAGAGTTCATACCTTTCACCTCTCATTATGTGGTCTATATATCTCCTCTTTCTCTGCTTAACAATCTGCATCAGTTCTTTGATTTTTTCATCCGCGCAAGGACTTCCGTGTTGGTGATTTTCTGCACCCACGATATTCTTAACATTCGACGGTATAGGTACATCTCAAACGCGGTCCAACTTTTTCTCTGTAGACGCATCGAGAGTCCACTCTTCACTGCCATATAACAAGGTTGAAAATATAATAATTTTATATAGAGTGTATTTTTTAAATATCGTCTATTTTTTTCAATGAAACGCCCTATATATTTTTATTCTATCTGAAAGCTGAACTCTTCCCCTTTGCGAAAATGTATAATTTGTTGATGTTTAGATGAAAAATGAGTGAGTTATTTAATTGTTATGTAGGCATCTAGAGACGTCAATGTATGCTTTGGAATTTTTAAAATTTCAATAAACTGACACAATTTGCTTTAAACGTAGGTATTAGTTACCAGGAAAATTTTGTAATTATTTTTTATTTAAAACGTATGTGTCAGACAGCTATATCTAATAAACAATCATCATTAAAAACTAAATAACTCACCCATTTTTCATCTAACCTTCAACAAATTACACATTTTCGGAAAGTGGAACAATTCAGCTTTCAGATAGAATAAAACTATATAGGGTGCTTCGTTAAAAGAATAGACGATATTTGTATTTAAAAAATACCATTTTTTTAAAACACTTTATATAATGTTTCACTAATTGAATATTTATACTGAAAAAACTTTATATAAAAAGACTTTATTCATTGGAAACCTCAACTCCCTATCGTTTCTGAGTTCCGAGATTTTTGTGTTAAAATGAGTCAGAAACTTCTGGGACACCCAGTATTCTCTCCACCTTTCCGTGATTTGGTCCTCCTCTGTAATTACTATGCCGTTTTTGTCTTCCATATTCTTCAATGTTATATTTTTTTGTTTGGCATAGCCAAAGTCAAATATAAAAACCCCATATTCTTATACGAGGTTTATAAAAAAATAAGAATTTTGTTCAAAATTAAAATACCTTTATTTCTAAAATATCGAAAACTGTTACAAACACTATACACTGCCGAGCAAAAATAACGCACAACCAAAAATTCTGGTCAATTTCAAAGTTGATTTTCTCGGGAACCGATAAATCGATTTCTATAATTTCTTTTTGAACTGTAGCTTTTTTCTTCGTTAATGGCACTGTGATAGAACTTTTTATTCAGATTTCAGTTTTATGCTTATACAGGGTGCAAAAATAAGAATCGTTTTTTTACGTTAAATTTGAGACACCCTGTAAGGAGCATTAGCGACATCAACGAATGCATGACGAAATAATGCTATAGCCTCATATATTTAAAACATTCTGCTTTTTGAATCTCTCAGATATCTGGAATATCAAAGAAAATATACAGTTTTATACAAAAACATGTTTTTTTGAATTAAAATACATTTTGACAAAACAATATTAAACTAAGAAGAACACTAATAAAAATTAACAATAACATTCTGACAACACGGTATTAAACTTAGAATAACACTAACAATAAAGAGCAAAAATGGTATATTAGTAGCGGGTGTCCCACCTCTACTTGTAATAACTGCTTCACTCGATATTAAATTGGATATTTGATTTTGGTCAAGTTTATTCCAAATGTCGGTAACCACAGAAAACGGACCCGAGGATAGAATGAAAAGTGCTCCTTTGTCGAGTATGAAATCTAATGCGACAATTACTGCAGCGGTTGTGTCTCTAAATAGGCCGATAACGTGGATTTCTCAAAAAAAGATCTACAGTTTCCGTTTTTCGATACTGCTGCCATCTGGCGGTAAATAGAAGCGGATATTTATTGTTCTGCCAGTACCTCGAAGGTAGTAAATTACATTAGATTCAAATTCTGAAGCTCAAACCACAGAACATGGTTCGAACTTTCAGAATTCGAATCAAATGTAATTTACTATCTGCGAGGTACAACAGAAATATAGGTAGTTCTCCATTATACAATCAAAATTAAGATTATACAATCAAAATTAAGAAAAAATGCAAAAAGTGGTATCCAACTAAATGCATTTGTTATTATTATTAAGCAAAAATAGCTGGAAGTGTGAGGTCCCCACTTCGCTGCGCGAACGATAAAGTGAGAACGCATTCGGAGGGAAAAGGATACCAAAAGCGCTTAAAATTTCTGCCGATATTGGTACAATCCAGTGCACAATTAATATGGAAATTGTTTACCTTTAAAATTAAGGCAATAAAAACTAGGAAATTTCTTTGCGTTGTGTATTTATTTATATTATTTTGAAAAAAATATGTAATAAAACGTAACAAGAGAATTGAAATATATTGAAAAGGAAATAAACAGGTATACTTGTCCTTACAGATAAATTTCACTATTCCACGATGATATTTAATCGTGGAACAGAAAAATTTATTTATACCAATAAAAGTATACCTCACGTTCATATTTCTTATACATCAGGCTCTGACTCTGAGATGGTTTCATCAGTTTCACTTTCACTGTCACTATTAGATCCTAAAGTTATTATTATGTCATCAACGCCTAAATCAAAAGCAGACTCCTTTGCCCTATAATCTTGTTCAATTTTTTTTATGTTCACACCTAGTTTTCCACTATTCTATCGAAAATGAATCAAAGAATTCATCACACAAACTTTTAAAATTAAAAGTTACGTTTTGATCAGCTACGTATTGCTTCATAGAAGACCATACTAACTCTATTGGATTAAGATCCGGATGATATGGAGGGAATCGTAAAATAGAATGTCCTTTACCTGTAAGAATTTTATTGATGTCGTATATTTTGTACCGAGGTTTATGTAACTTTATAAGATTGTATAAATCTACTTTTAGCATATCAGCCGTAAATCCAATATTTCGCTTTGTCAACCACTGCTGCATTTCGGCTTTTCTGCAAGAGAAATTTGGTACCTTTATATCATTTGTTAAAACAGTTAATGGTTCTTGAGTGGATCTGGACACTTTGAAAGTATATTGTGATTCCGAAAGTAGTTTTTCTCTTTCCAGCCAATGTTGTAATCTATTTTTGATCAATATTTCAAGTGTTTTAAATAAACAAGATGTTAAAGCTATGGGGCGGTACGAGTTTGGATTGTCTGATTGTTTTCCTGGTTTATTGATTGGCAGTACTATATACTCTTTCAATTTGTTGGGAATTGAATGTTGCCAGCCCAAATAGAGTTGTATAAAATTAATAATTTCTTTCTGTGTTTTAGAGGCATTTTGTGTATCATTATGTATGATATATTGTCTATCCCAGGAGAGGTGTTTTTGGTATTTTTTAAACATTGTTCGAGCTCCCAAAAATTTAAAGAGTAGCAGCAAATGTGTGTTGATTTTGTTTACTGTGTAAATTTCTTGCATTCTCTCATTTTCTCCTCGTATGGTTGTTCGATTTCTTCTTCCGTTGAGGTAGTTGTAGGTGCATATACGTGTATGATCTGTCTAAATTTTTTGCTCAGTTTTGAAATGATGTATAGGGCTCGCTTTGAGATTTAATGTATTTTTGTTACTGCATGTTTTATATTTTTATTTATTTGGATAGCAGTTCCTCCCAATGAAGACTCTGTATAACAGGTGACCAGACTGAAGGTTGGTAGCTTTTTGTCCTTTCATTCTTGTTTCACAAAGTCCTAGGATGCCCGATTTGATGTTCTCTAGTTCTTGTTCTAGGTATGCTCTATCTGCTTCTTCGCGCATCGTTCTTATGTTATATGTTGCCATTCTCAGTTGTCTAGTTCTTCTTGAGTTGAATTTAGTGTTCGGTTTATTTATATATGTCCGAATTAATTTTGCTTCTCGAATGACCGTTTGCGGATTTGAACTGGACTCGAAGAATCATCTGCAGATTGCTCCGACTAAAAGGTTCATTTATGGATCAATTCAGACACTAAGAACAATGTGGATTTGTCCGACTCGAAGGTCATTTAAAGCTTGGCTCGAAGGAACATTTAAATCCTGGCTCGAAGGAACATGGCGGATTTGAGGGTACAATCCCGTCGCTTCCATCAGGGTGACTATTTTAATAGTCAATCAAACGAGCTGTGTTTCTTCTATTGGGCTTGTTTTTTTCTGGCGTTCTTCGTCGACGTTAACTTCAAATAAAACTCAGACATTCTAGCGTCTCAGTTTTATTTACTTAATATACAACACTCTGTAACAATTGTATAATCACTTGAATTTACTTTAGAGTTTGCAATACGCATTTGCTAAGAAAAAATATTCTTATTTAAACATTAGGAACTAAAAGCCTCGAGCGGACTTGAAGGTATCAGTGAACCAAAAAAGAATGAGAGCAATTTAAGGTAAATTGTGCCTTTTATATGTTCCCTTGTTCTATTAAGGGTTTTTCCGAAAAGGTGTATTGAATATTTGTATGAGGATTCGAATTTGCATAAGCTTATTATTAGATTCTAAATATTATCTAGCCGAAAAGGGTATTTCGAACTTTTATGAATGGTTTATGTAATTGAAACATAGGTATGCATGGAAACATTTACGACATCGGGTAAAAGTATTTGTTGCTTAGAAATATATTGTGGAGTTTAGATAGTTTTAATAGATGTACTTTTTTGCCGATTTCACCCAGTGGCGTATCGGGCAAACATGTTGGATGTATTTCCAACAATATAGGTTTAGCTTTTTGTCGACTTCTTGCTCCCTCCATATTCCTTGGAGCTGACTGACAGCGTGCCATCAGTGTGGGATTTCGAATTTGTCACTCGACCCACCTGGGGACTATTTTGAGAAATCGACATTTCTTTCCATTACTTGAAGGGGGTTGGCCGTTTCTTCGCCACGCTAGCCATTGCGGGTTGACAAGCGGTTGTAGGGGTATTGGGAAGGGAATGCTAGATTTGGATCGGATACTGGCGGGAGGGGTGGTATCATTTGTTTCCCCACTTTGGTCTTGGGAGATAAACCAAGGCTCACGTGGGCTGGGACGCATCTCTGAAATAAATCTGTCGTCTATCGGGACCATAGACGAGTATCTACCCGCTACCCGGGTCATCCATTACAACGTTCTATTTGCCCATTTCCTTCTGGGTTGTATAGAGTACTACGACTTGTCGCAACTCCTCTGTGATATGAAAATAATTTGAATTATGTAGACATAAAGCAAGATCCTTGATCTGTATGTATGTATGATGGAATTCCAAAAATTGAGAATAATTGGTTCAAACAGTCTATGACGCTACTGAATGATGTATCAGTGCAAGGAAATGCGAAAGGAAAACTTCAAAATTCATCAACTATTGTCAAAAGATACATATTTCTGTTGCATGAAGGTAGAGGGCCTTTAAAATCAATTTTTCAATCTGTCAAATGGTGGGGTGGCTTTGATAAGTTTACCTTGTGTGTTCAAAAATGTTGGCTTTATTTAGGCGCAACTTCTGTCTTCTACTATTAGATTACTTTGTTTTCACTTCTTGAGTATGATATATCGATGGTTAAGACGTGATACCTTGTATGTTCATTTCGACCAACTTTACAGGAGAGATAAAAAACCGTCCAAAATTTGAAAACGGTAATATTTATTTGCAGGATTCAAATATTATTACAAGATCGCCATCTTGATCGATCAGAATTCGAATTCCACTCGATTATAGTGTCAAACAAATTTTAACTGTACATACAGGGAATCTCATTAACTCGAATGGGTGTTCTCACATATGAATGGAAGGGCATAAAAACTCGATATTAATTCAAAAATATTTATTCAAAAACAAAACATTTTCCATAATGACAAAATACAAACAAACATGAAAAAATAATTCTTTATAATAAAAACTTTGGTGCAAAAATAGACTAATACTTTTCCGCCCAACTTATCTAATATGCGAGAAAAGTATTGGTTTACCCCAAAAAAAGTTGGAATTTTGAATTTTTTTTTGAGTTATTTTTACGTTTTCCATCAACAACAACACGAAAAAACGGTTTTTAGAAAAAAAATCCTGTGCGTATGTCGTCGTTGTCGTCGGCCACTTTTTCTTACATGTCTTGTTAGCACGATACAGCCTCCGGAGTGCAATAAGTCACCAATTTTATGATTGAATATTGTTAAGGACATGTCACAGATGAACCGTATTGATTTTCGGCTCACCAGAGCCAGCACAACGGGTGCTATGGTACTTGAAGTACGACAGGAGTTCAACAAGTCACAAATTTTATGATTGAATATTATTCAGGACATCTCACAGATGAACCCTATTGATTTTCAACTCACCGGGGCCAAAACAACAGGTGCTACAGTACTTTGAGTACGATACAGCCTCCAGAGTATATACAAGTGACCAATTTTATGATTGGATATTATTCAGAGCGTCTCAAACATGAACCCTATTGATATTCAGCTCACCAAAGCCAGTACAACTGGTGCTATGGTACTTGGAGTACCAAATTTTTGTCGTTTTAGGAGATTTTTCAGTTTGTTAGCACGATACAGCCTCCAGAGAGTATACGATTGATCAATTTTATGATTGAATATTGTTCAGAGTGTCTCACAGATGTACCCTATTGATTTTCAGTTGACTAGAGTGAGTACAGCGGGTCCTATAAATCCAGATATACTACATTTTTGGTTATTTTCGGAGAAATTTCAGTTTGTCAGCACGATACATCCCCCGAAGTGTATACAAGTAACAATTTTATGATAGAATATTGTTCAGGGCCGTAGATGCGGAAAAGTTAGCTTTAATCTTTAGAACCGTTTATTTTTTATATTCAGTTTTCGACATGCGGCAAGTTGTCGTAAAAACCATGGCAATCCTTTGGTATAACAACCTTCAGTTGCTGAATATGTTCCCATTTCTGTTTCTTTATTCTTATTGATTGGTGTCTCATTTGTGGAAATGTTAACAAGTCAGGTACCGGTTTGTTTTTATTTCCTTTCTGTGGAAGACTTTGAAATTCTCCTTTAAAGCTTAATTTTACTTCTATAGTACCATTTGGAGTGTACTTAATTACTTTGATATCGTTAACTGTTGGGTCGTTCGTTTTTTTACCAGGTCTTATGGAGTCATATTTCTGATTAAGGGAATAATCTTTGACGAAGTCTTAAGTGACGTTTATCACCTTATAGGGTTCTTTTCGTCTAGCTTCTTCTGTTACTTTGATATAGTCGATAGGAAGATAAATAGTTCTATTCTTAAGTTTACGCTCGATGAGCGCATGAACGGAATCAGCTTCCATTTAGGTATGGCCTTTCTCCAGGAATTTTTATATTCTTATGAGCACTCAAACTTAGTAAAGCATTTGACAGTACTGAATTCTTATTCTGGTAACAGTATCCATTACTCCAAATTATGACAGGCTTTGTAGAATTTTGTAATTTCGAAATATAATCCACTAAGCAGGAGGCAAATGTGTTTGCAGTTAAATCTGCTTCAGTCTAGGCAAACCAGTAGCAACAACACTGATGCGTGTTTATATCAAAAATAGTAAAATTATGACAAACCAGCTTTGTTTTATAATATAGTGCGGACGCATTCAAATAGGGACAAACTTTAACAGCTTGCACATCTTGAGTCAATACAATAGCCAAACTCTTTTCCCCCATTAATTTATCTTCAGTTTTGGCTTCCCTTGCTACGTTTTTGTTTTCTATGTGCCAATAGCACCATACCAGACAGATGGTATAATGCCATCGTGATCTCGTGATCTTAATTCACAAGAAAGGTGATACAGCAGAACTGGAAAATTATAGGCCAATAAGCTTACTCAGTCATCTCTATAAACTATTCACGAGAATTATCACTACACGACTGGAAAACAAACTCGATTTTTACCAGCCAATAGAACAGGCCGGATTCCGCAAAGGTTTTGGAACAAATGACCACCTACAAAGCATCAAAACCCTGATCGAAAAATCAATAGATTATAACAGACCGCTTGTCATTGCCTTTGTGGACTTCCACAAGGCCTTTGACACTGTTCAGATGAGTGCAGTTTTAAACTCCTTACAAAAATGTCGTGTCGACTATCGTTACACTAAGCTAATATACAACATATATAAGAATGCTACCATGATGGTAAGACTGCACGAAAACACCAACCCCATAAAAATAGGTAGAGGAGTGAGGCAAGGTGACACTATGTCACCAAAACTGTTTACCACAATTTTGCAATACGCCTTTGGAATGCTTGAATGGAGCGGAAAAGGCTTGAATATAGATGGATTAAACCTAACAGACCTGCGCTTCGCAGATGATATAGCCTTGATGTCAGACAGCCTACAGGATATTAAGATAATGCTGGAAGATCTTCAGGAGGTATGTGCTCGGGTTGGATTAAAAATTAATATATCGAAAACGAAATATATGACGAATCTGGTTCCTAGTGGAAATATTGCTATTGGTGATGGGGAGGTAGAGTTGGTGGATAAGTATACATACCTGGGTCATGAGATAAAAATCTCGAGAGACAATCAAACATGTGAATTAAGAAGAAGAATTACGCTCTCTTGGGCTGCATTTGGTAAAATGAGGGAAGTGTTTAAGGGCAATCTCCCAATGTGTCTGAAGCGAAAGGCCTATAATCAGTGCGTTCTACCAGTTATGACCTACGGAGCCGAAACTTTGACTCTGACAGCCACATACGCTAGGAAGCTTAGAGTAGCCCAACGTAGGATGGAAAGATCGATGCTTGGTGTGTCACTCCGTGACCGCATAAGAAATGAAGACCTAAGGGCGAGAACAGGAGTCACGGATGTTATCTATCAGGTGGCAAAACTCAAATGGAACTGGGCTGGACATGTGGCCCGCATGACAGATGGACGATGGACAAAAAGGCTGCTCGAGTGGAGACCAAGGACTGACAAAAGAAACAAGGGAAGACCTCCCACGCGATGGACGGACGATATCAGAAGAATGACTACAAACTGGATGCAGAGCGCTCAAGACAGAAGACAGTGGGCAGAAATGAGGGAGGCCTATATCCTGCAGTGGATGCGACAGGCTGATTCATGATGATGATGATGTGCCGATGATAGGATGATTCGTCTACATTTTTGGTTTCAAAAGCGCAGCAAATATCGCATCTATCTTTTTTAGATTGTTGAAATGATATATATATATATATATATATATATATATATATATATATATTTTTCTTTAATGATGTAGTCAAATGTATACCTACAGACTGGTTTTAGGTCAGAATATTTTTCATTACACATTCTTGCGTATTCTCTATAGACTGATGACATAGACTCTTCATAGATTGGCTCAATATACATTTTACTCGTAGATTGTCTACAATAGTGGGAAGGAAGCTTTGGCAGGGAATCTAAGAGCTCTATGAGATATTGCTTTGTGAGGTCCACATCTTTTGGTTTCTGATTCCTTGTTTCAAATCTAGATGTATTAAGAACATCTTGAGATGTGTGCATTCCCGCAGAGGAACTAGAGGCCAAGTTATTGACGGTCCATTCTTTCAAACCAAATGTTGACAGGAAAAACTTCTTACAAACAGATAGGAGTTTTTATACTATACTTCAAACTTCCAGTTCGCCTTGATGTTTCTCCAGATTTTGTAGAACTTGCTATAGGTGATTTCGTTACGAGAGATGAAATAATATACCTTTTTTTGGTCTCAGTTCATATCAGACCAATTTTTTTCAAACAGCTCTTGTCGAACTGACTCTGATATAGTGAAGCACTTTTTGATTTGGAACATAGTATAGAAACACATCTCGGTTCCAATCTTCTAGCTTCTCTTTCGGTTCCACGTTTGGCACCTTCATTTTTTGGTCTACTCCATCCCATCCTCTATAGGCTTTACCTTCTTGTCTCAATTTCTTATTTTTGTTATCACTCCATTTTTCTTGCATCGGTAAACGATTTCTTTTTTTTCTTTATTCTTGTCTGAACCAATTGAATTTTCACAATCGCTATCAGAAGGGAGATATTCATTTTTTTCCTTCTTAGAGATAATGTTAGCTTGATTGGAATCTGATTCTTCATTGGACTGTAAATCCGGAAATAGATCTCCACTCTGATTAACTAGTGGCGGCTCTGTGGGTAACTCAGCTAGAAATAAGTTATCATTCCGGATACATGTCAGTAAAATTCCATCGGTTGTTTCTTCAAGTTTATTTTCATCAAATCTTTCGACCTCCTCTGGACTAGGCACTTGAACTGAAAAAATATTGTTCTCCAACAGTGCCATTACATATACCTCCTAATTTTTGGCCCGTTTCATCATAAAATTCACATTCCTCGATATCAATAGGTACACTTTGGGGTTCTCCCTGAACACTTTGAGTAAAATTAATCGATTCTCTGTTGATGATTTTTAAATTTTCAAATATCTTCGAAGTTTTTGCTGAGTAGATTTATTCTTTCGAATCTATATTTCAATTGTGATTCATCTGTTAACAAAATTGTGATTGAAACATAAATTGCAAGCAAAAGATTTAAGTATCAATAACACCAAGTGATAACATGTATCTACAGAAAATAAAATATTATTTCCGAAAGTGAGAACACGTATTTCGCGTTGAAAGAAATTAAGCTTCTAAATCAAATTCAAATGGATTAGAATGCTCAAATAATATGTAAAAGACTCAAAAAGAGCTCTTGGTGCAATGTTTTATTATGATAATTCATAATTTCGAATAAAATGCCATAAAAATTGTGTAATCACCGACCAACAACATCACCGTGAAATAAACACTGTGCAAATGCTGTAGATGCAAATTCTCACACACTAAACCTTAAAGTTGCAGTTGCTAGAAGTCACAAGAATTACTTTTATACCAATAAGAAGATTTTGGTACTAATAACTCAATACACGTGAAAAGTGTAGATACAAGGTATCACGTCTTAAACGTCGATATATTATTTCTAGTTGAGTTTTGTGTAAACGTGTTTAATGCTAAATGTTATCAATGAGGATGATATAGGAATATATTGTGGGAGTCATATCATTTATTATCTGATATTCTGGAACTTCAACACACATAATTCAATCTAATTTCTCCACTACACTTCTTATATTCTTTTAATTCTTATTCAGCTTTTACTTCCTCATTTTCTAAATTTGTAACAATTTCTTTTGGATCATCGGCCTATCATTGGCGGAAGCGTATCCCAACAGGATATTACGGTTTGCTTTTAAAGTGTTGTTTAAAATGAATTTTCATTTTTGAAAGTGATCCAGTGTGTTAAGTAGTGAAAGCTGCAAGTTCAAATTCTCCCCCCCCCCTGTTTTTTCTGCCGATTTTTAAGATAAAAATATCCATCTTAAACTTTCTTTACAAATATTAGACGGTGCACTTGTCCGCCGGTGGTTGGTTTCACTGTAACTAATATTACCAAATAAAACTTAACTGTTTTATTTTTTGTTTGTCAAATTATAACATGAAAGTTCTCTCGTTATTCTAAAGATAAAATTACTTAGTAAGAAAACTTGTAGGTTGTAATGTTGGAACATCTGGTGGCAGTGAACATGTGGGCATGACTGGTGATAATGATAATGCGGAGACGTAAAAAGATATTTCTAATAATCAAAATAAACTTAAAATCTAGAAAATGTTTTCCAATTATCTATAAGTAGAAGTTTCATCATTCTCCTTGTATACAGATTTGGTTTCAAAAGCTGAAAGTATTATTGGGATTATTTTCAATGATTTTTCATTGTACTTCTTGTAGTTTCTGTAGGGCAGTGAATTGTTTTTATTTTAAATTAAATCGCGACTAAATGGGTACCCAATAGTCAATGTAAATAATAATCGTGAAGATATGATTTTTTGTTAATCAATAAACGTGCAAAATTGAGTGATTTTATCACCCCGCATAAGATTAATCATGGTAACTTATTTGAAAATAACGTTATTTTCACATATACCCAGTAATTACCAATTTAGTGCAACTCTGGAACATAAAAAAGTCAAACCTTATCATTTTAATTGACTATGATCGACAAGGATCCAAAGGTGTTCATTAAATTCCAGATTGCAAATTTTTAGAGACTTGTTTGCTATTGATAAACGGGACGATTGAGCTCAATGAACTGAATATACAGTTACTGTTTATCAGAATGTTTTATATGATTATATTAAAAAAATGAAATTTAGTAATCTGCTTATGAATACTTCATTAGTTTAGCATTCAAATTGCAGCATAAGGGTCTTATAGTTGGGAAAAACATTAATTATTGAAAAGGTATTAAAACGTTTTCACTAACTAATAAAATCATAAGTACAATCAGTTATAACGAAAGTTTCGATAACCATCTTATCATCTCCAGAGAACGAAGCTAAACTTATCTATTTCTGTCCTACATATAAACTGAATTTTAGGCGACATTGAAACTCATCTCGCGGGAAAGAATTCCAGCGGGAAAAACTACTTTAGCAGGAAAAATTTCATGTTCATCTAATAAACTATTGTAATGTTTTTGTTATTTATTTAAACAATAAACGGGTGGGATAAATTTTAAACACACGGTATGGCTACTTACTAATTTATTTAAACACTAACTCACTAACACTTAATTTATATGTACTTAAATTTTAATTTATATGCACACAAACTTAATTATTAATTTATATCAACACTTTTATATTCACTTATTTACTGTTTATTTGTCAAGATCACTTTATCAACTACCCTGGTCCGCTGATCGGTCATTTTTATATACTAGTGCCTTTTTTTACTAGAGAATTCTGGACTGCGGCTTACACAAAAACAAATGCCTTTCGCGATATTTCTCGATTGCCGGCTCAATCCTTAAAAGACCTTCCGAGAACATGTCTATAAAAACTGTCACAATAAATCCCAATAGACCTTCTCAGAATTCGGCACGCTCGCCATTTTTTAACTCCGTTAACATAAGGTTACAGGACCGTACTTAGTATCTGCTTCGGTGTGCGAGTTCGTAACACTATTGTTATAACTTTTACAACTTTATTCAAAACTTGGCAAAATACAATACTATACTTTTTAACAATTCAACTTATTAACACAACAAACTATTGACTGACTGACTCTGCCACAACTGATCTCTATTTATATATAGAAAGAGCTTTCCAGAAAGGACTAGACTATTCTATAACACAGTACGTCAATATGGAACACAATAGGAAATCTTGAAAATTCTAGACTGTCACCTTGACAGGAGACTGTGACTACTCCGCTTATTCGGCCCTCTTCTTATAGAACAGATGTGTAACATTGCTCCCCCTCTTCAAGTTATTCGCCTCGAATAACAGGGACTTCGACGTCTTCTTCAAACGTATTGGGTGGGTCATCACCGTAATAGCGAGTCAATCTCTCGATATGAACGACCTTAGGTTTACTTTTTGGTGTCAGACGAATGCTATAGATTAGGTCGTTGATTTTCTTGACCACCAGGTAGGGACCTTCCCAATTTCGTTGAAGTTTTGGAGTTCGAAGTCTTTCTTCTGGGGTGGTACAACCGAACCGCATCACCGGGCTTAAATATCTCTTCCTTAAAGTTTTTATCTCTTCATCTTCATCTTCAACGTTGAGGTAGGCTCTGGTCTTCTTCTCGGGACGAAGGAGGAGGTTTTTCAAAGAGGTGTCGCGAAACGGGAGATTTCTTGTCATCGTTCACTGTTGTACTGAACTGTATTTCCTTCGATTTCGATATTAGGTGCTGGTCATTCTTGTAGAAATATTATATCTTCTCGTGAATAAAAGTGTAAAGTTGATATTACATGAAAGTTGATTTATTCTAATTTCATGTAAATACTTCACAATAATGGCTTTATATACAAACTAATCAACTAATGGCTATTTGCCTACTTTATGTACACTATTATAATACTGTTAAGACTCATGCAGTCTTTTAGAGATTCTCCCATTTTATATATGGTTTTATAGCATTCTTGCCAGTCGCCGACGTAATAATCTTGTTATATTCCTTGCAGAGAGGCGAGTGTTGTCAGAGGGTCAGGGGTTGTGCCAGATGGGTGAGTTGACCTTTCCCTAACAGTCTTTTTTTGGAATAGAGATTAAGGGAGTCATGAACGTGCTAGATTTTTTCTGAACATCAATTTGGATTGAGCGAACATAAGCGCCGTGTTAGATTGGGAATGCATCAGTTATGAAAATAATGTGTATTATTTTCAGAACAAGAGGATATCGCTAGAAAGCTTCATTTCTCGACCAGTGACCAACGTTGAAGGTGTGTAGCCAGTGGATTCATGCTGTCCACTCCGATAAGATATAAGAGGAACAATGGAATCAGTTCATCCCAATCTTGCTGGTTTTGGGAGACAAATAACGATATATATTGGCAAATTGTCCTGTTATGACGTTCAACTATACCATCAGACTGTGGATGCATTGGTGTAGTTCGAGTTTCCTTAATCTCGAGGATTTTCATTAATTCTGTCCACAATTCTGATTCAAAATTTCTTCCTTGATCGGAATGTACTTCCAATAGTACTCCGTGTCTTGCGATGAAATTATTCATAAATGCTTCAGCGACTGTTTAGGAATTGGTACTACTTCTGGTCACTTGGAAAAGTAATCCATAGCTACCATTAAGCACTTATTACCTTTTTCTGTTTTTGGTAGTGGCCCGAGTATGTCTACACCTACTCTCTGAAATGGTTCACCGGACAAATATTGAGCCATTTTTCCACGATTTCTAGTTTTTGGTCCTTTCGTCATTTTGCTCTAGTTTCTGTAGGGCAGTGAATTGTTTTTATTTTAAATTAAATCGCGACTAAATGGGTACCCAATAGTCAATGTAAATAATAATCGTGAAGATATGATTTTTTGTTAATCAATAAACGTGCAAAATTGAGTGATTTTATCACCCCGCATAAGATTAATCATGGTAACTTATTTGAAAATAACGTTATTTTCACATATACCCAGTAATTACCAATTTAGTGCAACTCTGGAACATAAAAAAGTCAAACCTTATCATTTTAATTGACTATGATCGACAAGGAACCAAAGGTGTTCATTAAATTCCAGATTGCAAATTTTTAGAGACTTGTTTGCTATTGATAAACGGGACGATTGAGCTCAATGAACTGAATATACAGTTACTGTTTATCAGAATGTTTTATATGATTATATTAAAAAAATGAAATTTAGTAATCTGCTTATGAATACTTCATTAGTTTAGCATTCAAATTGCAGCATAAGGGTCTTATAGTTGGGAAAAACATTAATTATTGAAAAGGTATTAAAACGTTTTCACTAACTAATAAAATCATAAGTACAATCAGTTATAACGAAAGTTTCGATAACCATCTTATCATCTCCAGAGAACGAAGCTAAACTTATCTATTTCTGTCCTACATATAAACTGAATTTTAGGCGACATTGAAACTCATCTCGCGGGAAAGAATTCCAGCGGGAAAAACTACTTTAGCAGGAAAAATTTCATGTTCATCTAATAAACTATTGTAATGTTTTTGTTATTTATTTAAACAATAAACGGGTGGGATAAATTTTAAACACACGGTATGGCTACTTACTAATTTATTTAAACACTAACTCACTAACACTTAATTTATATGTACTTAAATTTTAATTTATATGCACACAAACTTAATTATTAATTTATATCAACACTTTTATATTCACTTATTTACTGTTTATTTGTCAAGATCACTTTATCAACTACCCTGGTCCGCTGATCGGTCATTTTTATATACTAGTGCCTTTTTTTACTAGAGAATTCTGGACTGCGGCTTACACAAAAACAAATGCCTTTCGCGATATTTCTCGATTGCCGGCTCAATCCTTAAAAGACCTTCCGAGAACATGTCTATAAAAACTGTCACAATAAATCCCAATAGACCTTCTCAGAATTCGGCGCGCTCGCCATTTTTTAACTCCGTTAACATAAGGTTACAGGACCGTACTTAGTATCTGCTTCGGTGTGCGAGTTCGTAACACTATTGTTATAACTTTTACAACTTTATTCAAAACTTGGCAAAATACAATACTATACTTTTTAACAATTCAACTTATTAACACAACAAACTATTGACTGACTGACTCTGCCACAACTGATCTCTATTTATATATAGAAAGAGCTTTCCAGAAAGGACTAGACTATTCTATAACACAGTACGTCAATATGGAACACAATAGGAAATCTTGAAAATTCTAGACTGTCACCTTGACAGGAGACTGTGACTACTCCGCTTATTCGGCCCTCTTCTTATAGAACAGATGTGTAACATTGCTCCCCCTCTTCAAGTTATTCGCCTCGAATAACAGGGACTTCGACGTCTTCTTCAAACGTATTGGGTGGGTCATCACCGTAATAGCGAGCCAATCTCTCGATATGAACGACCTTAGGTTTACTTTTTGGTGTCAGACGAATGCTATAGATTAGGTCGTTGATTTTCTTGACCACCAGGTAGGGACCTTCCCAATTTCGTTGAAGTTTTGGAGTTCGAAGTCTTTCTTCTGGGGTGGTACAACCGAACTGCATCACCGGGCTTAAATATCTCTTCCTTAAAGTTTTTATCTCTTCATCTTCATCTTCAACGTTGAGGTAGGCTCTGGTCTTCTTCTCGGGACGAAGGAGGAGGTTTTTCAAAGAGGTGTCGCGAAACGGGAGATTTCTTGTCATCGTTCACTGTTGTACTGAACTGTATTTCCTTCGATTTCGATATTAGGTGCTGGTCATTCTTGTAGAAATATTATATCTTCTCGTGAATAAAAGTGTAAAGTTGATATTACATGAAAGTTGATTTATTCTAATTTCATGTAAATACTTCACAATAATGGCTTTATATACAAACTAATCAACTAATGGCTATTTGCCTACTTTATGTACACTATTATAATACTGTTAAGACTCATGCAGTCTTTTAGAGATTCTCCCATTTTATATATGGTTTTATAGCATTCTTGCCAGTCGCCGACGTAATAATCTTGTTATATTCCTTGCAGAGAGGCGAGTGTTGTCAGAGGGTCAGGGGTTGTGCCAGATGGGTGAGTTGACCTTTCCCTAACAGTCTTTTTTTGGAATAGAGATTAAGGGAGTCATGAACGTGCTAGATTTTTTCTGAACATCAATTTGGATTGAGCGAACATAAGCGCCGTGTTAGATTGGGAATGCATCAGTTATGAAAATAATGTGTATTATTTTCAGAACAAGAGGATATCGCTAGAAAGCTTCATTTCTCGACCAGTGACCAACGTTGAAGGTGTGTAGCCAGTGGATTCATGCTGTCCACTCCGATAAGATATAAGAGGAACAATGGAATCAGTTCATCCCAATCTTGCTGGTTTTGGGAGACAAATAACGATATATATTGGCAAATTGTCCTGTTATGACGTTCAACTATACCATCAGACTGTGGATGCATTGGTGTAGTTCGAGTTTCCTTAATCTCGAGGATTTTCATTAATTCTGTCCACAATTCTGATTCAAAATTTCTTCCTTGATCGGAATGTACTTCCAATAGTACTCCGTGTCTTGCGATGAAATTATTCATAAATGCTTCAGCGACTGTTTAGGAATTGGTACTACTTCTGGTCACTTGGAAAAGTAATCCATAGCTACCATTAAGCACTTATTACCTTTTTCTGTTTTTGGTAGTGGCCCGAGTATGTCTACACCTACTCTCTGAAATGGTTCACCGGACAAATATTGAGCCATTTTTCCACGATTTCTAGTTTTTAGTCCTTTCGTCATTTTGCTCAACTCAACAATTTTCCCGGTAAAAAAGAATAAGGACAAGTGACACTTGTCTTAACAACTGACTTTTTCGACATTTTGGCTACACAACCGCGGGACTCTATAAATACACGTCGCCAAATTAACTGCTATGTATTTGCTGGCAGAAATAATAAATCAACGTTTGAATATTTAGAGTTTATTCAAGACTAAACATAAAACAGTAAAGACTTTATAAAACAAGGGAATCGACATTACGATACCTGCCTCTGACTTTCTAGATTGACAGATGACATAAGCGCCATAGACTTACAAACAAATGAGACTACACACTTACATTATACATACTAGTACATAACGAGTGAAATATCAAATTTGCACCAGAAAACTAGGTAAAATTTAAACCATTTTCAACAAATGTCGATATCATAGTACAAATAATAAATTTGACCAAAATTTTAATTCGATTATTATAGTAATATGTAGGATTCGCCTAACCTAAGGTGTATATGAGATACTAGTAAGTACTCTTTATGAGGCTAGAACCATGAAAAATGGGGTTAAAATTATTTTGTAGTGTTGATATGGCTATGTTTCCAATTCTAAATAATGTCGAAAATAAGGGTAGTTTAGTCTTGATCAACATTCCTATTTTTTGTACACCGTTTGAAAGTTCAACCCAAATGCCAGTTTTCCGCAATGCACCAATTTTTATCTAGAAAAAAAATGTCTGACAAACTAATAATAAAAAAGTTTACCATATGGTGCAGACTTTTAGAAACTCACTGTATATTTGACAACTTACAAAAATATATGACATACACATAAAATATTATGTTTTCATCTAATACACACAATAAACATGTAATAATATTTGCTAAATTATGTCCAACATGATTTCCAATGTTCCTGGCACGGATATTAAATGTTTCGTGTAGTATTTAGGAAATCTATGAGCCCTTCCCAAGCATTTTGACGGTCTAAAATCTCTTTGGGTACAAATCTTCATACTTTCAATGAGGCCCAAAAGTGAGTACTTTTTACTAGCCATGGCAAAGTATTTATGTTGGCATTGTAGACATTAATCTCTCTTGTTGTTCGAGATATACGAATGGAATTACTAGTATGTAATAAAAATAAAAGAAATTGAATTTTTACGAGTATCACAAACTCGCATATTAAAAAATAAAATCTTTAGAAATTCCATTATTAAGGAACATAATCACGTATTGTAGATGTTATCGTGGATAAAAAGTTGCGGAGATCTAGGGGATAAAACTTCTATAAAAAATGTATCTGCACAGATGTTGGTTATTTTTTTGTTGTTGTTGAAAGACTCTCATAATGAAGCTACGTGACCTTTTTTATTACAAAATGTCATACATTTCACGAGATATTTGGGAAAATTAATTTTCACATTTTTGTTCTCAGAATATACATTTTTATAACTTTTAAATTATGAACTATGTACATTTTTGACCCACCCTGTATATGCCATTATTATTTTTCAATGTATTTAAATTTTTAAATTCAAATTCGCTCATCCCTGATGCCAGTGCTTATGGTGTCTCAATTCGTTTCAACAAATTCTTAGAGAAGCTCAACATCCAAGGACTCCTGACCACCTGTTTAACGTATCTCTTTTCAGGTTATCATAACCTTGTGCAATAACGCCATTAATAATTCATAGGGATAACATTTCTCTCAGGATTTAATTATTCAAGCCAAGATTTGTAGGGCATAGAATTAGGTTGAATATTAACATTTTCAAAGGAACTATTTCTAAACGTTACTTGTGTTTATGATTCTCATTATACACAATTCATGTAAATTGCTTGAAATATCAGATACTTAACAACATATTTATTGTAGTACCTTATAGTCTATATAGAACGGACAAGGAGTAATAAATCATTCATTTGAGTAGATTTCATAGACGTACCAAAATATATTTTAAGAGGGTATACCGTAAGGTACATTTTGTATTGAACGAATGAGTTGCAGCTATGCTAAAGAATATACGATTTAGGTCAGAGGTAACGAGATGTACTAATTTTAATAAAAAAAGTAATAGAGGTACATAAATTTTAGTAAGTTTGATAAAGAAAGGCAACACAGTTTATTCCGGAGTATCCGAACTCTGCCACAAAATGCAGGTAGTCATTACGGGTTGTTCGAACTCTGCCAGTGTTTAAAATTTTGGAGATCAACTACCAAACCAGTAGGGGTCTAATAGCCTAATCCGATTTAACAATTTACCTTGAACTTTAGGTACTCAAATTCAATATAAGAAAATATTAATAACATACATATATTTTCAACGTATATTTGCCACTTCTAAAAAATTACATCTACATTACATCTACATCACATCTACATTACAATAAAATATATTCAATATACATAAACATATAAAAAAAACAAAAAATTAAACGTGTGGAAGATTTTTACATGCAACCGTTTTCACAAACATAAAGCGAGAAATAACATTTTTCCTATATTGATCCAAATGATCATTAATGAAATTAATTTTAACATTAATAGTTTTTTTGGTTTTTTCTGGCTTTGGTTTGCCGAACGAATTTTCGCGTATACCTCCGTTTGTAAATCCAATAACACACTAGTAAATTGTACAATGTTTGGATGTGCTTTGTAAAAAGAGGCACCGAAATGCGAAGGAAAACTCTCACAAGAATTCGTTGTTCTCTTAAAAAAGGATGCATTATTTGCCCAAATAAGTGGTGGAAATATCGAATTTTGCGTTATATATGTTTTATTGACATAATTTCGGAATTCTATAACTCTTTCGTTATTCGGAAGCAAAAAATGTAGTTCATTATAAAAAAATTCTACCGAAATGTACTTTTAAGTATTCGCCAACTACAGAACCTTTCTGTCTGTACTCTTGTACCAAATTAAACTCCCGAATCTTACGAAACCAAGCTTGACAGAGATGAAATTTACAACCAAAAAGAATTTGATCTCTGCCAAAACATTCATATATAGCGTTATGAATGCTTAGTTCAAAATCTACTACGACTTCTTTAGGTTGAAAATTTAAGCCTACTTCTTTACATTTTTGTCTTAAAATTAAAAACAAATTTGAATATGTTTGACTTGATTTGTCCGGCAGCAAACAAAAAACAAGAGGTACGTAATAGCCGTTTTTAAAACCATGAATGGTAAACATTTGGTAAAAAAAAGTTGAACAGTATTTAAAAGTCCCATCCATCAAAATACAATCCGAATTACATACAAAATTAAGGTTGGAAAAACAGGAGAACACAATAATTTTAAATACCTGGTCTGCTGTTAATAGAAATTCCTCTTCTCGGTTCGTTCGTAATTGTAATTCACGAACACTATTAAATACTTCTTCCTGATTTTTAGGCAATAGTGTAAGTGCATCAACATCCTTCCCCTAATCCCCTAAATATCGATCAAAACAATCAAGATTTCTTCAAAATATTTAATTCAAGAAATCTTTGAAACCTTTCAGAAATATACATAATTCTATGGGCCTCCGATTTCATCTATTATAAACCCTAATGACTCTAATAGGATTAAACTAAATGGTTGCGGCACAGTTCGAACATTTCAGTAATCCTCAAATTGATACAAGTCAGGTAAAATTTTATTTTGTGGCAGAGTTCGGATATGTCCGTTTATTCATAATATTTTTTATTTGTATTAATCCTATATGTAGTGTTTGGGGAATTTTTCTCAGAAATTTTAAATGGCAAGTGGCCTACTGTAATCGGCTTAATACGATTACACCTATTTACAGATTATTCGATTATTGAGAGGGATTTTCCAAACAACCCAGTTTTCTTAGAAACATTATCGGGAATATTATTTTAAAAGAAAGTAGGTACATTAAATCAGTACTTAGTATTAGTTATTTGAGTAAAGTTGTATGAAGATGTATGGTTGTCATAATATTGTAAACAGTTGGAATATATTTAAAACATTTGTTGAATGTTAATTGTGCAAGTACCAAACAATGTCGATAAACCAAGGACCATATAAACGACCAAAAACAGGTCCATTATCTTTAAATGAAAAAACTCTGATATTGAATTGTTATATATCATTGAAAAACAAGGATCCAAGTGCAAGTGTTGATGATATTGTGGAATTAACGGCTGCTATGTTGTGTGTTGCTAAATCAACAATTTATAGATTACTAAAAGAAAGCAAGAATGGAACTCTTCAACCCCCTAAAACTCCTTCAGGCCGAAAACCAATTGAGATCGATGAGTCATTAAAACAAAGACTAAGGCGTAAAGTCCATGGATTTCACTTACGAAAGGAAATTCCAACACTTGACAAAATTATGACATCAGTGCAAGAAGATACGGACTATCCAAAATTCTCCAGAATGACATTATGCAAACTTTTGAAAGATGTGGGTTTCAGATATACAAAACATAATAGAAAATCTCTCTTGATAGATAAACCGGAAATAGTTTTTTGGAGAAGAGACTATTTAAGAAGCATTCGACATGCCAGAGAACAAAATTTGAAAATCTTCTACTTAGACGAAACATGGATAAATGCTGGATATACAGTTTCCAAATCTTGGCAAGATGAAAACATTAAAAGCGGAAGGCAGGCATTCGTGGAAGGTTTGTCGTTAGGTTTGCAGCCACCATCAGAAAAAGGAAAAAGACTTATCATTGTCCATGTTGGAAGTTCTGAAGGTTTTGTTGATGGTGGATTATTAACTTTTATTTCAAAACGCACGGGGGACTATCACGAAGATATGAATGGGGATGTCTTCGAGGAATGGTTTGTTCAAATGTTGGATCTGATTCCAAAAGGGGCTGTTATTGTTATGGACAACGCAAGTTACCATTCACGGTTACGAGAAGCATTGCCCACAAGTCGTTGGCGTAAAGCAGAGCTTTTGGAGTGGCTTATTTCGAAAAATATTAAGTTTCCAAAAGATCCACTAAGGAAAGAACTTTACAGAATTGCAAAAATGAACAAGAATAAATACAAAACCTACATTGTAGAAGAAATGGCTTCTTCTCGTGGTATATCAGTTCTTCGACTTCCCCCTTATCATTGTGAAGTTAATCCCATAGAATTAATATGGGCTCAGGTAAAGGGGGAAGTTGGAAAAAAAAATACTACTTTTAAAATAAACGATGTTGTGAAATTGTTTGAGAGTGCTGTAAGTCATGTGAGTAAGGAAAATTGGACAAACTGTATCGAGCATGTTATCAAAGTAGAGGCAAATATGTGGAAAATTGACAATATTTGTGATGATTTAATCGACCATATTATTATTAATGTCAACAACGATTCTTCCTCTTCCGAGTCGGATATAGAATAAAATGTAAGTAATAAATGTATTCCAATAATTATTTCTTTTCATTTTTTATTATATTATAACTTAAAACGTATTTTTTTCCCAAAATACACACCACTGCATTGCGTTATTGCTTATCTGCTAATCCTTTAACAATGAATAAACCCTAAACTTTGCTACAACTGAAACAAATACGGGGTCGATCTACCTGGTTTTTAGATTTACGGAAGAAATGTAATTTAAAGTAAGAGATTTATCAAAAATTTCATGGTGCTCCCTGTAAAGGTTTTGCATACTTAATTAGGGTTTATTACTCCTCTTACTTTTTGTACATACTATAAGTGTTTTACCAAAAAGATAATCATTATTCATATTTGCACTTGGTGATTATTTCATCAAGAATAAAAATCATATTTATAGAACTTTAATAGAGGCAACCAATAATACTCAATGCTGTATATAGTGTTGCCTGTACTTAAACCTATTGATCTACAATTTAATTTTCAGCGTTGCTTAATATTTGATTTATTGGTTTCTTTTATTAATGTTTATCAATTCCAAACTATTGTACCATCTAGATGCAACATAAACATAGAGGTGATATCTATATTTTTTTTAAGTACGATGAGTATTAACTATATGGAGATACGAACACATTATTTTTAATCGATAACTATTTTTGGAAGTTCAAAAAATGCAGTTCTCATTAATTGAAGTTTGACAGTATTTAAAATGGAATTAATGTTAGAAAACATGAAATAAGAAAATATTCAGTTGTTCTTTGTACTAACAAGACATTGTCATCCTTTAATTTGAATGCTGTACACTTTTTTATTTATGCTCTTATTAATTAAATTCGGAATACAGTACGAGCTGGTACTTTAGTCAAATATGCGAACATGTAACATTCCTGATCTTTAATTTATACTGTATAATTAAACATTTAAATAGATTAGGCTTTTACTTGATGAAGATCCATACTGAACGATGAAATAAAACAATATAGTTTGCTTAAATCTTCATTTATTTGAACTAATTTTCAATTTAAACTTGTTGACGCGTTTCACTAACACAGTAGCTTTGTCAAAACGTTTTGACAAAGCTACTGTGTTAGTGAAATGCGTCAACAAGTTTAAATTGAACATTAGTTCAAATAAATGAAGATTTAAACAAACTATGTTGTTAGTGTTTTTAAATGAAACTCAAGGTCTCTAGTTAATTCCACAATATAATACAAGTTATTGAAAAATCTAAAAAATTGACAATTGTTTCGATAAATCAATATCACAGTCAATTTCAAACTATGTTGTTTTATTTCATCGTTAATTAAACAATTATTTTACTATCACAGACAACCAGCGCAATTCATCAATTGTATCGTCAGTTCTACTGTAAGATAGTATATTTTCAATTTCACTAGATTGTGTTCTTATTAAATGCTAGCCAATACTACATTCTGATACAGGTTAGAGGGCGAGTCTTCTTTGTTTCGGACTGCAGTAGTAGCAGCAAATAGCAGTTGTATGTGTACAACAGAATGGAAGTGATAAAATCAATGTATAACAACAACAGAAATACAGTGTGAACAAATATTAAACGATTTAAGAAATTTACAACGGAAAAAGGTGTAAAATAAGAATGTGGTTGCGCCCAGCTTTTTGTTTTCGTGAGTAATAGTTGACGTAATGATCGGAGCAAAGCGAAAAATCAGAGAGAAAAAATCTAGAATAAGTACTGGAGAATGGAAGATGTTAAACTAACAGAGCTCGTGTATGCGGATTAATTGTCTTTGTTGGCAGCAGCAGAGAAATATTTACAATATAATCTGGAAAACAGAATGAAGATATAACAAATATTAAAATGATAATGAGCACAGACATAACAAAGAGTATGATAATAGCAAAAGAGGGAAAAAGACGCGACATTAACATAAATGGACAAATAATATAACTGATTGAGTATCTTGATTACTTGGGACGATAAAAGGAGTAAATAGAAAAGGAGTTGAATAATAGGTAAATGAAAAGATGTTGAAAGCGAGAAGAAATATAATTCAATAAAATCAACATTCTCAAGTAAAAAGAGAGATGCATTAAAACGGAAGGCATCAAACCATGATGATAAATAGCTGTGAATCATGGTCGCCGACAGAAAAATAAATCCAGAATAATTGCTTCACTTATGAAGCTTCGCAGGAAAGTAGAAAATAATAAAAGGAGGGACAAAATTATGGATGAGACAATTGGGGGTTTTATAGCGTTTCCGCCTTCCAGTTCCTAGTTTCCATCGATGTCTGTCTGACCAGTATCCTGGTCGTAGGTCTCTTTCTGACATGGCTTTCGTTATTCCTTAGATCCACGTTATTTTTGGTCTGTCTCTTGTAAGCCTTTCAGGGGTATCCAGTTCAACATCTGCTTAGGAATTTATGTTCACCTGCATACAAGTTTTCCTCTTTGTATTAATGTTGCTTCTGCACCAATGATTTTCCTTGGTTGTTGGTTTCTAATTATTTGTATTTATAAAACACCCGCCGATCTCCTCCATAAATCTATTTCCAGAGCTAGAAGACGGTTTTGTTAGGTTTTATTTAATTGACAGGTTTTGTATCCGTACAACTCTTCAAAGCGAAAATCTCTTTGGCGTTGCTTAGTTATTTGTTTGGATCATAATAATGAATTTAATGCACTCATAACATCCCTCCCTTCACTTATACGTTGTTGGTTTTCTTTTTCTGTTCACCCATTACTGCTTATTAGGGGTGATTTGATGGTCATTCTGTTTTGAAAGAACAGCTCGTCATTTTTTCCACCAACACGACACACCTACACCCCATACATTAGTATCTAATGTTTTTTAGTGTTTTATTCATACTCAAGTAAGAAGTTTATTATAGGATAGGTTAAGCCCGTATCATTAAATAATCTTCCCTCCCTCTTTTTCTCCTTATCTTATCGCCCATTATCCTGTACATTTGTTTAAATTTGATATCTAGTTGTCTTCGTTCTGTTTATATAATATGTTTCTCACAGGTTAGAGGTGGAGAGGGGGTAGAGGAGTGGTCCTAACACGCTTTCTTGGGGCACGCCAGATTTTATAGCATAGTTGTCTGATATTTAACTATTGTGTTTAACCGAGAAGTGTCTTTCAGTTAGGTAGGACTTTTAAAGGAGGTAAAAGTTGTTGTTGAGAGTATTTTTTATCTTGTAGAGTAGACACGCATTCCATACTTTATCGAAGGCCTGAAAGACGTCTAGGAATACTCCACTGTAATAATATTTTCTTTCTGGAGTTTGGCCGATAGTGTTGGGTTGTTTGATGGGTGGTAAGAATCCAAACTGGTAGGTGGGTAAGATGTTTGTTAGGTTATATTCGAGTTGGATTCTCTTCGGTAGTAATTTTTCAAATACTTTGCTTAGGATGGGTAATAGACTGATTGGTCTGTATGAGAGTGTTTATTGCGGGGGTCTTTCTGTACCATTATTATGTGGGCGCACAGGCTCAGCATGCATTTTTAGATTGTTTTAAGAAAGACAATGCCTTTCCCGGAGATTTTCTTGAGAACTCGTGTGGTTATCAAGTCATGGTGTTTTCCTACTATTAAGTTTCAGTATTTCCATTTTAGCTCCACTAGGTTAATGGATTTGATGTAAGGTGCTATTTGGAACGGGGCATCCAGGATTTCTTCAACGCTGTTGGTGTGAACAGATGCTGCTTCTAGTGGCTCGAATACATGCGAAAGGTGGTCAGCAACTTTTTCTTGATTTGAGCGTGCCCATATGTTGTTGGAGATGCTTATTGGAGACACTGGCGGTGTGGGTATTTTAAACTTATTGTTGCTTTCCATAAGCTGTAGTCGCATTCAGACAGGCTTTGGGTAAATGACTCGAACGTTGAGTTTTGGGCATCTCTGAGTGTTTTAGAGAGTTCACTTGATAGCCTTCTGTATTGATGAAGATGGTTGTTATTGAGTGATTTTTACCACTTTCCTCTGGCTCTCCTTTTCTCAATTCGTCTGTTTCGTTTGGGTTTTTTATAGTTATATTGTCTGTAAGGTCACTATGAGGTGAGTATTTTTATTTAGAATTGTAGAGCATACATTTGCAATGACAGGTATGTGGTCAGACGTTAGTTCAAAGTGAAATTCTATTGTACAGTTTTGCATAGTTATACCGTTCACTATGTAGAAGTCGAGAAGATCTGGTAGATTCCTGGGGTCTGTTGGCCAGTATGTGGGTTCTCCATTGGTGAGGTGGTTGTTGTTTCCATCAGACATAGCTCGGAGGAGGTTACGTCCTTTACTAGTGATTAGTCTTGATCGCCAGTGTGTGTGTTTCGCATTCCAGTCCCCTCCAGCAATTAATTTGTTTCCAAGGGTGTTAAAGTTTGTACATATTTGTAGTAATAATGCAGCGTGGTGGGGAGTATACAGATGTGATGCTGACATTACGTTTGTTGCTAACTGTCGTGGCATCGATATGGACTGTACCATTTGTTTAGGTGGTGTGGTATGTTGAGTAATATGGAATTGAGAAGATTATTCACTCGGTAAAGTTAGTCTCCGATACTAGTAGTATATCAATTTTGTAGATGTCTAAGAAAGTTATTACTTCGTGCGTATGGTTAGCAAGACTGAGAGTACATGTTTTTGAACAATTCTAGGAATGGAGAAATGTAATTGAGGATGAGTACAAAAATATGAAGAAAACCTGGTGAGAAATAGCGGCCATGGTAAGAAATAGAGAGATATGGAGAGGCTTCGTGGATGCGGCAGGTGCGGCATTAAAGCATCCAAGCCCAACTGGATAAATTCCTGGAGATTTAAAGGCCGAGAAGCTTGAGATGGCCCACCTCAGTCTGTCCGCGGCGACGATCTGTCGCAATATACGCCAGCCATCGTCCGTCGGGTAGTGATTCTCCTCTTCCTCCCAGGTTGCCGTGTTTGCGGTTCTGGAGTCATGGAAGTGAGTTGACATTAATATTAGAAGACTTTCCTTCAAGTTGACAGTTTTTGTGCCATTCTCTTTGGTTAGTATAATGATATGACGGTAGGGATATTTGGAGAGGGCTTTTTGGAGTCTAGCTGCTTAGAAAAAATCTTCGATTTTGTCGCAGTAGATTCTCCATGCTTGTCTTTGTTTTTGCTTAATGACTATTTTATACTCCTTGAAGTGAGACTTGTATGCCTTCCAGGCCTCTCCGAGTCTGGTACTTTTTGCCTTATTGAAAGATGTCCTCGCCGTCCTCTTGAGCTGGACAATCTCATGGCACCACCATGGAGTGGATGCTCTATTAAGATCGACCCGCCTGGGGGGCAAGATATCTTATAGGCAATAATTATGGAGTTTTGAATAGTTTCAGACTAATTTTCCAAAATCTCCTCTATTGTTAGGCAACGCGTCCTCGACTCCTCGCATAGTCCCTTTCAAACAGTGAACATATTTTTTCTGGTCCGTTTTCCTGGGGTCGCGAGTTAATATGGACGTTGTGAGCGCCAATTCTATTTCAACTTATATACAGCGGTGCTCCGATATTGAAATGTCGCCGGAGATTATATTCGAAATGTAGATAAGGTAATATCTATTCGCGGTTGACTTCAAGAGTTAATAAAAGTTGGTTTAGTACCCCTATTTAGAATACAGAGATTCTTGTTAGCTATGTAATCATAAAGAGACTTACCTCTAGTGTTAATATCTTTGCTGTCCCACGTGGTGAGAGTTTCAATCGCAGCCTATTTCCAATTCAAGCTTCTGAGTAAGACAGTGTTCACAAGGTCCTCCAGCTCCGTTATTGGTGAAAGGTTGGTTGCGTCTGTGGGGAGGTATGCGGATGCCAGTATTAACACTTTCTTTCGACCTTTCTGCGCATATTCAACCTTCACTACCGTTAGGTCTAAGGACGAAAAATGCGTCAGTGAGTAGGTCTTAAAATTCTTAGGAACATATATGACCGTCCTAGGTTGGTGATTGCTTGGGAAGCTGAAAATGAAACCTTTTGGATTATTTATACCCAGCATTTTAGTTTGTCTTATCCATGGTTCCTGGATAAGTGTTATTTTGTCCTACATAAGATAAATGTGGCGGCATATGTTGCCGAAACCACCTTTAGGGCTGAAGGCTACACTGAATGATTCTTATCTTGTCATTATCCATCACTACTTGATGATGGTGAAATAAGTTTATTGTATCTTTAGGCCATCTCCATGTCATCACTTAGAGGTGAGTTGACGTTTTCTTCGCTTAGTTCTGTCAAGAGACTGTCGGTCACCATCTTAGGAGATGGTTTGACAGTTTCCCAAGAAACAACAGCTCCTTGGAGGGGGGAGGGAAATCCGTACTTGATATCTTATCAGTCTTCCTTTCCGTGTCGGTTTTTTTTATTTTAACGATGAATGAGGTGAGCACGTAGCTTTCCTCGTCTCATTTGCCGAAGACGAAAAGGTGCCCTTTAGGGTTGATCTTCGTTTCGTAGTGAAAGGAAAACCACGCATCAACACGAATGTCTGGGTTTTGTTTATTCAGCCGACGCAACACATCCTCTTTGTCACCCAGGTTAGCGTAAGCTTTGCTAGGGACCCAGAGGGTGGCTTTTATCAGCTGTGGGAGGTTGATGATGTGCACCACATCGAGCTTAACCTCCTACAACGATTTCAGTTTTGAAACAATGTCCTTTAGCCACTCTAGCGGTTCGCCATTATCGCAGGTGACTCTGGTTATTTCGACAAAGTACGACCATGACCTAAAAGTAGATGGTTTTCTTTGACTGCCGGATGCGGACATAAGGGTTTCGTCCAGAGGCTCCATTGGCTGTATTTTGACAAGGTCTCCATTATCGGTAATTATTTAACATTATGGGTCGCCCTTGTATATAATAGTTACCCGTAAATGGTTGGTAGCTTTTTACTTTGGCGTCTATACGTAGCCTCTTTTCGCTGGAAGAGTTTTCCTCCTAGGTGCTGGAGCGGATGCACTTCTTATTATTGGGGGCGCCGCGTTCCGGGTCTCTTTTGGAGGAGGAACTGGCTTCGTCGCCCATTCTTTTCTGGCCGCAGGTGCCAGGTTTGGATAGGGAGGGGTGAGTAGCGTTGGTGGTGTCTGCGGAGATACCATCCTGCTGCCTCGCTTTCCTACTTCTCTTTGCCCAGCACCGCAGATTCTTTTACCTCGACGGTGCTCTTGTTTTGTAGGTGAGAGTTTTCGCCTATCCTCCGGTTTTTGTTTTTGTTGATCCATGCTGATTCCACGAGTAGCTAGGGAAAGGTTGTGTCATCCCTGGCAGAGCCCTGCATGCTAAAAAGAAGGCTATTTCCAAGGAGTTTCGACTGGTACCCCCTGGGGAAAGTTCGTGGCCGCATTCCCCGCGGCCATTCAGCCATCGGCCCGCTACCGTACACCTTAGCTCGGATTTAGTTTGGGTGTCATTTGGTTGGTCAACACTGGTAGTGATCAACAGTGTTAACGTATCCAGCGGTGCCATGAGGAGGCAGACACTCGATGGTTGTATTTCTCCATTGAGCTGTAGAAAGCTACCCACAAGCAAATAAGCAAGCAGCAAGCAAGCAAATAAACAAATCAACTACAAAACAATGGCCAACTTACAACCAACCCCGCACATCCGTTTACAGATAAAATAATATAGAAAAGCTAAATGTTTGTGAAATTTCATCATAATAAATTAGTTTATTTCTGATTTCATGTATAAACATTATATGGATTTTCCATGAGGTTAACTATTATATTAAATTTGTTATTTTAGTTTATGTCATTTTATTTGCTGTATTAATCCACCGTTAGTTTTTGATCAATTCACCCGACTTTTTTGAGACACGATGTATAACATAGACAGTAACTGTACAAATGTTAATCTTGAAATTCGCGAATGTACCTACATAAACAATATAAGCACGTTGTTGATACGGCAGTGTGGTATTTTGCTGACAAAATAAAATCGAGTTATAGCTTCGTTTTATCGAAATTACAGTCGACGGTCGAGTCTTTCGGATTTAGACCTAATAATTCGTGCCATTCTCGTAACCACTAAATTAGAACTATATTGATGTAATAAATGTAAATGGTTGTTTAAATATATGTTATCCGTGAACTGATATAAGTCAAAATTTATCGAAATTCGGGTGTGCAGTTCTAACCTTGAAAATTATAGAATATGGCAGTTATTCCTTTTAATATGAAATATTGGTAAGTTTTATTGACTTTTGAAATTTTTCTTAACTGTATACTTAGATTTAGAAATAGAACCTGAACCTGATAATGAATTTTATAAGAGAGAGGCTAAAGATATGGTTAATATTGTCCAAAGACTTATTTCCGCCGGTAAGTACCTAAATATTTTTTTAGTAGTAGTTAAAAAAAATATGGTTGACAAACGCAAATAGAGCATAACAAATTTTATGTTTATAAATAATTCATAAAATGTTTTCCTTATCGTTTCTTACACAATGGTATATAGTAATATATAGAGAGTTAATGATTATATATATACCGTGTGGTGACTCGATATTAGGACCATAGGATTTTATCATGGGAAATCATAAAATCCCAAATATTTGCTTCCTAGCAAAACAGAACATTATAAAATTTGAAATGGACGTGAAGTACATTATATCTGACAATATTGCCATAAAATACGTTAATAGGAAATAAGTTCAAGAATTAAGAAAATAAATTTTAAGAAATAGCCCGTCACTCAAGTACTTGAATTTGAAAGTTACAATTATAGTCACGTAATACCGCAGTGGTAGGAGCGTTTGGTTTTGATGCAGCTGGTTAGAATTCGAAATCAGCGAAATACATTTTTTACTCTTAATAGGATTTTTATTCTTATTAGGATTTTTGTTCCTTAGTTTCCCATTAATAAAATATGTTATTAAAATTTGATATCAATAAAATAAATTTAATATATTATTTTTATAATGACAGTTAGATTATCAACATGATTTTTTAAATTTCATGGCCAATTCGATTTTTTTTAAATTTAAGTGGCATTACAAATGAAGTTCTAGATACCTTCTCGGGTTCATATCCTGATAAACTAATCCCTTCGGAAACAATTATAAAAAGAGTTATTCCAAATCAAAACAAATATGGTTCGGTATTTGTTCCATGCAAGTCTATAAACATTAATCTGAAGAACCGGAGGAAACTAGAGAAGTTGATTTACAAAATAATGAAGTAAATGTACTCTATATTTTGCATTACTCACCATACAAGTGTCTTTAAGATATTAAAAAAACAAATACAAATCGTATAAATTTTCAGTACATCAAGAAATTTTTGAGGTAGAAAAATTCAACCGAATGTTTTTGTGTGAAGCTATTTTGAATCGGGTTCGCAGAGACCGAAAATTTGTTATGATTATTCGTTTTTTCGTTAAAAGTACATTCAGCATAAATGGGGAACCAAATAGGCAAATTTTTCGAAATTGGAACCAAGTAAACCGCCATTTAAGAATCAATAATCCCAATATCCTGAAGTTTCTAAAGGCTGGATTGGGATATTGGGTCCTATATATCATAGGTCCATTCTTCATTGAGGGAAAATTTAATGTAGACAAATATTTAGAATTATTAGAAAGTAATATCGAACCTGCAATTGGAAACATTCCTGGCGAGAATGTTATTTTATTTGAGCAGGATGGACGCCTAGCTCATTCATCCAATCCAACTAAATTACACGTATATAAGGCTTTTGGTAATCATGGACCAATGCATTAGTCAGCTCGATCACTGGATTTGGCACCAAATGACATTTAAAATCTAAAATTTACATAACAAGACACCTCAATATTGATATTTTCAATCGGAAAATAATTGAAGAATGTGCGAAAATTTCGAATAAACAATTAGTAAATATGCGGCAAAAATTTTACGATAGATTTGGTTTTTGTTTAGCGAATTATGGTGATTTGTTCGAACATTTACTCTAGACGCATCATTTTCTGTTATTATTCTTTTTTAGTGAATTTCATTAAATCTGTTTACATAATATGCATAATTTATTTTATTGTTTTCAAGTGTTAATAACAAATAAAAGTATTTTATTAATAAGAAACTAAAGAACAAAAATTATATTAAGAATAAAAAATATTATGTATTTCGCTGGTTTCGAACCCAAACCCATGGCGCCAAAAAAAAGCGCTCGTACCACTGCGCTGTAACCGACTCGGACTTTCAAATTCAAGTATAGTTGGCGTAAAACATATAGTGTAGCAATGTAATCGTATATCCCCTTTAAGCTATGTAACGGAGCTAAACTGTGCAAGGTATTAATGCTTTGTTTACTTACTAATTTGTTACGTAATTGTTGAAAGGGCGTTTGGTTTAATCGGGATACCAGACGTAAACTGAGCCCTTTTTGTATCCCATTTGATTTTTATGGACAAAACTAAATTCTATGAAAAAAATAACAAAAAAAAAGAAATTTTGTAACAATGAATAAAACAATTCTTTAAAAATAAATATTATGTCTAACTCTTGTTTATCACTACTATGTAAGTAACATGAAAAATATATTAAACTTAATTAATTTTCTTCTTCCAAAAAATCTATTAATCCTTCTCCCATATAATCTGCTTCACTATCACTATCGTCTTGTAAATCAATAATAAATGTATTTCCCCCATTAATGTGGACTTGCCCAATATTCTTATACTCATCTTCAATTTTGATTACTCTTTTAATCTCTGTTTTAATTGTGTCCAAATTAACTCGATGGGATTGAAAATACACAAATAAGGAGGAATTCTCACTTTAGAGTGTCCATGTTTTTTAGCAATACTCTCTAGGGCGTATAATATCTTAAATTTCTTTGCCTGTAAAACTTCAACCAGTTGTTGTTTTGTATAAGAATCTTCAAAATACAGATTATTATCCATTAAAATTTGTTGTAGTTAGGTCTTCTTGTAGCTTTTATTGGGTATTTTATTGAGCTGTCGTGAATGATAAGAAGCGTTGTTATGAACTAGAACACTATTTGGTTCTAAGTTTGGGATCAATGTGAATTCAAACCATGTTCTTATGATAGTCAACGTTGCAATCTTCCATTTTTTCTCCACATATTTTTAAGGCATTTGAAACCCATCCTTCATTTCCACCGCAATGCTCAATAATAAGTTTGGATCCTTTGTTTGCAGGCATTGTTGGCATACAAATGTTTGACCCATCAGTCCATACTTTCTTAACCGTGTCGTGTGTATCATACCAAGTTTCGTCCAAATAGACAATTGGCCGGTTTTCTTCTCTATACTTAGTTACTTGTTCCAAGTATGTATACCGCATGTCCACTATTCTTCTGCTTTCCATGACTGTTTGACATTTATTAATCGTTTTGAATTTGAATCCCAATTTTAAATCCAGTTTTCAATATTTTTCTTACAGCCAATTACATTTCGGCCGGCGTTTGTCAATTTATTTCTTATTATTTCAATCGTAGGTGACTCATTACTTTTGTAACAGTCATATAATAGGGGTTTTTAATAATTTTATTACAGACACATCTAAAGGTTTGACCAATCCCTTATCACATCGCTTGCGTTCATAAGGCCCATTCTTGGCTATTTTACATATAGTTGACAGGGGAACTTCTGTTAAATCTGATACTGCTTGCATTAATTCTGTTCCTTCATCGAAACCAAACTTTTCCCGTAGACTCTTATATACATTGAAACATATTTCCTGTGTTTCCAATTTTAAATGTCGTTGAATCCTGTTTTCACTTCCATCGCCATTATTTAAATTTTCGTCGTTGTAACACACAATATTTTGGACCGAACTCTATATTTCCCAAGGACACCACATTGTTAATATTTAATTTTTATCTAGAAAAAAATTAGCTATACTTACCCAAATTCCTCAGAAAATTCTACACTCTTTCTTGATGTCAGACTACCAACTAAAAAGTGGACAACTGTGCTCGTATAGAAAGCATACTCTCAAAAATATTAGTTATAGTTCAGTCAATGATGTGAAAAATAATAAGTTATTTGAAATTTATATTTCTAATTCATCTTAATAAAACGAAATATAAGGTAGTGTTGAATGTTTGGTGTTATGTTTGAGATGTTTTTAAATATAAATAGGTTAATATTGTTTGAAGCAATGTATTTTGTTCTATACATTAAGGCTTTGTGTCTTAAAAAGTAGGATGGCGCTCCATATTTGCGGGTTAAAAATAATCGTTAGACAGTCGATAAATATATTTAATAATTATAAAATTGTTAAATACATTTTAACGATTATTAGTTGAAATTATAATATTAAATGAATTTATCGTCAACTGAGCATTTTAAATTATGATATTGACTGGACTATGACGATATCCTCGTATTCCAGTCAAACTAAAAGCCGACAGCTTAAAGTTGGCACTATATCATTTACGCCAACTATACATGAATATTTTTCTTATTTATTTTCTTAAATTTTAAAATTAATTGCTATTAAACAGTGATTATTTTGTGGCAAAACTGTCAAAACTAATGTACTTCATACAAAATTTCATTATGTTCTCTTTAGCTAGGAAGCAAATATTTAGGATTTACTGATTTTCCCTGTTAAAATCCTATAGTCCTTAGATCGAGTCACATACATACATATATATATATATATATATATATATATATATATATATATATATATATATATATATATATATATTATATATATTTTTATAATGTTCTACTGTTTTTATAATTATGTATTATATGATTTTATTTGAAATTTGATTATTAGATGCTGTTGTTACAATCGTGGTAGTAACTACACTAATGTGAAAACACATTTATCACTGAATATAACCTATTTGAAATTTTGACAGGAATTGTCAAATTATTATGCCCGGCTCAGATGAATATGAAATTTTATATTCTGAAAGATAAATTACTACAAAATCGACTTACTCGCTCTTACCTCAGGGAGGGTTCAAAGATTAAAAAAAATTAATAATTTAAATTTTAAATTTATAAATTTCCAAAGAATATTCCAAAATTGTCAATTATACTATTGCAAATCTATAGTGACTGCTTGTTCAATATATTCTAAGACCATTAAATTATCTAATGACATCTACAATTTTTCTGTCACTGAAAATTAACTAAATGTCACTGATTATATCAAAAGTTTTATAGGATCCAAAATTTTTCAAATTCAATGAAATAGGAGTTGAATTAATACCAAAGTGAGTTGGAATCAAAAATTATATATTATATACCATCAGATAACAAGTGAAAATGAATTATTATTCCCAAAATATAATAAAGAACAATAATCGTACTTTCTACGAACCTTAAAATTAAAAAAACAACCTATATACTAGAAGAACAACCTAATTAACTACTTATTCTAAACGTTCAAATCGTCGAAAATTACACTTGACGTGTATAAATGTCAAATAACTATATGCGATAAAATTGTCTATTCAAAAAAATTTTCTCTTCTCTTCAGGTGAAATTTTATATATCTTTAACGTTAATTTTGTCAGTATTCAAAAATGTGATATAGATGCATCTATCTTAATTTTATTTAAAGGCCTGTTAATTCTTGAAAAATAATTTATAAAATCTGGACTGGACTCACCAACTAGGTATCAGGATCACTCGTTCTGATTCTAAGCACGTCTTTTAGAATCGCCGGAACCACTTTTCTAAATTTATAATTTAGAACCCGGAAAAATCACTAACACTATTTCAATATAATTATTTAAGGAATTATTCACGCACTGATCTTATCATGCTAATTATTATAATCTGATGCTATTTTAATATATCAATTACTATTATATTATTCAGCAAATTTGAGAGAACTCATATTAGATGTTCTCTCGAGAGGGGTTCAAAATCAACCAACTAAACTTTTTCCATAAAATAATTCTCTTCTCCTTTGGTTACCAAAGAATTCCTTTTTAAAAAAAAAATACAAATTTATGTTTTCATATAATAAAGAGAGATTTTCATTCTTTAATTCTAATTGTAATTTTGCTACCAGCGACATCTGTATTCTTTTTTTAAAATCTTTATAAAATCTATGTATCATTAAGTATCTTCTGCATTATTGTCATTCGAAATTGTAATGTCAAATTTTATTTGCATATTGAATCTTTTAAATTATTTATAATACATTGTATATCACTAGTATTACATCCAAATATTTTTCTTTATTTCAATGTTTTCTTTAGAATTTAGATAGAGTATATGTATTAATATATATATATATATATATATATATATATATATATATATATATATAAATCAAAATTCTTGATAGGGTATTCAGCCAAAGGAGAAATAAAAAGTGGACTCTTTATTCTGTTCAAGCTTTCGAGGCTTTATTGACTCTTCATCAGGAACTCTACAATAAATTATTAAATGTCAATACAAATAACAAGAATTGAAAATTATTACTTACGAAAGTGAGGTTAAATATGTTTGATGTGAATAAATTGTACATAACTGACGCTATTTTTACGAAATCATCACAACACGTGATAAATGCATTATATTGATAAACAAGTACAATGATTAAAATTAATATTAAAAGTAAAAGATAAAACTAATTCAATCACATGTTCAGGAACACGAGGAATTTCTTTATTAATGATTTGACAACTGACACAACCACAGAATTAAAATTCTGTCAACAAAATTCAGTGATGCCAATATGTATAGAAACATGAATGAAAGAGGAAAAGGTGTAACAATTGAAATTTATTGTGAAATATTAAAGTTAGTGTTTGTAACATGAGACTGAAGACTAAGAAGGTAAGAGTAAATAATGCTGAGGTTATCAATATGGCATTCATAGCTTTAGGTTCTTTAAAAATGTGAGACATCTCCAAAAATGATCTCTTAGTGAGATTGGACTCACGATCTAACACAGTGACACCATCGTAATCAGGTATGTGATCCATAGACAAAGTGTGACTTGCCAAGGTGCAAGTTTCTGTGAAATTTCTAATATCACTTTTATGTGAGCAAATACGGTCTTTATGCCTGCGCTTAGTTTGACCGATGTATTTCTTATCACACTGCGAGCATGGAATGCAATAAACCACATTGGATTGATCCAATACGGGATCTTTATCTTTGATTTTTGAAAAAATCTTCTGAATTGTAAGAATGTTTCTACTGGCTAACGTTATAGAAGGAAATTTTGAAAAAATCTTTTTAAATCTGTGATTAATAGTGTGAATGTTTGGTAACGAAAGATACTGTCTAGGTAGGATTTGATTTAAAAGAGCGGTATTAGAAGGAGGCTCATCACCGATGGAAGACCTACTGAACAACAAAGAATAAACCAGTCTTCTCGGATAACCACTGTTAATAAAAAATACTCAAAGTTTTCTCAGATTTTGAACACGTAACGAAGTGTGACTAGTCTTGATAACTCTGTTTTTCATGCCAAGAACGAGGTTAATTTTTGTTTATGTTGGTGAACCGATTCATAATGTAAGAATCTACCTGAGGCTCCAGGTTTGGTATACCAACTAGTAATGAGTGTGTTATCCACTCTCCTGATCACTTCAGTATCTAGGAAAGGGACACTGCAATTTTTATCTACTTCCTCGATTGTAAACTGTGAGGATTCATGATAAGAGTTGAACACAAGTAACACCTGTTCTAAACTGTTTTGTGGGACACTTAATATTATATCATCCACATATTTTTTTAAGAAAGGAACATTGAATGGAAGCTGGCTTAAACAAGAACTAATAAGATCATCCATGACAAATCGAGCAATGATAGGAGAAACTGGATTGCCCATCGGCATACCTAAATGTTGTTTGTATATAGTGTTATCAAACGTAGAGACGGTAGTATCGTACAAGAATTCAATCAACTCAAGGAACAATCTTTGAGAAATTCTACTATGCGATGATATTTCACCCCAATGTCTGACATCTGCTATCTTTGGCCAATGAAACAGTGACATTATTATATATTATAATTTTGAGGAAGTTGAAATTCGTTAATGAACGTACTGAATTCGAAAGAATCTGCTATGAAATAATCATTGTTGCAGCTGTATGATACTGTTAAAAGATCTGAAACAAGTTGAGCAACACCTCTGTTAGGACTATTGACACCAGAAATGATAGGTCTGAGTTGTAAAGTAGGTTTGTGAATCTTTGGAAGGCCATAAAATTTGTTGCAAGTGCTATTGTAAAACCTATAATTCATTCTCTCCTCTCTCGAAATCACTTTCTTTCTCTCTAAATCTGATACTAATTTATTTGATTTCTATTGGATGGTATTAGAAGGATCTCTATGCAAAAGTTGGTAGTAAGTGGTATTACTTAAAGTGTTATTAGCTAATGAAGTATATTGTTCTTGTGACTTGACTGTGGTGACTTTCATTTTGTCTGATTGGATAACTCTCAAGTGAGGGTTGTCTTTTAGAAATTGTTTGCAATTTAAGTAGCTATTATAAAAATAATTGTTAAAGTTCGAATTGGAATGTAAAAAGTTAGTGATTATGTTAGTTGCTTGTGTTAATACTATATTTCTTTCATTGTCTGAAATTCGTTGTGATATAAGATCAATATCAGTTAAAAAACTAGGAATATTGATGTCACTAACCCTTGGTTCTATACTGAATTTAGGCCCTAGAGCTAAGAAATTTGAAATGTCAGACGGAATGTCTGTGTCTGTTAAGTTTTTTAGCCAATTGGTTGGTGTGATAATTTTAGAAAGAGAATTCTGTTTAAGTTTGGTTAATTTTAGTATGTTACGATTCTTAATTTGGAAGAAGCGTCCATTGTAAGAAATAGATTGTCTTTTGTAAAATTCTTTAACAATGTCATATGGTAAAAGGTTATTGATCTCTGATTTAGTAAAAGTCAACGCTTTTTCCAAACTTCGAATACTATCATGTGTGATTTTAATTTCCAAATTAAGAATATCATTCCTTAACCTGTGATTGAACTGTGTAGTAAAATGCAGTGTTCTTCCTACAGCAGCGGCAGTGAGATCTGCGACATTCTTGACACCATGTGTAATGTGTTGTGGAATGATGTTGGCTTTTTTGCATTTCATGAGAAAAGTGTACCTATTTCGTAAAGAAGCAAGCTTGCTATTAATGTTAGACATTTTCTTGAGTTTGTTCATGGTAGTGTAACCAAAACGGATTCTGATGTTATCATAACTTCTTCATATAAATATATATATATATATATATATATATATATATATAAAGAAGATGTAGGAATATCGCGTGATATGTTAACAACAACAACAAATATATTCATGGGTAATTCACGCAAAATAAAGGGCTACTGAAATAGAGTGGTAACCGTGGACATGCATGTTTCTGGCTCATTTTGCCTCATCAGCACGGCATAACCAAATAAGGATGTGAAATTTGGGAGCAAAGATGTTAATCGAAACATGGGAAAACACAAAATAACGGATTTCAGCAGGGAAACCAAACGCTCATTTGTGTCTTCAATTGGAAGATCCCGAGTTTTCAGGACATCAACCAACATCGACACGGAGGCGCATATAGCCCCCCCGCCATGAACCTTCCGACCCATAGTAAATAACAAAGAAGATGTAGGAATATCGCGTGATATGTTAACAACAACAACAAATATATTCATGGGTAATTCACGCAAAATAAAGGGCTACTGAAATAGAGTGGTAACCGTGGACATGCATGTTTCTGGCTCATTTTGCCTCATCAGCACGGCATAACCAAATAAGGATGTGAAAATAAAGGGCTACTGAAATAGAGTGGTAACCGTGGACATGCATGTTTCTGGCTCATTTTGCCTCATCAGCACGGCATAACCAAATAAGGATGTGAAATTTGGGAGCAAAGGTGTTAATCATGGCGGGGGGGCTATATGCGCCTCCGTGTCGATGTTGGTTGATGTCCTGAAAACTCGGGATCTTCCAATTGAAGACACAAATGAGCGTTTGGTTTCCCTGCTGAAATCCGTTATTTTGTGTTTTCCCATGTTTCGATTAACATCTTTGCTCCCAAATTTCACATCCTTATTTGGTTATGCCGTGCTGATGAGGCAAAATGAGCCAGAAACATGCATGTCCACGGTTACCACTCTATTTCAGTAGCCCTTTATTTTGCGTGAATTACCCATGAAAATATTTGTTGTTATATATATATATATATATATATATATATATATATTTATTTATTTATTTATGTTGCAACACTTTTGGTATACCCAGTATTGTATAGGGTACTCAAAATTTTTTATTTAACCAGTATATGTCAAATTTGGCATGATTCGATTTCAGATGACATTTACAGAATGTATTGAATAGTGGACAAGTTATGTCATAATATAATGAAGAAATATTCCAAATTAAAAGCATTTTATCATAATAAAAGAATACAAATCTCTTTGCAGATAGAAATTAAGGAAAAATAATAGATCAGAAAACAAATTTAGTTTTTTTTTAAAAAGAGGAAAGTTGTAACTATAATATAATGTTTTTGTTGATTGGGAAAAAGAGTTTAGTATAATTTGAGATTTTAGCTAATTCCCTTTCATAAAGTCTCGATCTGTCCATTCCATGTATTTTGTTTTCCGTTCATTGATATAGAGCCCTTTTTGCTATTTCTGCAATATTTTTATTACCTGTCTTATTTCTTCTTTACTTCTCGCTAATATTGCTATGTCAGCTGCAAATGCTATACATTGATTTCTCTTATGACATATAAGCCCAGACCTATTTATGCCTGCTTCCTGAATTAAACTTTCCAATAACAGACTAAAGAGAATGGATGACAGTGGATCCGTCTTGTCTTACGCCTTCAGTTACGATGAATTTCTCTGACATACCGTTATTTATTCTTACTTCATTTTCAGTATCTAAATCTCAAATACTTAGTTATAATCAGAAAAAATAACACGTCATTCATAATTTTATTTATTTTATTCATTTGATTTAAATTCATAAAGCTCCTGATAAAATGCATCATTCGCTATGGTAATTTCAAGCTAATGGAAAAAGTTTATATTAATATCAAAGGAATTAAAAACTGCAAATCATTCAATAGGAAAATGTTAGAGGCGTCATTTAAAAGTAATTGAACCTTCAGCTTAAAGAAATTAATTGTGGATATGAACTTATCTCCAAAAGATAATATAGCTTTGTTCGCGGGTCAAAAATAGAATCGATTACGAACCAATTCAGAATCGTTGTAATACGCATGCGTGATTAGGAACCGATTCAGGATTTTTATTTACCGCGAACGATTTAAGGACCACGGTAAAAGTTTATCTTTCGACAAAGGTTATCTATGCTTTCGACTTTCTCTTACTGATGTTGAATAGTGTATTAAATCTAACCAAAAAAACTTAAAAAATGAGCAGTTCTAAGTAAACATTTTATTTAAGTTCAATTTATGCTTACACTATAGTCTATATAGAAAGGACAAGGAGTAATAAATAATTCATTTAAGTAGATTTCATAAACGTACCAAAATATATTTTAAGAGGGTATACCGTAAGGTACATTTTGTATTGAACGAATGAGTTGCAGCTATGCTAAAGAATATACGATTTAGGTCAGAGGTAACGGGATGTACTAATTTTAATAAAAAAAAGTGATAGAGGTAGAGGTCATTCGGAAGCAAAAAATGTAGTTCATTATAAAAAAATTCTACAACTTCCTCAGGACTAAGATACATAATACCGAAATGTACTTTTAAGTATTCGCCAATTACAGAACCTTTCTGTCTGTACTCTTGCACCAAATGAAACTCCTGAATCTTACGAAACCAAGCTTGACAGAGATGAAATTTACAACCAAAAAGAATTTGATCTCTGCCAAAACATTCATATATAGCATTATGAATGCTTAGTTCAAAATCTACTACGACTTCTTTAGGTTGAAAATTTAAGCTTACTTCTTTACATTTTTGTCTTAAAATTAAAAACAAATTTTAATATGTTTGACTTGATTTGTCCGGCAGCAAACAAAAAACAAGAGGTACGTAATAGCCGTTTTCAAAACCATGAATGGTAAACATTTGGTAAAAAAAAGTTGAACAGTATTTAAAAGTCCCATCCATCAAAATACAATCCGAATTACATAAAAAATTGAGGTTGGAAAAACAGGAGAACACAATAATTTTAAATACCTGGTCTGCTGTTAATAGAAATTCCTCTTCTCGGTTCGTTCGTAATTGTAATTCACGAACACTATTAAATACTTCTTCCTGATTTTTAGGCAATAGTGTAGGTGCATCAACATCCTTCCCCTAATCCCATAAATATCGATCAAAACAATCAAGATTTCTTCAAAATATTTAATTTAAGAAATCTTTGAAACCTTTCAGAAATATACATAATTCTATGGGCCTCCGATTTTATCTATTATAAACCCTAATGACTCTAATAGGATTAAACTAAATGATTGCGGAACAGTTCGAACATTTCAGTAATCCTCAAATTGATACAAGTCAGGTAAAATTTTATTTTGTGGCAGAGTTCGGATATGCCCGTTTATTCATAATATTTTTTATTTGTATTACTCCTATATGTAGTGTTTGGGGAATTTTTCTCAGACATTTTAAATGGCAAGTGGCCTACTGTAATCGGCTTAATACGATTACACCTATTTACAGATTATTCGATTATTGAGAGGGATTTTCCAAACAACCCAGTTTTCTTAGAAACATTATCGGGAATATTATTTTAAAAGAAAGTAGGTACATTAAATCAGTACTTAGTATTAGTTCTTTGAGTAAAGTTGTATGAAGTTGTATGGTTGTCATAATATTGTAAACAGTTGGAATATATTTAAAACATTTGTTGAATGTTAATTGTGCAAGTACCAAACAATGTCGATAAGCCAAGGACCATCTAAACGACCAAAAACAGGTCCATTATCTTTAAATGAAAAAACTCTGATATTGAATTGTTATATATCATTGAAAAACAAGGATCCAAGTGCAAGTGTTGATGATATTGTGGAATTAACGGCTGCTATGTTGTGTGTTGCTAAATCAACAATTTATAGATTACTAAAAGAAAGCAAGGATGGAACTCTTCAATCCCCTAAAACTCCTTCAGGCCGAAAACCAATTGAGATCGATGAGTCATTAAAACAAAGACTAAGGCGTAAAGTCCATGGATTTTACTTACGAAAGGAAATTCCAACACTGGACAAAATTATGACATCAGTGCAAGAAGATACGGACTATCCAAAATTCTGCAGAATGACATTATGCAAACTTTTGAAAGATGTGGGTTTCAGATATACAAAACATAATAGAAAATCTCTCTTGATAGATAAACCGGAAATAGTTTTTTGGAGAAGAGACTATTTAAGAAGCATTCGACATGCCAGAGAACAAAATTTGAAAATCTTCTACTTAGACGAAACATGGATAAATGCTGGATATACAGTTTCCAAATCTTGGCAAGATGAAAACATTAAAAGCGGAAGGCAGGCATTCGTGGAAGGTTTGTCGTTAGGTTTGCAGCCACCATCTGGAAAAGGAAAAAGACTTATCATTGTCCATGTTGGAAGTTCTGAAGGTTTTGTTGATGGTGGATTATTAATTTTTATTTCAAAACGCACGGGGGACTATCACGAAGATATGAATGGGGATGTCTTCGAGGAATGGTTTGTTCAAATGTTGGATCTGATTCCAAAAGGGGCTGTTATTGTTATGGACAACGCAAGTTACCATTCACGGTTACGAGAAGCATTGCTCACAAGTCGTTGGCGTAAAGCAGAGCTTTTGGAGTGGCTTATTTCGAAAAATATTAAGTTTCCAAAAGATCCACTAAGGAAAGAACTTTACAGAATTGCAAAAATGAACAAGAATAAATACAAAACCTACATTGTAGAAGAAATGGCTTCTTCTCGTGGTATATCAGTTCTTCGACTTCCCCCTTATCATTGTGAACTTAATCCCATAGAATTAATATGGGCTCAGGTAAAGGGGGAAGTTGGAAAAAAAAATACTACTTTTAAAATAAACGATGTTGTGAAATTGTTTGAGAGTGCTGTAAGTCATGTGAGTAAGGAAAATTGGACAAACTGTATCGAGCATGTTATCAAAGTAGAGGCAAATATGTGGAAAATTGACAATATTTGTGATGATTTAATCGACCCTATTATTATTAATGTCAACAACGATTCTTCCTCTTCCGAGTCGGATATAGAATAAAATGTAAGTAATAAATGTATTCCAATAATTATTTCTTTTCATTTTTTATTATATTATAATTTAAAACGTATTTTTTTCCCAAAATACACACCACTGCATTGCGTTATTGCTTATCTGCTAATCCTTTAACAATGAATAAACCCTAAACTTTGCTACAACTGAAACAAATACGGGGTCGATCTACCTGGTTTTTAGATTTACGGAAGAAATGTAATTTAAAGTAAGAGATTTATCAAAAATTTCATGGTGCTCCCTGTAAAGGTTTTGCATACTTAATTAGGGTTTATTACTCCTCGTACTTTTTGTACATACTATAACAGGATAATGTAACACGGTCAACATTAAAAACACCCTGTATATTGATTTTTGAAAAGAAGTAAAATACTACGTCGGGTCATTCATAGGTTTTAATCACAACGAAGGAATGTGATAAAAACATTAGTTTTTGGGTAGAAATTTAGATTCTTACGAAAGTGAAAGACAGATAAAATTTAACTCAGCAAAATACATTTGATTAAAAAGATATTTTTTGTGAAAATAACCCATGAAATAATTATTAATTTTTTTCGTTTTCTTTATTGTTGATAGATTAGAATATATCTGAATTTTTCGTGTTTCCATCAACTTCAGAGGAGGATTTTTGAAAATGGGCTCGTAAATGCGTTCTATACACATTACTGGTCTAAATGGGAGCGTTGTACTACTTTATTTCACTACAAATTACAAATTTAGAGTTTAAACTTGACTGGAACAACCATATAAAACAACCTCGCCATCAAATAACAGCTGATGCCAGTTTCCTCTGACGCCGACTTTTTGATAAAGCGCATGGGCAACCGAACCGAACTTTTAGTTCTAATAAAAACCCAAGAACTGCTATAACCGATTTGGAATCAATAATGAACCGAATCAATGTGACCCGCGAACACGGAACTGTAACTAAAAATTCAGAACTGAGTGAACCGCGAACGACAATTTTGAATGTGCGCATGCGGCCAGTCCCTAAACGGAATCGGACCCGCGAATAAAGCTACTGATTATGAAAAAATAATTGACGAGATTTAATGCTATTTGTTAGAAAAACAAGTTTAAAAATGATAATTCCAACTTATTTGTAAATTTTCTCTACGTACATAAAGTTATTAAATACAGCGTGTCCCAAAAATATAGAAAGAACTGATTATTTTTTCTTCTTTTTCAAAAAACCTTGAGCAGGTCATGTTGTTAAAAAGTGAGTATCATGGCTGGCATTTTCCCCAAAACTGGTTATAAAGTAAACATTAATCTGAGTTACATTAGATAACAGCTCAGGTATTTTACAATTTGATTTTTTTTTTATTATACACATCTAGTTGTCTCAAGTCTTTCCAAATGGAACTACCGTTGACAGTTTCTACCATAATTTTTCGCAAAACAATATTTAATCAGCATTTAATCTTAATATCTCTATGAAGAACTTTAGAGGTTGTGTCAATCCTCAAACAATTCAATTAATCTAGGATAAACTATACGAACACAATTACATCTTTGTCTACATTTTGTGAATCTTATGAATTCTGTAAATTTTATTTTATTACATAAAAATGTATTATTTTGCACAATGTATCTAATTACATATTTATGCAAGTAATAAATCCGCAAGGTTTGTATGAATAATAAATAAATATTCCAAATCATTCCATTTTTACAACTTTCAAACTTGTCATATGTCGCTCTGGATTTTTCACAGAACAATCCAGAAATAGCTTCCTCTTCTTTAAGAAGAATTATGTTTAACAAAATTGTGAAGATTTATAATGTCGATTAACTGCCTTCAACGGCTATATACGATTTTTAATTATGCAATTATTTTATTGTAAATGTCCATTAAATATTATTTAATTAATTGATTGAAGTATAAAATTCAATGAAATTAAAACTAGTTTATATTATTGAATAGATGAGTAGATCTTTTACTTCATGAAGATCCATACTGAACGATGAAATAAAACAACTTAATTTGTTTAAAACTTCATTATATTTGAACTAATGTTCAATTTGAACTTGTGATGCGATTCTCTAACAAAGTAGTTTTATCAAACGAGTGAAGGTATAACGAACCTTTTATTATTTATAAACTCCTGATTTGTTTAATTTTTAAGATCTAGATTTATTATTTTTAATAAGTTTGGATAAATTTTAATCAGTTTTAAAGCGAATAATCATGTCTAAAGTTTCTAAAAATGGTTTAATTTTTAAGGATGGTGTTTCAAAGTATGTTAAGCTTTTAAATTTTTTATTTTTATCTGACGGTAATACTTGTTCCAAAGTCTGTTTTATTATCTTTTAATTTATGATATTGTCAACTAAATTTGGATAGTAGTTATTATTAACAGCTATTTGTTTTATGATATTTAGTTCTTTGTTGTAATTATTAGTATTTAATGGGACTGTTAAAAGTCTGTGTATCATAATATTGAAAGCTGCTTATTTATGACTGAATGGGTGGACCGAACTATTATGAATTGTAATATCTGTATGTGATGGTTTATAAAATATAGAAAAATCATGTTTATTATTTATATTTGAAATTATAAGGTCTAAAAAGTTTACAGACTTATTTTGTTCAAGTTCTACGTTACATTTGATGTTATTATGAATTGAGATAATGAAGCTGTCTAATTGTCTAGTTGAACCGGTGAAGCTAGCTAAAATGTCGTCCACATATTGGTGCCAGTATATAAATGTTTTACTAAGGGGATGTTTATCAATTATTTTTTCTATATGCTCTATGATAGTTTCTGCTAGAAGGGGGCTGAGGGGGTTACCCATAATCAAACCACTGCTATAAACATCTTCAATGAAATAAAAGTAATTTTGATTAAACACACTTTTAAGCACCAGGTTTCCGATATAACTGCTATATCAGAATGTTCTTCCAATAGCAATTGATGTAAAGAATATTTGTTAGCGTTTAGCGATCGAATTGTAGTGAATCCCTATATAATTAATTTTAGGCATTATAGAAATTTAAACATGAAGGTCATAAGACGATTAATATTTTAAATGAAAAGTTATTGCAAGCATATTGTAAACAGCGCGCGATAACAAGTATGTACAAATCAAATCATAGTTTATGCAAACACAGTGTTCAGCCATGGAATTCACCTTGACTAAAATCACGACACCTTGATCTTTATAGAATATAAGCCGTTGACCAGCTGATTGTGCCGATAAAGTGATATACAGGATTGGAAAAACCTAAGAACTAAAGATATATATTTGGGTTTTTAGGTTTTTCAGGTTTTTTAAGGTTTTTTTATGGTTTTTTAGGTTTAAAAAATCACATTTTAAGCGAAACATTGATATTATATCTGTAAATCAACATGAATTGGTAAATCTCCGGCCCAGCAGCATCCTCTAACTGTCTGTGTCTGTACCTTTAATATTCATGATTTGAATGAAATTTAAACTAGGAAGAAAAGCTTTCTTTTTGGGTGGGTAATTTTAGATTTTAGTAAAAGATGGCTGTAACAGGAAGCTTTTATTCAGTATCTTAAAAGATAATAGAGAAAACCCTAAAAACCTACAATGGCCATATTTTAATAAGTAGGTTTGTTAAAAAAACCTAAAAAACCTAGGTTCAAAAAACCTGTAGTTACCAACCCTGGTGATATATACAGTAATATAGTAGTAAAATTAGTAGACGTAGGTTAGTGTTGCTCGTTATGTAGAATTTAAAACCCGATTCATTTTTATAGTTATGTGTTAGTAAGTGTAACGTATTCCGCTCTATGTAAGTACCAGTTTTAGTCATAATAAACCAACCAATGATTTTGTATGAAGACATTTTGTTGATTCCGTTCCTGCTACGAGGCTCAATGGTAGTGGCACGAACCTATTCTTGTGGAGAATTGGTGCCAGCATTTCAGGGCACATTCACCACATCGCAGAATATTCCAATGAATAATTTTAATGCTTTTAGAGGCCATTTTAGTTATGTAAAAATGTTATTAACAATTTCTTTAACTTTATTTTCAAATTCAATTTCATTAACTTTAAGGTTAGTAGCCATATTTGGGGAGCAAAATTTTGAAAGCTTTCTTTTATTAAGGTTTTTAATGTAGCACTGAGCCTTTTCGGAGAACTGACAATCGGGGCTAAATAGTGTTTTTCAGTAATGCTACTTTTATAAGCTGTACCGAAATTAGATTGATAGGGGGAGGCACCTTTCAATGAAGGGAGTTCTGTGTCGGAGTTTATTAACGGTGCAAATTTATTTTTTTCAACGAGTCTGGATTAACATGGATTTTCGAGTACTTTCTCAGCTTCTTTAAAAGAAATATTTATGTTTGCCATAGCTTCTTTCGTTTTTTTTTGTTTTACATATTCAGGACATTCCTTAAAAACTGACTCGTGATTGTTATTTTTACAATAAATGTAAAATTTCGTACAGTTATCAGGACAATAATTTTTTTCCTCATTTCCCCATTTTTTACAACGTTTTTTTGATTTGCACTGGGTAGCTGAATGACCATAACGTACGTATTGAAAACATTGCATAACTGGATTTACGAAAACCTCAACTGGGCACCTAAATTTATTGATATAGGATAAATTGAGGAATTAATTTTCCCCGCAAAAGTAATAACCATTTGTCGTGGGACTCTCTCCGATATATCGTTTTTCTAGATTACTCGAGTCGTTTTTTTGATTCTTTTAACAGTAATATTAGATTTTATAACCTTTAATAGCGTATTTTCACTTAATGTAGTATCTACGCCACGAACAAGCCCTGTTTTTTCTGTCAAATAATTTGATATATAGGCATTAGGCTGTTTTAAAGGAAGGTTCATTTACTAACTTATTTGCTACAAGACCCGAATAAACTTCGATCTTAATACGGTTCCTACCAACACTAACAATTTCAATAATATTTCCATCATAGTTCGAAAGGGCAAGTAATTTTTCTCCAAGTTTCATAGGATGTAAACGGCTTATACGTATTTAAGTCAATATGTTGAACAAAAATAAAATAAGGTCCGCTATCATTATAATCAAATATATGACTCATTTGACTACTATACTGGATAGAATTCGAGTGCGAGTTTTTATTATCGGAATTTTTGGAATTATTGACAACGGAATGATCGCATTTTAGAACATTATTAGATTGATCCATACTAATCTCTTCTGAAAATACGACATCCTCAACGTAAATATTATTTGAAATTTCATTACCTGTTGATGCGGCTAATGACGGATCTTTACGGCTATACTCGATAGTCGAAATTCTGTAAAGTGACTCATCGCTCTTACTGTCCATAAAATCAGTTGCAGAAGCGAACTTCATGAGCGCATCATTTTTGAAGGGTTCTTAATAGTCCTAAATAAAAAATAAATAGAAAATGTTCTTGTACGCTCTGGCGTTTAAATTTGAGAGAACAGAAATACGAAATTATTATGGTAGGTATCATTATGTATATACAGGGTGTTACCAAGAATAATACACATTTTTAAGGATGAGCTATAATAAGATGTATATAAAAAAGTCGATAGTCGAAATTCTGTAAAGTGACGTCATCGGTTATCTACCGATTTAAAGTGAACTCCATGAGCGTATCATAGTTTAAGGGTGCGAATACTGAAATATCTGGAATTTCAATTTTTAACATTTGAAATAATAACTTATCACAAGTCGTTCATAAGTAAGTTAAAACAAAATAAAAAAATGTTTAAAAGTCAATTCCAACTTACTACTACTAAAACTAAAAAAAAGTTGTTTGTCAAGACCAAAATAAATTACCAATAAGTATAGGTATGTTGCGAGGTCACTTGTAAAATGTCTGACTAACTGGAAGCGGTATCACTCCCTGACGACTCCTCAGAATCATCGCTTTCTCCTCCTATATCGATAATGAGTGGTTCCGTCATTACTTCTACACGTATGTCTAAATCCCAAAACTTTATTTCTTCTTTTAATACGTGTTGAATACATTTACGCCAACTCTCAGCAGTAACGGTATGCAGCGCCTCGTCAAACAGTTTCTCAACGTCAGCCATTTTGAATGTACTGTTTTTTCTCGCAACATAATTTTTCACTTGGGCCCAAACCAGCTCGATGGGGTTTAACTCACAGTGGTAGGGAGGAAGTCTAACAACTGAGACGTTGAAATCTTTCGCCATTTCATCGACAACGTACTTAATATAACTGCTTTTATGTTTCCGTACGAGAGATAATAATTCAACTTTTAGCATTGCCTCGTTGTGCGGAATGCTTTTACTCTCTAACCAATCAATTATAACCCTCTTGCGGCTAGCTGAAGTAGGTATTTGCTCCAGTCGACGAGAGTGGTATGAAGCATTATCCATAACTATCACTGAACCAGGAGTTACCTTTGTTAAAATTGATCTAAACCATGTTTCAAACCGGTTACCATCCATCTCTTCATGGTAATCGACAGTTTTTTTGGACTGAAAACTTAGTAATCCACCTTCTACAAATCCTTCCTCGCTGCCAATGTGAGTGATAATCAGTCGACGTCCTTTCCCAGAGGGAGCTTAGAGAAACCCTCCATAAAGGCTTGTCGATTGCTTCGTATATTCATGTCTTGCCACACTTTTGACACAGTGTGGCCTTCATTTAACCATGTTTCGTCAAGATAATATATGTGCCGTCCTTCGTTACGAAACTGTCGTATCTGTTTTAAATAATTTCTCCTCCATTCCACAATGTCATTTCGTTCAATTAAGGCACTGTTTCTACTTCTTGTTTGGTAACGAAAATTCATTAATTTTAAAGTTCGTCTCAAAACTTTATCACTGATGTTTGGTAAAGTATCATCAGCTTCTATTACCTTGCTCAATTTAGCTACCGAGGGGATTTCATTCCTAAAATAAAAAGAATGTATTTCCCTACTTATAGCATTCCGTGTTTGGTCGTCCAAAACAATTTTCTTTCTTCCCCTACTTTCCGGTTTACAGTTTTCACCTCGTTCTCTTGTCAAAGATCCGTCCCGCGATTTCTTTAGAATATTGTATATAGTACTCTCAGAAACTTTAGTTAAATAACTGCACTTAATCACAGCGTCACTAACACCCAACTGTTTGTCCATGGCACGCAGTCCTTCGTACACATTTAATATGAGGACTTTTTCTTCCCGAATTAAATTGTTACGACGCCGTTTTTTATCGCCAACACCGCTACACTCCGCCATTATTGTCACTAAATATACCGATATAAATATTACAATAAATACCAATAATAACCGATTTATCACACAAAACCACAACACAAATACTGATGTTACGCTCATGAAGAGAATAAACACCTCACATAACTGTTTACTATCACTGTCTCATTCGCGTAGCTCGATCTATCTATCTCGTTCTCAAAGCCGGAACATTGAAGCGACTCTCCAACATTGTCAAATCGGCGAGTTTTTCACAACAAACTTTGCGTTCAAGAAATATACATAAACACTTTATTTCACATTTCAAGTAAACTAATTATTATTAGTCTGCTTGAAATTTGAAATAAATATATTAAATTGGTATTGACTTAATTACATTGCATCTTTTGTACCTGAAATATTGACACAATGGATTTGAAGTGTATTTATAAAATACAGCATTTCTCTCTAGAATACATATGGCAACTGCGCTTTAACCAAAGTGTTGATTAGATAGCTCTGACTCACTTTACACAATTTCGACTATCGAGTATAGGACTATACTTTCTGGCCATCCGCAGGCCAGTGCCGCGGCAATTGTTTGGCGAAAAGAGTAAAATAAAAATTTATACTTACAGAATGGTTGAATTAATATTAACCTACAAACCACAAATGCACGTATTAAATTTAAAAGGCAAAGACGGTTCGTTTTGCTAAACACAATCATACACGTCCGTACTCTACAATAGTTCGAACTGGAGTGAACATGATTTTTCTATAAACCATCACTAACAATTCATAATAGTTCGGTCCATCCATTACGTCATAAATTAACAGCTTTCAATAGTATGATACACAGACTTTTAACAGTCCCATGAAATACTAATAATTACAATAAAGAACTAAATCGTAAAACAAATAACAGTTAATAATAATTACGATCCAAATTTAATTAACAATACCATAAATATAAATATAATAAAACAGGCTTTAGAACAAGTATTTCCTTCGGATAAAAATCAACAGTTTAAAAGCTTAACATACTTTGGAACACCATCCTTAAATATTAAGTCATTTTAGTAACTTCAGACATGAATATTTGCTTTAAAACTGATTACAATTTATTCAAACTCATTAAAAATAACAAATCTAAATCTTCAAAATTGAACAAATCAGAAGTTTATATATATATAAATTTTTTTCATTATACCTTCATTAGTTTGACAAAGCTACTGTGTTAGTGAAACACGTCACAAGTTTACATTGCATTAGCTCAAATATAATGAAGTTTTAAACAAATTAAGTTGTTTTATTTCATCGTTCAGTATGGATCTTAATCAAGTAAAAACCTCTATCTATTCAATATTTTAAACTAGTTTTAATTTCAATATCAATTAATTAGAGAATATTTACAACAAGTATTTCCTTCTGATAAAAATCAACAGTTTAAAAGCTTAACATACTTTGGAACATCATCCTTAAAAATTAAGTCATTTTAGTAACTTTAGACATTAATATGTGCTTTAAACCCGATTAGAATGTATCCCAACTCATTAAAAATTAAAAATTTAGATCTTCAAAATTAAACAAATCGGGAGCTTATAAATTAAAATGTGGTAATACCAGCTGTGATAAAATTTATATCGGTAGAACTTTTAGAAATATTAAAACTAGAATTTCAGAACACAACCGTAGCTATGACAACAAAAAATTAGATTCTAACTATTCGAATCATTTATCAGAAAACCAACACACTTTCGACCCAAATTTTGAAATTTTACATGTAAAATCTAAATCCTTTAACTTAAATATTTTAGAAGCTCTTGAGATAAATAAAAACAAATATATATCAACCATTCTCCCTTTTAAACCTATTTACCTAGAAGCTTAGGAATGATTGTAGAAAATGAATTTCCAGATAAACGGGTTCAATACTTTTGTTAATATTCATAGAATTCCGTATTTATGCACTGTATTAATTAAAATAAATTTATTATACCTTCACTCGTTTGATAAAGCTACTGTGTTAGCGAAACCCGTCACAAATTTAAATTGAACATTAGTTCAAATATAATGATGTTTTATAAACAAATTAAATTGTTTCATTTCATCGTTTAGATTATATTATTTTGTAAAAATATGCATTAGTGAATTAATTAAATTCTTAGCAAACTTTTATAACATCATTAACGGGTTAACTAACCGAACGAACCAAGCTTCATTTATTTTATCGCAGTTTCGTCGTCAACGAACAATGATTCAAAAACAAAAGATAATCATTTATTTCCGTTTTAAGGAGCATCACTCTAGGGAGGAATCTCTCCACTCAAGTCTATTATTTATACCTCGTTGTCAGTGAGAAATGTTTCGATGTAAAACTCCGGTGTCTACCTTTAGACATAACTTGAGAGTACCTATAAGATTCACATTAATCGTAAGGTGAGAAGTTGTCTGCAATTTATTTTCCAGATCAGCAACATGGATTATATAAGAAGCTATTTAACGACAAAAATATATAAACTGACGAAAGTTTTCAGTTACTATTTTGGAAACATTTTGTTGAATTGAATTAATTAATTTGGTAACATAATATTCATTATTTCTGCAATACTGACACACTCCAAGGGTTTGCTAGACTCCAAAACGAAAGCATATTTTTAAAACATCCTAAATTTTTGTTGACATTTCTACGGAATGTAATTACATTTTCGAAATAATGTTAAAAACATTTTTTCCGACGACCACTATGAAATATGGCACATTTCATACAGTTTTCTCTTAGAAAAATATTTAAATTGCAAATAATTTCCACACGGAAACGAACGAAATAAATAATTTGAGAAATCTGATTGGCCGACGGCTGTGCGTTTTTATTTTGCACAAAGGTCGATGAATACCGATGTCTACATTTCCACACAATGGCATAATTATTTTGTCCGCAGTTAGAGTGCTTTGCCGATGAAATTTTAAATTTGACATTTGAGCCTTTAGCAAGTGGTAGAGTGAATTTGAGAGAATTATTGAATTTGCTGTAATTGTGAGTCTGAGATACATGAAATTTAAAACTGCGTATCAACTAAAGAACATAAAATGGTCAACAACGGTCTTGAAGCATCAGTTTATTTTTAAAATTGTAGTAACCTTACCGTAAACTTTTATTTAAAAAATAAATACTAACTCTGCGTTTTTTGTGGTCCTCGGAAACTTATCGTGTATAACTTGTGTTGAAAATTCGATTTCACAACTCGTTTGCTAAAGCCACTCGCCTACGACTCGTGACTCAATTCTGAAAACTCGTGTGAAATATTTCATTTTCAACACTTATACAATATACTATTTTCTACAACCACACTTCTCTATACACATTTTTATACGCAAAGCAGGCCTTTTCCTAGATATCTGTTAGAAAAGTAATGACTTACATTGGGAAAAATACACGTTATGGCATTTTTCCGCACAGAAATGTCACTTTTCCGCACGGAAATGTCAAATAAGTTTTGACAATCTAGCATTATCTTTATAGTGAATTTCGTTGACAGACACTAATATTAGAATAGAATAGAATAGTTTATTGTTCTTTTATACAAAGTACATGAACAAGGAGTCGTTTATATAGTAAATATAAAATACATATATACTCCTAAACTAACATGATAGATAAAAGGTATTACAAGAAACAATGACATAAAATTTACATGTTTTTAAAGACAGCGTACAGCACATAATAGTCCAGCAATAGAGAAGAGCAGAAAAAAAATATAAGACAAACGCATAATTCCCATAACTAATCCTATACTATAAATTGTTTATGTAGAGATACTGTGGATATCTAATCGTTAATAATGAATGATCTAATTTTCATTGCTCCGCTGATAAAACCATGCAATTGCTTCAATAGTAAGAGATCGTTTGAATTAAGAAGGCAATCTAGATCGTCTGAATGCTTTCGTCTTCCTATGACTGTATTTCTTAATCCAGCATACAATGGGCAGTCAAATATGATATGTTCCAGGCATTCATTGGCCTGCTGGTTACATATTGTACACATCTGGTCGGTTTTTATTGTATGAGAGGAGTTATTCACATATAGGTATAAATACTGTGAATTTGCTGTGCGCAGTTGGGCTGTTAATCTTTTAATATAAAGCGGTGACGGTCCACTTAAATAATTGTAATTATTATTATTTTGCAGAAAGAATTTATATGTAGGGTGGTGAATACTAAGTAATATTTTATTCCAATCATTTTGCATGTTTTTAGCTAGATGTTCGGCTAATACAATATGTTTAAAATTTTCATTGATACAGTCAGTGTTAAGGCCAGCATTATATGGACAATAAATACTGACAACATTAATCAACTGAACAAACCAATTGTATTTGTGATGACCATATCCAGAGTTATATAATTTTATTAATCGAAATAATGCTCTATAGGGGTACCTTGAGTGATTTTGAGATTTTACCCTGATGAAGTATTCAATTGCTTGTTTTATTAGATAATATTCTAGCCTGCACAGATTGGCTTCGACTCTTATTATATAAGCGGCAGTAGTTCTCTGGAGGAATAGGAGGTTTTTCCAAAAAGACGTCTGTATTTTCTCAGTTTGATCCAGATAACGCAGACCCCATATATTACTGGCATATGTGAAAGTGGGTATGACGACATTGTTATACAGAGTCTTAATAGACTGAAGAGAAGATAATTTTTGCGAGTTTATAGTTGAAAGTACAGTACCTTGAGTAATTCTTGCTTTTCGTTCTCGTGATTTAAAATTATTTAGAAACAGTCCATTGAAAGTAAAGACCACTCCCAAATATTCATAAGTGTTTGAGATTTCTATTGGGTTGTTAAGGTATGAAAACGTGGGTTGTTTTCCAATATTGGGGCTCCTTCGGAATATAACTAGTTTTGTTTTTTCTGTATTTACCTGAAGCTTGAATGTGTTGCAGTATGATTCTAAAATCCTCAGGCTCTTTTCCATTTGTATTTGCGACTCTGCAAACAGTACCAGATCGTCAGCGTATAACAACATCCGTATGTTATCCCCTTCATCAAGAGTAACTCCCTTACTGCCTTGGTTCTGAAAATAATTATCAATATCGGAAATGAATATCGCGAATAGTAGTGGGCTGAGCGGGCCCCCCTGTAAAACACCTTGGGTTATTTGTACTCTCTCTGAACTGTTACCTTCTTGTTCTATAAACAGTGCTGCTTGTTTGTATATTATTTTTAGTATTCTAGTAATTTTTGCACTTATTCCGTTTGAATATAATTTTTCCCAGAGTATATGATGGTCCAACGAATCAAAAGCTCTTCTAAAATCTACAAATAGAGTATATAATTTTCTTGAAGGGAGGCGAAGGTAATTGTTAATTATAGCGTAGAGCACAAATATGTTGTCTTCACAGTTGCGTGTTCTGCGGAAGCCGCTTTGGCACTCTGGTAATATTTCATTATTCTCAACAAAGTTAGTTAGTCTCGTATTAATTAATTGGGTAAAGAGCTTAGTTTTGTGATTTAAAAGTGCTATACTACGGTAATTATTAGGGTTTTTAATATCGCCACTTTTGTGGAAGTGGATCATTTTAACATCTGACCATGTGGGTGGTATTTGTTCTTCGTTTAAAATTTTGTTGAAGAATGTTTTCAGGTGTATTATCCAATCCAAAGGAAAGTTTTTGAAGAATTCGTTGCTAATGTTGTCTACCCCGGGTGATTTATTATTTTTAGCTGAGTTTAAGACTCTAAAAATTTCATTAGTGGAAAAGTTTATATCTAGATAAGGGTGTATAACGCCAAAATATTGTGAATCCCTATGTAAATGCGTTCCATAAAACTCTTTGTAAAACTCAATCATTGTGACGGTATCAATTGTGGGACCTCTATTTTTAATTTTTCTAGTTTTTAGAAGTTCCCAAAATTCGGAGGGGTTGCTGATATTATTAAATTTTTTTATTGTAACGTTTTCGTAAGCTAATTTTTTAATTTTAATGAGTTGTTTGTACTCTTTTTTAATTTCACTATATGATATTAGTGCATTCTGTTCAAAGTTAGAGTTTTTTAATAGTTTTTTTGACATGTTTAACTTTTTCTTTGCGTCCTTGCAAAAGTTATCAAACCATGGTTTTGAATTTGAGAACATATGATTAGTATTGTCACGGTTTTTTTCCATACCTAAAAATTTTGCTGTTAACTTGATTGCCTCATTTATTTGATTGTCCATTATATTAATAGTACTCGAGTCTGAATGTATTTCAAAGATAGATACTATATTTTTATATGGTTGTGTTTTGGCAGGATCCCACCTTATTATTGTTTCTTTATAGCTATGATATTCTGATAGTTTATTAGACCCCACAAAATATGCATTTTCTATCTTTACAGTGCAACTCAGATGATCCGAAAACAGGTTTTTATTTATACAGAAACTGGAAATTAGGCCTACACTACTAACTCTTACCCAGACCAGATCTATTGTACTTCGTCCTGACCGCCCAATGTATGTATAAGCACCTTCATAATCCTCAAACCTACCGTTTAACAAGAGAAACCCTAGATCTTCCAAAGCTTCTACAAGTAATGTTCCTCTAGTATTAACTAGGGAATCTTTTGACTTACGTGGTTTTAACGGGGGATTGATATGTATTACGTTCTCTGAATCAAAATCATTCAGACCACCTACTCTCGCATTAAAGTCTCCGTACAGAATCATCTCGTCATTTGGGAATTTTACTGATATTTCTTTTAGAGTATCCTCAAGCATCTCTACACATACATGATCATCTAAATCAGGTTTTAAGTAGACTACACCTAAAATAATATAATTATTATTTATATTTATTCTGATAAAATTCCACATATTACATCTATCGATTACATCTAATGACTTCACACCCCCCAGGTTTTTTGATATAAGTATTAAGATACCCCCACTACCTCTACCCTTTTGCTTATCTTTTGAAGCTTGGCATGAGTAAGTATGATAATTGTTTAAAATATTTGGTAAGCTATTTTGGGAAGAGGTAATCCAGGTCTCCACTAAGCCTATTATATCAGAGCTACACAAATCATTAATTTCATGTATTTCTAAATTATCTAAAGTATTAATACCTTGACAGTTCCAAAATGTTATCTTAAAAGGGACAATTCCGTCCACAAACCTTGATCTTTTCACCTCTGTATTAATTAGTTTTTTGATGATGTCTCAACTTCTCTGTTCATTTTTGTTATTTTTTTTGTCGTTTCTTCAGCGCCTTCGGGAGATCTCTCACTGTATTTTCTTCCTTTCGCTGGAGTTTGTTCTGGTAGTCCTGTCTCTTCTTCAGTCTCGATTTCAGTTTCATTTTGTGCTTCTAATTCTGATAAGGTGTATAGCTTATCGTTAATATATAATTTATTGTAGATGATCTTAGTTCTACATCCCTTGTCTCTTGCAACTTTTGAGTATTTTAAGAGCTGTTTTCTTTGCTCCATAATTTCTTTGGGAAAGTCTTCGTTAATATAGATATTTGTTCCCTTTAATCTATTTCTTCCTTTCAATATGTCCAACTTTTTATCCCATGTCTTCACTTTTAGTAATATTGGTCTATTTCTAAGCTTGTTCCTGTCTCCTATTCTCCTCGACTCTATTACGTCTGACTCTACATTTATATTGGTGTTTACTCTTTTCAGTACTTCTCTAACCTTATCATTCAGTTGTTCCGCATTTTCTCGTACTTCTTCTTCGATGCCATTTATTATCAGGTTTTCCCTTCTTGAATCCTTTTCTATTTGAATTACTCTTGTTTCCAATTTCTTCGTGGCTTCTCTTAATAAATAATTTTCGTTTTTCAGAGCTTGGTTCTCTTTTTTCAATATTTGTAATTTACTATGGATATTGTCCAGTTTTTGCTCGATTCTGGCATTTCGTTGATCCATGTTTTCTAACTTCTGCAGTATCTCTTCCATTGAAAATTATTTTAATATTCGGAGTTTAAAATTTAATTCAATTTTAAATTGTAGAAGCCTGACCTGTGTTAATGTATTCAACTTTATATCTTAATTAGTTTATGGAAAAAGTAAGTTTTTATTCCTTGTACTTTATTAATTTCTGGCGTATTATAACCTAGCTTTTTTCAAATTAGATCTTCTTACCAGGTTTTTGGTGTTTTTATTACATGTATATATATACTGTCTTCTTTTATAACACAGTTGTGAAAGTTGTAGGATTTTAATTTTTAAATTTCTCACTCAATTCACTTATTTTACTGGAACGATTTAAAACTACACTTTCTGTAAGCAGCTTCAGAACCGGCCTCCCAGACACTAATATTACAATTACTGAAAATTTATTATCAAAAAAAGATACACCAGGCATAACAATTCAAAATTGAGCAACATTTTAACAGATTTTACTATATTCAATATTAATTTTTTAAATTCTTTTTGTTTAAACTTTAAATAAAATATAATTTACTTTTTTCTCTTATTAATGTACGTGATTGTAGAAAAAATGTTGTGTAGAACTCGTACGCAAAGCACTTTTCCCATTCGTTGGATTTGTGGCAGTCGCCATTTCTGCTCGTGGAAAAAGTGACGCATTGCGCACTTGTACAAACTACTATTTATATAAATATCAAAATATGACTTAATTTCATTCGTTTCAGAGACAAGATGTGAGAAAAATCTATTTTTTGTATCATAATTCCGCTTGATTTTGTTCGTTCAGTGAACAAAATTGATTTTGTATGTAAATATCAAAATGTCGCTTAATTTCATTTGTTTCATGGACCCATTTGTGAGAATATTCGATTTTTTGTGAAAATATCAAAATTCCACTTAATTTTTTTCGTTTCATAGACAAAATGTGAAAAGAACTGATTCTTTGTCAAATATCGATATTTCACTTTATTTTGTTCGTTTCATGGAGAAAATGTGAGAAAAATTGGTTTTTTGACTTGCAAAAAAAAATATATTGAAGCACTTTCATTTGGTTCTATTCAATTTAATAAGGATTAATAGTATAACTGAAATAAGTCATATTGATTTTTTTCAATCTTGTACTGTATTAGCCATCATTTTAACGAATATTTATAAATTGTAAAAAAAAACATGTCTAAATTAATTATAGATGCTGATAGTAAAAACAGTGAACAAAATCCTCATTATAATACTGAAGAAAATCTGACCAAAGATATTGAAACAGACGATATACTCTTTGAACCATCAGAATCGAAAATATTGAAATCTGATTCAGATACAATAGAGATTAAAATTAATAATGCAGTACATGATGTAATTTCAAAAGCATCCGCTGAAATTAGAATGAAATTCAAAATAATTTAAAAGAAACGCGTCAAATTTTCATATAGTTAGTAATTAGGTTATTTTATGCAAGGGATTTCAGGAATTTTAATAAATAGTAAATAAGTTATGTTAATATTTATATGTATAAAAATCTTTATCTCTATATGCTAATTTCTAATACAAAAATGTCATTTTCATGTTTCATATACGGCTTAAAATTTCATGGTAATATAAACAGTGAATCGTCGTTAATCACACAATATCTATACAATTCATACGATATAGAGAAGTTTCGATAGCAACCCGCAACGTGATAGATTATGATGGAAATCAAAAAAGTCAGTTGGTTTTTAAAATGTCAAAGTAAAAAAGTCCTATTATAATTGATCTCGTCAAGAAGAACGTGCTAATTTACGCAAACTTTTCGGATTATTGTGGAGAAACGACCTCGTTCGAATTACAAGGAAGCATACAGTATATATCATCTGACAGAAACAGTAATAGTTTATGTAATTGGGTAATACCTTCACCAGAAAATACAATAACTACATTAAGAATATTAAAATTGAACTTCTCAAGAAATTCCACGTGCTTGTCAATTAGAAACTTCGACAATATTCAATTGAACGTGTGCAGTAACGACATACTACCCAAACCTGTTGTACTATCTTCAAGAAACAAACTCTCCGTAACTTTAAAATATAATAACCCAGTGTTTTTATGTGTTTGGATTGATCTGGTTGTTACAATTCCACAAATATTTGTAGAACAGCAGATTTCGTTTGTACAGACCATTCTGATTTCACGGGGTGTGCTATTTGTAATTCATCAACTACCCCTTGCAGTAATATTTCTATAGATAGATGTTTCGACCCGTATAAAGACAAATGTGACGGAATCATTAATTGTCCAAAAGGCGAAGACGAAATAAACTGTTCAGAACTTTGTCCTCAGCTTATCAAATATCCAAATGAAGATTAGTTTGAAGTGGATACAAACCTAGTAAATAAAAGGTACCATTTTAAAATATTATATTAGAGATCTCTAAATTAAAAAAAGGCCTTTATTTAAAAAACATTTTAATTGTTCAATAGTAATAGTAGTTTTACTTTTTTTTTAGTATATCTGTACACATTTTCTGTTTGTAAATTTCTATGTTTTAAAAAAATTCCTGAAATCATAATTTTGTTCATTTTAATTTCACAAACCAATAATTAGAGTAAATTTGAATGGCGCACTTGAACCCTACCCTTTGAAAGAGTTGGTATACATGTTTAATTATTTTTCAAATAATAAATAATAAATAATTGTTGAATCCTATACAATATATATATATATATATATATATATATATATATATATATATATATATATATATATATAATTATAGTGAGAAAAAACGAAATTGCGTAGCCAGTACCCGGACACCTTTCCACCGTTTTATATCTGGAAAACAGTGTTTAAATGTATTAGGAACTGCAAAGTTATTGTGTAATGTTCGCATTTTTTATTTACAATTTATTTCAAAAAAAGAATACAATAAAAAAAAATATAAAAGTAGAAAATCCCAATTTAATTTCTTATTCTTTAGTTATCCTTAGGAGGACACTAAATATATTCTTAATTAGATTCATGATACATATCTTATTGAACGTTTCACAAATCGAACAGAAGTTACTATTTTGTTTCCCTTCTGTGTTGGAGATGATTCATGTCAAACCTATCCATTCTACTAATTCTGTCGTGAGGTAATAAAATTGTATTGTTGATTATCGTAAAACTGTCGCAGATAGCTGCTTGATACAATACTTGGTTGTAAAATCGAGCCAAAATACAATGCTATTGTGATACAACTAGATATCTGTGCACAACAGAATAAATGTTTTCCAAACAATTGTTGGATACCTATGTAAATCGCATTACTCACTTCTCACTTCAACACATTTTCAACCATAATGGAGGCGGAATACGCCAAAATAAACAGACCAACAGTACCTACCAAAAATAAAACTTATATAGATTTTTGAATATCCTTTATCCTAATCTGAAGCATACTTCATATTAGTCATTAAACTTGTTATACTTTAAGTTTTCCATTTAGTTAGTTTATATACTGTCCCAATTAAAAGTCACTGCTGCACACTAATTCTCAACAAATCTGTCAATAATTCATGCAGTGTTGCCAACTGACTTCGCCGAAAATTCCCAATTTTTATGTGGAAAAATCCCTGGAAGTTCCTGGCATTTTCTAGATAAGACTGGTAAGAAAAAAAATGTCTAGATAAGATAATCGTAATCGTAAACAGTTCTAAGAAATCCCTGCGCACCCGCCATAATTTAAACTTTCATACATAGCTTAGACAGAGTCGGATTCAGGGACTATACCAGTGTGCTGTTTCGTAACATTACCCCCTCCTTAAACGGAAGTTCCACCTGGAACTTTTGTGTAGCCGAGACTGGATGTTTGAATCGGCAACTGGCCCCATTTGTACACTTTCCGATCTTATGGAAATAGCAGGGCACCGTCTTCATCGGATACTGATAACGGGAGTTGTAGCTGCAAATTATTATCTGGACACCGGTATATCGAAAGATAATATCTACCATATTCCTGATGACTCGCCAATCCAACTGGTTACTCGCTATCTTAGGCATAGCCAGTTTCTTCACGCTGGATTCCAACACATGGTCTCGGAGGTTTCGAAGTGCTTCTCACACATCGCGGTAGGTAGATCGATCTTGAAATTCATTTTTAGTTACCACGTAGAAGACGTACCGTGTTTCAGTGTCTTGCCAGGGGCTGGAATCTGGTCTTCAAGTTTTTCTAATTGCCCGAATTTCTTTCGAAAGACGGATGCCAAGCCTCGTGCGTTCTTGATGCGGGCGGGGATGTTGTATGCCAGTGAATAATCTTCCGGGAGAGTGAACAAATCTTGTCGTTGTTCTGAAGTGACTCCATATCTAGCTTTCCCGGTACCTCCATACGCGCTCATAAATTCATCGAGGGTAGGGTCAGACACATCTAAAATATGGTTTACTCCTTTCTCTAGGTCATGGTCTCCTTCGAATGGCGCCAGTCGGTTTTGGTGAACTACTTTTGGTTTTCCGTTGGGATCTTGCTTATGCGATATATAACATCATAAATCCTTTTCTTGATTAAGTATGGACCTTCCCAGGATTCTTGTAATTTTGGAGAAACTCCTTTTCTCCTCGTCAGTTTGTGTAACCATAATTTGTCCCCTTCTTTAAAACCGCCTACGTGTCGTACCAAATTTTCAGTCTGTCGCTGGCAATTTGAAGATTTGTTCGAACTGATTCATGAATATCGTCCAGCCTTCTCCTCAATTGGATCACGTAGTCTTCTCCCACTAGATTTCTCCAGGCCGAAAGCCAAATTCCAGGTCACAAGGAAGCCTCATTTCACGTCCAAACAGGATTTTCTCAGGTGTTTCACCCGTGAACTCATTGACGGCAGATCGATAAACCAATGCGAATAGGGAAAGATACTGCTCCCAATCTCTCTGATGGCTGGAAACTACTTTGAACAGGTATTTTCCAATAGTTCTGTTCATTCTCTCGACGATTCCATCTGACTGTGAATGTAATGCTGTTGTCCTGGTCGTCTTCATTCCCAGCTTCTTGCAAATCTCCAGGAATAGAAGGCTTTCGGAATTTCTTCCTGGGTCACTGTGGACTTCCAATGGCACTCCATATCGGCTGATAAATTCCTTCACCAATACATCCGCGACAGTTGTGGCCTCTTGATTCAGGATTGCGTAAATTTCCACCCACTTTGTAAAATAATCCATTATAACCAGGATGTATTTATCACCATTTTCTGTCGTCGGAAATGGTCCAACGATGTCTAAAGCAATCCTTTCGAAAGGGCTTCCAACATTATACTGTTTCATAGATGCCTTTCTCTTGCGATGTGGTCCATTACTCGTAGCACAAGTCGTACATTTCTTACATCAGTCCTTCACATCATCGGAGCTGTTCATCCAATAAAACCTCTCACGGATTCGCTGGAGGGTTTTCTTCACTCCCAGATGACCTCCCGATGGACTGTAGTGTAACTTCTTTAGTACTTCAGCTACTCTTGTTCTCGGGATAACTAGGTGTCTCCTCATCTTGGAACCATCATCGTTCTCAAGGACTCTTTTCAATAGCACTTTTTCCAGGACAAGGCAGTCCCACTGAGCCCAATATGCCTTGAGTGTCGGTGAAAATCTTGACACTTCTTGCCAGGTAGGTCGCCGATTTTCTTCCTCCCATTGCCGGATCATCTTCAGGTGAGGATCATTCTCCTGATCTACTCTGATCCTGGTGGGTGACCATTCTTCGTTGACTACTGTAATTTTTGAAACTGCAACTTCCTTAGATTTCAACTTGTTGCATTGAGAATAGTCTACAGGGCATGACCGTCTAGGCAGAGAGTTGGCTTTTCGGTAATTCACATCAGCTAGATGTTTACCCCTGTCTGATTTCCCCTGTAACTGCAGTTCTTGGTTGCGGGAGTCTTAGGACGCTTAGACGGACTGTGTGCGTGCTCTAGCTCGGTACACTTTGGGCATTTGATCTTCTTCGGCTTCTTGTCTGCCATACCTTTCAACAATTTGTCGATCTGGTCAAGTCTGTCATCGTCACCTTCTTCCTTCATGGTCCTACCTTTATTGTACCGCGAATCCTTCGTGGCTCCTTTGCATTTAACAGGTTCTTGGTTTGCAGGAGTCGCAGGACGCTTACACGAGCTGCGTGCATGCTCTAGCTCGCCACTATTACAGCACCAGATCTTCTTCGGCTTCTTGTCTATCATACCTTTCAACAAATTGACGATCTGGTCAAGTCTGTCGTCGTCACATTCTTCCTGTATGGTCCTACCTTTGTTGTATCCCGAAGCCATCGTGGCTGCTTCATATTCAAGAGCAGCTGTCAATGCGTCATCTAGTGTTTTGGGATGGGCTAAACGAAGCGTCCTCTGCATATCGGGGTCACGTAAGCCATCAATAAAGGCTTGGTTGCCCAGACACTCCATCATGTTCTCTGGTGCTGATGGATAAGCAAATCGAACGAGTCGGGCAATATTCACTTCATACTCTTGAAGGGATTCGTCACGCTTCTGCCTTCGGTTCTTGAGTTAGGATTGGTACAAATGTTCCAAATGTTGTGACCGTATCGCATGTCCAACCTCTTCTTCAGCTGCTCGAAGTCATCCGTTTCTTCAAAAGGTATCGTTTGTAGTACATCCAAGGCATCTCCCCGAAACGCGATAGTTAGCAGCTGCTTCAAACTGTTTTACGTAATTGGTCCACGACATTTTTCCATCATACGTTGGGGCCTTGACTCGGGTAAAACTGCCAATGTCTTCCAGCTTAGGGAGTGTTTCTGGCTTGCAAGGTTTTGATTGCTCGGTCTTCTTTTCTCTTGTTGGCGTCTCCTGTGTTCTTAAATCAGGCATCTGTCTCTCTAACTCCTTGATTTTTTCGTCCATCTAGTTTTCCATAATTGACATCTTATTCTCTATTTTATTGTCCATCGATGTCATCTTATTCTCAATATCCGATTTTAGGGACGAAATTTTATTTTCGACGTCAGCAGCAATGTTATTTTTCAACAATAAGATATCGGCAGAAATCTTGTACATGTTAGCAGAAATATCGATATTCACGTTAGTTGAAATCTTCTCTTCCATGGCAGAAATATCGTTCTTCATAGTTGAAATCTTCTCGTCCATATTAGCAAAGATTTCGTTCTTCATATTAGAAATATCGGTCTTCATATCAGAAATAGACGAGATTAAGGTGGAAGCTCTTCAAATAAAAATGTGTCTGGGTCACTTACCAGTGCCACTTTGAGTATTTCTACTAACTCACTCTTCTTACCGAACGTTTCCAACTCGCGACTTTCCAATTCTGCCTTTGGTTCAGTCACTTTCAGGTCATTTAGTCTCTTGGCCATTTTGATGTAGCTATTTATTTATATTATCCCACTTCTGACACCACTGTAATGTTTATTCTTGTTTATGTAAACGATTTTGTTACGAAGGGTGGGATAAATTCATACACAGAGTAGGTGCACTTACTTAATTTGTTTATTCACTAAACTATTCACTAATTTATATTATATACACAGTATATGTACTTAAACTAATTTATATAAACACTTCACTACTGTTTATTTAATCGTTCACTTGTTTATCTCAAGAGATTACTTTATAAACTAAAAATAATCTCTCCCTGGTCGGTCTTTTATATATTAGTGCCTTTTTTACTAGATAATTCTAGATTGCGCCTTACACAAAAACAATTGGCTCTCTGGTATTTTCTAGATAAGACTGGCCACAGAAACAATGTCTAGATAAGATAGTCACAATCGTAAACAGTTCTAATAAATCCTTGTGCATCCGCCATAATTTTAACTTTCATACTTGGCTTAGACAGAGTCTACACTAGTGTGCTATTTCGTAACAATACTATAGTTACTACTTAAGGCGTCAGGAACATTTTATGCCCTAGGACAACCATGTTTCGCATGAACATAAAAGTCATATTGTTCCTATTGTAATGTTTTTCTTATTTACTTAATGGGTTTTATAACGACGGGTGAGATAAATTTATACACACACGTGTCTCCTAACTTAATTTATTTATTCACTACACTATTCACTAATTTATATTATATCCACAGTATATTCACTTACATGAATTCATATAAACACTTCACTACTTAGACTATTTACTTGTTCGCTGTTTATATCACGAGATCGCTTTATAAACTCAACTTCTCCCGCTAGTCGGTCCTTTATATATTAGTGCCTTTTTTACTAGATAATTCTAGATTGCGGAATTTTCTAGATAATCGTTCTAAGTTCTAAGGCATGAGCCATAATTTTAACTTTCATATATGGCTTAGACAGAGTCAGATTCAGGGACTACACCAGTGTACTGTTTCGTAACAATATGGATCTTGAAGAAAATTATTAAGGTTTTTAAAGCCCTGCATATTCCAGAATATCATATTGACAAAACGCAAATTATTTAGATCATTGTATTTTGTTTGGTTAGATTTGATTTATCTTATGCAAGTTTCGGGTTTTTTAAAGAATTTTCACTAATTGCATCTTCGGATGTGAAGAATCTCTCGCTACTGTTCTTCCTTTTGTTTTCTTGGACGTTGTTGATATTTCTATTTATAGCTTTTTCCACCCATCTGCATTCTTTACGTCATATTTCTTTTCGCACACTACAAGTTTATTATACTTTACAAATGCCTTATGACTTTCGGTTCTAGCCATTTTCATATGTTCCAAAAGTTGTTTTCTTTGCATTTGAATTTCTTTTGGAAAGTCTTCGTTAACACTCCACTGGATATTTTTTAAGTTTTTAGCCGATTTTAAAATTTCAAATTTTTTGAATTTGTTAACCATTTCGATTAGTACTGGTCTACTTGCATTGTCCCTTTTCTTCCCCAATCTTCTGATATCCGTTATATCGTGTTCTATTTTAAGTTGCGCCCCTAATTTACTTATTACTTCTTTCATTATATTTTGTTGAATGTTACTAGATTCGTTGGGCGCTTCATTTATTCCGTAGATGATTAGGTTTTTACTTCGCAATTCTCTTTCTAAAAATTGGATTCTCTTTTCTTATTTCTCAAGTTTAATTTTCAGTTCTTCAATCTCCTGCTTTCTTTCAAGGTTTTCTAATGTTAGCGCAGTTAGTTCTAAGAATGAGGCTGAATTTCTTCCAGTTTTTGCTCTATTCGAATATTTCTCTCATCCATAGCGTTCAATTTCTCCATGACCTTTTCCATTTTGCTAATTATTAAATTTGCTCTATTATTCCTAGATACGACCCTGTGTTTTTAATTTCAATTTCTTAATGTCTGTTAATTAGCTATATCACTTTATCGGTTTCGAATAGTTTTTGTTACAATTAATATTTTAAAGAATCTGGTTTTTAATTTGCTGTATATGGTATTGATGACGTATTCTATGGATATTTGGATAATCTCTGAGATTTGAAAGATATCTTTTCCAAATACCTCTCACTAACGCTGGGATTTCATAGCACTAACTTTTTCACTATTTTATTCAATTGTTTGATAAGGAAAAATACGAATTTAATGACAGCCGATATAATCAAGTCTGGTTTACTCTCTCGCCAGTACCGAACTCTGGAATTTAATAATCAATTACAGTAATATTATAATGGTAGAATTTGTTATTTCTTTAAGATCTTGTTTCGCTATCTACATGTCAATAAGGGGAGACAACTCGACCCTTTTCCGGAGACAACTCGACCCTAATAAAAATTTACCTGTCGGTCTTCGGAGACAACTCGACCCTACCAAATGTTCCACGAAAAATAAAATTATTTCCCTGATTGGTGTAGTATTTCTCGTAATGCTACTGCTTTATTGAATGTGGTGGACAATAGACCGCAAATGTGGTTAATGGACTGAATTCGTCCTCTGTGGTTACTCTGGTAAATATGGTTACCTAAATTGTGTTATAACATGTTTTTTAATTGAAACGTGTTGCATCCACCAAAAGGTTATTAGCGACAATACAATAATATAATACCATTAGATCTTATACGGTAAGTTTATAGATTTTAGATAGTCTATGATTCGCCTATGATATTGACAGTCTTTTCCGAGGAGAACTTCCAAACTGTTTGGAAAATGATTTGCTGCTCGTTCGACTGTATATTTTGGACATGCAATAAGGACATGTTTTCTGCTATCTACGACATTACACGTTGTACACATCGGGGGTTCACTATTTGTGAATAAATAGGAATGGCTATATCTTGAGTGACCTAGTCGAAGCCGCGTTAATATAACTTGTATTTTCCTATTTTTAGTAGTAGGTTGCCATGGAGATATATTACTCTTTACTTCCCTTAGCTTTGATCTGTAATTCGACCACTCTCGTTCCCACGCACTATACACTTTCATTTTAAATAATGCTTTTAAATCACTAGCAACGCTTCGACACTCACTTTCCAAATTAATCTTAAAGATCGCGTCACGCGCACCAGCATCTGCTTTGTCGTTGCCTTCGATTCCAATATGCGATGGTATCCATATAAACTTAACGCTTCTAGAATTCAACTCATCTTCCAGTAATTCAGCCTTTATTAGTTTTCCAAAAGGATTTTGTTGGTATATTTGCTGCAAACTTTCCAAAGCAATGCGGGAGTGGCTAAGAATGAGGCTGTTTGAAAATGTCTGTGAGTTTGCGAGTTGGGCAGCTTTGTATAAAGCAAAAAGTTCAGCAGAGAAGATACTGAGGCTGGAAGGAAGTCTGTATTGGGAAATATTCCCCGAATTTACAATGGCAGCCCCTACCCCTGTTTCATATTTTGATGCATCAGTGTATATTTTATTGCAGTCACTGTATTGTTGTTCCAAAATTAAATTAAATGTATCCCTTAATATAGCTGAGTTTACTTCGTATTTGTTAAATATACTTAGTGTTGTACTAACACTAGGGGTTTTGATGGTCCAGGGTAGGGGGTGATCCAAGTCTACAGGAAATACAGGAGGAAATTGAATGTCCAAATTATTTAGGAAGATTCTTATCCTTTCGTAGTAAGGTTTAGCTGTTTGGGGCTTATTTATTAGTGAAGGTGTTATTATAAAGGGACTTGTTTTTATTAGATGCAATTGAGGTAGCATGTGACAATGTTAGATACATTCTTCGATAATGTAGAAGAGGTTCACCCGTTTCACTATGAATACTATCGACAGGTGTTGTTACAAAAGCTCCAAGAGCAATTCTAAGCCCATGGTTATGAACAGTATCAAGTAATTTTAATGTGGTTTTAGATGCAGAGGCGTAAGCAATTGATCCATAGTCTATTTACATCTTATTATATTTTTGTAAATAGTTAGCAGCATATTATAATCAGATCCCCTGTGTTTGTTACTTAATGTCTTCATTACGTTTAGCCTTTTATGACATGATAATATGGTTTGCTTTATATGTTCTTTCCAAGAAAGTTTTTGGTCCAACCACATTCCGAGAAATTTAACAGGTGGCTTGAGTGGAATAACTTCATTGTATAGAGTGAGTTTTGGATAAGATTCTGGGATCCTTTTAGAAAATAGTACTCCTTTTGTTTTTGAAACTGAGAATTTGAAGCCGGTGTGCTGAGACCATTGTTCTAATTGTGTGAGAAAGGATTGAAATATATTTGTCATTAGAGTGGTATTTTTGCCTTTACAATAAACTACCAGGTCATCTGCGTATAAGCGAGCCTTAAGAGGCTTTGGTATATCTTTGATAATCTTATTTATAGCTATTAGAAACAGTGTTGGGCTAAGTACGGAGCCTTGAGGAGTTCCGTTTTCTTCAGTTTGACTTTCGGAACATGAATTATGGACTCTTACTTGAAATGATCTGTCTTTAAGGAAATTACTAATAAATCTGTGACAATTACCACGAATATTCCATGAGTGGAGTTCTTTTATGTTAAAACTCCAGCATAGGTTAAATGCTTTTTTCAAATCAAAGAATATAGAATATAGATATACACGATTGTTTAATCGACAGTGCTTCATGGATATCACTTTCCAGTTCAAGAATATTATCGATGCCGGATTGATTTTGTCTAAAACCATGTTGTTCGGATATTAAACATTTTGATGTTTCCAAGGTCCACATTAATCTGTAATTAACCATTTTCTCCATTAACTTGCACATTGAACAGGTTAAACTTATAGGTCGATACGAGTCAGGTTCCAGACTTGACTTTTGGTTTTTCAGGAAAGGTAGAATGTACGCTGTTGACCATGTTGAAGGAAATTGATTATGTTTCCAGACACAGTTGAATAGTTGGAGAAGGAGTGTTTTCGCAGATTCGGGAAGGTGCTTTAAGAATGTGATTGGGATATCATCTGGTCCAACACTAGTTTATTTCATGCTATAAAGTGCATTTTCAAGTTCCTCCATAGAGAAGGGTATATTTAGTGAAGACTTTTCGTCTTGAAGTAGCTCTGAATTTTCCACCACTAATCTGTTTTCAAGGAAGGTATTATCATAATTGCGGTTTGAAGACAAACTTTTAAAGTGATTGGCTAAAGCGTCGGCCATTAGCTGAGGAGAGGTTGTGACAGCATCATTAATCTTTAGTCGATATAATATTGGTGTGTACTTTAGTCCTGAAACTTTTCTTATTCTTTTACATAATTCACTGATGGGAGTGGCGCTGTTTATTTCGGAAACATATTTGGCTTGACCATGATGTTTTCTTAGCTGTTTTGATGACAAGCTGTGCCTTCGCTTTAAGCCTTTTGAAATCTATTTTATTTTCGATTGTCTTGTGCCTCTTGTACTTATTAAGTGCTGTTTTGGCGGCACGAATAGACGTATGACATTCCGTATTCCACCATGGTACAGGGGTGCGTTTTTTGTTTGTCCTCATAGTTTTTCCTATGAAGAGTTCTGTACTTCTTAGAATAATGCTGTAGAAATTATTTAAGGATTCATCAACGCCGTCGGTCATCGTACATTCCAGCATTTCGTGGTTGATGTGGGATTCAAATTCGGGCCAGTTTGCAGATCCTATTTTCCATTTTGGAACAAAATTTTCAGGAGTCAGGGCTGCTGAGTTCTTGATAAGGATCGGAAGGTGATCACTGCTATATGTGTACTGAAGGGCTTCCCAAAAAGGCGAGGAGTAAGTTAGGGGGTCACAAAAACTTAAATCAATTACTGATGAGTACCCAGTGTTGACGTTAACATTTGTTGGAGAGCCATCGTTAAGAAAGTTGAGCTGAAGGTCCTATATGATTTTTTCTAAAATATTCCCTCTAGCATCAGTATGAAACGAGCCCCATATAATGTTGTGACTATTAAAATCTCCTACTATAATGCGAGGAGTCGGTATCTGACTAAATAAATCTTTCAGTTCGTTGTAAGTTGTAGGAGTGCTTGACGGTAGATAGAGATTACAAATAAAATAAACATTGTCTGACTTAATTTTAACAACTATAGCTTCCAAGTTAGTTCTTACGGGAAATAAACTTGCTTCTAATGTATCCTTAACTAATGTTGCTACGCCACCACTCGATATATTGTTGGTTGCGACTCTATCTTTTCGAAAGCATTTGAATGATACAGAGTTGTATATTTTTTGAGGGTTTAAGTTGGTTTCTTGCAGACATATTATGTCCGTAGTTTGTTCAGCAATAAGGAGTTGAAGCATAGCAAGGCGAAGGAAAAATCCATCAATATTCCATTGTAGTATTGATGTGAATTGAAGGAATTAATTTGTATATGTTAGTTCTGGCTTAACTGAGAGGCGTCGCTTTCGTCATCTGAGAAATTGCCACCTAGCTGAGCGAAAATTTTCTTTTTAAGTAAAGTTAGTTTGCGCTTCGTTGATTTGTCTTTTACGTGGGAATATATTAGACTTAGCATACTAGTCAGTGCTAAAATATCTGTAGTGTACTCTTTTATGATACTAATGGGATCTGAAGATCCGCGTAGACTGCTTAGCAAAAGAATTAGTTGATCGAAATTGAGCACAAATTGTTTTCGATAAATGTTTTGGCCGGTTCAAGTGATTGTATTAAGTTTAAATTGCCATCTTCATTTTTTGAGTTAGAGTTGAACTTAGGCTTCTTTGCTTTTGACTTATGTTTTGGTACAGGGAATTCATTGCACTGTGTGATAGGTGGACTCACTTCGGGTGAAACGATTTCGTCAAAATTTCGTTTTGGTTGGCTTGTATCGACAGTTGCTTGAGAAGTTTCCATAGTTGTAAGTACTTGTGGGTTATGAGAGACAGCTTTTGTATTTGTTGGTTGTGTTACTCTATTTGTTTGAGACGGTGCTGAAGGAATTTCGTTTGATACATGTGGAAGTACTGTAGGTTGTATTATAGGTTCAGAACATTGAGATGCTATGTGGCCTTGTTTTTTGCAATTCTAGCAAACTATATTGTCTTGAGAAATGAATATTATGTAGGAAGTGTTGTCGAAATCAAGTATAAATGAATCTGGAAGCTGTTGGGGCTGACGAATACTTGTTTTCTGAAACTCAATATGCCGCTAGAGATCCACCAATTCTCAAGAATGTTATGGGTGAAATAGGGGCTAAACCAATTTTTTGTAATTAATTAATCAGTATATTATGAGGTATAGATGGGCACACATTTGAGAGAACGATTCTTTCTGCTGGTGATAATAATTTTCTAGCACTGACTACCATTCCGTGAACTTCTATTTGTCCTTAGTCATTCATGAAAATTTCTATTATATGTTTATTGGATAAATACATGCATATCCGGTTCTTTGATAACCGGGATGAAAAGATTATGTTTTTTGGCTGGATTATACTACCCAGAGGAATTAGGTATTCTTGAAGACGAGTGTTTTCTAATGCACTGAAGACGATTGCTTGTTCATTTGAAGGGAAGATGGGGATTGAAGCTGCTGATGAATAGGATCTGGAAATATCTGATCTAGACTGAGAATGTGGAAGAGTCGAAACATTTTGGTTGGGGTTCATGATGAAGTGTTCGAAAAATAATACGGCCCTGTCACCTGATAAAACAGGTGTATGGACCTGCGATAGTAATTATCCAGCTAATGAGACCGGTTTCTTATCAATAACAATATAAAATGAATGAAACTGAAATTGTTTAATACACAGATATCGTACACTTTGTTGTCAATAATTTCATTTTGAAGATACCAGCAAATGCACTTACTGTTGTAAACGTATCCCTACACAAAATTCACAATTATTAACAGTCAGCAACTTTGAAAATAATCAGAGCCACATTGAACACAGATTCTCTGTATTCGGTCAGGGCCGAACTCGTGTTATAACATTATTTATGTTGTTTTGGACTATTGCCGGAGGTTTTATCCTAATAAAAACGTAATAATAAAACAAAAGAATCAAATACATTTTACATATTGGCCTATAACTGTTATATGCTCGCTCATCGTCAGAACGGCTGTAATTATACAAATAATTTTGTACATTTCTTATAGAAACAACATTTAATATATAAAATTATGATCTTTAAAACACCAACATTTGCAGATCCTTTTACGCCTTGAATAATTTGTTTTCAAAAGTTTTCCATATGTCACAACCTTATTATCACTTACATATAATCTCAATTTCCAAGTTAATCTTTTATTATCACACATATATAATTTCAATTTCCAAATGAACTTTTTTCCACAATCATCCTTTCCAACAGCGCTTCTACTGCAACATCTTTTGCCCAACTACTATGTTCACTTGGCCTGAAAATTGCCATTAAAGACTGAAACTACTAGCTCAATTTTATAAATAAAATTTGTGACATATCGGTTTTGAGTTTTCATTAATTTTATTGTCAGTCACATTTTTTGAGAAATGGATGATATTTTAATTGTTATATAAACATTGTAATTTTTCCTAAATGATTCTGAATTAGTCATTAATCGTTTCCTCATATTCAACAAATATTTACGACATTCAAATTGTTTTCAATTTTAGGTATATTTCCGATAAGTCTATATAATTAGTTTTTATCGCTTCTTGCAATGGTCGATATTCTATTGTCACTGTAATCTTATAGCCAGGTAGTTGAAAGGTCTTTGTAACAGTAAAATAAAAGTACTATGTTTGGTTAGTTCCATCCGATACTTCAAGTGTAAATGTATGGAGTATGCAGGGTACGAGAAGTGCGGTTTGTGTTGGATAGTGTTTATTAACTATGTTTTTTTACAAGTGTATTTATACGATTTTAATGATTTTTATGTAAGTGACAACATAATTCAAATATTCATGTTTGGTACAACTAAATTTAACAAACAAACATCGATCAGTAGTTCCAAAATATTGTTTTGAATAGGCCACAATATTTTGATTTGTCTGGAATGTAATGTTATCTACAATGGCGAGACACAAATTATATTTTTGTATTAAAATTTCTAAATTACGTCAATACGTTGTTGACAAATTTAGTTATCTAACTACTAGTTACCCTTTAATGGGTTTTCAATCTATATAAATTATGAAATAATTTTGTTCTGAACGAATTTCTCAACCTAGATTATAAGCCTTTCAAACAATTAGGGTGCAATTATCGGAATGAAACCTGTTTAAGTTGGCTTGCATAACATGTAATAATTATAATGATATCCCGACATTTTTGCATTGGAAGACCTCTGTTCAAACATTTTCAACAGATTTGATTTTTTCGATATTTAGTTCTATAATAGAACACTCCAGAGATTAGGCGATTGCTGTCTTAATCCTGCCTATTTTGGAAAATGGATAAATGATGATTATCTATGACTGATAAAAAATTCTAGGTCCAGGTTTCATTGTACTAAAGTCTATGTAAAATAAACGGTTTTAAATATTAAAACTAACTTTTCCGCAGCTGTGGCGCTGAACAATATTCTATCATAAAATTGTTACTTGTATACACTTCGGGGGATGTATCAGGCTAACAAACCAAAATTTCTCCAAAAATGTAGTATATCTGGATTTATAGGACCCGCTTTACTCGCTCTAGTCAACTGAAAATCAATAGGGTACATCTGTGAGACACCCTGAATAATATTCAATCATTAAATTGATCAATCGTATACTCTCTGGAGGCTGTATCGTGCTAACAAACTGAAAATTCTCCAAAAATAGGAAAAATTTGTTACTTCAAGTACCATGGCACCTAGAGGTCTAAAACTATCGATAGTCGGTACTATCGATAATTTTCGATATATAGCGACTTAACTATCGATAACTATCGATAGTTTTCGATAGTCAGAGAAAATTAATACAGAACATTGAATTTGAAAAAAAAAGGAACAAATTAAAGCAAATCGGTTATTTATTTTTATTCAAAAACACAACTATTTTTATAAAAGAACAAGTTAAGGTAGAGTGGTTATTTATTTTTATGCAAAAACACAATCATGTTGACTTTGTCAGCTTTCAGCCTCGATCGCCGGTCGGAGATTACTAGCCCTGTAGAACTAAAAATTCTTTCACTGTCCACCGATGTAGCTGGAACGCAAAAATATTTTTTTGCTAACAAATTCAACGGATACAATTCGTTCCCTGTTATCTATAACACAAAAAATAAATTATCAATTACTCCTACTATTATTTACTTTACAGTTTGTCAATACCTTCCAAAATGCAAGAGGATCGGTGTTATCTGGAGCATTTTGCCTTTCTAAGTATTGTCGTTTGATGATAATTACATCTGCTGTCACTGATTTTACTTTTGCCTCTAATCTTTGCTGTAAAAATCCAAAAAGGGCTAAGCTCGAGCTGCTCATATTGCTGTGTGCAGTTGAAGTTCTCAAGTTTAAGTTTACTGGTTCAGACGACGAGTTCCCAGAATTTTCATCCCTTCGGCTCCTTTGAGAAAGATTATGCATATATTGCATATCATTCTCAAGAAGTACAGCTGCTGCTGTGGCATTTTCTGCACTTCGAAATCCTTCTTTTTTGAACCGTGGATCCAAAATTGTTCCAAGTCTAGGTGCTGATCTCATTTCATAAGGGACCAATCTCTTCTCCACGGATGCCGCCAGATTTTTACAAAACGTTTTTCCTTCTTCCGTTGCCAAATTAGCCAAACATTGGTTCAGGAAATTTTGAATACCAAAAGTTATTGGTATTATTAATGATATTGTCACATAGGCATTCCCTGCAAGAATGAATTTTTTTTGTAAATGTACACATATAAATTTTCATGAATCACATATTTTAATTATTTGAAGCTATACCTGAGATTTTTTTTGTTGCCTCTTGGAAACAACTTAGGACTTTCTCAATATCTCCCAAAATTGTCAGGTCATCAACTGTGAGAGGTTGAGGAGCCTTCCGCAATTTCAGCAGAGCACGACCTAGAGCATCACTGGTTTGTAGTATCCTTTGAATCATGAAGAATGTACTTTTCCAACGGGTCTGGACCTCTTGAATAAGCTTGATAGGTTCTTTGACATTCTGTTCCTTTAAAAATATGTCCATTGCCAATGGGCTACTTTTGAAAAACGTCACAATATCCTTTGTTTTTTTCACAATGTCGTGAACCAGCTTTAGGTTGTCCTGCACTACTAAATTAAGAGTGTGTGCATAACAGGGTAAATGTTTGATCTTCAGTAGACTACACATTTTAATCATGTTGGGGGCATTGTCAGTTACTATGCAGATGACTTTAGCACTTATCTGCCATTCCTCAAAAATATCTTTCGTAGTGTCTGCAAGATTTTCTGACGTATGATTTAGTCCATTTGGTAAAGGCTTTGTGGACAAAACACGTGATTTTAAACTAAAATTTTCATCCACATAGTGACAGGTGACTGATTCAATCGCAATAGATGTCCATGAATCTGTGGTTATTGCTATAAAGTCAACATCACGTAATTCATTTCGTAATTTTGAATATTCTTCTAAATACACTTCTTTGAGAATATTACCCAATATATAGGGACTTGGCAGTTTATATCTGGGATCCAACAAAGACACCAACTTGTTGAATCCTGCATCACTAACAATTGTAAAAGGTTGAAAATCAGAAGTTATCATGTCCAGAACTGCTCTGTCCAATAGTTTCTTCCTTTGGGAAGAATCATCATAATACAGATCTCGCTTAAAAAATGGACTGATAGATCTAACACTCGAACGTGCAGAGGTAGAAGTACTAGCACTAGTGTTGGGATCAACAGAAGCGAGATCTAGATTTTCACCAGTGCTTTCACTCCATATTGGATGAAATCTTTTTAAATGGTCGCTTAAATTACTTGTATTGCCACTAGTCTTATACTCTTTCCCACAAGTATTGCATTTTGCGAATTTTCGATCAGTTGATCTTTTGAAATACCTCCAAACAATGGAGTATTTTTTTCTTTTAATCTTTGATTTATTGTTTAAAGTCTCACCATCCGCACCGGCAGTTCCAACTTCAATTCGATCGGTTTCATCGTAGGTTACAGATGCAGAATCATCAGTGTCACATTCAGACGACGACTTCGTTTTCTGAGATGCTTGTGAATGTGAATTTGATCCTGAAAAATATGCATGATTCTAAATAAATACTGACGCCGTAAAAAATAAATTATTTGTTTCGTATTGTATTATTTTCAAGATCACAACTAGCCGTGTGAACAACTTTGAATTAATTTGAATAATATGCGACTCATCAAAATAGATTTTCTGAAAATCAAAAATACCATTCTTTATCATTGTTTGTGAAAATTGTATAATATCAAACATATAATTTATTTTTACAGGGAGGCAAAGCTAATTTCGGTAGACGTTTTTTCCAAAACTTACCTTTAATTCTTTTTGTCCCAGATCCAGCAGATCGAATAACGAATTGATTCATTTTTAATTTCAAATAATCTAACTTACGGATTAATTAAACTGTAAACCACGCCGGCCAAGCACGACAATTTGTATTTACATAAACAGACGACTAGACAAGTCAAGTCAACTGTAAGTGTGTGAGAGGTACGCAAACGCGCAGCCAAGCAAACGCAGTCATCACTTTTGGACGCTAGATTTCAAAACAAAGCATAAAAATTTGAAAGTTTGCGCCATTTATAATTGTCATCTATGGTTTGCGCATAGAATAGAGGAACATTGACAGAATATGAGCATAGATAACCATTATATATGGAGAAATATGAGTGTGGCATCGCGGCGTGGCTTCACCTTCAGAGAAACAGCTTCATACACGGGCGAAAAATAAAACGGTTATAAAACTATCGATATTATACGATAGTCGGAACTATCGATAGTTATCGATAGGGCTATCGATAGTTTTAGACCTCTAATGGCACCCATTGTACTGGCTTTAGAGAGCTGAATATCAATAGGGTTCATCTTTGAGACGCTCTGAATAATATTCAATCATAAAATTGGTCACTTGTATATACTCCGGAGGCTGTATCGTGCTAACAAACTGAAACTTCTCCAAAAATGACAAAAATATCGTACTTAAAGTACTGTAGTACCTGTTTTATTGGCTCTGGTGCGCTGAAAATCAATAGGGTTCATCTGTGAGATGACCTGAATAATATTCAATCATAAAATTGATGAGTTGTTGAACTCCGGAGGCTGTATCGTGCTAACAAATTGAAATTTCTCAAAAAATGACTAAATATCGTAGTTAAAGTACTGTAGTACCTGTTGTATTGGCTCTGGTGAGGTGAAAATAGGGTTCATCTGTGCCATGTCCTTAACAATATTCAATCATAAAATTGGTGACTCATTGCACTCCGGAGGCTGTATGGTGCTAACAAGACATGTAAGGAAAAGTGGCAGACGACAACGACGACGACATACACACAGGATTTTTTTTCTAAAAACCGTTTTTTCGTGTTGTTGTTGATGGAGAACGTAAAAATAACTCAAATTTTTTTTTCAAAATTCCAACTTTTTTTGGGGTAAACCAATACTTTTCTCGCATATAGAAAGGTTGGGCGGAAAAGTAAAAAATCTCTTCAGTATATAAAATATTTAGAATAAAGGCCGCTGGACATGAAACAATACAATCTGCAAGTAATTGCATGCAATTTATTGCAAGGTCAAAATATTGCATGTGATGAATCTTGTACATTGTTTAACATTATGCAAGGTAAATAAAAAACTAGAAAAAAATGGCATTAACAAAATCACAAATCAACAAGAAGGTTAGTTAAACAAAAAAAGTCAATCAAGTGCACAGAAAACGGACCCGTCGTCAGTATTTTGTGATCAAGTGATTTGACTGACATTTGATTGGTTGTTAACCCTTAATTGGTTGCACCATTTTATTTCACACAACTGGTTGCATGGCGTACTTTGTACGCCACTCAAACAAAACTGCTCAAAGTGGGTTTTCCTACTTTTAAAAGAAATGTAGAATCCTTAGTAAGTTAAATTATTGATTTATTAACTCAGAAGTTTCACAGAAAATTATTACACTATGTATAAAAAAAATAAAATATATATATTTCATTCACAAAGAAACTCTTAGTTTAGTTTAACCAGTTTACGAACTGTCTTCCTCATTGGGCCGATTGCACTGTAGGCAAATGTGTGTTGTCACTACATGTTCCTTACATGCTGGTTCTTTGCAACTTTGACAGATGATTGTAGTTGTTCTATTTTTCTTTCTTCCACACTGAATACATCTTCCTCTCATTTTATTAGTATTTATTTGTGTTGGCTCTTCATCGGGTATAAATGAATGAAGAAACTGTTTTATGTCCAAGGATAAATTTGGGATTTTGGCTCTCATAGAAAGATGTGGCTTGATTAGACTCAAAGATTAATTTTTAAGAAATATTCTTCGATTTTCACCATCTGCATGGATTGCATTATAAATAACATTTGAATTTATACCAGCAATATTTAGTAATTGATAAAAAATTACCAAAGGCCAGCGTTTGGTACGTTTTTGCACCGTGTAATTTCCACACATCTGGTCGACAGTATCCACTCCTCCCTTGGTGGAGCTATAGAATAGCACGATTTCCGGTTTCTGGGTTTGTGAATCCACTTTATCGTTAGAATGCATAGTGGAAAGTGAAATGACAGCCTTGTTTTTTTTGCAGAATAAGATACCAATGTTGTTTTTTTGGTAAATGCAAATATAGACGAGTTTGTCGGTCTTTTTTTATTTGGTAATAAATCGGGGGGGATCTCCCTCTTATTCTTTTTTAGTGTGCCTACAAACGTATTATTTTTTTCAAGTAGTGTCTGAGCTAGTGGATAGCTGGTGTACCAATTATCTGTGGTCAAATTTCTATTTTTATTTTTGAACGGCTCTACCAATCGAAGAACAATATCTGTTGGAGAATTAGATAATTCATATCTTCCTGCAGGTTGCTTGCCACAGTAAACTTCAAAATTGGACACGTAAAACATTTTGCAATCGCAGAGGGTAAATATTTTTATACCGTACTTTGCCGGTTTGTTCGGGATGTACTGTATAAAACTGCAACGGCCGCGGAAAGGAACCAGCGTCTCGTCAATTGTCATGTACTCCCCTGGTGAATAATTTTTCAAATAGTTTTCTACAAATTCGTCCAAGATTTCTCTAATAGGGGCCAGTTTGTCCTCTAGCTTTCTTTGCAGACGGTCATATTTGTTGTCAAATCTCAATGATCTAAGGATAAACAAAAATCTTTTATAACCCATGCATGCCGGAAAAATGTTCATTCCGGTACCGTCAGTCGCCCATATTTCTTCAAAAGAAGTATGACTTAGTTTTTTAAGCCCTGCAAGATACAGCATTCCAAAAAAAGCTAATAACTCTTCTTTACTTGTTTCTTTTGCATTCCTTACCCTGGAATAATTATCTTGGGTACTTCGAATGAAAGCATTTGTATAAGTTAAAATGTTCTCTATAATTTCTTGAGTAAAAAAATGGAAAAATATACTGAGTTCATCGGATACTTCCTCCTTTCTTATTAGGCTTCGAGGGAAAATTTTTATAATATTTTTAGCAGCATGTTTAGCAAATTTGCTTCTTACTGGCTGTTTATTCCAAAACATTTTTTTGTCTCGGCTAGTCAGGGTTGGCTCCCTTCCTACACTTTGTTTCCTACCTTCAGTTTGTTCCTCAAGCAGAAATAATTGGTCCTCGTCGTCTCCTTCTTGTTCTGATTCTGAATTGTGATCGCTATCCTCAATAAGTTCGTCAGATGCATCGTCATCGCTGCCTCCCACTATTTCTTCATCCCATTCTTCATGAATTTTTTTCATTTCTCCTTCCAATTCAGCTTCCGTCAAACCTTTACCTACTCTAGCCGACCACCTATAACAATATTACAAATTACTGTAAAATGAAAAAAATTATTTGAATTAACTCTTACATGGTTGTTTGTCACTATTTCTTGGGCCAATTAGCAACAAAAATCAACTATTTTCCAGTTCAGTAAACAGGTCGCCACTGCAAAACAAAAATCCCAGAGTGTCTTAGCCTAAATGTCACAATTTGGAAAAAAATAATAATAAAAAACATAAACGCCCGCGTGGCATATTTGGTACGCCAATTAGTACATTACTCACACTCCCTGCTAAAGAGCTAAATCAAAACTGACGGGATCGCCACTTCTCTTGTTCTTAGAAGACACTATGGTGGGAGGTTACATAGGCGATCACCGTCGGCCAATTGCTGGTTTAAAAATGTCAAGCGTTTAAACTCGTTTGGCGTACTTTTTAGGCCGCAGCAACCAATTAAGGGTTAAACCAAAAGTAACTAGATTTCTCCCTAGAATTGCAACTTGCATGCGATAGAAATAGCACCAAACCGATAAAGTTGCATGAAATTAACTGTCTCGACTTCGTGGAATATGCTCATATCATTGATTTATCGAAACAATTGTCAATTTTTTAGAATTTTCAATAACTTTTATTATATTGTGGAATTAACTAGAGACCGTGAGTTTCATTTAAAAACACGATAAAGTTGCAATTCCGAGATCTATCAGCTGAGCTTCATCTGCGCATGCTTGGGATCAAGAAATATTGTGTCTTGCATTGCATTGCAGGTAGTATTGCTCCATGTCAAGCGGCCTTTACTTAACAATACACCAAGTCTTATAACTGAGTAATTAAAAACAAGAATTATTTTTTAAAGAACTAGGGATCCCCGGGATACTAGATATAACGTACTCTTTAAACATATCTACACTGTGGGCCGAAATAAAGGAGTACATTTTTTAATTGAAAATATTTTTTTTGTTTTTTGGGCGATCCAATTTCTTTTTGCATGGCTAATAACCTAACATGTCCTCAACATGACTGTACATTTGAAAGGAAAAATAACGTACAGGGTCGGACTTATAAAGAAAATATATAAGAGTGCATTTGAGCTCGTTGCGTTATCGGTGGATAAACTATCCAGAACACTTCAGTAAAAAGGAAATTTTCCGAAATAACCGGATTCGCGAAATACCATTTTTTTATTAAATAACATTTCAACAAATAACACATTTATGAAAACAGGCCATGACTGGTTGCCATGGAATTTGTTTGACATTTACAGCTAAATAAGTAAATTAGTCAGTTCATAATGCCACTTTTAAGCAAAGAGGACAGAATATTAATTAAAAATTTCCATGAAAAATATAATTATGCTGCAAGAAAAATTGTAAATGAATTTCCTGAGAAAAATTGGCATATTGAAACGCTAGGAAAGTTCTTAAGACATCTAAGGGAAACCGATGGGTATATTGAACATAAACGTGGAAGAGGAAGGAAGCGAAGCTCGAGAACTGAAGAAAATATTGGTAGAGTAAGGGTTGTTTCAGGAAATTTGCAACCTGGCCAATCTCTTGGAACAAGGAAAATCGCAAAAATAACTAGGATTTCCCCGTACGTCAGTTGGAAGAATCATTAAATCTTAAAATATTTTAAAAAGTTTACTGTCAAAGACTTACGGCCAATGTAAGAGAAAAACGATTGGAAAGATGTAATTTGCTACTACGAAGATTCCGCTCTCGTGAAGACATTAGAAACATATGGTATTCAGATAAAAAAATGTTTTATTTACGGCCACCTAAAAATACTCAAAATAATAGGGTATATTCTGACGTACAATTTAAGTAAGAAATTCCTTTAGAGCATCTTTTGATTGAAAAAAGTCATTTCTCGAAAGGGATAATGGTCTCTGTTGCAGTATCCATGTTGGGAAAATCTCGTCTGATTTTCGTTCATGCTGGGGTAAAACTCAATTCAGAAACGTATCAAGAACAAATCTTGCAGCACCTATTACCAGAAATTGAAGATGTTTGTTACGATTACACTTTCCAACAGGATGGTGCTCCCTCGCACACTTCCCACAGTACAAAGATGTTCTTGAGTGAAAAATGCCCGGATTATATTGAGCCAGAAATGTGGCCACCTAACAGCCCAGAATTAAATCCGGTTGATTATTCAATTTGAGGAATTTTCGAACAAAATTTGTATGACGGAGAACAATTTGAAACAATCGGGCAGCTCAAAGAAAGAATGCAGTTTGTTTGGAACAATTTTGAACAGGGTGTAATAAATGGGGCTATCAATTTATGGCGCAGACGACTTCACGAAGTGGTAAACAATAATGGTGGCCACATTCATAATATTTTACTCTAAGTTTTGAAGTTACTAAACTGTTTTCATAAATGTGTTATTTGTTGAAATGTTATTTAATAAAAAATGGTATTTCGCGAATTCGGTAATTTCGGCGAATTTCATTTTTACTGAAGTGTTCTGGATAGTTTATCTACCGAAAAAGCATATTAGTACAATTTTGGCTAAGACAGTTTTCATTTGCAACGAGCTCAAATGCACTGTTATATAATTTTTTTATAAGTCCGACCCTGTACATTATTTTTGCTTTCAAATTTACAGGCATGTTGAGGACATGTTAGGTTATTAGCCCTGCAAAAAGAAATTGGATCGCCCAAAAAACAAAAAACAAAATTTCAATTAAAAAATGTACTCCTTTATTTCGGTCCACAGTGTAGAGGGCATTTTACTTAAAAAAAATGTTTGCTCCAAAATATTAAAGGCATCCGTTTATACTTATTTATTGTGGAAGTAATAATGATATATCCCAATTTCAAAACAAATTGAACTTATTTAATCAAAGGTATCCTCAATTATATGATATTTAACAAGGTACTGAGTCTAAAATGCATGCACAATTCAGCATGGAAAAATTGTTTGCTATAATAAAGAAAATTCTTGCGTATCTCAATAAATATATAACATCTGAACTGGAAGGCAATAGGAATGAATAGCTTATCTTATAGATTTTGACAAATCCCCCAAACTAAACATTCGAATTTAAGTCTTGAAGGAAGAAACCAGGCGGCTTTTTTTTGGCTTTGACACTCGTCATTCGGCCAGTCACAACAGGAATAAACTATTAATATATAAAAAAATATATTCACCTCACTCACACCTATCCACACCTAAGAGAAGACAAAAACACCTACCTAAAAATGGAGTGTAGAACGCACAACCAGTTCCATATAAACTTTTGGAAGCGTCAGTATATATATGTAAGACTTATCATAGGATTCACATGATACCTAGGTTGAATGATATTAAACATATGAAAAAAGTATTCAAAATCATCTAAAATCATATTTTTTTCTGATCTAATTACACATAGATTGTTGTTGTTTCGGAAAGCATCACAGAGAGGCGGTGAATTTTTGCGGATACAGTAGTTGTTAGTTAAATCAAATTCGTTTAGTTTACATAATTCTGATACAAAGATTCGTTGGAAGACATACTTTTTATAAGAAATTTATGGCTAAGATGATTTCTCCCATATTTTAAGGGAGGTTCTAAAGCTTCCACGTGAAGTGGTTCAATGGGAGTAGACCTCATATCACCCATACAAATACGTAAGACTTTGTTTTGAAATACGTCAATTTTTTGTAAATTATTTTTACTTGCGGATCCATAAAGTGTACATCCATAATCTATTATGGATCTAATGTATGATCTATAAAAAAGTAGCGAAGTCGACACATCAGCTCCCCACCAAGTTTTAGAAATGGATTTTAAAAAATTCATACCTCTGTTGCATCTATTCAATATATGTTCGATATGGGGTTTCCAGGTTAACTTCCTATCAACTATCATTCCCAAGTATTTTATTGATTTACAAAAAGGAAACGCTTGTGTATTCAACTGAATCGTATCGATATTAGGGATGTTATGTCTAGAAAAAATGTAAACTGATGATTTCGTGGGAGATACTTCAAAACCATTTTTAATGAACCATTTATAAGCCGTTCCGTATATTTTATCTAACGTCTCTACAGCATCATTTTATTTTTTGGCCTCTGAATATAAGCAAAAATCATCCGCATACTGAATTATTTTTGGGGTGATATTTCCAACGTAAATACTATGAAAGTCAGCCGTATACAAATTAAAAAGCAGAGGAATCAATACTGAACCCTGAGGTAGTCCTGAAATATTATAACGAGGTCCTATGAGGTGGTTATTATGAGCTCTTATATACAATTTTCTATGAGAATAAAAGTTAATGATTGCATCAGTTAATCGAATCGGTATCAGGAAGTTATTAATCATTTTTTCTCTCAGAATGGGTAAGCAGACGCTATCATAAACTCCTTCGATATCCAGGCAAAGTGTAGGTAAATATCTATTGGTGGATATTTACCTACTGGGTTCTTGGAAGGAGGTTTTTCTGAAATAACCACCATTCAAGTATGTGCTTAATGGTACGTTCTAAAGTTTTCAACGTACAAGACATAAGTGATATAGGACGATAGGATTCAGCATGATTGGGATCTATACCTGGCTTGAGAATAGGAATATAGATGATATCCATCAATTCATCAATTATGGATAGATTATTTAGTATGTCATTAAATATATCAATCAACATACATTTAGCAATAACAGGAAGGTTATCAAGCATAGGATATTTAATTTCATCAAGTCCTGGACTAGTACTGATGCGATTTTTAAGAACATAGTTTTACTCTGTTAAAGTTATGGGTTTTGAAAGAAAATGGTTTTGATCACTAGATGAAGTTAGATCAGGAAATAACATTGCAGCGAAGGGAGGAGAAATTTGGTCAAGAAATTCTGCCATCCAGATATCATCTAAAGGCTTGACGTTGGAGATTGGTTTTCTATAAATATTTATAGCTTGTTTCCAAAGAGAAGAAGACGAAACAGACTTATTAAAAGAAGAAACATACTCAATCCAGTTTTGTTTAGCTATAGCTTTAAATTTTTTTTTTGTTCTTGCCATCATTTCTTGACAAAGAAAAAAGTTTTGGAAATTCGAAGTTTTTTTATAAGTCGAAAAAGCCAAACGCTTTTCGCAATCTGAATTCCACCAAGGTGGGGGGTAACGTTTTAAGTTTTTAATATTTTTGAATTGTAGTATCACAATGTGTGCAGCTTGATTCATACTGCTGATTAAGATTTGATATTTATCTGATGTGGAGTTTAATGAGAAATCTCCTTGAAGAATATTTTCAATTGTCCCAGTATACAATTGCCAGTTAGCTTTTTTTATGTTCTATTTATTTTTAATGGGTCATTCATTGATAACTTGGTCAATTGGAAGCTCCATAAGAATAACAAAATGATTCGATCCCAATGTATCATCTAATACTGACCAATTAATTCTATTAGCAAGTTCAGGAGAACAAAAGGTGATATCTATCGCAGAAACATTTTGATTAGGACGAGTTAAAACTGTGGATTGTCCATTATTCATTACTGTTAGATTAAGATCATCTGCAACTTGGATTAGCTGTATACCAACTGTGTCATTATGATGTGCGCCCCACAACGAATGATGTGCATTGCATTCACCGCCCACGATTATAGGATTTTTGCTTGTGAAAAAAGTGTAAGCCAATCATTAGCAGAACATTCAATTTTAGGTGGTTTATAAACAGAAAAAAGGCTTAGCTCCGATTTACCATATTTAATTTTTATGCCACACATTTCCACGCCTCTACACACATTCATATTAATTTTGAATTCACAAAAACTTATTGAATGATGTACTAAAATGGCAACACCACCATAGCCGTCATGTCGGTCTTTACGGATCATATTATAACCATTATAACAATATTGTATATTTTTTTCAAACCAAGCTTCAGTAATAAGTGCCACATCTATTTATCTAGAATTTAAAAAGTGTTGCAAATTGTTTTTATTTGCCACAGCTGATCTGGCATTCCACTGCGTAATGTTAAGTGAAACTTTCTGAGCCATTAATAATTATTCTGTTAGAGTATCCTCCAGTACTTGTTTTATGCTACTGATTATTGAACTTTTATTAATTGATTGCAAGTCTTCTACTGAGTGATGCTCTGCATACGTAAATGCTAGCCTTCTGAGCCCACCAGGAGTCAATCCGTTGAATAATTTAGAAAGCAACAGAATATATTCCTTCAACTCGACTTCAGTATCGTGGGTGAATACAGTCTTACGGCCTAGACGAGGTAGCTTGAGATCATCTTCTGAGAGTTTTTTTCTCAGCGTCGATTCGGGTATTTTAAAACATCTTCCCACTTCTCTGATTTTTCTGCCATCATTTCTTATTGCATCCAGGGATTTTTGCAGATGTTCGGCTGTGTAGGAAAGGATCGTTGTCTTACGAGTGTACTTCTGAGGCATCTGAAATCAAAATTCAAAATAAATATTTGCTACTATTCAACTACGTGAGGGGTAATCGTGCGCACTAGTGCGCACGATTACCCTTCTGTGTTTGTTTTGGATAATTGCCAAAATTTTCATAGAAAAAACTAATTTAATTGAAGTTGGACAATACTTAAACATTCCTCAAACACTACATTTCAAAGAGATACCTCATGCGAAATTAATGGATAAAAATTGTGTACTCACCGCCTTATTTTGGAGTACAAAAAAAAGTTAACAAACCGACCATGTGCTTTCACCTCGGTCGTGTGCGTACTGGCATCACGATCACGTCCGATTGCATTCGGAAGTCGCGTGACGTGTCGTACCCTGCGGCATCGCTCAACTGACCTCTATATATGCCGCGAAATTCAAAATAAGTTGGAGCGCACGATTACCCACCGCACACTATTACCCAACTCTCCCTTACATGGTAAAAAAGTGTAATTTTTTAATTTTTATATAAAAAAACATTACAACTCAAAAACGGTTCAAAATAGGTATAGGGAAGTATTAACAAAAAATGTTCAGAATAACGTAATTGAAAAATAACATGACATAAAAATTACAAAGTTATGTGCAACTTCCGGTATAACCGGAAGTAGAATGGCGACGGCAATATTTTCATTAAATAGTTCATTATTCAAAACCCCTTCTTGCCAATTTTCATATTTCAGATACCTTTACTTCTCGAGATATTTCTAATTGACCGTTTATCTGCCGCACCCTGTATATAGTTCATTTTATTGAATAAATCGTTTAATTTTTGATATTTTATGATACTTTTTTATTAAAATATCTGAACTTACAATTTATTATTGCAAATACATTTTCGCTTCATTGAACATTGCGCACCTTGTATACATCAAACTAAGAAACTGAAACAGTTATTTTACGTTTACATATATTATTATTTATTACTTCAATAATAATTTTTTCTTTTATCTGGCTATAGATTCTACGTCAAAAATACGAATTTCTAACTTCAATTGCACTTTAACATATTTTATGACTGTTCAGTTTTGGCTTTTACTTATTATTTTTGTGTAGTCAGCAAGTGTAATGAACTTGTAAAGTTTATACGTTTTGAAATACACGAGTCTAATAGTAGTAAGTAGAGCAGATATGGATCAACTGACACAATTTTTCAACTATTTAGTACGACTATCACTATATTGCGTAGATTTTGAATTCCTTTTATGGTATCATCTAACTATCGATTTAGAAGAATTATGCTCTCACTCAAAAAAATTAGTTAATGTTATTATCAGTCTACGAGGGTCGCCTGAAAAGCTTTAGACCGAACAAAGCATTTTTTTTTAAATTTAGTTTTATTTTTCAATAATTTTTTTAACCCTTCCAAAGATTTAATGCACCACTTTATAATTATAAAATATTTTGTTCTCCTTTTCAACCCTGCATTTAATTTTTCCTTTTGTAGTTTCCGCATTGTGTATCGGTATTATTAAATTGTTTTCCCATATTTTGGGGGGATTCTCTCTGTTCTCCACTCTTTTCTTTTAGTGTAGTCCATAATCGTTTCTTTTCTTTCTCACCTATCCATTTTATCATTTCTGTAGCTAAATCGTCTTCTCCGCAAGCTTTTCCTACTTAAATGGTTCGAATTGTTTCATCAATTTTCTCCTGTCTTATTTCTAGATTGTCACTAGCTCCTTCTTTTCGTATATTATCTGTTTCATTTTGTATTTCATTTAATTTTTCTTCCATATTCTTAGTACTTCCTCTTTTTATACCCTTAGTTGATTTTGCGTCCTATAATTCTCTGCTAATTTCCTTTCCAAATTCTTTCCCACTCTCGTTTTTTGCTTTCTTCACTACCTGTTTCACTGTTCAGTTTCGCATTATCATTTTTTAATTGTTAAAAAAAACAAAGTCAATAGGGCGGTCTGTGTGCCTTAATAAAGTCCAGCCAACTGTGTGGCATTTATTTTGTTACTATGGAAGCAATAATATATTGAAATAGTGTGACAGTCCTGTCAAGAGTAATAAAAATATCAATCAAAAATAAGAGCAGTGTTTTTTCATAAAAAAAATATATAATTTCTCACGAAGTTGTCGTTCGTTCAGAACCATATAAGAAACTGACGGCAAGGGAACGCAACATTGGTCCTTCGAGCCGGATAGTTAGCCAGAAAACAAAGAGCAGATGTCAGACACACGTGTATGCAATCATTGAAAACCGAGCTGGAAAACAGATTGAAACGACGCAGATAAGTATTCAGCAGTTCAGCACCTTTTTAGTTGTACCGTTGTGATAGCACGCCACATAAGAATACCACATCCACCAATCAAGCTCTTGACAGAACAGAAATCATTACTTCCGAGGTCAGGTACAAATTATTTATTAATTATCCTTGCATTGCTGCTGATTTTACGTTACCTAATCGCGTTTCCACTTGTTTTAATATGTATTTTTTAATTTTTTCGCATTATTTTTAACTACTTGTGATAATTTCGTGCATTTCTCGGCAGGCTATAGACAACAAAACTCACTTAGTCTCAATACATTTCTATTGAATAAAATATTTGGGTTGTTAAAATTTATCATAACACCAAAGTTCCTCGTACACTCGTTTATATAATCAATTTCAAGCTTTAATTAACTTTATTTAAAAAAAAATTCAATACAGTGGAAAATGCAAATGAAGAAAGAAGGTTAATAGCTCGTCGCGCACAAATTAAAGCTGAACTTACACGTTTTCAAACTTACTTAGATAAATATAGTCCCGAAAAATACTCGCTAACAGAAATCGAAATTCGCTACGAAGTCACAAAAAACATTTTATCCGAATTTAAAGTTATACAGGGTGAGCTCGACGATATTCTACTCGTTACAGGTACCTTAAATGAAGAAAAAGCTAGTTCGGAACGCGAAGAATTTAAAAAAATATATTTTAAAGCAATTTCTACCGCTTAAGATTTAATTTCTAAACGTGCCCCAGCTCCTATACAGTTCGCTACTCCCGTAACATCAGTACCACAACAGGTACAATCAAATACAAAATTGGAAGCCATAAAAATTCCCGAATTTTTAGGACAATACTCTGAATGGCAGGGCTTTAGAGATACTTTTACAGCCTTGGTACATAATAACGGTTCATTACAAAATATTGAAAAATTCTACCACCTTCAATCATGCTTAAAAGGTGAGGCTGCTCATGTTATCTTATCTTTACCTCTTTCTGGCGCTAATTACGTCACCGCCTTTAATTTATTATCTGAAAGGTATGATAATCGGAAGGCCATTATTAATGCACATATTAAAGAAATATTTGAGTTACCATCTCTACATAGAGAATCACACGTCAGCTTACGCAATTTCCTCGATACATTTTTAAGAAATTTACGCGCTTTGAAAAGTTTGGGTGAACCAATCGACAGTAGTAGTACCATTTTATTATATCTTTTGAGTTCAAAGCTAGATTTTCCTACAAAACGTGAGTGGGAAAACTTCAGCAATGAATGAAATTGATTGATTTATCGAAACAATTGTCAATTTTTTAGAATTTTCAATAACTTGTATTATATTGTGGAATTAACTAGAGACCTTGAGTTTCATTTAAAAACACTTATTTCAGCAATGAAATTAGTAAGCTCAAAATTGAAGATTTTTCTAAATTTTTAACTCAAAGGTGCCAAATCTTAGAGGCCTTAGATATAAAACCACCAGCTAACCACCCGGTAAACCGCACAAAACAAAGTTTTCATATCTCTTCACCTGTTTCAATTTTTGCGCCAGCTCTTATGTATGTACGATTTAATCAATCAGGCTCTTTACGTTTCTTTATATTGCTGCAAATGTATATATCTTCTATATTTTGTTCCCAAAAGGTATTTCCTATTTCCAGATCGTTCCTTCTGAAAAAATCTATCGTTTTGATGCCGTTCCTATTTGCTATTTGTTCTCCTACTTTTGCATACCAATCTATCTCCGTTTCCTCTCTTTCGCTGTTTAGTGTATTTTGTAGACATATGTAAAATTCCAATATTTCTTCCTCCGGTTTTATCTCTACTGTTATTCATGTTATTTTTTCTTTCATATATAATATAATATGATCTTAAACCCTTTTACCCTAAGGTGTCGGTATGGCATTTAATTTTCGTATATAAATTTTTTCCAGTCTTTCTTGTTTTTTGTTAATGATTTTGTATCTTCGCAGGAAATACCTCTCTCTTTTAGTATATTACCCTATACTATATTCCATGTTTGTCTTGGCCTTCCTTTTTCCTTTATATTTGTATTTTTGCCTGATATATCCTTTTAACTTGTCTGTTGTCCATTCTTTGAATGTGTCCCCACCAACTGTGTTCTATAAATTTTAATAGGGGTTAGACACCTAACTCTTCTCTTATTTTTGTGTTTCTAATTTTGTCTTTTCTTGTTGATCCAAATGTATATATTGTGTTATACACTTTTACTTTTGTTTCTTTGATGATTTCTTTTTTGTTTATAAATTTTAGGTTCATGGCATAATATACCTTAATTGTTTTCTCGATTCTTTCATTTATTCTGCATCTGCGTCAAAAGTTACTCCTAAGTATTTGAATTCTTTTACTTGTTCTATTTGTACATTATCTATTTTAATTTCTGTGTTGATCTTCTAATTGCGTATTACAAGTATTTTGGTTTTATTTTTGTTGTTTTTCGTGCCTTCTTCTTCCATAACAGCTTTCCATATATTCAGGTTTTCTTGTAATCGGTTTTCGCTTCCTGCCATTAACACCACATCAACTGCAAAACCTCCTTCCGCTATCTCTACTGTTTCAAAATTTTTATAACCAATGAACATTTTCTTTACCTTTTGTTCGATTTTTTTGATAATGTTGTCCATATGTATATTGAACAATGTTGGGCTCACTCCTCCTCCTTGTCTTAATCCTACGTTGGTTCTAAATCCTTCTGATTTCATGTTGTTTTTTATGATAAAATTCATGTTTGTTTCATATATATCTTAAATAATTTCAATTATTTTTTTGTGTATTCCCTTTTCTTTCAGCCCATTCTATACTTTTTCTCTAGGTACAGTATTAAACGCTTTTTCGAGATCTATGAACGCTAGATATGTATTTTTGTTTTCGAGATGTCTCTTTTCTTCTAATGGTTCTATTGTGAAGATGTGATCTTGCGTACTTCTTCCTGGTCTGAACCCACTTTGTGCCTCTGAAAGCTGGTTTTCTAGAGTTGGTTTAATTCTGTTGTTTATAAGCTGTTCGTATATCTTTATAATGGTGTTTAATAAGGTTATTCCTCTATGAAATTAACTGTCTCGACCCTTACTTCGTGGAATTTACTCATATTAGTGTTTTGAAACTATTTCTAGCTAATTCCACAATATAATTAAAATTATTGAAAATTCTAAAAAATTGACAATTGTTTCGATAAATCAATATCATCGTCAGAATGACAGAAGTTACATTTCATTTGATGCCTACCTGATGTTTAGTGGTTATTTTTGGCTAGACCAAGAAGTGACCTAACTTGTGATTGACTTAATATATGTCAATAGAAAAAAGAAGAAGATGTGATATTACAAATATTGAAGCTTAGATATTATTAGCCTTATGGTGATATCCTGGACATCATTTTTCCAATTAAGATCAGTATAACTGTGCAATGATATAGAAAACCAGGAAAACTATATCTGCTGATCTTTACAATTATCACTTAAGAAGACAGTTTATTAGTGGAGAACTCCCTAGATTTAACTGTTCATTGACAACTTCATATTGTGGGTTTCTTAAATGTCTTCTAATTTCCAATTCTTCAAGGAAATCCAGTTCTTGTTTCTTTTCACAGATATGCAGCACTTCTTGCTCTGTGTTAGGTGTCAATGAATGATTGGTGTCAAGTAGATGTTTTGCGTAGTGGGATTTATCTAGTTGTTTTAATCTGTATGCTCGTAAGTGTTCACTGTATCGGATTTCAAAATTTCTAAGGGTCATACAGTGAACACTTACGAGCATACAGATTAAAACAACCAGATAAATCCCACTACGCAAAACATCTACTTGACAGCAATCATTCATTGACACCTAACACAGAACTAGAAGTGCTGCATATTTGTGAAAAGAAACAAGAACTAGATTTCCTTGAAGAATTGGAAATTAGAAGACATTTAAGAAACCCACAATATGAAGTTGTCAATGAACAGATAAATCTAGGGAGTTCTCCACTAATAAACTGTCTTCTTAAGTGATAATTGTAAAGATCAGCAGATATAGTTTTCCTGGTTTTCTATATCATTGCACAGTTATACTGATCTTAATTGGAAAAATGATATCCAGGATATAACCATAAGGCTAATAATATCTAAGCATTAATATTTGGGATATCACATCTTCTTTTTTTTTCTATTGATATATATTAAGTCAATCACAAGTTAGGTCACTTCTTGGTCTAGCCAAAAATAACCACTAAACATCAGGTAGGCATCAAATGAAATGTAACTTCTGTCATTCTGACGAGGATATTGATATATCGAAACAATTGTCAATTTTTTAGATGTTTCAATAATTTTAATTATGTTGTGGAATTAGCTAGAAACAGTGAGTTTCATTTAAAACACTAATATTATTCCTCTATAGTTTTGACATTGTTTCTGGTCTTCTTTCTTGTGTATAAGTGTAATTAAGGCTTCTCCCTATTCTTCTGCGATTTTTCCAAAATTCTAAGTTTTATTGATAATTTCTAATAACACATCCAGTCCCCTATTTCTTTCATTTGTATAGTTATTGTCATTTTTCTATAGTTAACTGATTTGTAATGAGTTACTTTTTGGCCATTTTCTTTCCTTATTATTATTATTATCTCTACTCCCTATTTTCCTCTTTAGTCAGCTTTCACTTTAGAAAAATATAGTATATACCTTTAGTTGCCTTCGCCTTTTTCCTTTGTTTCGCTTAGTTCAAATATTTGTATTTTATTTCTTTCCATTCCATTCCGTTATCTCTATCTCTTTTCCAGTTACTATGTTTATGTTCCATGTTCCTATTGTTATTTCTTCCTGATACTCTTAACTACGTATCTCTTTTCTTACTCCCTACCCTGAAATGTCGGGTGGAGCCGAAGAAGAAGAATTTTTTTTCGCTAAACATGACCCTTTATGAAAGTTACTATTGTACCTATGATTGTCTTTTTTCTTTCCTAACTCTACTGTTTTATGCTCCTTACTCTGATTGCTTAAACTGTTTTTGTATTTATTACTAATATTATAATCTCTCTACTATTACTAAGGTTACTAAAGTCTATCCCAATGGAGTTGATAGCACGGATCGGGGGTTCGGACCATAAAATAGTTGTAAACCATATGCGCGTTGGAACTACACAGAAAAAAAGAAAGTATTGAATCAATCACAATATATTTCAGGCAAACAAATTTGTTGTTTCAATATGGCGAAATAAACCTATCATTTAAAAGAAAACGCTAGTTATATTTCGTCCATTCAATTCTTCGGGTTTATTTGATGCAAGAATAATTTCACTTTCATCTGAGAATGTATTCCACCATCGAAGCAAATAAACAATTTTGTATATTCAAGAATATTAAATTCTCAAATGAAACAAATATTTACTCGAATTTTAAAATACTTATTGTTTGGTTGAATATCAGAAAGTTAAAATGAAAAAATTGTTATTGATATTATTCAAATATTCATTTAATTTCAGAATACGTAGTATTGAATCAAGAATATCGCTATTTGAAACAAATGTATAATTAGGAATTGATTTAAAATTATACTTGAATGATGAGTGTGAGTTACTTAAGTGAAAAAATATTTTTTTAATTGAATGAATAAGGTAATTGGGGGGAAGACGCGTAAAATTTTTTTAAAAATCAAAAAAAAAATTAACTTTATTCAAAACTTACAAAAACTGTGTATTCTATTACAAATACAATAAACAAATGATTAAACACAAAAAAGTTTTTATTCTCTTAAAAATAAACGAAAAAGTTGGATAAACATTGACAGCTGTCATTTCGGCAACTTACCCCAACTACGGGGTAAGATGCCGACAGACTTGGGGTGAGATGACAAATTTGGGGGTGTGATGCCATAGACAGAAAACATTGTATTGGCCATCATACTCCAGCTAAAGTGCAATCTTACACCAAGTCTAAAGTTTTGAATGTTTTATTTAGTGACTTTTGCGCAGGGATCGCACATATTCGGCTCCGAAGCACAGGTTTCGTGTAGCCACTTGTTGCATACCACACAGCAAATCCAGTAAACTTTGGGACCCTTTTTGTCAAAGTAAAAGCCATCGCAAATTGCACAGAAGTTGTCCTTGTCACTGTCAGGTTCATCAGAGCTATGATCTGAGACAATATTTTCATCTCCAATGACTTCTTCACTACTGCTATCGTGTGCTACATTCTTCTTTTTTTTTGTTACCTTTTTTACGAAGTTTCTTCTCTAACTTAGCTGCCTTCCCTTGTTGCTTCTTTTGTTTTTCTTCAATTTTTTTGCGTTTCTTTTGGCGGTAGTCAGGAGAAGTAAGGACTTCTGCATGTTGTTTTTTAACGTTTGGCCTACTAGGACCAGCTACGGATGGAATTGGTGCAATATCATCAAAATTCACTACAGCTACGTCGCCGCTATGTTCGTCAGAGTTTTTTGCATCGACATGTTCCACTTCTTCCTGTGAATTTTCAGTTTGGTGCTCAGCTAAAGCATATGCATGGTCGGGAATTGCATCTTTGGAGCATGGATCAATTCCACAAGCCCGAAATCCAGAAACACCATTCTGAACCATTGCGGCTTGAGACCACGCTTAGTTTAATAGTTCCCCAAACTGATACCTGTAAAGCACAAGAAACAAAGAAATCTCTTTCAAAATTATTTACTTAAATCAAATTACCTAGTTATTCGCCGCCCTGGATGATTTCTTATCCACTGATTACAAGTGCTATTCCAGAAGGTCTTTAAAGGTTTAAAAAATGAACGGTCGAGAGGCTGAAGCCAGTGAGTCGTATGACTTGGTAAGCAAACCACATGAATTTCATTTTCAGCCAAAAAGTCCAAAAGTTCCACGTCATTACAATGGGAAGCATGACCATCTAATATTAGTACTGCAGGCCCTGGTCCCTTACGAGGCAAAAAATGGTCTTTAGTCCATGATAAGAAGATACTGGTTTTCACATAGGCGGACTCTGGAGACATCACTACTACCGATCCAGGGGGCATGTTATCTTCAAACTCCTTTTTTTGTTTTTGCCTTCAAATATTACGTAGGGAGGCAAAAAGCTACCTTCTGCATTACAGCAAGCGATGACGCTAACTGTTTCTCCTTTTTCTGAGCTTGTGATCGACTGAACATCTCTAGCTCCTTTTGTGGCTACGACTTTGGTAGGTTTATTGCATAATTGCAAGCCAGTCTCCTCCATATTGAAAATGTTTGCCGGTTTATCAAACAAATTGAGCGTCGTAAATGTATCGTTCAACATTTGGAAGTATGGATCTACTTCTGCGGCAGACATACCAAGTGAACGAGCAACTGAACGACCTTGAGCTACTCTCATAGTTAGGGTTGGGTGTCGTTTTAAAAGAAGTTTAAACCAATCGTAGCGTGCTAATTCTTTTTCTTGGTTAAATCTACATTTTAACCCATTCCTTTGCGAAAAGGTAAAAGCAAGGTGTCTTACGTCTCTTGAAGTTGGAGCATAGCCAATTTTTTCTAACCGTTTTATATAAGACACCAGTTTACGTTCATTTTCAATACCTAAGGACGCGGTTGGCCCAAGACTGCCCTTTTCAAGATTGTTATTCTTTACACGTCTCATCAAGGTTCGTAGAGGGATTCTATATTCTTTAGCAATCGCATTTTCACTCAGGGTTGGCTGCTGACGTAAAGCATTTGCAGCTGCTCTAAGGTCTTCTTCAGTCCATTCGCCTCTAGTTGATTTTCTGACGTACGTTCGTGGCATTTTACCTAAAACAAACAAGATAAATTAAGAAACTATTCAATTAGACGTACTGAAAGGAAACCACTAACCAAAATAGACGCAAACCTGAGAAAAAACAAGAGTTACAGAGTTTACAGTGCAATTAAGATAAGGCATCTTACCCCACACGGATCTTGGCGTTTTACCCCAACCCTTAGGTATAAGATGCCAAACCCACAAATCAAAATAACAAAACCCTTTGTCTCATTCAAAATAGGACAGGAGTATTGTAATAAATGCCAAAACCCTACATAAATTATATTAGCACAAACAAAAAACATTTAACACTGTATATCACATAATTAATTTCTATCGTCAAAAACTTACCGGCATAAAAAAACACATCATCACATCAACGAACAGTTACATGCGCGCTTCCAAAAATTATGATGTTCTCTAATAATAAACACAATAACAACGTAGCCGTGTATGTGGCGCGATCTATTGAGTATTGTCCAAAACACTTAGATTAGGCATCTTCCCCCTTTTGGCATCTTCCCCCCAATTACCTTATATCGTTTGGTTCAATAACATGCCCGCTGGAATGAAGAAAAATATTTTTGTGATATTCTACAATTCGTATAACTAAAATATCTCGGTAAATATCTTCACATGCTAATGCCTATTGATGTTCCCAAATTTCAGTAGTTTGTGATTTCATTATACATGACAAAAGATGGAAATACAGTAGAATGTTTCATTTGGCATTATCTACATGAGTTTTATCCAGGTATATAGAAAGCGTTACAAAATCTCCCGCAGTTATTATGTTATACTATATCCAAACATTCCTCTTTTTCTGTCTTCTTCTTACAGTGCCATATCCGGGATCGGATGTAGGCGACCTCTCACTTCTACCTGTGCTGTGCTCTCCAGTTACCACAGATAGAAGGGACCTACAGTTTAACGACGGATCCGAACGTCTATGTTGAGAGGCTGTCCTAGGCAGGATACTGTCGGTGGTTTGTCATTGCCTTCCGACAGGTGGCTCTCCGAATTTTTAATTATGATGTATCTAGGCCCGGGTTTGATCCCGGGGCCTCTCGGTTAGCAGACAGAGCACCATTCCACTAGACTACGGAGACCACCGTCTACCTGCCCCGTAACCTATACAGGTACATCCCAATTTCCTGTGAATATTTAAATCTAACTACCTGTATAGAATACAATTTGAAGCAGTTAGTATTCGGCAACTAGCAAGTAACGTCTGTTCGTCTAATTAAGATGGCTTCAAGTTCAAGTTTTTCTCCAATTCTTATTCAATGAGGTAGCAAAAATGCATATTCTTTGCGGGAAAAAACATTAATCCTGAACGTTCATGATGCTCTTGTGCACCAAAACCCCACAAGTTCTGTTCGCGACATAATTACGAACTGTGCCAATATGATAGGGGTAGGAGACTCAACGATTTATAGATTTTTACGTGGGAGAAAATGCCGGAACCTTGATTAGCCTATTCCTCACCCGGGGAAGAAACCATTAGAAATTGACGACGATGTCAAAAACAGTGTACGTAGAATAGTTCATGGTATGTATTTCTCAAAAGAAGTACCAACTTTGGACAAGATTGTGCAAGCCGCCCAGAATGACGAAACCAACTATCGAGAACTACAGTATGGAGAATTCTTCATAGAATGAACTTTCGGTGGGAAAACAGAACAGAAAATCTTTTCCTATTGATAAGCCGGATATTGTCTGCTGGAGACGAAAATACTGAAGGTCAATCCGAAAATATCGCAACGAATGTAAGAATATTTTCTATTTGGATGAAACCTGGGTAAATGAAGGACACACCATATCGAAAGTCTGTCAAGATAAAAATATACTGAATTCCCGACAAGCTGTCATGAGGGGTTGGTCAACAGGATTAAGACTTCTGTCTGGAAAGGGACGCAGGCTTATTATAACCCATATAGGCAGTGAAAATTTCACTCTAATTCAACCACGAAGAAATGACGGCTGACGTTTTTGAGAAATGTTTCCAACAAATGATCGAATACATTCTCCAGAATTCAGTTATTGTAATGGATAACGCCAGCTATCATTCTCGATTAGTAGAGAAGCTTCCCACACGTTCATGGAAAAAGCGGCGATAATTGAGTGGTTGCAGTGTAAAGCCTTAAATTTCGATGATACAATGGTGAGAAAAGAACTTTTGCGAATTGTTAGACAGCGTAAGGCAGAGTTTAAAAAATGTGTAATCGATGAGATGGCAAAATGTAAAGGTATTATTGTACATCGCTCACCCCCTTACCATTGTGAGCTGAAACCAATAGAGCTTATAGTCTATATAGAAAGGACAAGGAGTAATAAATCATTCATTTAAGTAGATTTCATAGACGTACCAAAATATATTTTAAGAGGGTATACCGTAAGGTACATTTTGTATTGAACGAATGAGTTGCAGCTATGCTAAAGAATATACGATTTAGGTCAGAGGTAACGGGATGTACTAATTTTAATAAAAAAAAGTGATAGAGGTAGAGGTCATTCGGAAGCAAAAAATGTAGTTCATTATAAAAAAATTCTACAACTTCCTCAGGACTAAGATACATAATACCGAAATGTACTTTTAAGTATTCGCCAATTACAGAACCTTTCTGTCTGTACTCTTGTACCAAATGAAACTCCTGAATCTTACGAAACCAAGCTTGACAGAGATGAAATTTACAACCAAAAAGAATTTGATCTCTGCCAAAACATTCATATATAGCGTTATGAATGCTTAGTTCAAAATCTACTCCGACTTCTTTAGGTTGAAAATTTAAGCCTACTTCTTTACATTTTTGTCTTAAAATTAAAAACAAATTTGAATATGTTTGACTTGATTTGTTCGGCAGCAAACAAAAAACAAGAGGTACGTAATAGCCGTTTTTAAAACCATGAATGGTAAACATTTGGTAAAAAAAAGTTGAACAGTATTTAAAAGTCCCATCCATCAAAATACAATCCGAATTACCTGAAAAATTAAGGTTGGAAAAACAGGAGAACACAATAATTTTAAATACCTGGTCTGCTGTTAATAGAAATTCCTCTTCTCGGTTCGTTCGTAATTGTAATTCACGAACACTATTAAATACTTCTTCCTGATTTTTAGGCAATAGTGTAAGTGCATCAACATCCTTCCCCTATTTCCCTAAATATCGATCAAAACAATCAAGATTTCTTCAAAATATTTAATTCAAGAAATCTTTGAAACCTTTCAGAAATATACATAATTCTATGGGCCTCCGATTTTATCTATTATAAACCCTAATGACTCTAATAGGATTTAACTAAATGGTTGCGGCACAGTTCGAACATTTCAGTAATCCTCAAATTGATACAAGTCAGGTAAAATTTTATTTTGTGGCAGAGTTCGGATATGCCCGTTTATTCATAATATTTTTTATTTGTATTACTCCTATATGTAGTGTTTGGGAAATTTTTCTCAGAAATTTTAAATGGCAAGTGGCCTACTGTAATCGGCTTAATACGATTACACCTATTTACAGATTATTCGATTATTGAGAGGGATTTTCCAAACAACCCAGTTTTCTTAGAAACATTATCGGGAATATTATTTTAAAAGAAAGTAGGTACATTAAATCAGTACTTAGTATTAGTTCTTTGAGTAAAGTTGTATGAAGTTGTATGGTTGTCATGCTATTGTAAACAGTTGGAATATATTTAAAACATTTGTTGAATGTTAATTGTGCAAGTACCAAACAATGTCGATAAGCCAAGGGCCATCTAAACGACCAAAAACAGGTCCATTATCTTTAAATGAAAAAACTCTGATATTGAATTGTTATATATCATTGAAAAACAAGGATCCAAGTGCAAGTGTTGATGATATTGTAGAATAAACGGCTGCTATGTTGTGTGTTGCTAAATCAACAATATATAGATTACTAAAAGAAAGCAAGAATGGAACTCTTCAACCCCCTAAAACTCCTTCAGGCCGAAAACCAATTGAGATCGATGAGTCATTAAAACAAAGACTAAGGCGTAAAGTCCATGGATTTTACTTACGAAAGGAAATTCCAACACTTGACAAAATTATGACATCAGTGCAAGAAGATACGGACTATCCAAAATTCTCCAGAATGACATTATGCAAGCTTTTGAAAGATGTGGGTTTCAGATATACAAAACATAATAGAAAATCTCTCTTGATAGATAAACCGGAAATAGTTTTTTGGAGAAGAGACTATTTAAGAAGCATTCGACATGCCAGAGAACAAAATTTGAAAATCTTCTACTTAGACGAAACATGGATAAATGCTGGATATACAGTTTCCAAATCTTGGCAAGATGAAAACATTAAAAGCGGAAGGCAGGCATTCGTGGAAGGTTTGTCGTTAGGTTTGCAGCCACCATCTGGAAAAGGAAAAAGACTTATCATTGTCCATGTTGGAAGTTCTGAAGGTTTTGTTGATGGTGGATTATTAACTTTTATTTCAAAATGCACGGGGGACTATCACGAAGATATGAATGGGGATGTCTTTGAGGAATGGTTTGTTCAAATGTTGGATCTGATTCCAAAAGGGGCTGTTATTGTTATGGATAACGCAAGTTACCATTCACGGTTACGAGAAGCATTGCCCACAAGTCGTTGGCGTAAAGCAGAGCTTTTGGAGTGGCTTATTTTGAAAAATATCAAGTTTCCAAAAGATCCACTAAGGAAAGAACTTTACAGAATTGCAAAAATGAACAAGAATAAATACAAAACCTACATTGTAGAAGAAATGGCTTCTTCTCGTGGTATATCAGTTCTTCGACTTCCCCCTTATCATTGTGAACTTAATCCCATAGAATTAATATGGGCTCAGGTAAAGGGGGAAGTTGGAAAAAAAATACTACTTTTAAAATAAACGATGTTGTGAAATTGTTTGAGAGTGCTGTAAGTCATGTGAGTAAGGAAAATTGGACAAACTGTATCGAGCATGTTATCAAAGTAGAGGCAAATATGTGGAAAATTGACAATATTTGTGATGATTTAATCGACCCTATTATTATTAATGTCAACAATGATTCTTCCTCTTCCGAGTCGGATATAGAATAAAATGTAAGTAATAAATGTATTCCAATAATTATTTCTTTTCATTTTTTATTATATTATAATTTAAAACGTATTTTTTTCCCAAAATACACACCACTGCATTGCGTTATTGCTTATCTGCTAATCCTTTAACAATGAATAAACCCTAAACTTTGCTACAACTGAAACAAATACGGGGTCGATCTACCTGGTTTTTAGATTTACGGAAGAAATGTAATTTAAAGTAAGAGATTTATCAAAAATTTCATGGTGCTCCCTGTAAAGGTTTTGCATACTTAATTAGGGTTTATTACTCCTCGTACTTTTTGTACATACTATATATGGGCACAAGTTAAAGGTTATATTGCCAGGAACAACAAAACTTTTAAACTTCAAGAAGTACGGCAAATTTTGATGGATTCATTGGCGAATGTGACTGCTGAAAACTGGCAAAGCGCTATAAAACATGTTATAGCTGAGGAGGGGAAAATGTGGGATCTTGACGACTTAATCGACGAAACTACAGATATCTAACCGTTAATTATTAGGACAAGACGATTCTTCAGATTTTTCTGATGAAGAATTTAGTTAATAATGCTGTATATATTATAGTTAAAGTAATGTTCACTAGCAATTATTTGTTATAACATTTTTTTTTATTTTTTACAAGAATATGTGTGTATATAAATCTTAGTACACAATTACTTTGTATTTTCATTATAATATTAATTATAATAAACGTTAAGCAAAAATCATAAATAACCTTGATCTACGGCTATGGGCCGTTTAGTTACCTGTGTATGCTTTCAACAATTGCATTTTATTGTCTATTGTTATTTGACCGATTACCGGGTGTCCTGGTCACAATTTCTTTCTTAGTCTAGATACATTGTAAAACATAAATAAGAGTTAATATTTTTTGAGACACCCGACCACCGGTTTCCGTTTATTATAGGCGCTCTGTGCTATCAACTACTTTGAAACGAACTATGATTTTATATTTACTAATACTGTTAATAAAATTGTGGATTGAACACTTCTTTTGTATACTTATGTATTTATTTTATAATCACAGAATTTTACAAAGTATTACTTTAACGTTTTTAAATGAGTTGACGTATACAAGGTGAGTCACAATTATTGGGACATGGGCTAAGGCTAAGCAAATTATTAGCGAATAACGAAAAAAAAATCAACTTTAACGCCCTGTGTCTTTTTCCACGGCAATATTTCATTAAGGCATAGTTGGTTCTAACGCCATAGCTTGGTCCAAAGAATCCGCCCTTAGTCTATGTCCCAATAGTTATGACTCACCTTGTATGGTGAGAGTTTCCAACACACACTTCCTTAATGATCTAATATAGTAAATAAATGAGAGCGTTTAGAAACTACTACGTACTTACTATTCAAAAACAAATAATCATATTTCAACAAATACTCTTTCTCTTCTTGCTTTTATGCATTTCTTTCTATTTAAATTCGTTTTTTGGAGATTGTGGTTGTTCCATTTCTTGTTTAACTCCTTTTCCAAAGCTCTTCGTTTAGTATTAAATTGTTGAATATGATTTTTACGTATTTTTCTTTTTTTTCCGCTGATACAGGTAAAATCCTTATAGCACAACATTTTTAACAGCGTATTTCGTCAAACCATAGATTTTATTTGGGTCACTTGTGCTGTATATATCCCATCAAATTTTGATTTATTACTTCTCCTCGATCGCGATTATAGTGTAGCTTTAAACGATTACAGAAGTATCTATTGATAGAATATCGTTACGAGAAATACTATTTCTCCAATCGCTTCAGCTTGGTTTCCTAGATAACCATTTTATAAGCGTTTTTTTTATTTCAAGTAGGGTTATCAGATGACAGGAATTTTCCTAACATGTCCGGAAGGGCAAGGACGAGTTGTCTCCCGTCTTGAGCAGGTAGTTTTTTTATAGGTCGAATTGTCTCCCATCATAGGTCGAGTTGTCTCCCAAGGTAATATACATTAAAAGGTATTAATTTTCACAAAGTACACCGTTGTTGCCAAATCAAAATTTTTATTTTTAAAAGTACGTTGAACTATTGATACCTTTTTCTTTTTGTAAAATGTCTCTCAGGATATGAGAATCATTTAACTACCTTGAAATAGAAAAGTAAGAAAATAATCCTTACATTTATTTATTTGTAACGATAACCTGCAGTTTAAATTGTCATTAACAAATAACTAATTAAATTTCCTTAGATTATTTTAGTGATAATCTGCATTAAAATCTACTTTAATTTACATTTAAAGAATGTTAAGTTAATCCATCAACATTTTACAAACCCAAAAACAGGTAGGTACTTTCCCTCCTTCGCCTTATAAAGGGTGATATTAAAAATAGTAAACCATATTTCACATATTCTTCACAAGTTTCAGAGGTTGTAAAGTTTGTTTACGAAGTTGTTGAATAGTTAAAAGTGGTACAGTGAAACTATACGTATAATGGAGGCTACAATAATTAAAAGTGAAAAAGGCAAAGATTTGTTAGTGATCGATGGGTTTAAATTTTCATTCCACAAGTTATTAGCAAGAGACACTCTAAAAAGATGGCTTTGTGCGTCCAGGAAAACGCAGTGCAAAGCTTTTGTTAAAACAAAATTGGACCGTCCAGAAGTGATCGAATCTTCTTTAAACCACAACCATGAGAAATTATCAGAAGAACTTCTAAATAGGCAGACTCTAAGCAATGCTGTAAAAATTAAAGCAATAGAAGATATTTCGGCAAAACCAATGGGCATAATTAGAAAGGAGGTAAGAGAATCCCATTGTGAAACTATTACTACTCATGACGTTGAAAGGATGAGAAAAAATATGTATACTGCTAGGTCCAAAATTGCATCAAAACTTCCAACTAATATAGTTGAATTTAATAGTTTATTAAATTCTGTTACTTTAAAAACTAATAGGGACGAATATTTTATTCTTAAAAATGATGAAATAAATAATATAGTCATGTTTTCATGTAAAACAAATATTATTGCTCTAAAAGAAATAAGTGAATTATATGTTGATGGCACTTTCGATTATTGCCCTAAATTTTTTTTACAATTGTTTACCATTCATGGCTTTAAAAATAATCATTATATTCCTTTGGTTTTCTTTCTTCTAAAAAATAAAAATACAGTATCGTATAAATTAGCTTTACAATATTTAAAAGAAATATATCTATCTACAACAGGTCACGACTTTCTTCCAAAAACTATAACTTCAGATTTTGAATTAGCAATACACAAAGCAATTCGCGAAATTTTTCCAAAAACAGAAATTAAGGGATGTCTATTTCACCTAGGTCAAAGTTGGTATAGAAAAATTCAAAGTTTAGGACTTTCTACCGAGTATCAGTTAAAAGACAATTTAGAAACAGATATAACTAAATACCTTACTTATATTTTTGGTTTACCATTCCTTAAAGCAGAAGACGTTGGCGATTGCTTTGTTCTTGATCTCATTGCAATTCAACCAGATGATGAGAGGGTGATTAAATTTAATGACTATTTAGTTGAAACTTACATAGATGAAATTTCTACCTTTCCTCCTAACATTTGGGCTGAAAACTCTTCTTCTTTAAAAAGGACAACAAACGCATGCGAATCTTTTCATTCGCGTTATAATGCTTCATTTTATAATACACACCCAAATTTTAACCAGTTTATAAAAGTTCTTCTAGATTTTCAAATAGATACCTATATTAAGCTTCAAAGTATTGATACCGTGGTCAAAGTATATGATCGAAAAGTATTAATGAAAAAAAAGTTTTTGGAAGATAATTTAGAAAAATTACAAGACGGCAGGATTACCAATTTTCAATTTTTAAAAAATATTTCTTTTAAATGCAGAATCTAATTTGTATTATAAGTGTGTAGAGTGAAAAAGTTTATATCATTTTTGTAAATATTATTGTCTTGAAATATATAAGTATATATATATATATATATATATATATATATATATATATTATATAAGTAAACCATTGTATATTTTCCTTTGTTTTATTATAATAAAATAATTATAATTTCCTACGTACCGTTTTATTTTAACAAAATTAGGAAATACCATTCCAAATATTTCGTCAAGATATAAGTAAGATCGATTTGGCAACAACGTTTAGATTTTAAGGTATTATAAGTACTTATGCTAATTACGGATTAAAATCATCCGGGAGACAATTCGACCGTCACCTTTTTGAGAGCAGGTAATATTTTTATTTTGGGAGACAATTCGACTCCGCCGGTCCGGAATTTTAACTGTCTGTCAGGGAAACAGGGAAAACTGGAAATTGTCAGGAATTTTACGAAACAATGAGAAAAATACAAGCGATCTTTATTCAACAGTTCAATCACAAAAAAAAATAATAGAAGAATCAAATCTAATAATTAAATTGTTTTATCCATCTGAACCGGCTCGTACTTTTCATTGCTGGATATTGCTTTCAGCAACTGCTGGTGTTTGATAACAATTTTATGAAGCTCTTCAGATTGAACTGTGTCAACAGTAGATTCATAACAGAAGCTATGGACAATGGACGGTCTATTTCTCTCCTTTATCCACTGTGCACCCATTAATGAGAACACTTGTTCAAAATTAGATATTTTTGCAGCCTTCGGGTGGGTAGTTGGGCATGGACGCAAAATGTCAGGAAATTTATTGGATTTTACCAGGAAATAGCTATTTGTATAACAAGGGAAGAAAGTGCTACTTTTCCTCCCGAGGATGAAGTTTACTTTACAGTAATTATTCAAGGGAGGAAAAGGCACTTTACCCCCATGTTATACATATGATTTTTCCGCTTCCTTCAAATAACAAGACATTTTTAAATAATTTATGATACTAACAAACAAAATTAATAAATACAACTTAGAATGGACTTTTACGAAACTTTGCTGAGCATCGAGGATGGACTTCTAAAATGCTTGGCTGGACATCGAGGAGTGTACTTTAAATCCCTTGGGACTACAACTGTCCCTTTATATCCCTTGGGTCTAAAAGTAACACTTTAGTTTCTAACATGTGAGACTAAAGTGACCACTTTAGTCTCGGAATTGCAAAAAATATTTCATTGATAACGTACTATGACGTCTAGGGAGGAAAAGTACGACTTTGCTCCCTACAATGAGGCCAGGAAATGTATACTTTGGATAGAGGTCGGCGGAAAACTTATTTTCGGATCTAGTAACCCTAATTTCAAGGCTCTTTCTTTGAATAGTATTAGTAGAAGGTTTTTTCTTGTTTCCTATACTCGGTACATTGCTCTTATTGTCTAATTTAACGTAGATTCTTCTAGAGACCGATTTGAATTAGAAAGAAACAAAGGATTTTTTTTAATTTTCTTTTTCTGTGAATCTCTAATGACGATCGTAAAATGTTTTAAAAACTTTTATATCTATAATAAGTTTCACTCTAAATGGTATTGGCATATCAACTGTAATAAACTACCTGGTTTAATTCCATTTTTGTAGAAAATCGTCAAGTAAAAGATGCAAATGTGCTACAAGGTCGAACTTAAGAAATTTGAATTATATTTTGCATAATATAGGTGATATACAAGTAATTTATTTAAATGTAACAATTCTATTATTAAGTTGAGTGTCGCTATCGCTATCCTTATCTAAATTAATTATAATTGGCACAATTGATTTTATAGACAGGTACGAGTTTTCAACATTTATAACATGACTAACAGAACTTTTCCAACTCTCGGTAGGAATGTCATTCAGACAGTTCCTAATTAATTCTACCACAGTACCACTTAAAGTCGGAGAAGTATTTTTTCCGCGCACGCTCGATTTAAGTTGGTGCCAAATCAGCTCTTTGGGATTGAACACGTAAGGAGATAGTCATAACATTTTATGTCCCAATTGTATCACAGACATACGTTTTCTTTAATGAAAATGACTCCAGCACTTGTACAAGTTCTTTTTTTGTATAACTTTTCTCAAAATATATGTCATTACCTGCCATAAAGTTTTCAATCTCCAATGTCGTATTATTTGAGCCAGGAATTTTTTGCAATTGTCAACTATGATAGCTTGCGTTGTCCATTACTATAACGTTGTTTGGTGGAATGTTGGGTAACAGAAAGTTTTTAAACCAATCTTCAAAAAGCTCTGCTATCTTTGTGATAATCAACACAAGAGTTGGGCGATTTTCAGACCGGTATTTTCTTATTGACGTTATACAATATGTCCTCCCAAGTTGGAACCATATGGAAAACTTTTTTATTATTAATTTTAGGAAAAAAAGTTATTCTTCATAAAAAGTTCTACATTATCTAAAACCTAAAATACAGTCATCAAATATCCAATTTTTTTGTCGCATACGAGGTTTGTCAAAAAATATGAGTTTTACTCAAGAGTAAAGTACCTTTAAATTTGACAATATCGAAAAATGTTACTAGTTGATCAGAATTAAAAATTACGTTTAAATATGTAATTACATTCATTTACATTAATACAATTATTTTTATAACGTATGTCTACAATAATGTAAATTTAACTGTAGTTACATATAATCTATGATGCACTGACCAACAAATAATTTGTTGATAGAAGGAAATGTTGACATTAAATTTCAAACCGCGTTAGAATTTATAAGACATAGAAAAATGGTAGCGTTATTAACTGATGAAGAGAAAATAGAAATTTTGATTGTGGGAGATTACTATAAAACGCATAGAGAAGCAGCAAATATTTTCAATAATAGACATCCCAATAAACTGTAACGAAAATAGTAAATAAATATAGAAGAACTGGAAGTATTAAAAATAATTTTAATGGAAAACGTCGAAAACTGTTTGCTGATGAGGATACGCAGTTTGATGTAATGCTGTCTGTTGTAGCAAATCCAAAATTGTCATTGCGCAAAAGAAAGTCGTTGTTACAACAAAATGTGAGTAAAAATACAGTGGCAAGTATTTTAAATCTAAACAAATACAAACCAAAAATCGTACACACACTAAAAGGAAGGAATTATGATATAGACCGGGCGCTGGATGGAATTGAGTGTGAAAAATGTGAGGACCGCATTAGGTGTATGGTTTTGAACTCAGAAAAGCATGCAGATTATGATTCTGGATGTTGCCATGAGCCATATTGGTCCATTTTTTTACACCCCACCCCCTTAGACATCTAGTAAATGGACTGAACATATACTTTGATATCATTATAACGATTGTTTTAGTGAGAATATCCAATTGATTTTTATGATTAAAGATACTTACAGCTAGTCAAGTGAAAAAACAACAGGAAAATTGAAAATAAAAACAATTATTATTGATAAAAAAAAATTAATTAAAAAAAAAACAAATTTTAATATATTATAAATGAAAAAATGATAATTATCAATCTTTTTTATTCTGACAATCGTTATTTATGCATTTGCATAAAGAAATACAATGAATATGTAATTTTTTACAAGAGCAAGCCATTGTTTTACAATTGGATGCACATTTACACGGTTGAATCAACAATTCCGGCAGTGGTTGCTTGGTCATTTGTCGTGGGTACAAATTATCATCCTTCCTTTCCATAGCTTAAGAAGGTGTAATCAATTGGCTGTAGTTGAGTTTGGTCAGCATTTATCCATACATATGTTTGTGCTGAAGCTCTTAATAGATGTAAATGTAGAGCATCTGATGTGCAAATAACTTTTAATAAATTTAAGCCGAAACCGATATTTTGGGAAATTAACTTATACCGAAGTTCATCAGCTGTTAAGTTTTTTTTTGCAAATGTTTTCCAACTCTTTTCGACACTTAGGTATGGATTTTCCAAATGCTTTAGAGCTTGTTGTACAAAATCCAACGATGCAGCCTTTAAAGTATTTTTTTTTCGAGCCAAATCTGCTAGTCGAATCACAACCACTCAGAGCGTGTAATGCTGGCAAAATACCACAAATATTTTCTCCAAGGAATTGAGCGGCCAAATGACATCCTGAAATGAATTTCTTCTTACAGGAACCGTCGAACCATAAACCTAAACAGCCTAGACGTGCAAGCTTGTTCCAGAAGTAAATTCCGAGAATAAAAACATCTGTATCAGCACTAATGATTATGATATGGCCAAGTTTGATTTTCACTTCGTGAAATATGTTACAAAACATCCTTGAATCCGCTTCTAAATGGTTAGAATTCAGGTCAGGTACTTCAAAAAATAAAGAACCTTGTAATTTGAAACATTTTGTTGGATCATCAAATCCTCCACAAATATATAACTCGCAATCTTCATTTATTTGTGCATATTCTGGGGGCAGCATTACATAGAAATCGAACTAGCCGTAACTTATTTTCAGTGCTTGAACGCGATTTTCTACAATTGCATCTTCTATTTCAGTGAGTTCAGCTATAGTATGTACAAAAAGTACGAGGAGTAATACACTCTAATTAAGTATGCAAAACCTTTACAGGGAGCACCATGAAATTTTTGATAAATCTCTTACTTTAAATTACATTTCTTCCGTAAATCTAAAAACCAGGTAGATCGACCCCGTATTTGTTTCAGTTGTAGCAAAGTTTAGGGTATATTCATTGTTAAAGGATTAGCAGATAAGCAATAACGCAATGCAGTGGTGTGTATTTTGGGAAAAAAATACGTTTTAAATTATAATATAATAAAAAATGAAAAGAAATAATTATTGGAATACATTTATTACTTACATTTTATTCTATATCCGACTCGGAAGAGGAAGAATCGTTGTTGACATTAATAATAATAGGGTCGATTAAATAATCACAAATATTGTCAATTTTCCACATATTTGCCTCTACTTTGATAACATGCTCGATACAGTTTATCCAATTTTCCTTACTCACATGACTTACAGCACTCTCAAACAATTTCACAACATCGTTTATTTTAAAAGTAGTATTTTTTTCCAACTTCCCCTTTTACCTGAGCCCATATTAATTCTATGGGATTAAGTTCACAATGATAAGGGGGAAGTCGAAGAACTGATATACCACGAGAAGAAGCCATTTCTTCTACAATGTAGGTTTTGTATTTATTCTTGTTCATTTTTGCAATTCTGTAAAGTTCTTTCCTTAGTGGATCTTTTGGAAACTTAATATTTTTCGAAATAAGCCACTCCAAAAGCTCTGCTTTACGCCAACGACTTGTGGGCAATGCTTGTCGTTACCGTGAATGGTAACTTGCGTTGTCCATAACAATAACAGCCCCTATCCAACATTTGAACAAACCATTCCTCGAAGACATCCCCATTCATATATTCGTGATAGTCCCCCGTGCGTTTTGAAATAAAAGTTAATAATCCACCATCAACAAAACCTTCAGAACTTCCAACATGGACAATGATAAGTCTTTTTCCTTTTCCAGATGGTGGCTGCAAACCTAACGATAAACCTTCCACGAATGCCTGCCTTCCGCTTTTAATGTTTTCATCTTGCCAAGATTTGGAAACTGTATATCCAGCATTTATCCATGTTTCGTCTAAGTAGAAGATTTTCAAATTTTGTTCTCTGGCATGTCGAATGCTTCTTAATAGTCTCTTCTCCAAAAAACTATTTCCGGTTTATCTATCAAGAGAGATTTTCTATTATGTTTTGTATATCTGAAACCCACATCTTTCAAAAGTTTGCATAATGTCATTCTGGAGAATTTTGGATAGTCCGTATCTTCTTGCACTGATGTCATAATTTTGTCAAGTGTTGGAATTTCCTTTCGTAAGTAAAATCCATGGACTTTACGCCTTAGTCTTTGTTTTAATGACTCATCGATCTCAATTGGTTTTCTGCCTGAAGGAGTTTTAGGGGGTTGAAGAGTTCCATTCTTGCTTTCTTTTAGTAATCTATAAATTGTTGATTTAGCAACACACAACATAGCAGCCGTTTATTCTACAATATCATCAACACTTGCACTTGGATCCTTGTTTTTCAATGATATATAACAATTCAATATCAGAGTTTTTTCATTTAAAGATAATGGACCTGTTTTTGGTCGTTTAGATGGTCCTTGGCTTATCGACATGGTTTGGTACTTGCACAATTAACATTCAACAAATGTTTTAAATATATTCCAACTGTTTACAATATTATGACAATCATACAACTTCATACAACTTTACTCAAAGAACTAATACTAAGTACTGATTTAATGTACCTACTTTCTTTTAAAATAATATTCCCGATAATGTTTCTAAGAAAACTGGGTTGTTTGGAAAATCCCTCTCAATAATCGAATAATCTGTAAATAGGTGTAATCGTATTAAGCCGATTACAGTAGGCCACTTGCCATTTAAAATTTCTGAGAAAAATTCCCCAAACACTACATATAGGAGTAATACAAATAAAAAATATTATGAATAAACGGGCATATCCGAACTCTGCCACAAAATAAAATTTTACCTGACTTGTATCAATTTGAGGATTACTGAAATGTTCGAACTGTGCCGCAACCATTTAGTTAAATCCTATTAGAGTCATTAGGGTTTATAATAGATAAAATCGAAGGCCCATAGAATTATGTCTAATTCTGAAATGTTTCAAAGATTTCTAGAATTAAATATTTTGAAGAAATCTTGATTGTTTTGATCGATATTTAGGGGATTAGGGGAAGGATGTTGATGCACTTACACTATTGCCTAAAAATCAGGAAGAAGTATTTATTAGTGTTCGTGAATTACAATTACGAACGAACCGAGAAGAGGAATTTCTATTAACAGCAGACCAGGTATTTAAAATTATTGTGTTCTCCTGTTTTTCCCACCTTAATTTTTGATGTAATTCGGATTTTATTTTGATGGATGGGACTTTTAAATACTGTTCAACTTTTTTTCACCAAATGTTTACCATTCATGGTTTTAAAAACGGCTATTACGTACCTCTTGTTTTTTTTTGCTGCCGGACAAATCAAGTCAAACATATTCAAATTTGTTTTTAATTTTAAGACAAAAATGTAGAAAAGTAGGCTTAAATTTTCAACCTAAAGAAGTCGTAGTAGATTTTGAACTAAGCATTCATAACGCTATATATGAATGTTTTGGCAGAGATCAAATTCTTTTTGGTTGTAAATTCCATCTCTGTCAAGCTTGGTTTCGTAAGATTCAGGAGTTTCATTTGGTACAAGAGTACAGACAGAAAGGTTCTGTAATTGGCGAATACTTGAAAGTACATTTCGGTATTATGTATCTTAGTCCTGAGGAAGTTGTAGAATTTTTTTATAATGAACTACATTTTTTGCTTCCGAATGACCTCTACCTCTATCACTTTTTTTTATTAAAATTAGTACATCCCGTTACCTCTGACCTAAATCGTATATTCTTTAGCATAGCTGCAACTCATTCGTTCAATACAAAATGTACCTTACGGTATACCCTCTTAAAATATATTTTGGTACGTCTATAAAATCTACTTAAATGAATGATTTATTACTCCTTGTCCTTTCTATATAGACTATAGTCGCTTGGCCAAGAATGACACTTCAAAAGAGTGAGATGTTAATTGATGTTTCAGTTCATCAATCAGCTTTTCAAATGCCTCTATAAGTATGTCATGTGGTATTTTAATTGAAGGTCTGCCTGCTGGATTGTCAGAATTTCTTGGTAGTCGCAGATAATCACGATAACAATGTTTATGATACCTCACTTCCATTGCAAGTAAATTAGCTGGTTGTTCGCAAGTGACAATTTTTGTGAAAACATCATCTTGTTTTTTCGGGCAGTATTTAAAATTTGTTCCGCTGCTGAAATTTCAGAACATAAAAAAAGTGTTTTGTTCTTATTTCTTGTTTGTTTACCACAGATTAAACATTTCTGTTTCGTATCAAGTTTTAATTCACTTCTTGATGACCGACGAACACGTTGGCTACCTGAAACATTTGCTTCTGTAGAGGAGGTGGAAGTAGAGGCATCCTCCTGTTTTAGTAATGCTAATTCTCGACGCTTTATTTTCTCTTCACTAATATAAGTTGCAATACAAGCTCGATGCTAGGAACAATTGTGTGCAGTAAAGTCTGTATCACTTTTTATTTTCTTACTAATATCATCTTTTCTGCGATCCGCTGCTTTTTTAATACTAATAAACGTTTGTGGTTTTGGATTCTTCACTAAATCACCCGTTTTATCACAAAACAAACACGACAATTCATTTATCTTTCGCTTCTTCACATTTATCACTTGTAGTGACATTGTCCGCGCTTTTATTTAAATAAATAACACTAATAAAACAGAGGACTGCGAAAAAACTCATATACGCAAAAATAAACCGTTATGGGCTACAAATTCTTTTCTACTGACTACTCCAAGCGCTATGACTCAGCAACGTGCCGAGCAGGGAGAAGGGGAAGGGTAAAAGGGAAAGGGACCAGCACAGCTGCCGGCAACATGTGATTTTCTATTATTTAGGGTCTCAGGTAAAAGAATTTGAGCATAGTTGCCGGTCCTCACATTTTGCATACTCAACTCCATCCAGCGCCTGGACTAATAGGCGCTTTGATTTTTGCTCTCTCACCCAAGGAGAGTTAGATGAGGACCCTTTTTTACGAGGCATATAATTTTTACCGATGAGGCGACATTTTCGTAAAATGGAACTGTCTCGTCGCGCGTGGTCTGAGAAAAATCCCAATTTCGTATTAAAGTCTCATGACCAATATTCGTTTTAGACGAACGTATGGTGTGGCATTTATAATAACAAATTAATAGGACTTTTTTTTTCGCGAATTTATAAATGCCGAACGTTATTTATAGTTTTTACAAACTCAAATCAATGAATTCATGGACAAACTACCCTTAATAAAACGTCAATGTATTTGGTACCTGACCTAACCCCTCTTCATTACTTTTTATGGGGTTACCTGAAACAAACAGTTTATCAGAAAGCGCCGTTTCAAGATATTGACGACTTGGAGAGGATAATTTTAGAAACATTTTTCCACAAATGATAACGATATATTACGTGAATTTTATAATAGAACGATTGAGTGTATTGAACGAGAGGGTGGATATGTCGAAGCATTAGTACAAGTGAAAATTACATTTGTATTAGTATTTGAATGTATTTTATTATTTGCAAAATAAATGAATATGCACTTATTACGCGTTTTAATTGCAAAACTATTAGAAAACATCGAAAAACTAAAAGGTTATAATGTGTTTCGTAATCACAAGAGATAAATGCTCATTCAAAATAGAAATATTAGTAGTTATTAGTCATTGAGGAGCCGGTGTTTTAGACTTTTGATTGTATGTACACGCTGCGCATCGTACATAGTGTAGATTTTTCGCCTTATCAAATCTTTTTCCCACTCGTCTAGACTTTTTGGGACACCGGAATCTTTACGCTTTTTCTTGATTCAATGGGATTTGCAACAATTCGTCTAACTGAAGTAAGAGGCACCTTCGTCAACTTACTGGTTATACTTGCGTTATATCCTTGCTGAAGTAAGAAGTATTGGGACATAGGCTAAGGGTAGATTGTTTGGACTAAAATATGGCGACAGGACCAAATATACCTCAATAAAATATTGCCGTGGAAAAAGATAAAGGGCGTTAAATTTGAATTTTTTTTTCGTTTTTTGCTAATAATTTCACTATTTATTTATCGATTGTTATCAAAATCGGCACAGAGGCATAATTTTATACAAGCAATATTATTTTATGTATTATTTGACATTTTGTTACAGGGGGAGCCTCGTGAAGGATTTCTGATGATGAAATTGACTGGTAACTTTTTTTGACGAAACTTTTTAGTGATTTTTATTAGAAAATATGACATAAAAATCATTTCTACGTAATATTGGTACTCTTGTTCAAACACGATATTCTCATTCATTCTCGGTAAAAACGCAATTGAACAGTTCAGAGTATCGGAAGAGGATTTCAAATATTTCATTTATGAAAAGTGTGCTTTGGACTGTCAGATAATTGTTGCTGGTAAATGACATTTCTTGTCAGTGAATATTTTTTGCTGCTAGTTTATAGTCAATTGTTGCATTTTTTAAAGCTATAATATACTTTTTCGACTAAAATGCCTCGTCACAATCATTTTATAAATCAAGAAATGCGGGATATGATTTGTGTATACGCACAAGAACATTTTTGCGAGCGCTCTGCAGCCATACGGTATGAATTGTTATATCCAGACAGAAGGCAACCAAATCACAAAACTTATTCAAATCTATTTCATCGTTTGGGTGAAACTGGGTCATTTCACAATAAAAATCAAGGTGGTCGTCCGAAACAAATTTCACCTAATCAAGAAGATGAAATTTTGGTTTGAAATCCTACAGTAATTTCACGTCATTTGTCATCAGCAACAGGAGTAAGGCAGTCGTCTATTATTAGAATTCTAAAAAAAGAAAAGTTCCACCCTTATCACTTCACTCCTGTTCAAAATTTGTTTCCAAGGGATCTCCCACGACGGTTACAGTTCTGCCAACGTATTCTCAACAAGCATAATAATGACCGAAATTTTATTAAGAATATTATGTTCACCGATGAAGCGGCTTTTACCAGATGAGAGGTATTTAATTGGAGAAACAGCCATTATTGGAAAGAAAAAAAATCCGCATGTTCTGAAAGAAAGACATTTCCAGCATGAGTTTTAATTGAATATTTGGTGTGGCATTATAGGCGACCAACTACTAGGGCCATATGTTCTGCCTCCAAACTTAAATGGAAATTCTTATTTTTTTTGCAAATTACTTTTAGTGATATTTTGGATAATCTGTCACTAGCTGTAAGAAAGTGGTTTATGCAGGATGGAGCTCCACCTCATTTCCCTTTAGTTATTAGAAATCACCTAAACGACATATTTCCTCAACGATGGATTGGCAGAAGAAGTGATTTTGAATGGACACCAAGAAGTCCTGCGTATAACCCGCTTGATTTTCATGTTTGGGGACATATGAAGTCCTTAGTTTATGCTAATGAAATTAACTCGAGTGACGAACTCTGGAGGAAAATACAAAATGCGGCTAACTTTATAGGGGGACAGGATAATATGTTCTTTGAAGTAGAACTTTATTAAAAGAATTAGAAAAGGCATAGAAGTCGGAGGAGGCCACGTAGAACATTTAATTTGAGTTTGCTCTTTTTATGTGACATTGTTTTTAATTATTTTTATCGACGAAATGGAAGCCTTAAGATAAAAGTTTTTTTATTGTCCGTTACTTGAAATCCTCTTCCGATACTCTGAACTGTTCAATTGCGTTTTTCTCGAGAAAGAATGAGAACATCGTGTTTCAACAAGAGTACCAATATTACGTAGAAATTATGTTTATGTCAGATTTTCCAATAAAAATCACTAAAAAGTTTCGTCAAAAAAAGTTACCAGTTAATTTCATCATCAGAAATCCTTCACAAGGCTCCCCCTGTAACAAAATGTCAAATAAAACATAAAATAATATTGCCTGTATAAAATTATGCATCTGTGCCGATTTTGATAACAATCGATGAATATACAGTGAAATTATTAGTAAAAAACGAAAAAAAATATTCAACTTCAACGCCGTTTATCTTTTTCCACAGCCATATTTTATTGAGGTATATTTGGTCCTATCGCCATATTTTGGTCCAAACAATCTAACCTTAGCCTATGTCCCAATAGTTATGAATCAACCTGTATAATTGTTTTAAAATTATTGCACGCCGTAACACAAGTGAACACTTCCAATGAAATACAAAAACTAAAATAACATAAAGTGTAAGCCATAATTCTCTATAATCCATCTCTTCTTCTTCTTTTTCTTTTTCTTCTTCTTCTTCATATATATAGGCTCTTGGGCCTGTTCTATACTGATTAGTGCTGCAATCTTATTTGGGATGTCGATTGCCAGCTGTCTCGCCATCTTTTAAAGGGCCTTCCTGGTGGTCTGGTGCTATATGGTTTTAGATATCTTGCTGTTCGGGCTATCCTATCTGCGCTCATTCGTGTAACATGCTGGTTCCACTCCCGTCTTCTCTGTCTTGCCCATCGTACAACATCTTGTACCTTGCATAGTTCTCTTATCTGTTTGGAATTCTATCTTTCAATGTTTTGCGAGCGATTAATCTTAAAGTTTTCATTTCTGTTATTCTCACTATTCTTTTTGTTTCCGCTGTGTCGGCTCTCGTTGCTATTGCATGCTTTATATATACGATCCAGTCTCATGTCTTTGTTTTTCGAAATAACATCCCTCAGACAACCTGATATGTAAGATGCCTTATTTGCTTGCTTTCGTACTCTTTGTTTTAGCTCTCCGTAGCTGGATATTTCTATACCCAGGTATTCGAACCTTGTAACCTGCTCTATTATTTCATCGTCAATTACAACGTTGCATCGTCTGGGTTCTCTTGCCGTTACCTTAGTTTTGATCTTAGTGGTTGATATTTGCATGTTAGATTTTTCCGCCGAGACACAATTACTTGCTTCCATATTATTGTGATGCGAAGGTCATTTCCTTATATTTCCAGTGTGGTGGTTACTTAGTAAGGGTCCCTCGTATACTCGACGCTTACCATAAAAGCATTATATCTTGGATGAAACCACTTACCTAGCAACCTGTATGCGGGAATAAAATAAACAACATCACTTCTGTAAATATCACTGGGATGACGTTTAATACATTAAAAATACACAAATATAAAACCAATCGTCTTATTCAAAGTATTAATAACAATTCTCCTATCCTGGTTCGTTAACTCTTAATTTATAGGAAATATAGATATGATTTTCTACATTACTGACCTCCGTCTATAAGTTGTACATGTTTCTATATAAACACGAACGTGCTTCCACTGATAACTGACATTGACCGTGGCCGATCAATGCTCCCTAAATACTATAATTAATATTAACCTAAATTTAAATATTATTTCTAAGTTAATGTCCTTTTGACATTGCTGTCCTTTAGGGATCACTACATCATCCCCTCTTGGAAGAGAAAAATTATCATTTTAATGTGTCGATATTACTTATACCTGTAACTGTTTTTAAGAATGTTTTTGTTTTGTCTTTGTTTACTAAACACTACTTGTTCGTTTATCAACACACTTCACTTATTTACAAATGTTTCCGTTCTTTGTATATAAACATACGACTCTTATGAACTATTTGTTGTTTATTGTCTGGAGATGTAATCTCGCAATTTACCCCTTTCCTTCCCGTTATTATAAACGGACCTATATAATGTGGATCAAATTTATTTCTCCCTTCATTTTTTAAAATAATCAACTGCCCTATTTTAAAATCTACGGGTGAAGAATCATTTTCACTATTAGTGTTTTTAAATGAAACTCAAGGTCTCTAGTTAATTCCACAATATAATACAAGTTATTGAAAATTCTAAAAATTGACAATTGTTTCGATAAATCAATATCATCGTCAGAATGACAGAAGTTACATTTCATTTTATGCCTACCTGATGTTTAGTAGTTAATTTTGGCTAGACCAAGAAGTAACCTAACTTGTGATTGGCTTAATATATGTTTATAGAAAAAAGAAGAAGATGTGATATTACAAATATTGAAGCTTAGATATTATTAGCCCTATGGTGATATCCTGGATATCATTTTTCCAATTAAGATCAGTATAACTGTGCAATGATATAGAAAACCAGGAAAACTATATCTGCTGATCTTTACAATTATCACTTAAGAAGACAGTTTATTAGTGGAGAATACCCTAGATTTAACTGTTCATTGACAACTTCATATTGTGGGTTTCTTAAATGTCTTCTAATTTCCAGTTCTTCAAGGAAATCCAGTTCTTGTTTCTTTTCACAAATATGCAGTACTTCTAGTTCTGTGTTAGGTGTCAATGAATGATTGGTGTCAAGTAGATGTTTTGTGTAGTGGGATAGTACTGCATATTTGTGAAAAGAAACAAGAACTGGATTTCCTTGAAGAACTTTAAATTAGAAGACATTTAAGAAACCCACAATATGAAGTTGTCAATGAACAGTTAAATCTAGGGAATTCTCCACTAATAAACTGTCTTCTTAAGTGATAATTGTAAAGATCAGCAGATATAGTTTTCCTGGTTTTCTATATCATTGCACAGTTATACTGATCTTAATTGGAAAAATGATATCCAGGATATCACAATAGGGCTAATAATATCTAAGCTTCAATATTTGTAATATCACATCTTCTTCTTTTTTCTATAAACATATATTAAGCCAATCACAAGTTAGGTTACTTCTTGGTCTAGCCAAAATTAACTACTAAACATCAGGTAGGCATAAAATGAAATGTAACTTCTGTCATTCTGACGATGATATTGATTTATCGAAACAATTGTCAATTTTTAGAATTTTCAATAACTTGTATTATATTGTGGAATTAACTAGAGACCTTGAGTTTCATTTAAAAACACTAATATGAGCATATTCCACGAAGTAAGGGTCGAGACAGTCAATTTTCACTATTATTAACTCTACTTAATTTATTATTTATTAAAAACTGTCTGGCCCTTTCATTAGCGTATTGTAATTTGTACTTTAGTTCTTTATCATATCTCTCAAAATTGTAACACGGTTCAATTTTTACGTCTAAAAATTCTGGCAAATTGGGTTTTCTCCCGTATAATAACTCAAAAGGAGTATATCCGTGATACGTGTTTGGCGTTGTATTATAACAATATGCGAACATTCTTACAAACTCACACCAGTTATCCCTAGAATCTTTGATAAAGTTTCTTATATATTCGTTAAATGTCCTATGTAATCTTTCACAACTGCCTATTGCTTCATGATAGTACGCTGTTGAAAAATTATGTTTTATATTTAATAGTTCTGCTAAATTCTTCATTATTTCGTTCTTATATTCCATTCCTTGATCTGTTCTTATCTCCTTCATTAATCCGTAATTTGGTATAAAATTGTCGAATATTGCTTTTGCTATTGTGTGTGCTTCTTTATTCTGAACCGGTATCATAACTGCGTATTTAGTTAATTCGCATAATATTGTAATGCAATAACGATTTCCGTTGTTACTTTCTACAAACGGACCTATTGTGTCTATGTAAATAATATCAAACGGTTTTATAGATGTATCTGTGACGACAAATTTTTCTTTGTGATTAGGCTTTGCTTTATTCACTTGACATTTATGACAATTCTTCACATGCTTTCTTACGTCTTTGTCCATGTTTTTCCACTTGAAATTCGCTCTTAGTTTCTTTAATAATCTATTATTTCCTACATGTCCCCCAAACATTGGATCATTGTGGTATATTTCTAATATCTTTTGGATCTCTTCTTTCTGCTGTACCGTTTTCGGTACTTCGCATATACATACTTGAATACTTTTTAACCTTTGATTTCCTACTTCTATAAATTCTTCTACTGTGCACTTTTTAAATATATCATCATTTGTATATATTTTCATTCTTTTTACTTCATTTCTTACCGATAGCTCTTCAAGCTTTTCCAACGTTCGTTCTAGGTCGAAGTTGTGTAAACCGGTATTTAAGGCTTCACTAAATTTCAATTTATTTTTGATCCGGATGCTCATCCTAAGTGAGATACGGTTATTTTCAAAGTGTAAAATTGGTAATTTATGTGCCTCAAGGTTATTTAAAACTTTTACTACTGCAGGTTTTTGTATTCTTACTTCTTTTGTTTCTACTTTATTTCTTTGATCCTTTCCTGTTTGTACGTTTTCTTTTTGCGTTTGTGCTCTTATGATTGCCAAGACATGTGAATTATTTATGTATAAATCCTTAAGTTCTTCTACGGATATTCTCGATATACTGTCCGCGTAATTCGCTATACCTTTTACATACTGTATTTCAAAATCGTATTCTTCCAAATCGATTCTTATTCTCGTTAGTTTCGACGTCGGGTCTTTCATTGCAAATAAATGCGTTAGTGGCTTATGATCTGTTTTTACTATGAAATGTGGTGAACCATATAAATAACACTTAAAATGATTGATTCCCCAATGAATTGCTAATAACTCTTTTATGATGGTGGGCTTGTTAAGCTCGCTTTTCTTGAAGCTGCGTGATGCGAATGCGATGGGTAGGTCAATCCCTTCGTAATTTTTACTTAAAATTGCTGAACATGCGCTATTCGAAGCGTCTGTAGTTAATATGAATTGTCTATTAAAATCTGGATATTTTAAAATTGGTGGATTGATTAATGCATTTTTTAAGACTTGAAATGAGTTTTCGCACTCTTGTGACCACTCGAATTTTACATTTTTCCTCGCTAACTTATTTAAAGGAATACATATTTCTGCAAAATTTTGAATGAACCTTCGATAGTAATTGCAAAATGCAACAAATCTTTTGACTTCGTTGACATTTTTTGGCACTGGGTAATGCTGAATGACTGAGTATTTTGCTTTATCTGGTGAAACACCATCCTTTGATAAATTGTGACCTAAATATGTGACTTCTCGCCTGAAGAATTGGCATTTTTGTGGATTTAATTTTAAATTAAATTTACGACATGCGTCAAATACTTTTTTAAGGTTGGCTAAGTGATGATTCTCTGAAATTCCTATTACAACTATATCGTCCATATAAAGAAATGCTTTTTCCGGCGTGAGGCCTGAGAATGTTATTGACATCATTCGTGAAAAACTATTAGGGCTTATGTTTAACCCAAAAGGTAGTCTTGTGAATTGAAATGAGCCTTTTTCGGTACTGAACGAAGTGTATTTCCTAGAAGATTGTTCTAAAGGTATTTGATGAAAACCTGACATAAAATCTAAAACTGAAAACCATTTTTCTCTCCCCAATTGATCTAAAATTGCATCTACCCGCGGTAAAGGAAATTTATCTGTGACTTTTTTCTTATTTAGCTGTCTAAAATCTATACAAAGTCTCCACGCCTTATCCTGATTCGTCGACTTCTTTGGTACTAATAATACTGGACTATTATAGTCTGATACTGAGGGTTCAATTATTACCTGTGTTATAAGTTTTTCTACTTGACTATTTAACTCTGTTGATTGTGAATGTGGTGTGCGATAATTTTTTATGTATATCGGTGTATCATCCTTTACTGATATCCTTTGTTCGTAAAAGTTGTTGTGTGTTAGTATATCATTCTTCAAAGCGAATATATCCTCGTTATTTTCACACAGTTTCGTTAAATCTTTTCTTACATATTCCGGTACTTCTAAGTTTAATGCTTTCCTTAATTCTTTCATTCTGTTACTATTTTCAGTCTTAATTAATATAATGATAATTTACCTTTCACTTGCGGGACAATTTACCATAATCATTTGTTACCATAATACCATTAATTATTACATTACCATTTACCATTTTTCTATCACCATTACCATGTACCAGTATTTTAAATTTATTCTTCATCGGGCTTCTTATTTGTATAAATATTATATCTACGAATTAATATGATACAATCCGATCTTTTTACATTTATGATGGACATTCTCGGGCTTTACAACTTAAAGGTCTAATTGGTTTTATTATAATCGTTTAGCCAATACCATTTACCGTGAAACGTATTATACCGTGAAAACAGTATTTCAGCCAGCTTTCACTGAAATGTGATTATTTTCAGAAAAAAATATGCTGTTTTGTATCATTTTAATTATTAAATGTTCGTCGCATTTTTTATTATTTAGGTTATATCAGAAACTTCCATTCGCTTGAATATAAGAACCTCCAATTTATGGACCTTTATCAAAATGCATTGTATTCGTTCATTGTTATGCTGCAATAAACATTTTACGATAGAAATTTAATACCCATTATATTGGATGTTACGGGCGTGGATTCATAGGTGCTGTTAAATTTCAGCATGTACAAAAGTGAAGTTTTGAAGATTATATGAACGTTTATCATTTAGAACCCCATGTCAAACAGACTATGAAACTTACGGCACAGTAAGTCATTTATGTATAGTACTGAAACTTTAAAATTTTATTGATTTGTTACAGTAATGTACATAAAATTGGGTCCTAAAGGAAATATCGCGGAACATGTAAATTTGTATAAGTAAAACTACTATAAAAATTATTCAACCTACTAAGAGTATAACTAAACCTTGAAACATTTGAATGAAAAGTGGTGGCATGATATATTCATACAAAATAAATATTTCATACAAACAAGTAAAAACATAACAATAGTCTCTTTAACTGATAAGGTAAATGTACCAAATTCGGACATCTTAAGGAATAGCTTTACTCACTTTCTTGGTAACTTTGTTTGTATTTGTGACACCTGAAAGAAAAAAATTAATCTGATTTCTTGAACATTTAATTTATTTATGTTAAGAACTGAAAACAATACAAGAAAATATTTTTTTTCCTAAAAAATGAAATATAAAAGTATAAACCATGATCCTAATTAGGACATAGATATCCAACTAAAGTGCTAAAAAAATGACACCCCCAGGTACAAAAAAAGAACAGTGTCGGTATTTCGGACACAAACTTAACCTAATTGTGACATAGGAGTAAAAATTGTTATAAAAAGTTGAAATTATTGTATATTTATGAACTTTTCAATTGCAGGTACCCTGAATAGACCTCTTTTATTATTGTTTATTAGTAGAGGCTTGCTAATTTTTTCTTCAATATCGTTAAATTTGTACCAAATAACATCTTTTTTAGAAGGCCACTTTCAGCTGCTTCTACTTGGGATCATAGCACTTACGTAAGCCTCCTCTTCGTCACTTATTTCAAGTATTATGCCTGGACATTTTTGTTCAATGTAATTAACAATAACATAATCTCCTTTCTTAAAATTTTTCTCTAGGTCTACAATAATTTTGTCTTCATGAGCATTCATTTTTTCGTTGGCACTCTTTTGTTGTGGATCTTATTCATTGAAATTCGTCTCTTTTAGTTATTCATTTTCTGTTTTCTTGGGTTTTGTGCTGACTTTTCTTTTAGCTTTTCCAGGCGCAATTTCTCCATATTTTCTTTTTCCTGTTCTATCTGCTCTCTTGCCCGTTTCTTACCATTATAAAATGCCTTCCACTGTTCTGAACTAGCTACAGCAGGAATTTTAACTAAGGTTTTTTCTTCGCTCCCTCTTTTGATTTTTCATGCCAATATAATGTACCTTTGAACGGTGACGGTACTATAAATTTACTAGAACTAACTTCTTTTGGGCTTTGGTTATCACTTCCTTCTACTAAATTAACTTTTACTCCGACTTCTTTCGAGCCATGGTTGTTACTTTCTTCTACTGAATTAACTTTCACTTTATTTGTGTCTTGGTAACTTCCCTTTGACTGATTTCTCCCCTATTTCTATTTCTTTCGGTGCTTTATTGCTTGACTTTATTATTTCTGTCGGTTGTAGCGTATCTCCCTCTATTACCGGTTCCCGTTTTGTTTCTTTTAGTTCATTATAGCTTGACTTTATTATTTCTGTTCCTTGTAGCGTATCATCCTCTATCACTGATTCCAATCTCATTTCTTTTAGTTCTTTATCACTTGATTTCATTCCTTTCCCTTGTCGCATATCTTCCTCCATTAATGATTCCGGTCGTATTTCGTTTTCGCTCGTACCTGTATCGATTAACTGTTCTATTTCTATTCCTTATTCTTTATCTACTACCAATTCCATCAATACTTCATCATTAGTTTCAATACTTTTCCCTCCGGTGTCGTTTGCTAATGATCCAATAATTTCAATGTTCTCGTTACTTGTATTGAACAAATACTCATCGAGCCACTCGGCTTCTAAAACAAAATAATCCTTTGCTACATTGTCTGCAACTTGCAAGTTCTCATTAGTGTTCTTTCTATTTTGTATATTACCTGCCGAAGGTTTTTCTTCGACATGCTGTTTTAATTTTTTCCATAAATTATATAGAGTGTCATTATTGGACCTGACTATTCACTCACAGTGAAAAGAGAAAGTTTAAATTTCTCAAGTGTACCTTTATTAAAAAATTTCTCAATGAAATTCAAATGATGTGTATTGAATTCAACATTCTTCAGAGTTTGGAGCTTCACTGCATTGTCTGTAATTGTAGTATTTGTTGTAACTTCTGCAGTTACCAGCTTACTATAATTTATTGCATCTGCATCAAATGGAAATAATCCACAAGTTTTAAAGGCATTTTGCACCATTGTAGGTGTAGTATCCAACAACGGAGCAAAATTGTCATTTCGAATTTTTTGTTTATTAGTGTCTATTCTAAATTTAGCAACCGCTTTCTTCCAGCAAGTTTTGAGAGGTTTAAAAACCCCTACATCCATAGTTTGCAGTATATGAGTAGAATTAGGGAACATACTAATTAAAATGATACCTTTTTCTGAACAAAATTTGCTAACATGCAATGTCAATTGCGACTTGTGCCCATCTACATAAAATATTACAGGCCTTGGTATGTCATTTTTAAGAATCCATGGGTACAAAGTATTTGACGTATATTCAAAAAAACTTTCGTCTGTCTTCCAACCCAACTCAGACTTTCCCAGGCCCCAACCGTTTGGCATTAGTGCAACAACACTTTGTGAAATTCTTTCATAGGGGAACATCACCATAGGAGGCGCTAACTCTCTTGCCGCATTTGCTGTAAAATAAAAACAGTAAGTAAGTAACATAATCATCATCACGTAGCGCTACAACCCTGGGTGGGTCTTGGCTGACTGTACAACTTTTTTCCAATTTGTTCGGTCTTCCATCAACCTAGGGTCAAATGGAATGTTCATTTTCCGGAGATCTGCTTGGATGTTATCTCTCCATCGCATTCTGGGACGTCCGAGTGGTCTTTTGCCTGTGGGAATCTCCTCGTAAGTAAGGTAAGTATGTGAAAAGAATGGGATAATAATGGTTCTGGAATAAGACAATTACCCGTATCAAGAGTTGTTAAACATTCCTTCTCATTGTTAGCTGTACTGTTATAAACGTTTCTACTTCATTTGAGTGCAAGAGCTTTTGATCCTTTTGGACATAAGAAAAAAGCAGTCTCATCTGCGTTAAATATTCGTCTAGGATCTCCATCAAATTTTCGGCAAGAAAATATGATTCAATTTCTACAAACCAGTTTCGAAGGGTTCGTTCAGTGATTTGAGCCCTAGCGTGAACTAAATTTTGAGTCATTCGTGTAGAGATTTCCTTATGACATCGCAGAAAGCCTTCATACTAGTGTCGGCCAGGTGGGCAAGTTTTTTCCTTGTTTTTAAAGGGATCTGTTTTTTTCTTTTTTTTTAAAGCACACTACACTTTCAAGTAGTTGTTCCTTGGTTACCGGAAATCCTACTTTAGCTACCGCTATTTTTAGCGTGTCCTTTTCTTCTTTCGATAAAGTTGTAGGGGCTCCAGCTTTACACTCAACAGGATACTTTCCATAAAATTTTGAGTGAAGGGTAGTTTTGGAAATATATTCTCTACTTGCAGCTCTAATTGCCATTCCATTTTTTATAGCTTCTAATGCAGATATTAGTGTGTCTGATGAATATTTACAATTTTTCTTTGAGGACATTCTGTAACAACGATAACATTACATGTACATAAAACGGACATCATTGGATGTAATTATGACACCCCGTGTCATAATTAGGACTCTATACTTTAATTTACAAAAATGAACGAAGAACGTGGAATACAATACTCCTTTTATCAGAAAAAGATGTAAGATCCATAACTTAAAATATTGGAATATGAACATAATTCGGAATGTCCGAATTCAGGAATAGCTATTTGGGTTGGCCGTAATACTGATACCCTAATAATTCGAGGTAATAATATAAAAAAGTAATTATTTCTTCAAAATCATGTACAATTATCATATAAAAACATACTACAATAATAAAATATGTTTTGGCAACAAAAATGTAATAATAATCTTACCTGAAAATATAACGAAAAGTCGTTAGGCTTATAACACGCCCTGTCAGTTTCAACGAGCTGCTAAAAATGATTTGTTTGGTTGGCTAGCCTGACATTTGAAATACATTATGACCACATGATCATATATGGCTCGACATGTATCTAAATCGTCGTTTTATAAACTGAAATCTTATTCTAGCAATTAACATTGAAAGTGTCCGAATCTGGTGCAGGGTCTGAATTTGGTACAATTACCTTCTTCTTTCTCAGCCACTTCTTATCCACTCCTGGACGTAAGCCTCTTTCATATTTCTCCATGCTGTCCTGTCCTGTGCTTGTTGAAACCGTCTGTTTCCGGCCTGTCTTTTAATATCATCAAGCCATCTTCTCTGTGGTCTTCCTGTGCTTCGCCTTGTTTGTCTTGGTCGCCAGTACGTTAGTTTGGTTGTCCATTTAGCTTGATCCTGCCGGGCCACATGCCCTACCCATTGCCATTTCAGCTCCGCAGTACGCTTTATTATATCCATGACTTTAGTTCTTTGTCCGATATCTTCATTCCTTTTTCTGTCTCTGAGAGTAATTCCGAGCATCGCTCGTTCCATCGCTCTTTGCATCACTCTTAATTGATTTGCTGTCCTCCCTGTCATTGCCATTGTTTCCAGTCCATAGGTCGCTATCGGTAGTATACAGGTATCGAAAACTTTTCGTTTAAGGTTGATCGGTATGCTGCTATTTCCGAATATATAGTTCATTTTTCCGAACCCCGCCCAGGCTAATTTTATTCTTCGTATAATCTCAGCCGTTTGATTTTCTTTTCCTATTTTTATTACATGTCCCAAATATATATACTCTTCCACGTTTTCTAGTTTTGTACCATCTATATATATTTGTTCGTTGGTGTTACTTATTATTTTAGTCTTTGCGATGTTCATTTTTAAGCCGATCTTTTTTGAAGCATTATTAAGTTGTTCTAACATGTTGCTCAGTTCGTGCACGTCACTGCTTATCAGGACAATGTCGTCAGCAAACCGAAGATGGTGTAGATAGGAGCCGTCGATATTTATTCCTTTTGTTTCCCATTGTAATGTTTTAACGACGTTCTCAAGCGCCAGAGTAAATAATTTTGGTGATATTGTATCACCCTGACGTATTCCCCTATTTACCTTAATTTTATCCGTTTTTAGATCTTCATTTATTTTGACATGAAAAGTGGCATTTTTATATATATATATTTTAATAAGTTTGTGTACCTGGAATCTATTCTAGCATCGTTCATAGCTTGTATAAAGGCCCACGTTTCGACAGAATCGAACGCTTTGTGAAAATCCACAAATACCAAGTGAAGGGGTATGTTGTATTCCGTTGTTTTTTCTATCAGTGTTCTAATAGCTTGTAGGTGATCTATAGTACTGAACCCTTTACGGAATCCCGCTTGCTCTACTGGCTGGTAAGCGTCCAATTTATTTGTTAGTCTATTGGTTATTATCCTGGTGAGGAGCTTATACATATGAGAGAGAAGGTTAATTGGCCGATAATTTTCTATGTTGCTGTTATCTCCTTTTTTAAAAAGCAGGATCACTTCCGCATTTTGCCATGCATCGGGAATTTTGCCTTCTTGTAGACATTTATTTAAAAGAATTTGTAAAGATTTCTCGATGACCACTCCTCCCATTTTCAGCATTTCACATGTGATTCTGTCTTCTCCTGGACTTTTTCTATTTTTCATTTGCTTGAGGGCAACCTGTATTTCTTGCTTTGATATTTCAGGAATGTCTTCAGAGCCCACATTGCATATAACCGTGCTCGTAATTCTAGGGTCCGGTGTAGTAGATGTGTAAAGACGGGTGTAGAATTCTTTGATGTGTTCCGCGATCTTTTTGCTGTCCGAAATTATGTTTCCATGTTGATTTTTCATTTTGATGATGATTTGTTTACCAGAGGATAGTTTTGACTTTAAGACTTTCATATTTACATTGTCCTCTATTACGTTTTTGATTGTCTTGGTGTTATAAACTCGGATGTCTTTTCTTACTTCTCTATGTATTCGTTTATTTAGTTCCCGATAATTTAGTGCATCTCTGGATGTTTTCTTTCTTTGTTCCATAAGTTGTAACGTCTCTGGTTTATTTTAGAGTTCTTTTTGTTTTTTGTTTTCATGCAAATCTTCCTTGTCGCAATGTGGATGTCGGTTGTGATTTTTTTGTTCAGTTCGTCTATGTCCATCCTATTCAATGCTTCAGTTGGTTCCAGTTTCTTTTCTAGTTCGTTTTGATAATCCTTTTTCCTATGTACAAGCTCCTCAGCCTTAGGGATCTTGTCTGTACGGATGAGTTTGTTTCTTTCAGTTTTCAGGTTGAGGCTAAGGGATGCTCTTACCAGTCTATTATCGCTGTTTGTATCGAATCGATTTAGTACTGATACGTCTGTGCAAATTTTTCTGTTATTCGAAAGTATGAAGTCGATCTCATTTCTAGTTTCCCCATCGGGGCTTTCCCAAGTCCACTTTCTTTGCTTAGGTTTTTTAAAGTAAGTGTTCAGACAGTAAAGGTTTTCTTTATTTAAGTAATTTACTAGCATATCTCCTCTTTGATTTCTTATACCTACACCGAAATTTCCGACGTTGTCCGCGTCAGTTGTGCTCTTCTGTCCAATTTTAGCATTAAAATCACCACTTATTATTTTATAATGAGTTTTCTGTGAAGTCATGGACTTTGATAGATCTTCGAGAAAGGTTTCCACTTCTTCATCATCTGCCTGGCTTGTCGGTGCATATCCGTGAATAAACTGGATGCTATATCTCCTGTTTAATTTGAGGATCATGTATATAACCCTGTTAGAGATCGAATTTACTTCAGTTATCATATGTTTAATTTTTTTAATAATAAGAAATGCCACTCCTCCTTGACCTCTAGGTTGGATGGAGTTATTTTGGTATAATATGTGTCCTGTTTTCAGGGTAGTGGTTTTCTCTCCTGGTAGGCGTGTTTCGCAAAGCCCTAGGATATCCCATTTTATGTGTTCCAATTCTTCTTCTAGTTTAACAAGGATTTCTGGCGTGCTCATTGTTCTGATATTATATGTAGCTATATATATGCTGGTGACATTCAACTTGTGTTGTTTCTTATGGTTCATCGAATTTTTGCCTCCCCCAGAATCCGAAGTGAGGCAGACTGATCTAAGATCAGTGTGAGATTCTACACGCTTGGCGTTACTCACCTGGGGTATTTTGTTTGAATTCGACATTTTAGCATAATTCAATGAAAGGTTTTTGGCATATAAAACGCCTCGCTTGCCGAGCGTGTTGGCGAGTGTTCTTTTCAGCCGCCAATTCTGGGTCAGACGCTGTTTGTAGCCGCTCATTCTGAATCAGACGCTACAATGCTAGTTTTGGTCCGCCCCGAGTATTTCATTTCCTCGGTACCACCCATATCTGGGAGGCTTTCCCCTATCCGCCACCTGGGGAGGCGCCCGATGGAGGACTAGCAACCCCGCACAATTACCTTAGTTATCTTTATGTCGAAAAAATAAATTAGAATCTTTTTATAATGTACATATACAGTCTAAGATCCGAATAGGAAATGTCCTTCACCTAAAAGTTTGAGGCTAACCGACTACCGAAAGCGGTGCTGAGTGGAGTCAAGCGAGTCGGCAAATGATTGCGTAATGGATCCCTCCTGTATCTGTAAAAGTTTGAAGGGTGGGTGACCCTACAGTACTTAGGCCACAATTGGCCCATTGTGCATCCTTCTGAGGTTCAAAACTTCCTTCTAGCTCGTCATCCAACCTACTTATTTGAAGTGGGCGATAACGTCGCCTGAATTGAGTTCCCTCATACTGGCGTATATTAGCCTGTGCTCGCCGAATACATGAAACCTAAAATGAGAGAGTGTCTCACATTCGCAAAGAATGTGTTCGACAGTGTCATATTCTTGTTCACATCCTCTACAAAGTGGGGTGTTAGACAGACCCAGTCTGTGGAGGTGTTTTCGTAGGTGGCAGTGACCAGTCAGTATACCCGTGGCTGTACGTGTTCTGCCTGTTCATAGTCACGTATTTTTTGGCTACCCTTAAACTTATTAAGGGAGAGTCCCTTTAATAGGTCAGCCGTCGCTGACGCCGATAGACCAAGGGTCGGGTCCCAAGAGTTTGTGGGAGGCTGCCTTCCTGGCTAGCCAGTCTGCAATAGGGTTTCCTTTCGATTTTTCGTAGCCCTTGCTCCAGCCTAAAGTGACCGTGTTGTTGTTACAGGCTTCGATTAAGGCCATGTGACATTCCAGTACTAGGTCTGATGTAATACGTGGTCTGTTCAGGGTTAGTAGTGTTTGTCTACTGTCCGTAAGGATGTATATATTATTACCTGTGGCTTTTCTTTTGGTAATCTCTTTTGCAGCGATGCAGATAGCATTGAGCTCTGTCTGAGCAACACTTGCATTGCAGCCCATTGCCCATTTTACGTTTTGATTCTGGATCTGGAGAAAATTCCACATCTCATTTGATTTAGACTAATCTGTGAATATGCGAATTGCGCCTTCTTCCAATGGGTCTTGTGCGTTGTTTTTAAAGATTACCTTGTAGGGCCTGTTGAAGGCATATCGCGGTGGAATCGAGTCCGTATTGGCCTGCGGCAGTGGGACCTCTCTGAGGCCTCATGCCACGTCTAAGTTTACCGGATTGACTTATGGTTGCGCGAGACATTTAAAAATAAAGTAACCCGCGAAATTTATGTGATTGAAACTAGTCATTACCTCAAATCGTAAATAAAACAAAAGTATTTTGAAAAATACTTCTTTTTTCTGGCATTCCAATTCCGTTAACAATAAAATTTTAGAAGTTGAAATGCTATCAAAAAAGAAGTATTTCACAAAATGCTTTTGTTTCATTTACAATTTGAGATGGCAACTAGCTTTGATCATTCAAATTTCTAGGAATTATGTCAACGTTAAATTTTACGTATATGAAGTAGGTAAATTGAATATTAAGACACAGAATGAGCATTAATAGAATTTTTATTTTGTGTTTGGCATTCTATACATTACATACTTACATACATTCATAAATTATCAATGAAATATAAGAAAAAAATTATCGGTTTTAAAGATTCAAACTAACTTTTCCGCATCTGTGGCCCTGAACAATATTCTATCATAAAATTGTTACTTGTATACACTTCGGGGGATGTATAGTGCTAACAAACCGAAATCTCTCCAAAATAACCAAAAATTTAGTATATCTGGATTTATAGGACCCGCTATACTCGCTATAGTCAACTAAAAATCGATAGGGTACATCTGTGAGACAGCTTGAATAATATTCAATAATTAAAATGATCAATCGTATACTCCCTGGAGGCTAACAAACTGAAAATTCTGCAAAAATGACAAAAATTTGGTACTGCAAGTACCATAACACCCGTTGTACTGACTTTAGTGAGCTGAATATCAATAGGGTTCATCTTTGAGACGCTCTGAATAATATTCAATCATAAAATTGGTCACTTGTATACAGGGTGTCCCGGGACTAATGGGAAAAAGTCAGGAGCGTATAATATGAGCCAAAATAATGTTAGTATTTCATATAAGTGCTCACTGTATCGTATTTCAAAATTCCTAAGGGTCTGACCCAAATAGACCCCCTTAGGAATTTTGAAATACGATACAGTGAGCACTTACGAGCTTACAGATTAAAACAACCAGATAAATCTCACTACGCAAAACATCTACTTGACACCAATCATTCATTGACACCTAACACAGAACTAGAAGTGCTGCATATTTGTGAAAAGAAACAAGAACTGGATTTCCTTGAAGAACTGGAAATTAGAAGACATTTAAGAAACCCACAATATGAAGTTGTCAATGAACAGTTAAATCTAGGGAATTCTCCACTAATAAACTGTCTTATTAAGTGATAATTGTAAAGATCAGCAGATATAGTTTTCCTGGTTTTCTATATCATTGCACAGTTATACTGATCTTAATTGGAAAAATGATATCCAGGATATCACCATAGGGCTAATAATATCTATATCTAAGCTTCAATATTTGTAATATCACATCTTCTTCTTTTTTCTATAAACATATATTAAGCCAATCACAAGTTAGGTTACTTCTTGGTCTAGCCAAAAATATAACTACTAAACATCAGGTAGGCATAAAATGAAATGTAACTTCTGTCATTCTGACGATGATATTGATTTATCGAAACAATTGTCAATTTTTTAGAATTTTCAATAACTTGTATTATATTGTGGAATTAACTAGAGACCTTGAGTTTCATTTAAAAACACTAATATGAGCATATTCCACGAAGTAAGGGTCGAGACAGTCAATTTCATGAATAATCAATGTTTAACATTACCTGTTTGGTATGTTTCATTAAGTTTAACATACACTAGTCATAGTTGTGACTTCTTTATATCTGTCAAGCTGCACAGAAGTGGATGGTGTTTTCTTAATTTGATTCCTATTGACAGATGTGGATTTTTCATCTAAAAGCTTATTCATATAAATACATTTATTACTTTATCGTTTCCAACATACTTCTAATAAAAATTTAGTAGAAATGAAATTTTTTATTTTTATAGTTGTTATTTGTAAGTAGTAGACTACAAGCCCAGCCCAAAAATTGAAGGGTCATTTGACCCACCATGAATCACATATAAATCAATACTAGTATACATAAAAAACAATTTAGAACCTATGCCGTCACTTTTTAGCGGTACAAGTGAGTACTTAGGTAAGGTAAACATAGCGTTGAAGGGGAGGGACTTTTTGGTCAAACATATTTGTACGGCATTCGGAATTTAGATAGATAATAATAAAGTAATGGCCTACGACCTAATGCCGTACAAAAGTATTGGTACCAGGCGCAGATAAAAATTTTGATTTTCCGAAAATGTCCACCCCATTTTCGGCAATTTGATACAGTACGACATTCATATACAACGATTCGGGTTGTCGCATACTTCGATTTTTTGGCATCGCCGTACATATCGACTGGGACAGGGTTGAAGTACGACATTTTTGTCATTTTTTGAGAAATTTCAGTTTGTTAGCACGATACAGCCTCCGGAGTATATACAAGTGACCAATTTTATGGTTGGATATTGTACAGGGCGTCTCAAAGATGAACCCTACTGAGATTCAGCTCACTAAAGCCAGTACAACGAGTGCTATGATACATGAGGTACCAAATTTTTGTTATTTTTGGAGAATTTTCAGTTTGTTAGCACGATACAGCCTTCAGCGTGTATACAAGTGACCCATTTTATGATTGAATATTGTTCTAGGCGTCTTATAGATGAACCTTATTGATTTTTAGCTCACCAGAGCTAGTACAACGGGTGCAATGGTACCTGAAGTCCATTTTGGAGAAATTTCGGGTTAGTACGATACAGCCTCCGGAGTGTACACAAGTGGCTAATTTTATAATTGGATATTTTTCAAGGTGTCTCACAGATGTACCCGATTGAATTTCAGCTGACTATAGCGAGTACAGCGGTTCCTATAAATCCAGATATACTGCATTTTTGGTTACTTTTGGAGAAATTTCGGTTTGTGAATACGATACATCCCCCGAAGTGTATACAAGACAATTTTATGATAGAATATTATTCAGGGCATCTCACACATGCGGAAAAGTTAGTTTTAATCTCTAAAACCGTTTATTTTTTAACCAACTTTATCATAACACCCAATCCCATACACTTTTCAAAAATGTCTCATATATACCTTTTGTCAAAACTTCTAATAAAATTACAAATCTTTAACACCCCTCACTCTAAACACCGGAGACATCAAAAATTCAGTAAAAATCATCCATCTCACATAAAATAGTTTCCGACACCTAGCCAGCTCAACTGCACATCTTTTAAGTATCGGCAGCGATACATGGTTCGTCTTCCACCAGAATATCCCAATCCCAGATACTTTTTCGTCGCACCATCCCATAATCTTTTGAGCATCGCTGCTTCCAAAAATTAATTCATGCAGTAGCTTGCTAACTTGCACTATGCACTAGCTTGCTTGCTTACAAACACTAGCTCTCGATATGGATATAATGTAAAATAGATTAACAATACGAAATCGTACTTGGATATTTATAACAGTTTTTAACGTCAGATTAAAAAACAAATTGGCAAGAAATATGTTTTCTGCTTACTTAGTACAGCGGCTCGGATTACTTTTATACAATTTTTGAATCAGCATAGCAAGAGATATCCGCAAATTGAAAAAAGGGAGATGTTTCATTAAAACAAAACTGTTGCTGACGTCATCACTCAAAGGTTATTCACCCTATTTATAGATCATTGTTTTAAAAAGTAGTAAATGAAAATGAAAAATCGACGTGTTTTGGGATTTTTTCATCTTACTATTTATTTAGTTAATAATGAATTTTTGTGTTACTTTATTGGCCACACTGTATAGTTAAAGTTTGTTGCGATCGAAAATATTCGATATAAACATAAATGAGATGGCCTGTAAATTTTTTTGTGGACATTTGTATATTCTTCATTTATAATATTTATTTTAATGGACACATTAATTAATGTAACATTTTGCAGTATTTGTTGTCAACTTTATATTTTGTCACAATAAAGAATATATGATCTCTAACCTGATACACTTAGTTAAAATTTAAAGACTCTAACTTTCCCAAAATACAAGGTTTCATATCATTTTTTTTTCAGGGCATAGATTCGAAATACCAGAAAATATTCACCTTACACTGGAGCCAGGAATATGGTAAGTTGATTTTTCATGTTTGATATTAGATAGTAAAAGGTGTGTTCCCAGTGATAGTCCAGTGCAATTACGAAAAAAATGGGCCAAAATCGGAAAAATTAGCAACACCCAGGGACTCTTAAAAAAGTATATTTTGGGGTATAACTAATACAGGAAAAATACTTTAAACAAAGTTCAAGTGGAAATGGGGTGGTTTTGTAGAGGTTGAAAACTTAGTTTTGCAATTTTACGGCAGAAAATAACTTTTTAGCGCCAGATGTTCTACAAAAAAGTTGTAGATAATAAAAAAATTAACAACTTTTGAATGAAAGATTTTTCAACATAGCCTCAAATTCAAGGTTAAAATCGCAAAAAACCGTTTTTTTCTTTTTTAATTTTTCTCTGGCAAAAAAATGCAATTTGCATGAAACTTGGTGAAAGTATCTTTCTTTATGCTACATAAGCACAATTTTTTGCACAACCAAAAAAAAATTTTCCGAGATATTTAAGATTTTTCGAAAAAAAAAGCAAATTTTCAAAAAAAATTCTTCAAGTCAAGTTTCCGATTTTCGAATTCTGCACCCGCGAATTTTGTTCGTTGGAACGTCTACTTTGATATGGCCTATCTATGTTGAGGTCGGATTTTGCAGTAAACCCCTTAAAATTCGAAAAAACGACTTTTTGATATGCGTATTTTTTTAATATGTGTTATACTATGTATGTACGTAAATGAGATCAATAAAAACTTAAGGTGGGCTTACATATGGTCGAGTATTGTCAGAAAGCGTTTCAGCGAAGTTTGTTTTAACAATGATAATTTTAGTTCTTGTATGCAACGAAATGGAGGAATTTTGTAATACTTCTTTTGAACCATCAGAGCAGCATGTAGATTCAAAATAATATCGAATTACAAGAGATGTATGAGACCTTCAAAAACTATTAGATTTTTTCGATCGTTATGATCCATTTCCAGTTAACGAAAATATAATTTCTATTTTTTCTGGAATAGTAGGTGATAGAGAAATAAACTGCTATAAAGCGCGCGAAGTAGGTGAAAGTTCCATGAAATTAATTATAGGAAACAATTTTGGCAGTGTTAAATTTAAAAGAAAAAACAAAGTGCTGTCTTTGAAAGCCATTCAGTTATCAATTAAAGTAAATGGTGAAAAACTTGTAATTAATCCCAGAGGCGTCTCTAGCCCTTGTGGCGACCGTGTGCAACCAGCACCCTGGCGCCCTCTAGTCTGGTAGAAGCGGGGTCAAAATGGAATAAGTACTAACAGTTATACAGGGTCTTCACAAAGGTATGCACTTTTTTTAAACTGTGACACTTACTCATGATAATACTGAACAACTTTCCCCAAGAAACCCATGGTTAATTCTCAAAAAAAATTTGGACTTAGTATGGAGATCGATCAGCTGATTGACCAAGTCTCCATACAAAGTCCAAATTTTTTTTTGAGAATTGACCATGCATTCCTTGGGGAAAGTTGTTCAGTATCATGAGTAGAAGCCACAGTTTAAAAAAAGTGCATACCTTTGTTAAGACCCTATATTTTCAATCGGAAATTCGTATGCAAATGGTGCAATTTAAAATTATGTCGGGAAGCAAAATTTTTTTATGGGAAGGAAGGGGTTTTAAGAATGAAAAAAATCACAACTTTGTAGTTCTTTCAAAAATATTTATTTTAAAAACTACTTATAGTAACATAACAGGACGCTCGTCACACAAGTATATATCTTAGACATCAATGTATTTACAAAAAAGTTACCTTTCGAGCTTTTGCATTAGCGAAATCTTTAATAATGTCACTAACTTCAATTTTGGTTTCGTGTTCAGTACTTATTAACGATAAATGTGTCAATCTACTTTGCGACAATGTTGATCTAAGGTAGTTTTTAATTATTTTCAGTTTAGAAAATGACCTATCGCTATGTGCGACCGTGACTGGAAGTGTCAGGTATATCCTCAGCGCAGTGGACAGATTTGGGAACACTGAAATTAATTTATTCGTATACAAGTCATTTAAAATGTCCAACGGCGTAGTGTAATCATCAATAAACATCGGTAATAATTCGATTTCATTATAGAGCTCGAACTGCTCCACATCTGAGGAGCCAGCATGGCTGAGTTTATTTTCTAAATTAGAGCAATGTGTTTTTTTTGTATCAGAGTCCAAATCTTTCCAGTTTTTCAATTTTTGAAGAAATGAAAAAATTACATTATTTTCATTCAAAAGTTCGAACCGTTCGTCGAACTTAGTTATTGCGGTATCTAACAAATAGTAGTAAAAATTTACTTTAAAATATGTTTTCGCGTCTGTTATCGGTTCATCCTCCGCCTCATAATTGAAAAACCTTTTACCAGTGCGAGGGCGTGCAGGTGTGGGAAATTCTACTATTGCCTCAACCTCTTCCGCTACAGTTTTCGCCCTGTTAAGGAGCTCCTCAAAAGCGGACTCATTACGGAATTCAGACAAACTTATTTTTGCATTCTCAATCATTTTCACCGCTTCTGACAATACAACGTCTGACTTTTGAAGGGCCTTGCTAACTATATTTATCTTGCTTAAAATTTCAAACCAAATAAGCAGAGAGCATATGAATTTAAACGACTTAATTTTTGTCATTAATGAATTTGCCATATTTCTTGACTCTGCATCTTTGCTCCTATCGGAATATATAGTAAACAAGGCATCATATACTTTTCCCAGTTGAAAACGTAGAGCTTTGACTGCTTCAACCCTGCTCTCCCATCGAGTATTTGAGAGTGGTTTTAGACTTAAAGTTGGCACTTCTTTAGCAAGTATTTGCCACCGTGCTGTTGACGCAGAAAAAAAACATAAATTTCCTATCAGCGTCATTCACTACCAAGTTAAGGCTGTGTGTAGCACAAGGTACATAAAATGCGCGCGGGTTTAAATCTAGAATTCGTTTTTGTAGACCTATATTTTTCCCATTCATGTTTGCACCATTATCATCACCTTGACCACGCATATTGTGTATGTCAATTTCGTTTGAGATTAAAAAATCTAACAAAAATTGAGTTAAGCCCAGGCCAGTAGTGTCTGTAATAGGAAAAAAACCCAGAAAGTGTTCTTTTACTTCAGCCATTTAAAAGAACGTAACGTACAACCGATACTTGTTATTCGTGTGCTATATCTGGAGTGCAATCTGGAATAATGGAAAAATATTTAGATTGTTTCAATTCCAAAACAATAGTTTTTTTTATTCTTTCTCCCAATATTTGTATTATTTCATTCTGAATAGTATGGCCAAGATAATGAGTTACGCGTGACTCAGATTTTTGAATAAGGGAAATTTGTTCCGCGAGCACATTATCAAAGTTAGAGGTATATTCAACCAGCTTTAAAAAATTACCATTATCAGAATCGTAAATTTTTTGAGATCTTCCGCGAAAAGCCAGACATTGCCTTGCTAAAAAATAAATTATGTTGATTATTCGTTCACTGCAACCCAACGTTTTTTTTCCCAATCAATTTCATTTTGATGCAAGAAATCTACCGACTTTTCTTTTAAAATAACAGTTTTCAATGTAATTTGTTTCTTAAGACATGATAGGTGCCCTAAGATCTTTTCATGACGTTCTAAAGCAGTAGACAAATGCTGCCAATCTTTGTAACCTATGAAAAAGTTTACAGTAAAAACAATAAACAGAATCAGTTGACTTAGAGTAAACCAGCCAGTTTCGTAAAACGGTTTCATTATTTAACATTTTTTTAGTATAATAAGGATCTGGAAAAGATCTTTTCGAACTATTCGAAGGATATGAACCCATTTTTACCTGCACTGGCCCACGCTAGTTGTTTGTTCATCTTTTTGACTCACGCTCCATCAAAAATATTCCCTGTTTATCGGATAACACTTGTAACCATAACGCGAGATCATTCATTATATCTTCTCGAAGAATATTCTCCGGGCACGATTCGGCACTAGGAGGTTCTTCGACTACCGACGACAAAGACATCTTAGACATCAGCGGCGGCGGCGGTGACGTAGAAGTGACGAGTTCTGCTGTAGAATTATCTTGGTTTTCTTAGGCCTCTGTCTCCAGGTGTTCGGCCGAGGATGGACCGGGTCGAACAAAATACTTTTTAATAGAACTTGTATTCTTTTTCAAAGAAACTTCCTTCTCCAGCTTTCTTTTTCGATTCTGTGCACCAGAAAGTTTCCATCGCCATCAGACATCTAAAATAAATAATAAACTAAGTATACTTAGGTACCTAATACCTAAAAGAACTAAGTAGTATCTATGGAAATACTATAGGCCCAGAGAAATAGTTGCAACTTGGACTAATTATACCCAAATACCTAAGTATACTAGAAGGTCATATTAAAGCACTTTAACTTACCGTTGTTTGTTCTGCATTGCAGTAGGATAAACAAATAAAAAATCCTATGTCGTACCTATAGGTACGAGTAAACTTCGATATTACTATCTATCACTCGATGTTTTGTTTTTGTATTTCACTAGCTATTTTTGATGACCTCCGACCTCGAGGAATGTCGCAATAATTGTGGAAGCAAAAAACCTAATCTTCCCTTTTATATATTTTCTATCAAAAGGAAAGCCGATTTACTTCATATTTACATGTTTACTCAAAAAATGATACGTAATCCAATAGCATCAAGGCTTATTTCGGAAAACTACGGTATAGCGGTAAAACAAAAGTGCGGCACGCGCACACAAGCCTTTGAGAATGACCGCCGCACGTCCCCGGGAATTTCAATTTGAACTTTATAGATAGCATTCTAATACAGTCGAGTTAGAAATGATTGTCGGCGTGGTGTGAAACGAATCAAAATAAACAGGTGCCGATGCCGGCTCGCGCCTTTGGTAGCGATGCGACATTACGCCAATATAATCTTTAATATTCTGTTTTAAGACTGATTTCACGTTGAAACAAAAGTTATTGTGTATATTAAAATAGAGTAGGTAGGAAAAGGAGTAAGTAGCTTTGCTTTACTAACGTGCGCCCGACGTCAGCAAGGGCGCAGTGGTATCAGGGCGCTCGGCACCCCCTTAGACCCGGCGCTCGTGTGCGCCGCACACACTGCACTATAGGTAAATACGCCTCTGATTAATCTTTTATTACTTTTTCAAAAGATTTCACTCAACATTAACAGTAAAGATGACATGAAGGATTATTTACAGAAAATGGAATGAAAAAAAACAAAAAGTCTGAGATTTATAGTGAATTTACAGAAGTTTTTGCTGTACCAGTTTGTGAAAATGTCTGACACGTTGCAGACGGCGGGTTCTTACTCCATAAGGTAATTTGGCGGAAAATGACACTATAGAAATGAATGAAATCAATGAAATTTTAAATAAATATCTAAGGTACGTTCAGAGCCATTACGCAGGAAATAGTTATATCACGAACGATGGTTACCCCTACGCAAACGCAACTTCATCTTCTACTTCAACAGCAAGTACTTCTACTTCGACTGGCACAAAAGAGAGTGAACGTTCACGTAGTCAAAAATCTATAATTATTCTTACGTTCCAATACCAAGAAATTACTAAAATACCATTTGCTCAAGACAAGTTTTTATCAAACGACAGCAACAAAAATAATTTAATAAAAAGTATTTCAGATAGATTGCAGTTACACGGTTTTATCTGCAAACAAGCTGCCGAAGACACCGATGCATTGATTATTAATACTGCAATTCAAGTAGCGAAGCACACTAAAAAAATTGTCATCATCGTAGGTCAAGATATCGATTAACTTGTACTTTTGCATAAATTAAATGTTCAAAGTGAGAGTATTGTTACGAAACAGTACACTGGTATACACCCTAAATCCAACTCTACCTAAGCCAGGTATGAAAATTAAAATTATGGCGAATACGCAGGTTTTTTTTATAACTGTTTACGCCTATCTTATCTAAACATTGTTTTTGTGACCAAACTTATCTAGAAAATGCCAGAACCAATTGTTTTTGTGTGTGTAAGCCGCAGTCCGGAATTTTCTAGTAAAAAAGGCTTTAATATATAAGGGACCGATCAGGAAGAGTTCCAGTTGATAAAGTGATCTCGACAAATGAACAGTAAATAAGTGAATATAAAAGTGTTGATATAAATTAATAATTAAGTTTGTGTGCATATAAAATATAAGTGATTCGTTAAGTATATATAAATCAAGTGTTAGTGATTAGTTTAGTGTTTAAATAAATTAGTAAGTAGCCATACCGTGTGTTTAAAATGTATCCGACCCGTTTCCTGTTTAAATAAATAATAAAAATATTACAGTATTTTTTTCCACAAACCAGGATCAGGTAAACAAAAGGACGCGTTCTATTCGTATGTACACAAAACTTATATAAATAATTGCATTTATTCACGCTTTCACCGGCTGGGACTCTATTTCTGGATTAGCTTGTAAAGGAAAAAAACTCTGTTTAAATTATTATTAAATAATAATAATTTATTACACTTAGCTAATGTTTTCTTTGATAAGGATGCAGATCAAGAAATCATTGCAAAAAATGGTTGTCAGCTTATAGCTGATATTTATCAAAATAAAAAAAACAAATCAAATGTGTCTCTGAACTATTTGAATTGTATCAGAAAGCAATCAATAAATCTGGTTTTAAATTAGAAAACCTACCGCCAACTGAAGGGGCAACTGCAGAGCACTCGTACAGAGTTTATTACCAAATCCAAAGTTAGCTTGGCTTTTTAAATGAGCATATCAATGACAAAGCTAAGCAATGGGACTGGAATGAACGTGCAGGTAGACTTGTACCTAAATTTATATCCAACAATTTACAATTGGTTACAGATATATTACTTAAAACGATTAGCTGTACTTGCGAAACAGGTTGTTCGGCAAGATGTGGCTGTCGAAAGCACGGTATGAGATGCTCAAACTTGTGCATTAATTGCCACGATAACTGCACGAACAGAGACGAGATCGTATTTGAAGACAAAAATTATGAAGAGACTGTTGAAGAGTCACTACCTTCTCGTAATGAGAACGAAGTAGATCAAAATAATCCCGATTCAGATAATGAAAGTTGCATTTAAGAAGAACATGAATCAGATTAATATTATATTTTGTAACATCAATTTTTTTGTAAGGTGTAATATTTTTGTATTTTTGTTAATTTGCAAATAAAAATATATATTGTTGTACATTGTTTACTCTAAATTGAAATTATTTTATTGAATTATACCTGTATAAGAATTATTTTTTTACGTAAGTACTAAAAAAAATTGAAAATAATACTTAGTATAATACATATTAACAAATACGCATATCAAAAAGTCGTTTTTTTTTTCGTTTTTTCGATTTTCAAGGGGTTTAATGCAAAATCCGACCCAACATAGATAGGCCATATTAAAGTAGACGTTCCAACGAACAAAATCCGCGGGTGCAGAATTCGAAAATTTGACGAAGACTTTTTTTTGAAAATTTGCTTTTTTTTCGAAAAATATTAAATATCTCAGGAAAAATTTTTTTTTGGTTGTGCAAAAACATTGTGCTTATGTAGTATAAAAAAAGATATACTTTCACCAAGTTTCTTGCAAATTGCATTTTTTTGCCAGAGAAAAAAATTAAGAAAGAAAAAATCGGTTTTTTGCGATTTTCATCTTGAATTTGAGGTTATGTTGAAAAATCTTTCAATCAAAAGTTGTTCTGTGGAACATTTTACGCTAAAAAGTCATTTTCTGCCATAAAATTGCAAAAGTAAGTTTTCAACCCCTACAAAACCACCCCATTTCCACTCGAACTTTGTTTAAAGTATTTTTCCTGTATTAGTTATACCCCAAAATATACTTTTTTCATGGTCCATGGCTGTTGCTGATTTTTTCGTAAAAAACTAATTGCACTGGACTATGAGTCGAAAACCTTTCAAAGGTCATGATCATGCAGTTCCATCTAATTACGTCCAATGAGAACTGTTTATTGACTCGAGAAAAATGTCGAATTGCTTTGTAACATATAGTTTTGAATGTGCATGTTCAGACTAGGTAAAATCTGTTCAGAGATATAAAAAAATGGCTTACCGTATTTTAAATGGGTTTATCCAAGCGATGCCATAAACAAACATTGAATAAATGAATCATTGAAGGTAATAATAGGTCCGTAGAATGTATTAAACTGCAAATCCGGAAGACGTTATTTCATTATTTTAGTTATAAAAATAACATAACTTGGTCCTTATACCTGATTCAAAATGAAATGGTTAATCCCATAAAACAAATTTGTAATTTCACATTTACACATAAATAAATTCTTATTTAATGTCTTACTTATTTTTATTACAAAACCGTGATTAAATTCTAAGCAAAGTACGGACCTGTTCGGTCATATTTCAATTTTACAGCTGGCCCGTGTCTTTCTTAATAGGAGTCAGTTAGTCAATTACTTATATCTCTGAACAGACTCTAACCAGAAAAATTTCCAACTGCAGGTATGATCGCTGGTATAAACATGTATAGTTGGCGCAAAACATAGTGTAGCAATGTAAATGGTATATCCCCTTTAACTTAAGTTGCGGAGCTAGACTCTGAAAGGTAATCATATTTTGTTTACTTTTAGCAATATCTATATTGTATTTGATGCTACGTTGAAAGGGCGTTCGGTTTAATCCGGATACCCGACGTGAACTTAGCCCTTTTTGTATCCCATTCGATTTTTATGAAGAAAACAAAATTCTATGAAAAAATAACAAAAAAAAGAAATTTTATAACAATGAATAAAACAATTCTTTAAAAAGCTATCTCCTGTTTGTCACTACCATATAAGTAACATGAAAAACATATTGTAATGTTTTTCTAATTTATTTAAAACGTAAACGGGTGGGATAAATTTTAAACACACGGTATGGCTACTTACTAATTTATTTAAACACTAACTCACTAACACTTAATTTATATATACTTAACGAATCACTTAAATTTAATTTATAAGCACACAAACTTTATATTAGCACTTTACTGTTCGGTGTATTTCTGTTTATTTCTCGAGATCACTTTATCAACTCCTCCGCTGCTCGGTCCTTATTTATATTAATGCCTTTCTTACTAGAAAATTCCGGGCTGCAGCTTGCATAGACACAAATAATTGGTTCTGCCCTTTTCTAGATAAGTCTGGTCACAAAAACAATGTTTAGATAAGATAATCCCAAACAGTGATAAAAACACTGCGTATCCGCCATAATTTTAATTTTCATACCTGGCTTAGACAGAGTCGGATTTAGGGTCTATACCAGTGTGCTGATTCGTAACATTCCCCCCTCCTTAAATGGAAGTTCCTCCTGGAAATTTTGTGTTGCCGAGGCTGGATGTTTGAATCGGCAACTGGCCCCATTTCTACACTTTCCGATCTTATGGAAATAGCAGGGCACCGTCTTCATCGGATACTGATAACGGGGGTTGTAGCTGCAAATTAATATCTGGACACCGGTATCTCTAAAGATAACCTCTACCATGTTCCTGATAACTCGCCAATCCAACTGGTTACTCGCTATCTTAGGCATAGCCAGTTTCTTCACGCTGGATTCTAACACATGGTCTCGGAGGTTACGAAGTGCTTCCCTCACATCGCGGTAGGTAGATCGATCTTTAAATTCATCTTTAGTTACCACGTAGAAGACGTACCGCGAATTATGTTTCAGTTTCAGTGTCTTGCCAGGGGCTGGAATCTGGTCTTCAAGTTTTTCTAATTGCCCGAACTTCTTTCGAAAGACGGTTGCCAACCCTCGTGCGTTCTTGATACGGGCAGGGATGTTGTATGCCAGTGAATAATCTTCCGGGAGAGTGAACAAATCTTGTTGTTGTTCCGAAGTGACTCCATATCTAGCTTTCCCGGTACCTCCATACGCGCCCATAAATTCATCGAAGGTAGGGTCAGACACATCTTGAATAAGGTTTACTCCTTCCTCTAGGTCATGGTCTCCTTCGAATGGGGCTAGTCGGTTTTGGTGAACTACTTTTGGTTTTCCGTTGGGGATCTTGATTATGCGATATATAACATCATTGATCCTTTTCTTGATTAAGTATGGACCTTCCCAGGATTTTTGTAATTTTGGAGAAAATCATTTTCTCCTCGTCGGGTTGTGTAACCATACTTTGTCCCCTTCTTTAAAACCGCCTTCTGTGGCCTGCGTGTCGTACCGACTTTTCATTCTGTCGCTGGCAACTTGAAGATTGGTTCGAACTAATTCATGAATATCGTCCAGCCTTCTTCTCAATTGGATCACGTAGTCTTCGCCTACTAGATCTTCTCCAGACCGACAACCAAATTCCAGGTCACAAGGAAGCCTCATTTTACGTCCAAATAGGATTTTCGCAGGTGTTTCACCCGTGGACTCATTGACGGCAGATCGATAAGCCAATGCCAATGGTCCCTGTGGACTTTCATGGGCACTCCATATCGGCTGATGAATTCTTTCACCAATACATCCGCGACAGTTGTGACCTCTTGGTTCGGTATAGCGTAAATTTCCACCTACTTTGTGAAATAATCCATTACAACCAGTATGTACTTGCTACCATTTTCTGTCGTCGGAAATGATCCAGCGATATCTAAAGCAATCCTTTCGAAAGGGCTTCCAACATTGTACTGTTTCATGGGTGCCTTTCTCTTGCGATGTGGTCCATTACTCGTAGCACAAGTCGTACATTTCTTACACCAGTCCTTCACATCGTCGGAGCTGTTCATTCAATAAAACCTTTCACGGACTCGCTGAAGGGTTTTCTTCACTCCCAGATGACCTCCCGATCGACTGTCGTGTAACTTCTTCAGTACCTCACCTACTCTTGTTCTCGGGATAACTAGCTGTCTCCTCATCTCGGAACCATCATCGTTTTCGAGGACTCTTTTCAACAGCCCTTCTTCCAGGACAAGGGAGTCCCACTGAGCCCAACATGCCTTGAGTTTCGGTGAAAATTTTGACACTTCTTGCCAGGTAGGTCGCCGATTTTCTTCCTTCCACTGCCGAATCTTCTTTAGGATCATTCTCCTGATCTTTTCTGATCCTGGTGGGTGACCATTTTCCGTTGACTACTGTAGTTCTTGAAACTGCAACTTCCTTAGATTTCGACTTGTTGCATTGTGAATAGTCTACAGGGCATGACCGTCTAGGCAAAGAGTTGGCTTTTCGGTGATTCACATCAGTTGGATGTTCACCCCTGTCTGATTTCCTCTGTGACTGGCGTTCTTGTGTTATAGGAGTCTTGGGGCGCTTAGACGGACTGCGTATGTGCTGTAGCTCGCCACACTTCCGGCATATGATCTTCTTCTGCTTCTTGTCTGCCATACCTTTGAACAAGTTGACGAACTGGTCAAGTTTGTCATCGTCATCTCCCTACTGCATAATCCTACCTTTGTTGTACCACGAGCCCTCCGTGGCTGCTTTGCTTTTAAGAGGTTCTTGGTTTGCAGGAGTCGTAGGACGCTTACACGAACTGCGTTCATGTTCTAGCTCGTCACAATTACAGCACCTCTACCACGTCTACCATACCTTTCAACAGGTTGACGATCTGGTCAAGTCTGTAATCGCCACCTTTTTCCTGCATGGTCCTACCTTTGCTGTATCCCGACGCCAACGTGGCTGCTTCATATTCAAGAGCAGCAGTCAATGCATCGACCAATGTTTTAGGATGGCCTAATCGAAGCGTCTTCTCCATATCGTTGTCACATAAGCCGTCAATAAAGGCCTGGATGCCTAAACATTCCATCATGTTCTCTGGTACTGATGGATAAGCAAATCGAACTAGTCGGGCAATATCCATTTCATACTCTTGAAGGGGTTCGTCACGTTTCCGCCTTCGGTTCTTCAGCTGGAATCTGTACAACTGTTCCAAATATTCGTGACCATATCGCATGTCCAATCTCTTCTTCAGCAGCTCGAAGTCATCCATTTCTTCAAGCGGTATCGTCTGAAGTAGATCTAAGGCATCTTCCCGAAGCGCGATAGTTAAGTTCACTGCCTTCTCTCTATCGGACCAATTATTCACTCTAGCGGCTGCTTCGAATTGTTTCACATAATTGGTCCACGACATTTTTCCGTCGAACGTTGGGGCCTTGACTCAGGTAAAACTGCCAATGTCTTCAAACTTAGATACTGTTTCTGGCTTGCAAGGTTTCGTTTGCTCGGTCTTCTTTTCTTCCTCTGGCGTGCCTCGCGTTCTTGAATCGGCAATCTTTTCCTCCAACTCCTTGATTTTCTCGTCTATCGTTGTAATTTTATACTCGATTTTCTCGTCCATCGTTGATATTTTATTCTCGATTTCAGATTTTAGAGACGAAATTTCATTTTCAACGTCAGCGGCAATGTCGTTTTTCATTAATAAGATATCGGCAGATATATCATTCTTCAAAGTAGACATGTTCTCGTCCATATAAACAGAAATGTCGATCTTCATAGCAGAAATATCGTTCTTTATAGCAGAAATATCGCTTTTCACATTCGTAGAAATCTTCTCTTCCATGCCAGAAATATCGTTCTTCATAGCAGAAATCTTCTCGTCCATGTTAGCAGAAATGTTCTCTTCCATGGCAGAAATCTTCTTGTCCATGTTAGCAGAAATTGACGAGATTAAGGTGGAAGCCTCGTCATTAAATAAATTTGTTTCTGGATCAAAGCCGTCATTTTCCAGTGCCACTTTAAGTCTTTCTACTAATTCACATTTCTTATCGGACGTTTCCAACTCACGATCTTCCAATTCTGCTCTTAATTCCGCCACTTTCAGATCCCTTAATCTCTTGGCCATTTTTACGTAGCAATTTATTTATATTATCCCACTTCTGACACCAATGTAATGTTTTTCTAATTTATTTAAAACATAAACATTTTAAACACACGGTATGGCTACTTACTAATTTATTTAAACACTAACTCACTAACACTTAATTTATATATACTTAACTAATCACTTAAATTTAATTTATATGCACACAAACTTTATATTAGCACTTTACTGTTCGGTGTATTTTTGTTTATTTCTCGAGATCACTTTATCAACTCCTCCGCTGATCGGTCCTTATTTATATTAATGCCTTTTTTACTAGAAAATTCCGGGCTGCGACTTGCACAGACACAAATAATTGGTTCTGCCCTTTTCTAGATAAGTCTGGTCACAAAACCAATGTTTAGATAAGATAGTCCCAAACAGTTATAAAAACACTGCGTATCCGCCATAATTTTAATTTTCAAATTTTCATACCTGGCTTAGACAGAGTCGGATTTAGGGTCTATACCAATGTGCTGTTTCGTAACAATATTAAACTTAATTAATTTTATTCTTCCAAAACTTCTTTTAATCCTTCTCCTCTCCTCGTCTTGTAAATCAATAATAAATTTATTTCCTTCATTAATATGGACTTGACCAATATTCTTATACTCATCTTCAATTTTGTGTACTTTTTCAATCTCAGTTAATTGTGTCCAAATTAACTCGATGGGATTGAAAATACAAAAATAAGGAGGAAGATTCACTATAGAGTGTTCATGTTATTCGGCTATTCTCTATAGGACGTATAATTTCTTAAATTTATTTGTCTGCAAAACTGCAATTAGTTGTTGTTTTGTATAAGAATCTTCAAAGTACAAATTATTATCCATTAAAAACACGCTTTCTTGATGTCAGCCTACCAACTAAAGAGTGAGTGTTGCTTATCTCTGGTGAACACCTATTGTCTTCGAAAAAATTGCTATCTCAAAATATACTTATAGTTCAGTAGATGATAGAAGTTATTTGAAAATTATATTTCTAATTCTTCTTAACCCACAACGGCTACCATTAAAAATTATAACACTAAGACCACCCAGCGGTATGAGATACCGGTGGATTTTTTCGTGTTTTCTTGAATAAAAACAAATACCAGACTAAGTTTGAAACTATTTATTAAACTAAACATATTTTAAGGTACCGCAATGAAAATAAAACAATATAAACTCCTCAAAAGAAATTTTAAAACAAACAAAAAAGAATAATAATGATTCCTAGATTTTTCAAGGCATGGCTTACAAATTTTTTTAACATGTTCCAAGCAAATGGGTTTTTCACATTCTCGGCATTGAAAAAATGTTTTTCTTTTTAATTTGGAAGGACAAAGGTAACGTGTCATTCTAGTATTCATTCATTAGTCACTGGTGCTGCCTTGTTCACCTTGAACAATATCTTCCATTTTATTTAGTATACCACAAATACGGGGTAGCCTATTATTAGAAAGCCGTATTTGCATATATGGTTCAGTTAGAGCCTTAGCTAGCTTTTTAAAAAATACATGCGTTCAATCTTTTTTGATTTTTTAAAGCTTTGGTGTAATATATAGGAATTTATGCTGCACATGTTTACCATTGAGACAAAAATTGCCATAGGCCATCTTCTAGTTCTTCTACTAGGAAAATAGCTTGCACATTTTCGATTCAAATTATCCACCCCTCTTTTTGTCAGGTTATAATCTGAAATAATTTCCAGTTTCTTAGTTTGTGGATAATCTTTTTTGGAATGGTGTATTTATGAGATGCGAATGACGGCTTTATTCTTTTGTGTAACATCCGACAGTAAAGTAACGTCCTCCTCCAACCCGTATAAAGAACTGGTGATTTCTCGATTTTTATTTGGCAAAAAGCAAGCTGGAATAAATGGTTTATTACGTCTTAATGTACCCAAGTAAGTCAGTCCAAGTTGTTGCAATTCAAGAACTACTTCCATGGATCCAAACCAGTTATACGATGTCAGATTCCTGTTGCTTTTATTTATAGGTTTCGCCATGCTTACAATTGCTTGTGTAGGCATTTTTAGGCGCCTTTCTTGTGCAGATAATGTTAATCCATCAGATTCTCTTACACAATATATACAGGCATTGAAAAGATAATTATTTCTAGCATCAGTAAGGCACATAATTTTGATGCTATACTTAGCCGGGCATATACATTCTTGATCGGCATCTATCTCTAAATGCAACGAGGGACTAATCTACTCAAACATGACAGCCCAGCGAAAATTTTTGTTGAGAATTTGCAATAAATATATTGAAAATGTTACTCATTGCACATGCAGGGTCTGTTTTTTTCTACCTTCCCTATCAAAAGAATTGTCAAACCTTAGTGTACACAATAATGTTTCATATCTTCTTTTAGACATAGTACACCTGAATACATCCCTTCCGGTTCCATCCGTTGCGAAAAGGGTGTCAATGTTTCCTTTGCCTGATTTAAAAACTTCGGTGTATGTCAGTAAGCCAAGAAATGCTTTAAGTTCGTTCAGATCAAGATTTCGTAAACTGTAGTGGCTGCTGTTCTTATATTTTTTCCTGCATTGTGTCAGTTTGATATTGGCGCATTGAATTATTTCATTTAGAATGTCCTCTGTAAATAGTAAGTCCCATACTTCTTGTGGACTGAGATTATCGACTAGTCTTTTTGCAGACCCTCGAATGCCATGTAGATTTGCGAGTTCCGAGTTCTTACGTTTAGTGGGGGCGATTGTTTTGACCTAAAAGAAAAGAGGTATCAGAACCTTCGAAAAAATGTTAAAAAAATGGTATTGTTGTAAATATTTAAAATTTAAGACCACTTACCACTTGGTTTTGTTTGTTTTTTCACGATCGTAATAGCAGTCTCTCTTGTTTTCTTCTTGGTTTAGACCTGCTTGGATTTTTTGTTGCTGAACAGGTTCTAGCTACGGTTCAAAATAATCTTCATCTCCAGATATCTCGGATTCCGTATCGTGATCACTTTCTATCATATAGTCAGGATCTTCATGACTGTTGTTACCTTATTCCAAAATATTTAAACACCATTCTTCAAATCCAGGATCATCAGGGTGTATTTTGAATGAGCCAGGTTGCGTTGACATTTTACAAACAGTAATTAAAAAAACCGCCAGGAACGTAACAAATTTTAAGGTAACAAGATACCTTTTACCACTAAATATTAGCACACTTACACTACGAAGCGGTATCACTACCGCAAGACCTCAAAACTCGCCTGTTATAAACACGTCCGTCCCTAGTGATAGCTCGGACACATAGTAACCACAGATAACCCACAGATAGATGAGACACTGATTGTAGCGCCATCTAAAGAGCCTGTCAACTAAACAATTGAATGATGTTTAAAAGATGTCTGTAATTTTAGGTTTTGGCGGTATATTCAAATCTACTGTATTTTGATTCTTTTATTTCAAAATAGCAATTTATAGTCCATCATTTGACATTTCATTCAATTCAACTCCATCAACTCAATAATGATTAGATATTGAGTTAAATTAAATGAAATATTAAATGATGCACCATAAATGCTTAAAATGGAAAAAATAAAACAATAATCATATAAACAGTCTGTTTATTTTGGAATAAAAATACACATAAATAATTTCTTTCACAAAGTACTTTTCTTAACAAACAGAATATATAATGTAAAAACAATGCAATAATTAAAAATAATTTGAGTAACTTGCATTCTAGATTGGAGTAATCATTAGATTTTTAAATGATGTTAAATCAAGATAAAAGTAGAAAATTATTTATGATAAGTTTATATTAATTTATTTATTTATTATTATACTCCTATAAACACACAGAGCAGGACAAACTAGTGGAGTATAACTGCTAACTACTTAATCAAAAAAAGTGTTAGCAATGAGTAGTTAACTACTATTTTTGGCAGGGTTCGAAAATATCATGATATTTATATAAATATCATATCACATGATATATATCCGATATATATCGGATATGTATCGGATATATATCCGATATACAATCATGTTTAAAATTTATTTACTTAATTAAAAAACGGCATTGTTTCTTGCACAAACTATATTTTAACACAAACTCATTAACAAAAACCTATATTCTATATATATATCTCTCTCTAATTAACCAGAAAAACAAAAATCATTATTAAAAATATTAAAATAAACAGATTTTAGTATTATTTTATTAACATTAATATTTCAACACAATCACAAAATTAAAACTTATATTCTAAACAAAAAACTTTTTATTCTAACATTTGCTCATAACTCCAATTAGGTAAAAAGAAAAGAATTAAAAACAAACAGATTTTAACATTATTTTATTAACATTGATATTGGTATACCATCCTCATCTGATGAATCACCATTATCATCAATATCAATAATGTTATTCTTAGTGACCATAACTTCAGAATCTTCCGATAATGCTGGTTCCCATGCCCAATCAAGGTTGGTTTTCTTTTTGTCTGTATTTTGGTTCATATACTTGAACATAAAAACCAGCTTACTGGCTTTTTGGTTTCCTAAGCGGTTTCGTAAATCTGATTGAACCAAACCGAAAGAAGAAAAGGTCCTTTCAATCCCAGCTGTAGAGGCCACTACAGTGTGTAACTGTTCACATAATTTCAAAAAAGCGTCCTTGTCTGGTCAGTCAGAGTCCAATACAGGGATCGATTTCCACCACGTTACTGGTGGAGTAAGTCTAAAATGATCCCCAAAAAAGTACTTTGGAAATGGGCTAACTTGTGATATAAGAGACATCACAAATGGAACAAAAGAACTATTGATATTATTCAAATATTCAAAAGCTTCTCCTTTTTGAATAGCTGTTAAATGTCGTCCCAAAAATCGATGATCAATAATATTTGCTAGATAATGCATTGCCCCAGGTGCCATATTTTTTCTTTTAAAGAAACTTTTTTTCACCAAAAGTGGCTGTTCTGAGAAATCCAATTCTAATTTATGCCAGACCTCTACACACACAGATATAGTTGTATAGTCTCTTTGAACTCTATCAAGAGATATGGCTATTGGATCTAGACGAGCAATTAGGTCACTGGAATTTAATGCAACCTGAGCATCGTTGACTATCTTTATAATGTCACTTTCGATGACATCTTTATGGTCCTGGCATAACTGAACTAATACTCCCCTATTGGCCAAAAATGATTTAAGTGTATTGTTCATTGTGCTCCACCTTATTTCCAGAGGCATAACCAATTTTTTGCCTCCAGCCTCTTTGTAGAGTCCAGATGGTACATGTTTGTTGCGAAAATATTTTATAACTTTTACAATATTTGCAGTAGCTGAAGGAATTTCTAAATCTTTTGCCAATAAATTCAAAATGTGAGCTGAACATCCATATTGTATTATGCCGATTTGATTTTCTAGTTCGGAACGCATTTTCTTTACATTTCCTGTATTATCTGTGACAAAACTCCTTACATGAACTTGAAATTGGTTTTCTGTTTTCCTTATTGCCTCAAGTGCCAAGATTTTAAGATACTCTGCAGTATGTGATTCTGCTCCCGTTTCAGTAGTTTCCACCAAGAACGACTCACCATGTTGAGTAATAATACTACAGCATACCAGAGGCTCGTTACGAACATTGCTCCATCCATCCAGGGACATACAAACTGTTTCTCCCTGCAATGCATGCCTACACTCCTTCAAAATATCATCATACACTTCATTTAGAATAGGTTCTCCAATCTGATATGAAGAGGGGCCATTAAAACCGGGCCGTAATGAATTCATCATTTTCTTAAATTCAGTATTAGTTGCATAAAAATATCTGCCTATTTGGAGGTTGAGTTCTTTAGAGTAAGTGTCTGAGGTTGCAACAACATCAGCGTCTTTTGCCATAGTTAAAACATGCTGTTTCAGTTTCTTGGTTGGCTGAGGCATATAACTCTCAAAACTCTCTGAAAAAAAAAACTGTTATTAGCAACATGTTTTTAATTATTTTGACTTACAGTATCCACAAAAAAATTGTACAGACAGATTTAGTAATAATATAACAATTACCTACGTACCTGATATGTTGACACTTCTTTTTGTAGTAGTGGAAGTGGAAGGCAGAACATCTTCAGGAACAGAGTGATGCTGTTGTGTTGTTTCACGACTTGGCGTATCACTGGGCATATTTTTTTGGTGTGTTAAAATATGTTTTTCCATTCGCGATGGTATACCCTGCATCTCCTTTGAACACTCTCGACATTTTGCCCATTTTCCAGTACTGTTTTTGTTTTTAATTATACAGTCAAAATATCGCCAAACAGAATGCTTTGGTTTTGGCATATTCAATAAAAATCACAACTAACTTACAGGTCAACACGGAGTGAAAACACAGAAATAAGATTATTTGGGAAAGCAAGAGCGAAACAAATCGTCGCGTCGCGTACCTGGGAATCCCGAAGTCGGCGCGGTGATGCTTGCGCGGTAGCCGAATGAATCCCTACAGTAATTATAATTATGTACAGTGGCGTATTGAGACATTTTCGAATGTTTAGAATGGTGGAAAACATTTTTAATTTAATAAATGAAATTGTCGAATATATCGGATATATATCAAGTTGTAAATATCATGATATATATCGTGATATATATCATGATATATATCACTTGATATATATCCTCCGAACCCTGATTTTTGGCAACTATCTGTGAAAGAAAATATTTGAGTATAATTACTGTGACTGTTAGAACAAAAGTAATTGAAGTATTTTTAAAGGAAACGTAATTAACTACTGCCCAGCTCTGTAAATACAAGGTACCAAGTAATAACTTATGACTGTACAAAATTTAAAATAATGTATCTAACATTTCATTTCCTCTTAAAACACACCTTTATTTTTTTACTGGAAGTATTAAATAGGTCTTCATGTCTCTTAAAAATCCCACCGTCTTGTGGAAATCCTTTCTCGTTTCTTGATGAGCTTCTACAATTAATAACAGTTATATAAGTAAACGCACAAAATAACAACAGTAAATAAGTAAACACACAAATATGCTTGAAAATCTATATCAACAATAGAAATCAAAATGTGCTTACTATTGAAATAATAATCAAAAAATGTTTGAATGTTTAAATTTTGGAGTTTTTGATTTTTTTTGAATTAATGATTTTTTTATTTCTGGATTATTTCTAGGTATTCTTATTTTTTGTTTTTATTGGATGTTTTGGATTTTTGGTTACCGCTAGACCAACTACTTACGCGTAATGGCTCAGCAAAAGTTAATACTGACTTTCCCATAAATTGCCATACCATGGGGCTATATATGAAAATCGTTTCTTAAGGAGTAAACTCCAAATATAAGTACTTAGTTGAACAAAAGTGCTTTTCCTAATTGTAAAGCATTCATTTTTACTTTGTAAATGCCTTTAATTGAATGGCATTAAATAAAATTATCAATTTTTACTACTTACTGATCAATTAAAATAAATGAAAAAAATATAATAAACAAGATTGTCAACTTTACATATATACGATTATGAACATTTACATATTTGTGTTTTTAAATGAAACTCAAGGTCTCTAGTTAATTCCACAATATAATACAAGTTATTGAAAATTCTAAAAAATTGACAATTGTTTCGATAAATCAATATCATCGTCATCGAAACAATTGTCAATTTTTTAGAATTTTCAATAACTTGTATTATATTGTGGAATTAACTAGAGACCTTGAGTTTCATTTAAAAACACTAATATGAGCATATTCCACGAAGTAAGGGTCGAGACAGTCAATTTCATTTACATATTTATTAATTTATTTCTTAAAAGTATCTACCCACGTTTGAGAAATGAAAGGACTTTATGCCGATTAACGGTTTTTTCGCTACGCAACACATTTAGTGAATGTGGCAATGACTCAATACCTTCCATCCCATAGTTGGTGGAAGGAATAGCTTCCACGTGTGATGAAGGTGGAAATGGCTCAACACCTTTACTGGAAGGAATAGCTATAACATAAAATAAGAACCCAGATTATTATTTTTTCAATGGGTACATTTTAAAATGTCCAAAATTATAGCATGCTATATTGAATGAAATTAATTGTCTCGACTCTTACTCCGTGGAATCTACTCATATTACTGTTTTAAATGAAACTTATTGTTGCTAGATAATTCCACAATATATTGAAAAAATGTTAAAAATTCTAAGAAATTGAGAATTGTTTCGATATTAAATATCATCGTCAGAATGACAGAACTTACCTACATTTCATTTGATGCCTACCTGATGTTTAATACTTGTTTTTGGCTAAATCAAGAAGTGACATCTTCTTCTTTTTTCTACTAACATATATTAAGTCAATCACAAGGTAGGTCACTTCTTGGTCTAGCCAAAAATAATTATTAAACATCAGGTAGGCATCAAATGAAAGTTAACTTGTGGCATTCTGACGATAATATTTAATATCGAAACAATTGTCAATATCTTAGAAATTTTTAACATTTTTTTAATATACGAGTATTGTGGAATTATCTAGAAACAGTAAAAATGTATGTTATTAAACTTTTTTTTTCAATTGCAGATAATAAATACCTTTAAATCTTTTAGAGATCGTTTCCTGTATAGGCTCTTCTACTTTGACGGGAAACAAAAAATTGTCTGTGATATCCCCCTTTATTGAATAATCTAAAATATATACATATTTAATAACATTTATTACATTTATGTAAAAAAATTACTCACCAGGCAAAAACTGGGACGGCAAAGCAAATTTTCTTAATAACCTGCCTTTGTCTTTTTCAAATTTTGAGAAACACTGTTTTTGAAAATGTAGGGGACATATCCTCCATTGTTTCCTCGTCGTCAAATTGGATGATTTATCCCCACTGTGTTCCAGCCATATTAATTTTATATCTTCCTGGGCTGGAAGGACAAAACTGTATAAAGAAATAGTTACCTTAGTAATGCAACAATTTTTAGTTTAGCTAGTGTAAAACAACCATGATCTCTAAAGTTGTCGATTAAATGAGTAAAAATTTGTTTTAATAAAACTAACCGAGTACACCACTTATTACACTCCTTGACCATACACTTTGACATTGTCTTTTCAATTAATAACAATAAAATAATAATAAAACAACGCAACAACAAATAAAAGCAATTAAAAAACACACCAAAATACGGAAACCAAATAATAAGCTCAACAGTTGAACTAAGAAACGACCACAGATAACAGGATAAACGAAAATGACTGGACGAGCAACACAAAATATGAGCAATATGACATCGCGAATATGCAGTTATAAAAATCAATAAAATTTTATTACTATGACGTTACAGTTTTCATTAATGTTTTGGAATTTTTTGAAATCTACCGATTTTAGTTACTCGACAGGCTCTATAAACGGCACGGTCTGCAGTGTCCCTAGCCTGATAACTATTCCACCTCGATGTACTTTAAAGGTACTCGGGTAGTCAAGTTCTGCTTCAAAAGATATCTTAGCGGTATGTGATACCGCATGATCGCGTTGCGGATCAATAAAACGAGATATAAGGTAGTGTTAATTTTCTGGTATTATGTTTAAAATGTTTTTAAATATAAATAGGTTAATATTGTTTAAAGGAATGCATTTTATTCTATACATTAACGCTAAGTATCTTAAAAAGTAGGATGGCGCTCCATAATTGCGGGTTAAAAATAATCGTTAGACTGTCGATAAATGTATTTAATCATTATAAAATTATTAAATAAATTTTAACGATTATTAGTTGAAATTATAATATCAACTGAATATATCGTCAAATAAGCATTTCAAATTATAATATTGACTGGACTATGACGGTATTTAACTCAAACGATAAGTCGAAACCTTAAAGTTCACTCTTGCGTCGACTATACCACTAAACAATTCGACATTTTTCCCGATTCGTTAAAACATTGGAATCTGTACTGCCTGAACGGGTTTTTGTTTTGATAATAGTAGTTAGTAACTGACTATTTGGTTTTTGTGGTTAGTTCACAAATACTGTGAAATCAGGAATTTCGCACAATACCACAAACAAGTCAGTTTCATCATAAAATAGCTATTTGGAATAAATTTGTTATTCTCTCGTGGAATGTGTTAATGATATCGTTGTCGTTTTTCCTCATTTCAGCCGATAATTTAATATTTTGCAGGGTTCAAAATTGCTTATTAAAGTGAAATTTGATATAGTGAATAACATTTTAATTAGAAATTCACGATTGTATAGTCTAACGTTTTATTTGTAGAAATATAATACGAGTAAACACTAATTTTGAGTCTGAGTTTAATCAATGAAAGAAAGCATAATTGGATTTAATATTAGTTTACTTTTGTAGCTACCAAAAAGAAGCATCAAACTTTTAAATTTTAGTTGTACATAAGAAGAAAAAAACTTAAATATGTTTTTCACTTTTATTTGCAAATCTACAAATACAAAAGAGACAAAGAAGCACTAGACATGAACATTATTTGTATTACTTCTGTATAAGTAAAATGTGCCCTTGATAACAGTTCATCACATCTTGGTAAAAGCGCTTCCCTTGCTGTTCTCAATATGCCCAAATTATCTTTTAACCTCATCTAAGTGACATGTATCTTGTGTACTTTGAGGGACATTCTGCAGCTCATGCGTTTGAAGTTGTCAAACATATCAGAAATAAACTCTGTAATTTGTATCTTTTTCATTGCCAAAGAAGGCCTCTATCACTGCTTTAGGGCTGAGCCACGCTTATATTTCGTAGGCGCTTATTAATTGTGCGAATTTACAAATTGGTATACTAACATCAAAGAGAATATAAAAAAAATCCCAATGGCACAGGACCAATTGGACAGGCTTATTTCAGTAACATTTTTGCATAAAACCCAAAACAAAAAAATAGGTAGAATGTTTTGAGATGTACAAAAAACCAATGTAACATTTTGGCATCAAATCAAAATCAAAAAAATAAATCAAAAATTCTGGTAAATTTGTGAATACAAAAGTTGTAGAACGTGTTAAGGTCTATGAAAAAGCTCAGTACCTTTTTTGCGTCAAATGAAAAACAAAGTAAATACGATTTTTTGCTGGTGCTGGTGTGTGTCTGCGGATCAGTCGTCCCAACTCGTCAGACATGTTCTATGGGATTCATGTCTGGGCTGCGTCTAATATCAACCTCATCCAGATACTCCCTGACAATTATGGCTGTATGTGGTCTCGCATTATCTTGCATAAAAATGACACGTTCCCCCATAGTCACCATGGAAGGCATAACATGGTCTCCTAGCACCTTCGTAATGTACCTGTGAGAGGTTAGGGAGCCATTTTCTATGAAGACCAACTCTGTACGAGCTTGTGCAGTGATTTCCGCCCAAACCATAACTGACCCACCGCCAAATGGAAGACGATCGTCAATGCAAACTTCATCATATCTTTCCCCAGATCTTCTCCACGCTCGTCGACGTTCATCTAACCCAGTGAGGCAAAAACGCGACTTATCTGAGAACAATACCCAGCTCCAGTCATCATCATGCCAACGAACGTGATCTCTGACAAATGTCAATCTTGCAGTGCGATGCTGGCGTTGCAACGGGGGACCTGTAGCCATTCTTCTGCATGACAGTCCAGCAGCATGAAGTCTTCTTCTAATGGTCCATTCACTAACGTTGACATTTCTCACTTCTTCCAACTGATTTCGCAGTGAAACCGCAGTAGCTGTCCTATTCCACAAACTTGTGGATACCAAAAAACGGTCATCTCGTTGAGTGGTAACTCTTTTTCGCCCAGACCCTGGTCTTCTAGTGATCAAGCTAGTCTCCAGAAAGCGCTGGTACACCCTTTGCACACCACAAAGACTAGCACCAACAATTCTTGCAGTTTCATGTTGCCCCCGACCATCTTGTAACAGCGCAACAATTCTTGCCACAACAATCGGATCTAAAGGCATTATGGGCTTGTTAAATCAATACACTTTGCAATCGTTAGGTTTTACACAAAGAATCAACAGTAAACTGGAAAATAGGCAAGGGAAATGTGAATGTTCAATTAGCGCAAAGGCACATTTTTCATAAAAGTCGTACTCTAATAAATCGAATGACAGCTGTCAAGTTTTGGAAAAAAATTTCTTTAACGCCTAGTAGTACTATTATGTCCTTATCAATATTGATGCTAAAATTATTCGCAATTTCTGAAGTGACCTCAATTTTTGGCTCGCCAGTGTAGATATATGAACATTGGGTTGTTTTGACTTCAGGGAACACCAAAACGAAAAACTGTATTGTCATTTTTCCGAAGTCGCGTCATGCTACTCTCTACAATAGCCCTCCTGTTTAATTCTGAAAAAAAAAGCATAAAAGTATCAAAAATGTTTTAGTGAACTCTCACTGAAAATTGCAACGCCAAACTGCAGCAAATACATGATTTTTGAAAGTTTTTTTTTTGGTGAGTTGACAAGAAATCGTTAGTGATACAAATGGACTACATGAAACGCCTTTTTGTCTGCTATAGTTTACAAATTCATGCGTTAAACGTTGTCAACATGAATATTTTAAGCATTCTGGACACGGAGCTTATCGTCATAGATGTGACGTACGGAACCTATACTCGTTTGTGCTGCTCACTTGTGTTTATATAGAAATGAAATCAGTAAACGAGCCGGCTGCGGTGCAGATTTTTCAAAGCAGTCAAGCTGTAAATTTCTCGGCGTACAGCGGTGTCAGTCCCTTGCAGTACGCGGGCTCAGCACCACGTTTTATTGTATGAAAACTAAAACTGACCGAAGAAACGTCGAAATTTGTACAAATGATTGAAGCACCAAGTGACGCTCGTAAGATGTTTCTTTTAAGTTTACTACCCGATGTAAATAGCCTTTCGAATAAGAATTTACGACAGTTTAAAATAAAATCTCTTACGTTATTACATGAGTTTATAACGCAGCAAGAGCAACCTCTCAAGCTTGCATCATCTTGTTCATCGACAGCACAGTCAGTAGACCTGCTCCTTTGCCCAATTATGTTTCTTAACCTCCATTTTTAACCAATTGTAGCACAGTTAGTAGTAATAATCTTATAATTTCTAAAAGCATGCCTACTTCAATAAATAATAAACGAGATGGTTTAAGCACTAGTTCACGATTCCTTATTATCATCTGTACCTGAAATCAACATCACGTTATTCAAATGGATTTTCCATCAACAGAACAGCCAGGACGCCTGCTCCTTCGTCCAAGTAAGTCTTCTTTTTGCGGTGACTGAAATAACTAAGCGTCTTCATCACTTGACATATATGAAACTACTACGCTAAATTAAATTATGCAAAATAACAGGATAATCAAATACGATTGAATACCGATTCCTTTGCGGATTTAAAAGCGATAAGCTTCGTGTGCAGAACGCCTTAGAATGATGCATTTGAGCACGATAACGCTTAAGCACTGCTCTCTGTAGTTGTATTCTGCACTGGTTGACTTTCTTCAACAGCTATGTATGCAGAATTTTCAGGAGCCTTATTAGCATTCTGTTGGTTTCCTTCATCAGACTCCGACTGGAAGTTACCGGTTCTTGGACGTGGTGATCCACGTGGCTCACCTTCTTGACCTTCTAGTTCGCCAGCCTGACCCTGGCTGTACTGGTAACGTGGTCTAGGGTCTTCTTGACCTTCACGGAAATTACGGTGAAGAAATCCGCCCGCGCATGGGTCGCATCACTATTCTGATCTGGATCTCCTGGCGTTCCAGGATAGGGTCCCCTATAGTAACCTCTTCCTCCTCCATATTCTCCACGATCTCGTCTTGGTCTAAAACGACGTGGACCTTATCCACCGCCTTCACCTCCAGATTGCGCTCCATCCTTCAATTCCCCGTCACTTTGACTTTATATTGGCGGCCCGCTACCTCTGCTTATCACACGGCATTGCCGCATTCCTCTAGGATAGTACTATTGACGATATCCTCTACAATAATCAGCGTCATGAGGTGAACCCCTTACAGATTCTTCATTAGGGTCTGTAACATAGGCCGCCTCATTTCCTTTTTCTCCAACCACTACGCTAAATTCTACCACTTCGTCAACACTGATTGATCGGATTATTTTTAACGATGGATGATTGATGCACAAAAACGTCTTTTTTGTTATCATTTCTGTTAAGGAATCCATATCCACTTTTGACATTAAACCATTTTACTGTGCCAGTTACCTTTGTTGCAAGTACTTTCTTCTGTTTTAGGAAAATAATGTTATAGTTTATTTACGATAAAAAGACGATGACGTTGCAAAACAAAATATTGTGATGTTGCCAAGCTGTAGTTTTTTCCTTTACTTAACGAAAACTAGAAAAGTCAATCTGATCCTAGATTGACAGTTCTTCTTTTTCATTGTTCCGTAGGGCGTAAGTCAAAAATATTTATTTAAAAATAAAAGGCTTGTATGATAGGCTTGATTAATTCAATATAAATATTTATTCATGAAAAACTACGGATAAGATACAAGAAACAATAACCAATCATTCTATATTCGAATTAACATTTAATTATTTTACGTAGAAGAGGGTTAAATGTCGAACTGTAGGTCCTAAAAGGAATCAATACAAGCTGTAATCTTCTTCATGCAAATTTAAATATTGTTTCTTTATACAATATCTATTGTATTTATTATAATAAAAATAGAATGGAAAAGAAAAATATAATATAGATACACAAAATAAAATTTTGTTAACGATGAAATAAAACAATATAGTTTGTTTAAATCTTCATATATTTGAACTAATGTTCAATTTAAACTTGTTGACGCGTTTCACTAACACAGTAGCTTTGTCAAAACGAATGAAGGTAAAATATAAAAATGTCTTAATATATACAGTGCTAAATCTATTTACTAAGGTTAACAATGGTATTGAAAGAAATTACCTGGAAATTCATTCACTACAAACATTCCTAAGCTATCTTCTAGGTAAAGAGGTTCAATAAAGGAGACTGATTGATATCTATTTGGTCGTTAAGGAGATTACCTGAATATTTATTTTTGTTAATCTCTAAGGCTTCTAATAAATTTAAGCTAAAGGATTTACCGACTACATGGAGAATTTCAAAATTTGGGTCGAAAATGTGTTGGCTTTCTAATAAATGATTTGAATAGTTAGAATCTAATTTTTTGTTGTCATAGTTACGTTTGTGTTCCGAACACAAACGTGTTACTGAAACGCGACAACAAGTTTAAATTGAACATTAGTTCAAATATATGAAGATTTAAACAAACTATATTGTTTTATTTCATCGTTCAGTATGGATCTTCATCAATTAAAAGCCTCATCTATTCAAAATTTTGTTACAAGATATAAAAATAAAAAATCTCACATTATATCAGTATTATTTATGTAGAGATACTGTGGTCGTTGTTTTAATTTGTGTATTATAAAATAACTGTACCTAATTAATTTAATAATAGTTATTAGTGATTTTGAAAAGGTGGAAATAAAGCAAATTGGATAAAAATATACAAATAATAAAACACAAGATTTCCACTACTCCACTACAAAATCATCACAATCTTCATCGTCACTGGATGCATATCCTGTCTATCAAATACTACTTTCTCTATTCCACCCATCTTGTATAATTTTTTCAGTGTGCTCTACTGTCTTTGACCAAATATCAGGAGTCACTTCTTCTAAAGACTTTTTCCATACACCTATTGCTTGTTCTGTTGAAGAACCATCAGTTCCCACATGACTTTTATAAAAAAATTTAACTATGCCCCAAATATGTTCAATTGGGTGGAACATAACAGTGGTAAGGGGGAAGCCGAAGCACTTTGTGACCATATTTTTCAGATAATATGTCAGCTTCATATACTGTTGGTGGTTTATTCCTACAAAAATGCATATATTTAACCTTCAACGGCTACGGTTAAAAAATTTCCTCCAACCGCTACAGTGTGGTCTGACAGACGCTCCATTAGAATTCGTGTTAAAATTCAAATTAACCTCGAATATTACTTAGAATTTGGTTTAAATAAAAAACTAAGTTTAGAAACCCTTTTTTAATTAAAAAAACTAAATTATAAAGAATACAAAATAATAAAATATTTTTCAGACATTTTTGTTTCCTTTACATTCTAAACAAATTTTTCGGGAACATTGCAAACAAATCGGCTTTTTTACAAATAACACATACATACTGAGTCTTTTTTTTCAATTTTGATGGACAAATATGGCATAACTTTCGAGTTTCCAGACACTCTTCTTCAGCTACCATTTCGATATTTTCAGTTGTCTTGTTTAGAATTAGCTCCAAAGTAAGTTTTAGTTCTCTGGGTATCTCAATGGAGATACTAATATCTTGGCTAAATGTTTTAAAAAGTCGATGCGTTGCAATTTACGGGCATCTTTATAGCTTTGGTGCATAATATGTTCATTTATCGTGCTAACATCCAACATTTGAAGAAATATTGCCATTGGCCAACGGCGAGTCCTTCTGCTGGCACTATAACAGGCGCACTTTTTGTCCAAAGAATCAACGCCCCCTTGGTTTTGTTGTAATACTCTATGATCTCAGGTTTTGTGCCGTGAACAGTATTTGACTTAGAGTGATGCATAGGCGACACAACTAATACGGATTTAGATTTTTTCTGAACGTGCGACAAAAGCGTTATATTTTCCCGAAATCCATATAGCGAAGATCCTACTTTTCTTTATTTATGCGGGAGAAACTGTGGTGGAATCTTTGCTTTATTTTTTTTAACGTTCCTACGTAGGCCTCTTTTATTAAGTTCATCAACAAGCTGTATAGAGCAGAACCAATTGTCTCGCGTTACATTGCGATGCGATTTTTCTAAACCTTTGCATAAACGAATAACCGATTGTGTGGGGATATCAAACTTTTTATCTTCGATTGAAAGCGTATGGCCATCAGAACCCTTCCCTGTATAAATGTAGGCGTTTTACAAGTAATTATTCCTAGCATCTGTTAGACATTGGACCTTGATGCCGTATTTTGCCGGTTTGTTCGGTTTATAGATTATAAATTTGCATATACCTCGAAATGGTATAAGCATTTCATCAACAGTCACATTGGCACCCGGGCTATAATATCTTTGGAAGTTGTCTATCAGTTTTTGAAAGACCGCTGATATAGCTGCAGATGGATCAGTAACATTCCTTTCATTTCTTGTTTCTGCGTTATCAAATCTTAGACAGAGAAGCAAAAACTCAAAACGTCTTTCTGGAATTGTGCAACGAAATACATCCTTGCCTGTTCCATCGGTGGCAAATAGACAATCCAGATTCTCATTTCCAGATTTGAAAACTGCAGTGTAAATAAGTAGACCCAAAAATGCTTTCATTTCAACTTGATGTAATGGCCTAAGTGCTGGGTGGGATGGATCCTTATATTTATTTTTTGCTCCGGTAATTTTTTTATTTGTATGAAAAATAGTTTCATTGATAATTTCATCCGACAGTAATGATCTCCATACTTCTTCACGGGCTGGACAATTTCCAAGATGCTTTGCAGCAGCTTTGAGTCCTGGGAGTGTAACAATAATATTATGTTGCCTTATTCGTACGTTGGTACGAAGCTCTTTTATTTACCTAAAATCGCTACATATAAATAGCAAGTCAAATAAGAACTAAAAACAAAAACAATTTACCATGTAAACTTATTTCTTCCTAGATAATATTCTTTATCTACCATTACTTCTTCGTCACTTTCTGATGCGCTTTCTTCACAGTGAGTTTCGTGTTCACTTTCCAAGTTATCAGCGTCTTCTAAGTCGTCTTCGCTATCAAAATCAAGTTCATGAAAATTTTCGGGCACATTCAAAAGAATTTCTTCCCATTCCTGAAATTTTGGGTCGTCTGGATGCATTCTTGAAGATCCCGGAACACCGGCCATGCTAAAATATACATAATCTATGAAAAATGTGGATTTATAAAAATATCAGAAATAAAAACACCTACCTAATCGCTATACTGTGGTCTAGCAGACCACTGTCCATCTTTGAGATATAATAATAATTAACATCTCGCGCCACTGACGTTCTCACGTTACTGATGTGTAGGACGGTCATCGACTGAAAGGTATATTATATAGGCCCCCACCTCTCAACACACAAGCGTTTTCAAAATAATGGGCATAGATTCTTGCGAGGTGTCTGACAGACCACTGTGTAGCCGTTAAAGGTTAAACAAAATAAGTTATCTAAGTATTACCATAATATATTGAAAAATGTTTATATCAACTTACCGTTGTACTAAATTCAATAATTGGGTTTTGAGGAAAGTATTTTCAAAAGGAATATCATTTTGTATCAACCATTTCTGTATATCAGCCTTTTTGGTAGCTGCTGTTGGTATTTTATTGATCACTGTACTGTGATAACTTGCATTAACCACTACAATTGTGGCAGGTTCTTTCAAGTTCACTAAAAGCTGGTATTCGAACCAATGCAAAAAAATTTCTTGGTTCATTTCACCGTGGTAATCACCATCTTGTTTTTTGGAAGAAAAAACCAGCCCTGCTCCAGGAATAAATCCAGAAAAGGAACCAGCATGCAATACTATATACCTACAATAAGGAAATAACAAATTACTACTAGGTTTCCTAGATTGACTTCATAGCTCAAAACAACTATTAATAATTATATAGATTTAAATAAAATAGTGTGACTAGTAAATATTTGAAAAGGTTTTAAAATGGCAGGAATGTTAGTACATAATAAATTAATTGCTAAATTTTATTATTCAATTACCTTGGACCACCAATTTTGGTTTTTTCACGCTTCTATGATTAGAGTATTGCCAAGAACGTCCAACAGTACCGTCTTTAAATATCCAGGTCTCTTCCAAAAACACAAATTGATATAAACCTTCCCTTTAAATCTTGACATATTCATGTAGAAAATGTACACGTTTTAATGCAATATGTGGCAACTCCATTAAACCACGACGAGGATCATCTTTTTGGTACTTGAATCCAATATTTTTCACTATCTCCCAGAGTGATGTTAAACAACCATTGAAGAGTTCACGCTCCTGGAGTTTGTCTCTTAAAGTTTTGAAGGTTATGTGTTCCTCTGAAAAAATATTGTGTTAGTTAATTGTGAATAAAATAAAACAGTAAATTTAATATACTCACTGTTTCCATACATTTCGTATATAACATTTCGGAAAGCATTTTGAACAAAGTTATCAATTTCAACAGTAGGTTTTATGCGTTGTCTCTTTTTCAGGTGGGCTTTTAGGCTGTTCACCTCTATTATGCTTGGTGGCAATACGGTTAACAGTGGTAACGCTAAGTTGTGAAGCTTCTGCAACTCACTACAATATAATTTATTCAATTTATGAAAGAATAATATATTATCAAGTTTAATTAACCTAACCTAACATTAAAAACATTTAATCATTTACATTTAAATATGTAACAATAATATTAATAATGATGAATACAAATAGCGAATACTATTACTTACGTATCTTACAGTAGTAAGCGGGAGAAGGGGCCCCCCATTTCGGCATTCTCGTTCAAAATAGCTCAACAAATATGTTACCATCTCTTGACATTTTCTGTTCAGCTGCTTCGGCATTTTATTAACCACACACTGCAGATTTTCCTAAATAATTAGTTATGAAAATAACTGTTTTTTTAATCTTAAAGAAGAAATGAATTTAAAAGCACCAAAACAACTTGTAAATATTATACGATGATCGAATGTCAATAAACGTCAAAACAAACTGGGGAATTTTACCAGTTGACTTGACAACGTCTTGAAGTTTTGCCAACCCGTTAGCTGTAAATTGCCCTGGCTGTTGAGGATAAATTGTATTCACGGTTGGTAAATTAACATTTATTATGATAAGCAGGAAAGTAAGTAAAAATGACATCGTCGTCTTTTTATCGTAAATAAACTATAGATTGTCAAAAATAATTTGACATTGACATTTCCGTGCGGAAAAGTACCATCGCGTGTACTTTTCCCACTGTAAGTTATTACTTTTCCAACGCATATCTAATAAAAAGCCTGTTATGTGTATAAAAATTTGTGTAGAAAAGCGTGTTTTGCATAGTGGATGTAGAATAAGTATTATTTGCATAGTGGTTGTAGAAAAACAATGTGTCCCGATTACTTTGCAGCTCACGTGCACCAGGCCTATGAGTAACAAGCACAATTCATGTTTTAGAAAGCATACAATTCGTTCCGATCGATTTTTTATTTAACATTGCTATTTTCCTAATTTTCTTAAATGTAAATTTGAAAGTAATAGATATTTAAATAACTAATAAAAGGTAATCCTTGTTTACTGTTGTAATCTTCGACATGGCTTCAACATAACATGCAGTTAATGGTTTATTTATCGATAAATTTCATCGATGTATATAAGTCTCAATCTGTGCAATCATTATCAATCGAAAACAAATAATTCCTTTTTATTTATCTTATTTTTATCGCCAAATAAATAAGGTGTATGTCTCCAAACTTGAGATAAGTTGGTTTTTAAAGTATATACCATAGTATTGAGAGTAAATTATTCCCACGATTTTTTTAAATGTGAATTATTCTTGCACAGTGTGAATTAGAATTCTTCAAACGAAATTTTCATACGAGGAAAATACCTATTATCAGACCAGCGACACGCTACAGTTTGGTTTCAAAATAGTGCCACTCTCTTCTGTCCTTTATCCCCGCAGGGACATGGTGACATTATGTACTGATTGCCATGATGTTTCTCTATCTCTGGCCGCTTCTGTGGGGCTTCATGAAATCCGTGGTCTAACCATCGAATCTGCGATCTACCTCTTGGTCTCTTCTCTTTAATATTTCCCTCTGTGGTAATTCTTTTTAAGCCGCTCGTTTTTCTCGAAATACGCCCAAAATATATGAGATATGATTGACTGATTGTTATCGATAATCGATTTGTTACATTGACCTCTTTCGGTATCGATACATATGGTGGGTCCAAGTTATTCTGAGCATTATAGGATTAGCTCACATAAACGCTTCAATTTTATTCCGGTTTGAGATTTTTAATGGTGTTTAACGTTTCTGATGCATACGTGACGATTGGAAATATTAGACTAGAGAGTATATTTCCATATTTTTGTTAATTTAGTAGTGGCATTGATGGTATTACACAATTTTTTCAAAATCGGAAAAAAGTCCTAGGCAATATAGGTATATAGAATACATTTTACAATTCACCAGTAATATTAAATATCGATACCTCTTTGGCAGAACATCTTATGTCGTATGTATTACCTTATTTGGATATAACTTTGTATATAAAGTTTTTGATACAAATTTTTAAGAAAAATAAAAAAAAACTGGTACCAGTCTTTATAAGTGACACTTACATTGTCCTGCTGGTTGCAATACTCGGAAAGACTTGAAATTTTATCGTAAGTCGTACTAATACGATAGTTTGGTTGTAGCAATTCAGTGGATATTCCATTAACAAGTTTAATTATTTTAATAAGTTGTACTGGCGGTACAACATCTTTCTAACTGCGTTTAATTTAAATTTAAATTTTTTACATAATATGTTAAAAAATGCGTTAGATTAAATGTCTAAAAATTTGTATGTTAGAAAATTTATTATAAAAGTAGTATAAAAAATGGTCAGTTCTCTCTTTCTGAACGTTCATCCTTCATGTCAGTTTCATGCAGAACATCTGCTACTGAGTTGGTCGACTATTTCAAAATATTCCTTATGATATCGCATGGGTATTACATCTTTAGTACATAATTCTTGCAAATATTTTTTTGTTAGTTGCTATGTTTAGTTTCTGACTGTATAACCTTTTAGTCTTTTAGACTACGTATATAGTCTGTTACTATTATTTCTCTCAAAACTAGCACTGCGTATCTTACTTATTTGTATCGATTCAGAATCCTCCGATTGGAATTTGTTAGTTTTTAACATTTCATTTGTTGCCTGCTTTTTCAATCCATACAATCATTGTGATTCATATTGGTGATGTTAATCGTGCGAGGCTTGGTGTTTGAATTACCGATCACGGTATCCCACTCTGAAGGCGTCCAAATTATGCGTCTTTTAACAAAACGTTCATTTGAACCATGTATGGAATCAACGTATGGTCGGTTAATAAGAATATAATTTTAATTATCTTTGTGTTCAAACATTCTTTTAAAAAATAAGAAATCATGAACAACAGCCCTATTTTTATTTTGGCCCGCAAAACTATCGCAATTGAGAGAAATATGTTCAATGGTCTTTCTATCCTCTACTTTCTATAGATACTTTACATGATGGTGCAGATTTCATTAGATACTCTACTGCCATCACATTCTCCCCATTAGAAACAAAAAAAAAATGTGTTACACTTTCGTAAACTTTTAAATGGTAGAAACTGTATTTTATTGAATAATAGAGCAACAAAATGTCTCTATGAGGTGTATTCAATACCTTCTCTAGGTCAAAACTGACATAAAGGAAACTTTCATCCTCTAATCCTTTTTTAGTGTTTAGAAACACGTCCTTACATGTTATAATCAGTAGTTCAGTTTAGTTATAACCGTTATGATTTCCGGATTCGCGCAATCTCAATTTGTCTTTTTTTCGGTAAGTGGAATACTATGTTCAATTCTTTCTTGAATATGGTTCTAAACACTTTTAATGAAACTGTTTTAGTTTCTTCTCTATTGAGTAAGTCTTTCTGAAAAATTCCATATAAAAAATTCACTAGGTATGTATTTTTTAGAGGATTTATTTTTTATAAAAAAATATATCAATCTCGCGTGAATTATAGAAAAAATTCGTTTTTATCCTACACTACTCGAAAACCCAATTTTCGTGGATCTATCGGGACGGCAAAGTAGGTGTAATGTTTTTCTTATTTATTTAAACAGTAAACGGGTGGGATAAACTTTAAACACACGGTAGGTTCACTTACTTTATTTATTCATTACACTTATTTACTAATTATATACACAGTATATTCACTTAAACTAATTTATATTCACTTATTTACTTGTTTATCTCACGATGTCAAATTATCAACTCCCACTAACTCTTCCTGGTCGGTCCCTTATATATTAATGCCCTTTTCACTAGATAAATATAGATTGCGGCTTACTCAAAAACAATTGGCTTTCTGGCATTTTCTGGATAAGACTGGTCACAAAAACAATGATAAGATAGTCACAATCGTAAACAGTTATAAAAAAAACTTGCGTATCCGCCATAATTTTAACTTTCATACCTAGCTTAGGCAGAGTCGGATTTAGGGACTATACCAGTGTGCTGTTTCGTAACAGTAGGTATTTGCACGGCTAGGCGAGAAAAATGGCATATAATGACCATCTTTCCGTCGTTTGTTATCTCTGTACCGTAGTATTACCTTTTATAAATTACTTCCCTTGCATTTTATTTGATTCAGATCTGGATCCATGGTTTGTTCCTCGTTCTCTATCATTACTTTTGTTTTTTTCTGTTTACTTCCATTTTTACTTTTTCTATTTCCTCCGTCCAGATGTTAATTTGAATTTGCAATAAGGACCACGTCGGCTGCGTAAAGAAGATCGCATAGTTTTATCGGTTGTAGGTTCCTATACCCTATTGTGTCTAGATTGGCGCCCCTATCCCTTATTCTCTTTGGTATTTTGTTCATTATAATGATGAATAACATCGAACTCAAACTATCTCCCTGTTGTATTCCTGTTTCTAGCTCAAATTCCTTTCATCTCGTACCTGCGCTTTTACAGTCTTGTAGATGGATTTAATTAGCGCTTTTAGTTTTCCTGGTACATGTATTTCCTCTAAGTAACTCATACTTCATCCCTAATTACCGTATCAAAAGATTAGTGTTTTAAATTAAACTCACGGTTTCTAGTTAATACCACAATATAATAAAAGTTATTGAAAATTCTAAAAAATTGACAATTGTTGCGATAAATCAATATCAACGTCGGAATGACACAAGTTACATTTCATTTGATGCCTACCTGATGTTTAGTAGTTATTTTTGGCTAGACCAAGAAGTGACCTAACTTGTGATTGACTTAATATATGTTTATAGAAAAAAGAAGAAGATGTGATATTACAAATATTGAAGCTTAGATATTATTAGCCCTATGGTGATATCCTGGATATCATTTTTTCAATTAAGATCAGTATAACTGAGCAATGATATAGAAAACCAGGAAAACTATATCTGCTGATCTTTACAATTATCACTTAAGAAGACAGTTTATTAGTGGAGAACTCCCTAGATTTAACTGTTCATTGACAACTTCATATTGTGGGTTTCTTAAATATCTTCTAATTTCCAATTCTTCAAGGAACTCCAGTTCTTGTTTCTTTTCACAAATATGCAGCACTACTAGTTTTGTGTTAGGTGTCAATGAATGATTGGTGTCACGTAGATGTTTCGCGTAGTGGGATGTATCAGGTTGTTTTAATCTGTATGCTCGTAAGTGTTCACTGTATCGGATTTCAATATTCCTAAGGGTCTGACCCAAATAGACAGCATTACATTCTGGACATTTCAGTTTATACATACCTGACTTCTTTAATAGTGGTATTTTTGTTTTTACATTTAACAATTTTGTACTAACGTTACTTTCTGTTTTAAAAGAAATTGTTGTATTCGTTGCTGAAGATATTATCTTTGAAATATTATTAGAAATATTCCCTGCATAGTGATGGTTTTATAAGTTTTTATTTCATCAGCTTGTTTAGGAAATATTAGTTGTAATGCCACTTTTTCCTCTTTTTTACTAATTAGCTTATTTATCATATCTAATGGATAACCGTTGGACGTTGCTATTTGTCTAATTGTATTAATCTCTCTATCAAAATTACATTTGTTCATAGGAACTGAAAAAGCTCTATGTATCATTGAATTATATGCCGCTAGTCTGAACGACAATTAGATGTATTTTTCAACCACATCAATAATTTACATCCAAAAATTAAATTTACATTAGAAATTGAAGAAAATAGCTCAATCAATTTTCTTGATTTAAAAATTCAGAGTTAATAATGTACATGATTATTCAATTTACCGAAAACCAACACAGACTGATGTGACAATTCCATTCAATTCCAATCACCCTATGTCACACAGACTAGCGGCATATAAGTCAATGATACATAGAGCTTTTTCAGTTCCTATGAACAAATGTAATTTTGATAGAGAGATTAATACAATTAGACAAAAAGCAACATCCAACGGTTATCCATTAGATATGATAAATAAGCTAATTAGTAAAAAAGAGGACAAAGTGGCATTACAACTAATATTTCCTAAACAAGCTGATGAAATAAAAACTTATAAAACCATCACATATGCAGGAAATATTTCTAATAATATTTCAAAGATAATATCTTTAGCAACGAATACAACAATTTCTTTTAAAACAGAAAGTAACGTTAGTACAAAATTGTTAAATGTAAAAACTAAAATACCACTATTAAAGAAGTCAGGTATATATAAACTCAAATGTCCAGAATGTAATGCTGTCTATTTGGGTCAGACCCTTAGGAATTTTGAAATCCGATACAGTGAACACTTACGAGCATACAGATTAAAACAACCAGATAAATCCCACTACGCAAAACATCTACTTGACACCAATCATTCATTGACACCTAACACAAAACTAGAAGTGCTGCATATTTGTGAAAAGAAACAAGAACTGAATTTCTTTGAAGAATTGGAAATTAGAAGACATTTAAGAAACCCACAATATGAAGTTGTCAATGAACAGTTAAATCTAGGGAGTTCTCCACTAGTAAACTGTCTTCTTAAGTGATAATTGTAAAGATCAGCAGATATAGTTTTCCTGGTTTTCTATATCATTGCACAGTTATACTGATCTTAATTGGAAAAATGATATCCAGGATATCACCATAGGGCTAATAATATCTAAGCTTCAATATTTGTAATATCACATCTTCTTCTTTTTGCTATAAACATATATTAAGTCAATCACAAGTTAGGTCACTTCTTGGTCTAGCCAAAAATAACTACTAAACATCAGGTAGGCATCAAATGAAATGTAACTTCTGTCATTCTGACAATGATATTGATTTATCGAAACAATTGTCAATTTTTTAGAATTTTCAATAACTTTTATTATATTGTGGAATTAACTAGAAACCGTGAGTTTCATTTAAAACACTAATATGAGCAGATTCTACGAAGTAAGGGTCGAGACAGTTAATTGTATCAAAAGATCTACAGGGTGATTCATAACTATTCTGACATAGGCTAAGGGTAGATTGTTTGGACCAAAATATGACGATAGGACCAAATATACCTCAATAAAATATTGCGGTGGAAAAAGATAAAGGGCGTTAAAGTTGAAATTTTTTTTTAATTTTTTGCTAATAATGTCTGTATATTTATCGATTGTTATCAAAATCGGCACAGAGGCATAATTTTATACAGGCAATATTATTTTATGTATTATTTGACATTTTGTTACAGGGGGAGCCTCGCGAAGGATTTCTGATGATGAAATTGACTGGTAACTTTTTTGACGAAACTTTGTAGTGATTTTTATTAAAAAATATGACATAAACATCATTTCTACGTAATATTGGTACTCTTGTTCAAACACGATATTCTCGTTCGTTTTCTAGAAACTCGCAATTGAACAGTTCAGAGTATCGGAAAGGGATTTCAAGTAACGAACAATAAAAAACTTGTATCTTTAGGCTTTTATTTCGACGATAAAGCATAATTAAAAACAATGTAACATAAAAAGAGCAAACTCAAATTAAATGTTCTACGTGGCCTCCTCCGACTTCTATGCCTTTTCTAATTTTTTTAATAAAGGACTTTCGAACTTCAAAGAACATATTATTCTATCCCCTTATAAAGTTAGCCGCATTTTGTATTATCCTCCAGAGTTCGTCTCTTGAGTTGATTTCATTGGCATAAACTAGGGACTTCATATGTCCCCAAACATAAAAATCAAGCGGGTTATACTCCGGACTTCTTGGTGCCCATTCAAAATCACTTCCTCTGCCAATCCATCGTTGAGGAAATATGTCATTTAGATGATTTCTAACAACTAAAGTGAAATGAGGTGGAGCTCCATCCTGCATAAACCACATTTTATTTCTTACGGCTAGTGACAGATTATACAAAATATAGCTAAAAGTATTTTGCAAAAAAAAAATAAGAATCTCCATTTAAATTTAAACTAATGCTGGAAATGTCTTTCTTTCAGAGCATGCGAATTTTTTTCTTCCCAATAATGGCCAACTAAATACCCCTCGTCTGGTGGAAGTCGCTTCATCGGTGAACATAATATTCTTAATAAAATTTCGGTCACCATTATGCTTGTTGAGAATACGTTGGCAGAACTGTAACCATCGTGGGAGATCTCTTGGAAGCAAATTTTCAACAGGAGTGAAGTGATACGGGTTGAACTTTTCTTTTTTTAGAATTCTAATAATAGACGATTGACTTACTCCTGTTGCTGATGACAAATGACGTGAACTTACTGTAGGATTTTCATCTATTCGAACCAAAATTTCATCTTCTTGATTAGGTGAAATTTGTTTCGGACGACCACCTTGATTTTTATTGTGAGATGACTCGGTTTCACCCAAACGATGAAATAGATTTGAAAAAGTTTTGTGATTTGATTGCCTTCTGCCTGGATATAACAATTCATACCTTCTGGCTGCAGAGCGCCCGCAAAAATGTTCTTGTGCGTATACACAAATCATATCCCGCATTTCTTGATTCGTAATATGTTGTGACGAGGCATTTCAATCGAAAAAGTATATGATAGCTTTTAAAAATGCAACAATTGACTATAAACTCGCAGAAAAAAATATTCACTGACAAGAAATGTCATTTACCAGCAACAACTATCTGACAGTCCAAAGCACACTTTTCATAAATGAAATAATATTTGAAATCCCCTTCCGATACTCTGAACTGTTCAATTGTGTTTTTCTCGAAAATGAATGAAAATATCGTGTTTAAACAAGAGTACCAATATTACGTAGAAATGATGTTTATGTCATATTTTTTAATAAAAATCACTAAAAAGTTTCGTCAAAAAAAGTTACCAGTCAATTTCATCATCAGAAATCCTTCATGAGGCTCCCCCTGTAACAAAATGTCAAATAATACATAAAATCATATTGCCTGTATAAAATTATGTCTCTGTGCCGATTTTGATAACAATCGATAAATATAGTGAAATTATTAGCAAAAAACGAAAAAAAAAATTCAACTTCAACGCCCTTCATCTTTTTCCACAGCAATATTTTATTGAGGTATAGTTGGCCCTATCGTCATATTTTGGTCTTCTCTCCCCTCTAATATTTTTCTATTACCCTTCTTACTACGAAAATATTGTCATTTATTTGTTTTCCTGGTCTAAATGCTACCTCTGTTTCTTCTATTATCCCCTCAAAGTAATCTTTTCGTATATAGCTTAAAGCTTATTTGTTCTCCGTAGTTGTGTTTGATCTCCCTTTTCGTGTATCGGTATTATTAAATTGTTTTGCCATCTTTTGGCGATCATCTCTGTTCTCCACGCTTCTTTTAGTATAGTCCATAGCCATTTCTTTCGTTTTTCGCCCATCCATTTTATCATTTCTAGAGCTAAATCGTCTTTTCCGCAAGCTTTTCCTATTTTAATGCTACGTATTGCTTCTTCCATTTCCCCCTGTCTTATTTCTAGCTTGCTCATTCTTCTTGGATATTCTCAACTGCATTTTGTATCCCATTCTAATCTCATCCTTCTAATTCTTAGTACTTCCTCTTTTCTTACCCTTAGTTGATTTTGGCTGTCTCTCATGGCTCGTATTTCCTTTTTTTATCTTCTCTTAATATTTTAATAATGATCTGTCTATAATACTATGTTATTTCCTTTCCAAACTCTTTCCATCTCTCCTCTTTTGCTTTCTTTACTGCCTGTTTCACTTTCTTTCTTATTGTAATGTATTCATCTTTGTCCCTCAGATCTGCAGTCTGGGTGAATGTTTTCCATGTTTGTTTCTTGTTGTTTACCAATTCTTTAATGTCTTCGCTCCACCATATCGTTCTCTTTAATTTTTCGATGTACTTTCTTTTCCCGCATATCTTCTCGGCATTTTCTCTAAATACTTCCCATCTTTCTTCTACTGTTCAACCTCCTCCGTGGTTGCCTATTCATGTGAATTCCTCATCTGTTTCTTTTAGGTATTTATTTCTAAGTTCGCTGCCGTTTAGCTTAAGAATTCCAATTTTACTATATTACTTTCTTCAAATGCCTGTAGTGGGATTCTAAGAAATAGATATTCCACTCTACAATTTTCATAACCGACATACGTAAAGAGTAATATATGTTTCACCGAATGAACTGATTTCGACCAAAATGTAGTAGAATTTAAAATGCATAACAAAAGTTATTCAGCGCGGACAATAGTTTTCGGAATACAAAAAGGATAGTAATGTCTTTCATTCACAACAAAGGTTTTGTAAATTCTATTCAACATAGAATTTTACAGTTCGTATCATCTTTTCGAACAGATGGTAAACACTCTCCTTGAATTTTATCTTTAATTTCTCCAATTAAGAAGTCGTTGGGTATTAACACGGACGGATGAGCGTATTGAATCATTCATACAATGATCCTGTTGAATGAAAACTCGCTATATAGTTTATCATGCTATTTACATTGTCATGATTCAGAATGACATCAAATTTTTGATTGTTTTGTTTGACTCAAGCTGAAATTCAACAAACAAACTGATTCATAGCAGTTTGTTGTCTTCCAATGCAACAGTTGCAATATGGGCTCACGTTTTCGATAAAAAAGCAACAATTTCTTTATGAAATACCATACACTTGATTGGTGTTTAGCTTGAAGAAGCTATACTAGAGATTTAGATAAAAAAAGGCAAGCCAGCAACAAAGGTGATGAAATGTTTGGGACAAAAAAAGGAATTATATGTAGGAACTATGTAGAATGGAATGGAATGAACATTAAATGCGGAAGAATTGGGGAAATATTGATTATATTGATGATACTAAGACCAGATAATTTCGGAGCAATATCCTTAAATAATAAGTACAAACCATGAGAACAAATTGAGAGAATATGTAGAATGTAAATTGGAAAATGAACAGGCAGCTTTTAGTAGGTACATGGAAGACAAACTAACAATAATATATAGTAAGAAACGAAAGAAAACTGAAAATAGAAAACAGAAATATAATGTTGAATTGACTTGAAAACAGACTGACAGAAAATAAATACGAAAATATTTGAATGAAAAATGAAAACAACCAAAGAACTGGTAAGTGCATTAAAAATAAACTGACAAAGTAAAAGCTAAAATACGAATAGGACAAAAATCTGAAGAATTTTTGATTGGAAAGAAGGAATAAAACAGCGAGATTGTTTGAATCCGCTATTATTTATTTATTAACAATAATAGATAGAATCACCAAACAGATGATAATCGAAACAAAAACACTGAATGTGATAATTGGATACAAAAATTCGGAACCAATAACAATCATTCAATTATTATAATGCAAACGATGAAATTGATATTTCCCTATGCCAATATCAACTAATTTCAAACTTATTTGAAGCGTTTTATCTAAATCTAAATTAATAAATTTCTTTGATTAAGAGAATAGATTTTTATTCAGTAAAGTAAGTCAAGAAAAAAGTGTACAAATCAATTAAATGATTTGGAAAAATCTTTCGAAAGAGTGCTCATTTTGTTCAATACACATTCTGTCTGATTTCAAAATTGTTGTTAACATTACCAAACACATCACGAGTTATAGTTGCAAAGGCATTAGAAATTCGTATTTTCATATCATCCTCGGTAGATGGTGGAGAGGATAAAACAAATTTTTTACGTATTCCCATAATAAGAGAAGTAAAAGAAGTAGAAAGCATAAATAAATTAAGAAGAGGAAGAATGAGGTAATTTATGGATCAAATAAAGAAAAAGGAAATGAAAATAATAATAAGGAAGATAGAGATGAATGTGAGATGCACGAGGATCTGGAATATTCTTTCGACATCTGCAAAGATAAGACGTCTGAGAAGATGAAAGGGGTAGAGAAGAAAAAGGACGACGACAATAAATTTTTCTTGGCCCTGATCCATTTTCAAACAATTTTTTGCAACATTACACTTTTCACTTTACATAAACTGCATTGTGCAAAGTTAATGTGTTCCAACAATGTTTTAAGTCTTCTTTAAGTATGCGGTGACAGTGGCAGTTTTACTTCTTATTTGTCAGATCTTTAGAAACTAAAAAGAATGGTAAAATGAAAGAAACAATTTAGAAGAAACTGACTGCATTGACGGTTATTAAATACAAGAAATCGATTCTCTTTGTGAATTTTAAACCCAATAACGTTACGGTGGAAGAAAAAGCAAGTTAATGGAAGATGGTGGCGGACGAGAAACCTTGCAATTATGATCGGAACACTTTGTTTGGTGTATGGAAAAGTAGAACAAGTAAGAGCTTTTAGATATTTTTCTGTTTATTTAACCGTTGTGTTTAAAGGCTAAGAGAGAGGTAACAGGCATTGCAGGAGGAAATTTTATTGGTGCCGTGAATATTGTAATGTTCGAAGGGCCATCAAAATATGAAATACAGATTTTAAATCGTGTGTAATTTAGGATAAACAGTATATTTTATCAGATCAAAAAAGCGAGGGTAAAATGTATAATAATGTCGAAAAAATGACGAATCAGACATGGCTATTTTTGGAACAGATTTGCCAGTGCTAGATGGACTCGGCTTACCTGAAACGACTGTGCCTGAAATCAACAACCAAATAATGGCAACATTGCTGAAAATGAAGTTCGAGACAAGAAAGATGTAGAAGGGATTTTGCAGAATTCAAACACAATAATAGATAAAAGAACAGCAAAAACGTAAACGGTTGTGCTCAGGAAACAAAGGGCAATGCTACGTTAAAGATCCGCAAGAAAAATTGAAGATCGAACTTTTTAAAGTGATTTTATATAAGACATAATAAGAGGCACTTAATTTAAAAATAACTAGATACCTACATCATCTAATGATGATAGACAACAGTCAGGTACATGCATAGACCACATTTTCATTAAGTCGAAAAAGAGAAACCTTGAATCTATTATTCCGCTGACTGTGGAGACTTGTAGTACCGACCATTACACAATACTGGTGCAAATAATATTTAACGGTAAGTATGCAGAAGAAACTACAGCCAATTCCAAATTCTATAAACAAATAAATGAAAAAAATTGATACAAATCATTAAAAGTACGGATTGGAAATATTTCTTTCGAATAAATTATTTGGAAAACTCGGTTACTGAACTTTTCAGACTAGTCCAAACTGCAATAGATGGATCCTTGAAATTCATAAAAGTTAAAAACAAAGATATAAAGAGGAAACCATCGGTTATTGGATCATTACTGGAATCCATTAATAGAAAGAATACTATGTATGCTATATTAAAGGAAAATCCACAAAATGAGATTTTAAAAACTGAATACAATACATACAGAAAAATACTTGAGAAAGCAATAAAAGACACAAAAATGAAATACTACAAAAACAAGATAGAACAAGAAGGGGCAGACTCAAAACGATTAAGGCAATTAGTAAATGAATGAACGAAAGCAAGACAACAATACCGATATATCATTGATGCAGACTGAGGATGGAAATATAACTTGCGATCCAATTATAATCTCTGAATAATTCAACTCATTCTTTAACAATGTAGGTGCAAATCTAGCAAAAAATATTAAGCAGGACAGAAATTATACGGAAACGAAAATTAAATTAGATCACACCTTTTTTTTCTTTCCCAATGACGCCTATGAAATACGAGAAACTATTTTGCAGTTGAAAAATAAAAAATCACCAGTACCTGATGGCTCGAAATCGGAAACACTGAAACTCATATCAACTTACATAGCCAAAATGTCAACTGTGGTACCTGTTTACAAAACTGGCGAAAAGACAGAGGTTTCAAATTATCGACCTATAACACTTATATCAAATTTGGGTAAAATTATGGAAAAGATCATAAAAAAAAGACTAAACTTGTTTCTGAAGTAATACAATCTGTTGTCAGGAGCGCAGTATGGATTCACAGAAAAAAAGTCCACCAGCGATGCGATATTAGAGCTCACGAGCAAAATATATAATTCTATAGATAAAAAAAAACCTCCATTGGAATTTTTCTAGACTTGGCAAAGGCATTCGATACCGTGGACCACAATATACTGTTATCAAGCCTTGACGATCTGGGAGTGAAGGGTAAATCACATGATATTTTCAACTCATACTTAACTGACAGGAAACAGCAAACAAAAATACAAAACATACTCAGCAAAAAAGAAACTATATCATGTGGTGTACTTCAGGGAACGGTGTTGGGACCTTTGCTATTCAATATTTATCTAAATAATTTATTCTCCATACGAACACAAGGCAGCATCATAAGTTTTGTAGATGATACGGTCATATTCTATTAAAGTAACACATGGCACGACTTAAAGAATAAAATAGAAACTGACTTTGGTAACATTAAGAAATGGTTCGATAATAGACTACTATCAATGAATCTCAAAAAAACTTTCTACCTGCCGTTCTGTAGCTTTGTAGTGGTTACTTAGCAAGTGCCCTCGTAGATACCTCGATTAAACCATAACACCATTTATTGTTGAGAAACACTTACCTCGTAACCATGTGTTGGGGTTGAATAAGAAACACTTTGATTTAATTCACTGGGTTAGTATATTAATCTAAATACAATTTACACATTAGTCTACATTAGAACTATATCGAATATAAATACTGAGTTCCTCGCCATTTCTCAATGCTTAATTATTTATAGGAAATATTTGACAATACTTCAAGTCGATGACTTCAATTTCACGTTCAAGTTCAAAATATGAAAGAATATTGTTTACCCTTCGGTCATGACTGATAAACAAACGTGTTATGGTTTAATCGAGGTATCTACGAGGGCACTTGCTAAGTAACCACTACATGGCGATCCTGCCAGGATCGCCATGTAGTGGCGATATCTATTTTACCATTAATTAGACCATAACCATTTTATAATTACCATGTCCCATTAGTTTGCAGGATCGCCATGTAGTGGCGATACCATTATACAATTAGCATTACCATTTAATTTGCAGGATCGCCATGTAGTGGCGATTACCATTTAACTATCAATTTTACCATTTCCATTATATAATAAACATTTATTTCCATTTTACGATTTACTTCGCAGGATCTCGGTTACCATTAATTACCATTTATTTGCAGTTACCATTAGTTCTTAGGGTCCATATTACCGTATTTTTCCACTACTAGTTAATGGTAATGGAAAAATACGGTAATATGGACCCTAAGAACTAATGGTAACTGCAAATAAATGGTAATTAATGGTAACCGAGATCCTGCGAAGTAAATCGTAAAATGGAAATAAATGTTTATTATATAATGGAAATGGTAAAATTAATAGTTAAATGGTAATCGTCACTACATGGCGATCCTGCAAATTAAATGGTAATGCTAATTGTATAATGGTATCGCCACTACATGGCGATCCTGCAAACTAATGGGACATGGTAATTATAAAATGGTTATGGTCTAATTAATGGTAAAATAGATATCGCCACTACAGCTTATCTGCGAGCCTCCCCAACATTTGACAAAATATCAATAGGAGATGACCTTGAAATCTTACCATCGAAAAGGGTGAAATACTTGGGTATTATGATAGACAGCCACCTTAGATGGGACGTACATATAAACTATTTAGTAAAAAAATTACGTAGTGTTCTATATAGAATCGAACAAGTCTCACATACTCAACTTTAAACAAAAAAAAATTCTTTACCACAGTTTAGTTGAATCGCATCTGGGCTATGGTATTATAGGATGGGGTGGAGTATCCAAAACATACCTGAAATCATTAGAAATAATACAAAAGCGATTCTTGAAACTAATAATGTGTAGACAAAAACCGATATCCAAGTGAAGCGCTATTTGAGGAGACACAAATTTATCATTTGAGGAAACTTTATTTCTTGAAACTAGGAGAAACACAATATTTGCATAAGAACGAACTCCTTACACATTCTCACCAACATAAGACACGACAAAAGGACAAGTATATACCCCCATTTATGAAGAAATCAGTCGCTCAAAGATGCTACCGATATCTGGGACCAAAGGTATTCAATTGCTTACCTGATAATATTAAAAACGCACCCGCAATCCAACGTTTCACTAAAACAGTCAAAGATTATATCAGAGAGCTACCAACCACCTACGTAAAATCAATAATAGGAAACTAAAACAATTAATAATGATAATTAAAATGAAAACTATTTATATTATTAACAATTGGTATGATGTTAGAGTACTACTATAATATATTTTTTTTCATATATTTAATTAGGTTATTTAAGAACTACTTTTTATGTATTTTTAACTTTAAATTTTAACTTTATGATTGTGAACTATTCTGTACATTTCAGTTCATCTTATGCTTTGTGTGCTGTTTTGGATATTTGTTTGTTTATTTATTTATATATTCTTGCTCTACATACAGGTATATATGTGTATTCTGATATACATACTATACCTCGTAGATTAAGCTCTATTTATTCACACATTACCTGTATATAAATTGCCATTTTTTATCTTTACCTTGTGAATTAATTATTATTATCTAATGAATTGACAAAAATGCCTTATGAAAATTATTAATACCTATTAAATACTACTTAGAAACAAAGTAACTGATTAATTTTTGGTGGACTTGTGGATCAATTTCTTGTGCAACATTCTGATTTAGATTATTTTCTTCTTTATCTATACAATCATCATTTTAGAATTCCGTAAGCATTTTCTATTAATTTTCGTGTTCTTTTATGAGCGCGGTTATGACGTATATCGTTTTTATCTTGAGGGTTTCTGTGTAAGGGTAACATCAACCAAGGTAATGCTGGATAGGCACTACATATGTTCAGGAATAAACGCACTTGGAAAAGGAATATATCCTTGGTCGAAAGTTCGAAAAAAAGCAGTGTTTCTAGAAACACTCGCATCGTGTGATTCCACATATCGACATATCATTAGGTGCTACATTTAATAAATGATCTCCCATCGATCTACGTAAACTGGTTCGTGTTCCAGTGGTCGGTCAGTGTTGATCAGAGATCATCAACGCAGCTGTAAACGCCCTTGTAAAAACGGGAACCTTCTTCATGGACGGAAGATCGAGGGTTACCACACACCATACAAAACTCCCTTGATCGTACCGGGACTCATTTTTGAGTTTTAGAGACACGCACATTGTACAGTTGATAGAATATATCATTGACATTATACTCGCTTCAGAAAACAAAAATTGTTTTTGTTTTTACAACCTCCTGTATAATATAACGTTTTATTTTAAAAAACATCAAAATTACAAACAATAGATTTTTTTAGCAGTGATAAACTTTTTTCAATTTAACTGTAATTCTAGAGAAAATAGAAGTATACTTGATAACTTTTTATCTTATGTTTAAAAAATATTTTTTTAATCATGTTTGCATATCCATCTAAATAAAAACTGTTTTGTATGAATTTATTAATTCAAAGGAAATCTTCCTTTCAAACTACCTGCCTATCATATTATTATAATCATATTTATTATGTTTTGACTTACAGTAAACAGTTCAAAAATTATAATATCTTTGTATTATACATTATCTATGATAATTTTTGTTAAAATATAAAAAAGGGTTATTCGATACGATACACAACAGATAGCCCAATTTCTTGAGTATATATCTATCTATACATGTTGGCGTTTTGTAAAACTTACATAGAATTGTCGAAAGCATGAACTTCTTTATCAGTTTCTTGTTATCAGCTATTGAACTGAACCAATCGAATTTGACATTACTACTTACCCCACTCTGAACTAGTTCGATAAAGAAATGCAGGGCCGTACTCATCTTACGTCGGTCGAAAGTTTACTTGATTAATAAAATTATTATAGGTATTCGATATTTAGATCTTTTTGGATAAAGTAGGTACGTAGGTATTTCATCATTGACGTTTCTCCATTTCTATCGTGTCTGCTCAAAACTCTTAAGGTAAAATTAGACGATATATAATTAACCATATCTACCAATGATTCAATGTTCAAAATTGATGTTTTCACATTTGAACTTGAGATATTTTCATCTCTTGGTCAGACTATGAATATCTAAATGATCGTTATATATGAGTTAGAAGAAGAAAGCAATTATTGTTTTAGCCAATCTGACGTTGGCGTCCAAAAGTCTATAAGGGCCTGGACTAAAAATATAGGCTAAATGACACAGGAAGTTGAAGGTTTTACAATGTCTCAAACAAAATCGATGAATTAATAAAATGTGTCCCAAAATTGAGGCAGGATTTGAATTTGTTATAGCCATATACTGTGACAACTCAATAGAACATAATAATTTTAAGAAAAATGCTTGTTTTTTATTTGAATAAAATCTACGTTTAGGACACTTTTTTGACAGCTATTATTAAGTTACTTGAGTGGCATGTCAAAATGTATTGAAAATAATTATAAGGGTACTGGAAGTCTGGATATTATTTAATCAAAGTAACAAATAACTAAGTAATCCCTTGAACTTCTACTCCTTATAATATGATTGACTCTGTTTTCTGATCTACATCCTTTTTATCTTTTCTTTCGTTGCTATCCATAACGTCCAGATCTTTTTCCAGGATGCTTTGCACATACAAAGCTGCAGTTTGTTTTACAATACAGATAGCACACTAATACAGATAACTTTTGAAAAGGTCTTTGATAGTGGTACTTTATATAATTCAAGTAATTACTTATTCAATTAATTTATTTATATATACTCAAGTAAACAGCATCTAGGAATAATGTTTACCGAGAAACTATTTAGAATTGTCTGTTTACTTTATTGTTAAATGTTTTCATATTTATAACTTCAAATACTTAGTTGAAAAAAAAGAGCAGATTAAATTTTAGGTATTTGTTAAGCGGGGTTATAGCTGCTTCAAGAGGATTTACGTTTCATTAAAAAACTAATTTGGAAATTTATCTATGAAGTTATGAAATCCATTTTAAATCTTTTGTAATAGATCAATCTGTGATTGATTAATATTTTAAATGTTTTGATTTCCGAAAACCGGGAATGTGTATTTCCAGTTTCCAACCCCTACTGGCGACGAACCGGCTGGTACTGAACTGGCCTGGTGGTGAAACAGCGGTGATGAACCGGTCGCGCTGAAACGTCCCATTCCGCTACTTATTACTGCTCAAATCTGCAGATAAAATGTAGAAATACATATATAATCAATTTTAAATATTAAAAGGGCCAATTAGGCTCTCCAATCCAGGTGATTCAATATGGCGTCTTTGGGCAAACAGTTTCAAGGTGTGCATTAAGTTTGTAGAAGTCTTTGTGTTAAGCTTATTCAAAATATTTTCGAGTTAATTACACTGTACTTCATTACAAAATTCTGTTAGAGATGCATTATGAATATTTAAGAACACTGATCTATGTTTAAGAAATGTCAGCAGCACTTTTTCTCGCTTTCGTTTTTAAATTTTCAGGTGTTCCATTCATCTTACCTGTTGGCTTCTTCTTTTTGCATTGAATTGTGCAGTGACATTAAACCAAACTTGATGCTAGTAAGAAAAAACAGTACATTCATATTACATACTTTAGTTCAAACATTATCGATTGTTTTGCATTCGATTACATGTTTGAATTTTTCGACTGCCTCGGCAAGTAACATTTCTTCCTATTTGGTAAAATTCGTATAACATCTAACCCGTTTTTTATTTTTATCTGCCATTCAGCGATTCAAAGACAGCGAGTAAAATTCACCAACACAAGAATAACGAGATAAAAAATATCCACAAAATAATAACAATACATTCCCTCAAATCCGAATAATCACAGACCATATAGTTACTCGAACAATATTCTGATTATAGTGTCTAATACCTAACCCAGTGACTGACGCAAGTCTTCTTAATTCAAGTGTACCAACATTTCAAATATTCATCGGTTGCTTGCATAGTTAAAATACTATCAACAGGTTATTATGAAATAATCGGTATATTTAAATTGAACTTTAATTTGTAAGACTATTTTACAAAAGGAGCTGTTAGTGTTTCATTATGAAGTGACCCTAAGTTGACTAAATCTCACAAAGAACAACACATCAACTAATAAGAAATTGTTATGTACGTTCAAGAAGAACTGGTAACAACGCGGCCACATCTAGAATGTTTACGTGACATTAAAATCTGTTGGTAACTGGAAATCGAATCAGAGCGATTTATTTCCTAAAAAAGTTAGGTACACAGTACCTATAAACAAATTATAATTATTATTTATATAAATTTTTTTCTATGCCTACAATTTATAGAAACTGAAACTTTGTATACTAATAAACTAACTTTTCGAAAATTAATCTCAAATACTTTCAAAAATCCAAGGCTACGACAGATTTTTTTAGTAGAATTTTTTTTACAAAGTATAAGTACAGTTTTGAAAACTAGTTTTATTTGAGTTGAATTAAATAATAATAATAATACTGTTTCCGGCAAAAATAACCCACAATCAAAAAATGATAGGTACATATCTGTTTTATAGTGTTAAAATTGAAATATAATAATTGTGGTTTATGTATAAATTGTGTTTTTATATTAGGTACTTACAGTATTTGTACTTATTTATTTTGTCAATCAACGTGGATTAAAAAATGAACACTGATAATATTTATTTAATTAAGTAGATGCCTATAAAATAAATCCTTTTTAATTGTGAGAAATAAAAGTTGTGACTGCCCTGTCCTTCTTTTGTCTTAATGTAACATCTTTTGTTTACTAAATACTTATGCTCTAATCAATATCTAAATTAATATTGACATCATTCACAAATAATGAAAACATCAAGTAAACGATAACTCCGAGTTTCAAGTGCGGGCCTGTCCAGGTATCACACGTTGACCAGCTCCTGTGTTATTTTGTGTTTAGAATTCTTTACGACAAAGACAGACAATTTAAGTTTTTTCGACAATCGGCATTTATTTCATTATTTATAGCTTTATATTTCATTCTAGTATTAATTTGCAGTGATTACCTTTAGTTACATTGTAAAACTTTAATCGACATAACTGACTGTGATATTTCCCTGTTCCTAATATAGTTACTATATAGTTACAATTATTATTGTGAATATTTTTTTGCAACTGCTGTTTTTGAAGTTGGTTTTGGCTGGCAGGTAAGTTTTTGTAGTTTATAGTTTATCCTACATTTTGTGACTATATACCTATTTGTAAATGTACATTAATGATAATTCAAATATGCACTTATTTGTTTCTATTTATGTTTTTATCTATTTTCGATAATTATTTAAGAATTTGATCAAATTATTCATATTACATAAGAATTATTACACATATATTATCAACGGGAATGAATAGACCTTTCCTAAAAACCAATCAATGTATAACTTTTATCTATAAGTAATCATGTTATTTACGTAACACCCGCTTAAAAGTTTATACATATGTTTCCTTCAAAAGTTGAAAAAACAGAATTTAACAGTATTTCTCATTTTTTCCATAAAAATTATATTTATTTTAATTTTAACCGTCTACATGCTGTTTTAGTATTTCAAAATATACATATATCCTAGTAAAAACATGTTTTTTATACTGGACATGATCATAACCTATAAATAAATGCGCAAAATGAAACTTCAACAAACTTGTACATCCCTGAATATCTCTATATACGAGGGATGTTCGTGAATTATTCAACCAATATCTGCTTTAATAGATAAAAAAGGAAAAAATATGATTGACGTCAGTAGTAAAATAACGTTATATTTTTGATATCATTTAGTATGAGTAGCGGTTTGTTAATACTGATATTAGAAAAGAATTTATCAATTATAATGAATGTAAACTTAAAAAACTATCACATGATACTAATAAATTAATCTAATGACCAATGTGATTTGAAACTATAACTACATAATATTAAACAATAATTATATACATTTTTGAATGAAAGCTAGTGAGTTAGTTGAGTATATTGTATGTTCTTTATTTTATGTTGAATTACAAGCTTTAGTATTTCTCCCATACTGTCCATTTTGTTCAAAAAAGCAATAGATAGGTACTTTTTATATAAGTATGTATACATTTTTGAAATTGAGAGAATTACACGATTAGATTGACTGGAAAGTTTGTATGCATCTACTATTTTGATTTTATTTCTAAACAAATAGATGAAACATGAATACTCTAGGAGCTAGGAATCACTTTCTTTTGATAAGATCTGAAACGATGTACCTAAAAATGTGGTTAAACCGGACACAATCTTGAATAATTCACTCACAAAAGATTCCAAAAGCCTTGAAATTGAATGATAGAAAGGTGATTACTGAATCTAAATATCAATAATTAAACTATGAAAATACAATGGTATCACTAGAACAATATTAAAATTTTCAAAAATTATTAATATCAGTGATGTTGGCTAAAATTCTTCATTTTTTGTCTAAATCGCTTAGTTGTAAGATTCTAACTCATGTGTTTAATTGTTGTATGTATGTATGGTTATTGAGGAACAATTTATTGATTGTCCTAACATTATCACCTTGTAAAATATTCACAGTGAGACTGTGGAGATTCTTGAATAATTGATATTGTTTGGTAAGACAGTGAGTGATCATCAGCCTATTTATTTACTGTTTACATTGATTGAGTTGGTTTAGGGCTGCATAGACTGTGTGATGACTGTAATGAGTCTTAGTCTAGCTGTTGACCTACATTCTATGAATGAACCATATTAAGTAATAATATAATCCAAAGTACATACATAATTATGTAGCTCATAAAAGTCATAAAACATAGCAAATTGGAACATGGTGGCCCTAAGCTGAATTAACCTGAATGAATTGAAGCATAACTTGACTTCTACAATTAACCCTACCCCTAACAGAAAACAAGAACTTTATTTTTATTGATCAACTGAAGCAAAATATTAATAACATACTTTCCTCTACAAAACTTTTAGTAATGTTTAAAAATATTAATCATCAACTTTTATTATTATTAATGTTATTTATTGTAATTTCTTACAAATGGCTATCGACCTTGGTCCTTCTGCTCATATTTTATTATACATAAAGACATGGATTATGTAGTGTATTGGTTGGTTGGTGGATTTTATGATTTTTCTAATTGAGGATGTTTCCGAGACCTGCAGCATATGTCTGGTATAAAACCATGTGTTTAGAAGAATGATACTTGCAAATTCTAAAATATGTCTGCATATCAGTTGGTAAATTCTGCTGGCAGTTTTGATGTTGATTCCTCTATTTTTGTATGATAGGGAAAGGAAAGGACAGGTACGAGCGAGGGTACGAGTAATGGTACTTTTATTATTGTTTGAGCAGTGAACTTTGAATTTTAATTTGTTGAGTAGTATGCCTAGGTACTTTACATTGGATTGTGGACAAATCTGTTAATTTTGGAGGGAGATGGGATGGGTAGAATTTTTCAGTTGGTGATTAAACAGGATTAGTTGTGATTTTTGAAGGACTAGGACACACTCTCCATTCATTAAACTAGTTCATTGTCTTACTAAAAATTTTCGGCTGCTTTATATGTATTTTTGCATGACAAACTAAAACTGTGTTGTCTGCATATTAATTCTGATACCTTCATTTCATGAAGTTTGTATATCAAACCATAATGCCATACACTATCCAACACTTATCGTATGTCTAGGAGTAATGCCGCTATTTTTACTCCCTTTAGCCCCGTTGCCTGAATGTTATTAAGGATAACCCGATGATGTACAGTAGAGTTTTTTTGTTTGAAGCTGAACTGGTAGGTATTCAGGTATCTTATGTTTGAATTATTCGATGAGCTTTGCTATTATAATTTTTTCATTCATTCTTGCCTAGATTGCGAAGTAAGGTTATTGGTACTCTTATATATGGTCTGTGTTACATTTTGGGATATTTATAATATTTCCTCTTTTCCAGCACTCCGGGTAATAGTGGTTTATTAAGCAGTATTCATACATTTTAATGAGGTATTGACGTAAGTTGTAGTTAAGTTTTGTCAGAATAGTTTTCATGACAGTGACTGAGATATCTTTTCCTTTATGTAAATTTTCAAAATAGTCTTCTTCATCTATGGTTTGAATAGTGATTTCTAAATTTCAGTTAAAGTATTCGTGCATCGATTCTTGTATATCACGGAATCAATTTTTGTATGCTAACAGTAACCAGATAATCAATGGGGAGAGAACAAGTCATTGATTAAAAAATAATTTAATTTCTAATCAGTATATTTATCCGATATAGGTAATCCACTTAATATTTATTTTATTGGCTGCGTTGTAATACTTACAACTGTAGAATATTCTATTTACAATTAGTAGGTACCTACTAGTTAATTATCATGGACTTCATATTATTTTCATGTTAATAAGTTGTAATGAGGATTCGTTGATAATTATAGCTACTAGTTTGTGGTTAACAAGGTGATAATTCTAGAAAAGTTTCAACTTATCTTTTTTTGTACATTTAGTACAAAGTATTTAGTCAAGGCTCTGAAGTAACTGTTTTTTACCAATATAGAGAACTTTCATTTTGTTAAACAGGGGTGGATCGTGAATTTGTGGGGCCCTGGGCTAATACTACTTATAGGCCTACCTAACTGCAATTTTGGTGAAAAACTGTTTTCTGTAGTCATGAATAGGTAGACGGTATAGGAAAAAATAGAAGTATAAAATATTTTATTTATACAATATGACTTAGTATATTATATTATACGAACAGTAACTGTACGATATTATTGAAAAATAAATTGTGTGGTTATGTTCTAATTATAAAGCAACCTTTCTGCATTTTTGTGCAGCAAATTCCTTTAATTATTGTTAAATTGCAGTTTATGGAAAGAACTGAGAAATAATTTGGTCGATAGTTCGACATTATTGTCCTATATTTTTATATGTGACATCCTGGAGAAAGAGCGCTCCTCTTCTCTAGTATTTGGCAACTTTAAAAAAATCTTTAAGATGCTATAGCAATTTGGGTGTTAAATAAATGCAACATAGAATATAGGAATAAAAAGGAATGTGAGCAAAACACCATTACTAAACAGGGTAAGGAAACCATTAAATTATATACAGACACTTCAAAAAGGAAGTAACTGGGATAGGAGTGTATAGGGCTGGAACAAAACACTCCGAAAGCTTGGGAATATTACAAGCAGAAATCTATGTCATTGAGAGATGCGCCCAGTTCAATATAAATAAGAAATATAGAAGGCAGAGAGATTGTCAGGCAGCCATTAAAGCGCTGAGCTCTTCTGTAATCACATTCTAAAATGGTGGATAGAGGAGGAAACATCCATCCACATAATTGCTGAATGCAATGCACTACAGAATCGTAGGGCTCGACACCTGGGAGCACACAGGAAGATTTACCCAATTTGAAACCGAGGGATGTCCTAAAATTTATCAAAAGATCAGATTTAATAGAACTGCTAGTTTCAGAGACACTCCTCGGAAACTTGGTAGAGGACGGGGCACAATAGATCTTTTAGGTCTCAGCGAATCTTACCCCATTAAGCATACCTATTCAAAGGGAACGTGAGAGTTTTTTTGGAAGCTCATGCACCGAGAATAATTTATATGAGCGTGCAGGGATTTTATTTTGGAGAAAAAAACTCAAACAAACCTTCCCCCTTCATCTCCCCCTCGCCCTCACTACAGCTATCTGAGCAACTTTTTTCGGTTTTTTCGGATATCACAAGTGCATCTATTCGAGTCAACGCCGTCACAAAAAAATATTGCCCTCTTCTCCTTCACCCCCCTTGAACGATATATGGCGCAACTGAAATCCACGTTTTTATTATTCGAGCTAGCTCAAAAATAAAAAAAGTTTCTGAAAGAGAAAATTCCGATCAGTACATAGGGCTTATAAACCGATTTTTTGATTTGTAGAATTATACAGGGAAAAATTAAAAAGTGTTTTTGCAAATTTTTTGTTTCGAATTTCCTGAAACGAATATGGAATATGCCAGTGTAAAATATCACGTCAAACCCTCTTTATAAACATATAAAAAGACTTTCCGGTCCCTTATTTTAAAGAGGATATCTCGATACCTACATAGGACACATGAGAAAGGGGGGTTAAAGAATGGGGGAAAATAAACAGGAAAAAATTCAAAAGCAAATAACATTTTTTTTGGAATTTCAGGTTATAAATATGATAGGACAACTTGTCAGGTTAAACCCTTTTCGATGTTATATGGGGGCACCCCCTTCCCCCCTTTTTTGGGGGTGTCAACTACTACTTATTGCAGGTTGTAACAAAGTAATATGCCTCCAGTTAAAGGCCAGTAGCTGAAATAATCCCCTCAGCAAATGGAAAATGTTATTGACGATGTTTTGAGAGGATTTCCAGTGTCCATAGCAGCCGAATTACATAATGTTCCTCAAGTGATCCTTTTGTAAATAAAAAAAGGAACATCTCCTTGAGAAAGAAGGATGGGTCCACTATCATATATAACCAAAAAGGAGGAAAACTTTTTAATCTTCTGAATTATAAGATTGGCCAAAGCGGGATTTTCTGACGGAAAAGAGGAACTTTGTGTTCAACATTTAGTAATCACGTTAGAGCTAAAAGTTTTTTGAAAAGAAATACTGAGGTTAGCCTGAGAATTCAAAATCTCACTACTAGTTGGGCAGCTGTGACAGAAATACATATAGTGGCAGTTGCTACGAAAAAAGAGAGTGCTAAGAAAGAATTAGCAGAAAAGTGGCTGAGGAAAGACAAAAGAAGAAGTAAATTCCAGAAAGGATGAAACTAATCAAAAAGAAACAACAGAAAAAAAAGAAATGTAGTTTCATCAGAATCTGAAACTGAAGAAGGCGAATGGGTAGAATTGGGAGATAGTCTTGATGATCTAAGTCCAGAATGTGAACCTGAAGGTTAAAGTCCTGAAACTTACAATGAGGATACTCAAGATGTAAATGCATATATTTTGAAGGAAGGAATTATATTTGGGTTGTTTTTCCAGGAAAAAAGAAGGAACATGAATATGTATGCATAATACAAAAGTTACTCTCAGATAATGAACTACAAGTTTGTCGGGTAGTGCAAATTAATAAATTAAAAATGATTAACAACTGAATAATAATGAGTTTTATTTCAATTTACACATAACCAATACAATCGATCTTAATCCACCAACTGCCGCCAAAAATCCATCCGTTACTCGTCATCCCCTTCTGCTTCTTCCACTCTGGTCTCGACCGATAGTGGTCAGCCAGACACTTGGATAACGAATTAATCACTACAGTCGGCCGTCCTGACAAGAGAATCGTCTCGATTCTCTCCCAGACAAGATACATAATCTATATGATAATACATCAAATGTCCATAAGGACAACAATGAAAATATATAATACAGGCAATGGTACATAAGATGTGTAATGCTCTTTAATAATAGGGTACATATAATGCCTGCAACATAATACATAAATAATGTAATGAAGTATATGTAGTAACGTCCTAATAATAATGTATTTTTGGTTTATTTAAATGATATTGTGGGCATTGCAAGGGAGTGCAAAATTCATTTATTTGCAGATGATACCCTACTGTATTTCTGCTGTAGTGATATTGAGCACTGCATAAGGGTTATAAACGACGCCCTAAAAAGGGTGGCGATGAAACGATAGAGACAGTAAAAACATTTGTCTATTTAGGAGTAACTATTGACAATAATTTGAAATTTAAAGAGCATGCAAATCAAGTTATTAAATCTGTGGCATATAAAATTAACTATTTAAGACAATGCTCTCCACATCTCAGCCAATGGTCTAAATTAACTGTCTTTAACACTGTAATATTACCACATTTTAGTTATTGCCCTACAATTTTGTATCTACTCAACCAAAATGAAATCAATCGTCTTCAAAGTATGCAAAACCGTGCCATGCGAATAATAAAGTGTTCTAAGTACACTCCTATAAACAGCATGCTAAAGACACTTAACTGGATGCCAATAACTAAATTAATGCTATATTTCACATTAATTTTTATTTTCAAAGTTAAAATTGGACATGCACTAGTGAATCTGCAGGAAAATCTCTCTAGCAATCTTGATGTACATAGCTATGACACAAGAAATAAGGACAATTTGAGAATTGAAATGTGTAGGAGAAGCAGTACATACAACTCTGTATTCCATCAAGGTATTATTTCTTTCAATAGTTTACCAGAATACATTAAAAAAAGTTCATCTGTAAATTCTTTTAAAAGAGCATTAAATGATTATTTATTGTCAGAGTGAGCAGTCACAGTGTAGTCTTCTGTTTGTTTAAATTTGTTTTATTTTTTTAATTTTAATTTCTTTATGACGTACCTACTTTTTGTACTATAGCCACTATATGTTGTACTATTCTTTTATTTTATGTTGTGTATATTATGTAAATAGAATTAGTTATTTTGACTGAATAAAGATATATATATATATATATATATATATATATATATATATATATATATATATATATATATATATATATAATAACATAAGATTCATAATGCTTGTTACATGAACGACATAACAAGTAAAACCGTACTGATACATAAGTTACATACTGCATGAATAATATAACAAGTATGGTGTCATAATTCATAATAAAGGACATAATTGAAACATAATAAAACATAAATGATATATAACACACAAATACATAAGGGGTAAGTACTGTGAAATAAAATACACATGTAACATAAGAAATGATCCAAATGTAAACGTAGCTGAATTTTCTATTACCTATGTAGATTCGTCAGCTTTAATTCGTGAATTATCGATAACACCATCATAAGGTATTTGTGAGTTCTGAAACCCTATAACGTCGGTTATGACATAATGGTCGTTTGGCAGTATCTTTTTAATAACATAAGGACCTTTGTATTTACGTATAAGTTTTTTATTAACTCCTGGTGTAGTATCGTAGTTGGCTATCATTACATGTTGACCCATTATATGTTGTAGCCGATTTATGAGTCTGGTCATAATATTCTTTATTTTTCTGCTGCTCCTGTACTATTTTGTCTTTAGCTTCCGCCCTAATTCCCTCTAAATCCCTTTCATCACTATCAAACAATTCTAATAATTCTTTAAAATTTCCCTTTTGGTTCCTACCAAATAATAATCTAGCAGGTGTCTCACCTGTAGATCGATTGACTGTATTATTGATACTGTATTCTATCTCAGTTAAATTGTTTACCCATTTACTTTTCTTTTCATCAGAAATTTTTGCCAACAATGGGGTTAACATTCGATTTATTCGCTCTATTTGTACATTAGCTCTAGGACAACCTGTAGCAATAAGAGTATGTTTAATTTGATGTGTTACCATACAATTTTTGAAACTCCTCAGAAGTCAAACAAGAACCACGGTCAGAAATAATTTGTTTAGGGACTGAATAATTCTGAAAGTAATCTAGTAAATGCCTATTTACTTCTTGAGTATCTGTACTTTTGCAAGGACAAATTTGGTAAATCCATCAATAATTTCGAAAATATGTTTTTTATTGTGAGCTGGTGGCAGTGGGCCAAAATGATCTATGTGCAGGGTCTCAAACTACCCCACGAGTTGTAGGTTTAAAATGTCATTCAAAAATTCAGTTCAACCATAATGACAATGATGTACCGAAGCATAATTCCATTTGCTCAAATAAAAAGTATTTAGTACTGTCAAAGATTTTAGTTAGTTGGGAGAGACTGAAATATGGATTGATTAGTCCCTTAGAAGTTGATGGTTGTTTACTTTTTCATTTTTTAAATGCTAAATGGTTTGTTAGAATTATTACCTAATCGTTGTCAACTACTAAGAAATCTTTTTTTTGTGGATATCAACAACTGAAGCTTTAAAACACATTTTACTTTTCCGCCCAACCTATCTAATATAGATAGACAGTTAGTTTATTTAGCAATCTTGCTATTACATTCAAAATATTTACAAAAATAATATAAAATCTTTAATCTTTATGCGCTAATTACATGTCAAATAACGATAGGAATAATTATGAATAATTTATTTTTACATAATTATAAGCTTCTCTTATGAAAGTGTCAAGGGTGCTACAAGATTTTATAGGAATTGAAAAATCGTCATACAACAATAAACTTTTGTAAAACAGAGAGTTTTGTGTTGAACTAGTTCTCGAAGTTGGTATATACTCGTATATGTTACTACATGTTCTAGTGTTGTAAGTATGCATGTCTCTAACAAAACTAATTTTGCTGGACATATATTTTGGTAACATGTTATGAATTATTTTAAAAATAAAAATCACGTTTTGTAAAACCATCCGCTGATTAACACTCATAAAGCCTAAACGGTCAATCATGTCTTTGATACCAGTGTACCTATTTACTCTTGAAATAACCCTCATTGCTTTATTTTGTAAAATTTGTAATTTAGACTTCTCAGACTTGTTTAAAGAATATAAAATTGTTGGGCAATACTCAAAATGTGGTGCAATTATAGTTTTATATAATGTAACTCTTGACATTAGAGACAGATTTGAACTTATTCTTCTAAAATAATTGATTTATTTACTAATTTTCTTATGAACATACTGACCATGTTTTTTAAAATTCAAATCTTTATCAATAATAACACCTAAGTATTTACATTCACTAACAAGCTTTAAGGACTGACCGAACAACTTAATATCACATGCAACATTACGTTTATTGCTATTAAATAACATCACTACTGTTTTATTTGTGTTTACATACAAATCATTGTCAATAAGCCACGATTCTAATAATTTAATAATATTTTGCATTTTATTCATCGTCTCTTCCACATTTTCACCCTCCTCTGAAAGTATGGTGTCATCAGCAAATAAATTTAAAACTAATGGAATATCACAGAACTTAACAATATCATTAATATATAAAATAAAAAGGAGAGGCCCCAATACTGTTCCTTGAGGGACTCCATACTTCACAAGAAGTTTACTGGAGTGACAGCTATTTACTTTTACTTGTTGGTAACGATTTTTCAAGTAACTGCTGAACCATTCTTGTGCATCTCCAAGTATACCATATTGTTTTAGTTTTATGATTAACAAGTCACTGTTTATTGTCTCAAACGCCCTTTTAAAATCAAGAAAGACAGTACATATAACTTTTTTTGAATCTATAGATTCCTTCCATTTTGAGATAACCAGTTGTAGTGCAGACTCACAACAATGTTTTTCTCTAAAACCAGACTGATTGTCTATTAAAATATTGTTATTATTAATATGTTCTATAAGTAGTTCCTTTATGTATAATTCTATTACCTTTTCACAAAGAGGCAACATGTTAACTGGTCTAAATTCATCACATTTTTTTGTATTTGTTACCTTTTGAATATGTACAATAAGTGATGTTTTCCACAAGTCAGGACATTTACTTTGTTCTATACTTAAATTTATTATATCTGTCAATTTATCACTAATCGTATCTAGGCCCTTCAGCATAATGGTTTTGGTAATCTCGTCTGTTGAATAATCTTTTTGCAAATTTATTATTAAATGTTTTACTTTTTGTTGGGTAACTTTTTGAAAGTTGTATAAAGGAGTTATTTGGTTATCCATAATAACATGATTTCTTTGATCCAAATCGTGATGTTTGTCCCTATTAGCTATTAAAAGATCTATACTTTGTACAAAATAATTATTAAATGAATCGGCTAATGATTTATCATCTTCCACTAATATATCATTAAAGTATACAGCTTGTATTATCTCACCCTTTCCTTTACCCATTACTCTTTTGATACCTTGCCACATTTTCCTACTATTTCCTTTGTTTCTATCTTATTAAGTTTTCAAAATATAACCTTATTTGATCCTATTAGAGTAACAACTTTGTTTCTTTGATCTTTATACGCTACCCAATCAGCAGCCATACCTGTAATTATAGCCCTTTTATATGCCAAATCTCTTAATTTTTCTAAAGATTTTATTTCATTATCATACCATTCACAACCAACCCTTTTACGTATAGCTATTTCTGGAGCAAAATTATTTAAAACGGAGGTAACATTTTCATTAAATTTTCCAAGTAGGTTATTTATATTCATCTCACGTTTCTCCTGTAATGCCGTTTCAAAATCTTTCACATATCTTGTTTTAAAAGTAGTTGTATTATCATTACTTAATTTTAATTTACTTTGTGGATTCTTAAACTTTATTTTAAAGTATGTCATATCATGATCTGTAATTTTTGGTTCTCTCCTCACTTCAGCTGTGACCTCGTTATTGTCTGTAAATACTAGATCCACTGTACTTCTAGTATTTTGTATTATCTGGGTATATTCCTTTATTATTTGTTTAAGTTGAAAAGCTTTCATTTGAGTAATTAATTTTCCCCTATAAAAATGAATTTTTTGTGGACTAACATCTATATCAAAGTCACCCATTAAAAAAACATTTACATTACAATTCTGATAAATTTCCTCTACTATATTATCCAATTCAGTTAGAAATGCCGAAATACTAGAACTTGGCGATCTGTACAAAACAATAAAACACATTCCTCTAATTTTTAACCCTATTACCCATAACATTTTTGGAATTGTCATTTTTTATGTAACACACTATGCCACCTGTGTGCCTATTCTCGGAGTTCAGTTTAACTATATTAAACCCTGATATATATTTCATTAAATTCAATTTCAGTTGTTACCCTTGCTTCCGTTAGTGCTAAGAGATCAATGCTACATCTATGTAAAAGGGTATCAATTTGATTTAAGTTGGACAACAAGCTGCATACATTCAAATGAACAATTTCCAATTGCTGTATAAAATGCGAGAAAAGTATTGGTTTACCCCAAAAAAAGTTGGAATTTTGAATTTTTTTTTAGTTATTTTTATGTTTTTCGTTAAAAAATAAAACATAAACGGTTTTAAAGATTAAAACTAACTTTTCCGCATCTGTGGCCCTGAACAATATTCTATCATAAAATTGTTACTTGTATACACTTCGGGGGATGTATTGTGCTAACAAACCGAAATTTCTCCAAAAATAACCAAAAACTTTGTATATCTAGTGTTATAGGACCCGCTGTACTCGCTCTAGTCAACTGAAAATCAATAGGGTACATCTGTGAGACACCTTGAACAATACTTATTCATAAAGTTGATCAATCGTATACTCTCTGGAGGCTGTATCGTGCTAACAAACTGAAAATTCTCCAAAAATGACAAAAATTTGGTACTCCAAGTACCACAGCACCCGTTGTACTGGCTTTAGTGAGCTCAATATCAATAGGGTTCATCCTTAAGACGCTCTGAATAATATCCAATCATAAAATTCATCACTTGTATATACTCCGAAGGCGCTAACAAACTGAAACTTCTCCAAAAATGACAAAAATATCGTACTTAAAGTACTGTAGCACCGGTTGTATTGGCTCTGGTGAGCTGAAAATCAATAGGGTTCATCAGTGAGATGCTCTGAATGATAATCAATCATAAAATTGGTGACTTGTTGAACTCCGGAGGCTGTATCGTGCTAACAAACTGAAATTTCTCGAAAAACGACAAAATATCGTACTTCAAGTACCATAGCACCCGTTGTACTGGCTCTGGTGAGCTGAAAATCAATAGGGTTCATCTGTGAAATGTCCTTAACAATATTCCATCATAAAATTGGTGACTTATTGCACTCCGGAGGCTGTATCGTGCTAACAAGACTTGCAAGGAAAAGTGGCCGACGACAACGACGACGACGACATACACACAGGATTTTTTTTCTAAAAACCGTTTTTTCGTGTTGTTGTTGATGGATAACGTAAAAATAACTCGAAAAAAAATTTCAAATTTCCAACTTTTTTGTGGGTAAACCAATACTTTTCTCGCATATTAGATAGGTTGGCGGAAAAATAACAACACGAAAAAACGGTTTATAGAAAAAAATCCTGTGTGTATGTCATCGTCGTCGTTGTCGTCGGCAACTTTTCGTTACATGTCTTGTTAGCACAATACAGCCTCTGGAGTGCAAGTCACCAATTTTATGATTGAATATTGTTCATGACATCTCACAGATGAATCCTATTGATTTTCAGCTCACCAGGTCCAGTACAACAGGTGCTAAGGTACTTGAAGTACGACATTTTTGTACTTTTTTGAGAAGTATCAGATTGTTAGCACGATACAGCCTCCTGAATGCAACAAGTCACCAATTTTATGATTGAATATTGTTTAGGACGTCCCACAGATGAATCCAATTGATTTTCAGCTCACCAGAGCCAGTACAACGGCTGCTATAGTACTAAGTACCACATTTTTGTAATTTTTTGAGAAATATCAGTTTGTTAGCACGATACAGCCTCCTGAATGCAACAAGTCACCAATTTTATGATTGAATATTGTTTAGGACGTCCCACAGATGAACCTAATTGATTTTCAGCTCACCAGAGCCAGTACAACGGGTGCTATAGTACCAAGTACGACATTTTTTAATTTTTTGAGAAATATCAGTTTGTTAGCACAATACAGCCTCATGAATGCAACAAGTCACCAATTTTATGAATGAATATTGTTTAGGACGTCTCACAGATGAACCGAATTGATTTTCAGCTCACCAGAGCCAGTACAACGGGTGCTATAATACTAAGTACGACATTTTTGTCATTTTTTGAGAAATATTAGTTTATTAGCACGATACCACCTCCGGGATATATACAAGTGACCAATCTTATGATTGGATATTATTCAGGGCGTCTCAAAGATGGACACTATTGATTTTCCGCTCACTAAAGCCAGTACAACGGGTGCTATGGTACTTAGGGTACCAAATTTTTGTCATTTTTGGAGAATTTTCAGTTTTTTAGCCTCCGTATAGTATAGTGTATACAATTGACCAATTTTATGATTGAATATTGTTCAGGGCGTCTTTTAGATGAACCTTATTGATTTTCAGCTCACCAGAGCTAGTACAACGGGTGGTACGGTACCTGAAGTGCCACATTTTTGGTAATTTTTGGAGAAAATTCCGTTTGTTAACACGATACATCCTCAGGAGAGTATATAAGTAACCAATTTTTTAATAGGATATTTTTCAAGGTCACAGATGAACCCTATTGATTTTTAACTCGCTAGAGCGAGTACAGCGGGTCGTATAAATGCAGATATACTACATTTTTGGAAAAATTTCGGTTTATTAGCACAATACATCCCCTGAAGTGAATACAAATGCCAATTTTATGATTTTGTGAATATTGTTCAGGGTATCTCACAGATGCGGATAAGTTAGTTTCAATCTATAAAACCTTTTATTTTATATACTTGTTTATTAATGAACTCTACTTTATATTTTTGTTTAAATAAATGTCATATATGATCTTTTCTCTTGTTATTGTTTTTTCGTTCTGATAAAAATCTTCTGTACTACTCCAAAAAATAGCAATAAATCTCTTCTACTGTCAATTGCCAGTGCACCTTAATACATCGTTTTTAATGAAGGCTAGGTGACCTTTTGTATCCACGGGACCTGTGCCGTAGCCTAAAAAGCCTTTAAGTAGATCCGGCCATGTTGTCAAATAATGGAAAGCATAAGTGAAAGGTAATCATCTCAAAAATCGTATTAGAATGGCGGCTGATTTATCAAATCACCTTCTTATATAAGAAATTGTACCCAAGATTTACGTTCTATTGAAAATATTAGCAGATTTATATTTTTAGTTATTTACATTTATTTCACATGCAAGCTCTTTTAAATGAATTTAAATTATACCAAAAGAGAATAGTGCATTGAAGTAGTAAAATTGAAATCATAATAAAATTGGGTGTTCTGCATATATATATATATATATATATATATATATATATATATATATATATATATATAACAAGATGTACGAATAGTGCGTGATATATGAACAATAAGCAACGAATAGATTAGTGGGTATTGCACGCAAATAGAAGAAGGGGCTACTGAAAAGAGTGGTAACCGCAGACATGCATGTTTCTAGCTCATTAGCCGTCATCGGTACGGTACAACCAAGAAAAGATGTGAAACATGAGAGCAAAGGTGTTGAATGAAACATGAGAAAATATAACAGAATTCAGCAGGATAGTCAAACATCTTGTTATTATTTCATTAATCTGGGTCGGAAGTTTCAGACGGGAGTGTTATATGCACCTCCGTGTCTATGTTGGTTGTTGTCTCGAATATTCGAGATCTTCTAATATTACTGACACAAATGTTGTGTTTGACTATCCTGCTGAATTCTGTTATATTTTCTCATGTTTCATTCAACACCTTTGCTCTCATGTTTCACATCTTTTCTTGGTTGTACCGTACCGATGACGGCTAATGAGCTAGAAACATGCATGTCTGCGGTTACCACTCTTTTCAGTAGCCCCTTCTTCTATTTGCGTGCAATACCCACTAATCTATTCGTTGCTTATTATTATTATTATTATATATATATATATATATATATATATATATATATATATATATAAAAAATTTTTTTTTTTTTTTATATAACGACTGAAAAATGCTATATAGGTGGGGATAACGGGGATTTCAGTCCAAGGAATCAACGCGAAGATCTTTTATTTACAAAATGCCGCCAAGCTTTCGTGTCCTTTTGACACTTCTTCAGGGCACTATAATACATATACAAATATAAATATGATTTAAAAATAGAGAAATAAATATAAGTACTTACATGTAAAATATTTTAAGTAAATTCAATATAAATAATCATTAAAAAATTTGTAAATGTAAAAATAAATATAATTATAATATACTTGATGTCATATTTCACGTAAGACAAATCGATACATAATTTGTTTGTTCGTTACTTAGTTATTTTAATTTTTTTAGGTTACTTTATAATTATTTAATGAAGTTTGAATTTGAGGTTAGATTATAACCTTATAAAATGACTTTGACAGATAATTTGTTTTTGACGTTAATAGAAAAGGAAATAAGGTTAGATTATAACCTGTGAAAATGACTTTGACAAATAATTTCTTATATTTTGACTTTAATAGAAGTGAATTTAATTTTTATGAAATAATCATATAAATAATGAAAAATTATCTATTTTGTTCAATATTCAAAAGGTAGCTATAAATATTACTAAGATTTTCAATGTCACTTTTCTTATTCATACTATTATTTGCCTTGTTGATTTCAACCATTTCAAGAAAATATCTTTTAGACATATTTTGTTCAGTATGTAGAACTTTAGCTTCATTAAATAACATTTTATGGCCTGTTTCGATGGAATGCTGTGTTAATGCACATGATTTTTTGTTAAGTTTTATATCACTTTTATGAGATGTGATGCGATTAGTCAAATTTCTAGAGCTGGTACCGATGTAGTTAAGATCACAGTTATTGCATTTTATTTCATAGACTACATTTGATTTTTTTAAGTCAGGTGTAGAATCTTTCAATTTACTATTTAAATTTCCAATCGTTTTTATATTTTTCTGTGTTATCTTTATATTAGTTTCATTTTTGAAAAGTTTTATTATGTTCTTTGATAAATTTTCAATATTTGGAATTGATAGGTAATTAATATTTTCTACATTTGTATTCCTATCTGTTTCATTGCTAGAGATATTATCATGAATAGTTCTATCAGAAATATTGTTGAAAAGAATTCTATTTAGAAGTGATTTAGGATAAGAATTTTGTAATAAGATATCACGTAAAATTCTTAAATTTTTTTGTTTTAAAGAAGGGTGAACTAGTTTTTCAATTCTATTTTTTAAACAAATAATGAGATTAATTTTCATTTTCTTTGTATGAAAAGAATGATAGTTTATATACCTTCCTGAATTTGTTGGTTTTATATACCAATCGGTAATCAAAGTGTTATCGTTTTTACGGATTATTTTAGTGTCTAAAAATGGAATGCTATTATTTTTTTCAAATTCAACTGTAAATTGTAAATTTTCATTATAACTATTTACTTTTTCTAATATTTCATCTGATTTATTAACTGGTATAGCACAAATTATGTCATCAACAAATTTTTTCAAAAATGGTATATTAAATGATAGTTTTGGGAGAATATCTTCAAGAAGATCATCCATTACATATTGTGCTATTATTGGAGAAATAGTAGCTCCCATTGGTGTGCCAAGAATTTGTTTATAGTAACATCCTTGAAATGAAAAATAACTTGAGTTAAATATAAAGTCGATTATTGATAAGAATTTATTTTGTGGAATGTTACAATAATCTTTAATTTTATTCCATCTCTTGATGATACTATTCGTTACTAATTTTATAGGAATATTACTGAATAAGGATACAACATCTAGACTGATTAATATGTAATCTGGTGGAAGTTGTTTTTCATTTATGAATGAAGAAAAATCAAATGAATCTTTGATATAAAAATTATTTTCAAAGTTATATGCGTTGGTTAGAATATCGGTTATCATTTTTGCTATTTTACTGTTTGGTGCATTAATTGAAGAAATAATAGGTCTGAGTTTCATTGTGGGTTTGTGAATTTTAGGTAGGCCATAATATTTAGGTGATACTGAACTGTATATCATATATTTTTTAGCTTCTTCTTTATTGATCATTTTTAATTTTTTTAAATCTGATATCAAATTATTAGCTTTTTGTTGTATAGTTACAGTAGGATCTCTATTAAGTTTGATATATGAGTTAGGGTCATTGAGAATATCATAAGATTTTTCAAGATATTCTTCTTTATTCATAATTACTGTGATATTACCTTTGTCTGATTTTGTTAGAATAAGATTTGGATTGTTTTTAAAAAAAGTTTTAGTTTTTTGGTATATAGAGTTCAAAAAATGATTATTGTTAAGAGGTTTTTGGAAAAAATTAGTAATCATGTTAGTTATTTTTGCTCGGAAAATATTTTTCTTTTCATGATTGAACCCAGTGATTAGGCATTCTATATCAGATAGTAATTTAGCAATTGATATGTCTTTTGTAGTTGGTGGTAAGCTGAATTTATAACCTAGGGCAAGGAAATGTTTAATGTCTTCTGGTATATCAATATTAGTGAGATTTTTTAACCAGTTTTCATTTATTTTGATTTCTTCATATGAACATAGTTTTAATCGTTTTATTTTGTTAATATTTTTTATTTTGATTTCATTGAAAATCTTATTGTAATAAGTTTTTTGTCTTTTTGTATATTCTAGCCAAATATTTTCTGATATGGTTTGTTCGAGAGAATTTGTTAATTTCAAAAAATAAGTTTCTAAATTTTTTAAGTCATTGTGAGTAATTTTAATTTCTAAATTCAGAATTTTCTTAGTTAATTTTTCATTAAATGTGTGAATTTCTTGAGTATTATTATTGTTATTTGATTCGATTAGAATGTTCAAATTTTTTGTATTGTTTGTTATATGTGAAGGTATGATACCATTTCGTCTACATTCTAGTAGAAAGATTCTTCTGTTCCGGTATGTAGCTAATTTTTTGTTGATGTTACTCCATTCTTTGATTTTTTTGGTACAATCTTGACCATATATGGATCGAATGTCTTCATAGAACCCCATTGTGTAATGAAAAATTTTTTTTTTTTATATAACGACTGAAAAATGCTATATAGGTGGGGATAACGGGGATTTCAGTCCAAGGAATCAACGCGAAGATCTTTTATTTACAAAATGCCGCCAAGCTTTCGTGTCCTTTTGACACTTCTTCAGGGCACTATAATACATATACAAATATAAATATGATTTAAAAATAGAGAAATAAATATAAGTACTTACATGTAAAATATTTTAAGTAAATTCAATATAAATAATCATTAAAAAATTTGTAAATGTAAAAATAAATATAATTATAATATACTTGATGTCATATTTCACATAAGACGAATCGATACATAATTTGTTTGTTCGTTACTTAGTTATTTTAATTTTTTTAGGTTACTTTATAATTATTTAATGAAGTTTGAATTTGAGGTTAGATTATAACCTTATAAAATGACTTTGACAGATAATTTGTTTTTGACGTTAATAGAAAAGGAAATAAGGTTAGATTATAACCTGTGAAAATGACTTTGACAAATAATTTCTTATATTTTGACTTTAATAGAAGTGAATTTAATTTTTATGAAATAATCATATAAATAATGAAAAATTATCTATTTTGTTCAATATTCAAAAGGTAGCTATAAATATTACTAAGATTTTCAATGTCACTTTTCTTATTCATACTATTATTTGCCTTGTTGATTTCAACCATTTCAAGAAAATATGTTTTAGACATATTTTGTTCAGTATGTAGAACTTTAGCTTCATTAAATAACATTTTATGGCCTGTTTCGATGGAATGCTGTGTTAATGCACATGATTTTTTGTTAAGTTTTATATCACTTTTATGAGATGTGATGCGATTAGTCAAATTTCTAGAGCTGGTACCGATGTAGTTAAGATCACAGTTATTGCATTTTATTTCATAGACTACATTTGATTTTTTTAAGTCAGGTGTAGAATCTTTCAATTTACTATTTAAATTTCCAATCGTTTTTATATTTTTCTGTGTTATCTTTATATTAGTTTCATTTTTGAAAAGTTTTATTATGTTCTTTGATAAATTTTCAATATTTGGAATTGATAGGTAATTAATATTTTCTACATTTGTATTCCTATCTGTTTCATTGCTAGAGATATTATCATGAATAGTTCTATCAGAAATATTGTTGAAAAGAATTCTATTTAGAAGTGATTTAGGATAAGAATTTTGTAATAAGATATCACGTAAAATTCTTAAATTTTTTTGTTTTAAAGAAGGGTGAACTAGTTTTTCAATTCTATTTTTTAAACAAATAATGAGATTAATTTTCATTTTCTTTGTATGAAAAGAATGATAGTTTATATACCTTCCTGAATTTGTTGGTTTTATATACCAATCGGTAATCAAAGTGTTATCGTTTTTACGGATTATTTTAGTGTCTAAAAATGGAATGCTATTATTTTTTTCAAATTCAACTGTAAATTGTAAATTTTCATTATAACTATTTACTTTTTCTAATATTTCATCTGATTTATTAACTGGTATAGCACAAATTATGTCATCAACAAATTTTTTCAAAAATGGTATATTAAATGATAGTTTTGGGAGAATATCTTCAAGAAGATCATCCATTACATATTGTGCTATTATTGGAGAAATAGTAGCTCCCATTGGTGTGCCAAGAATTTGTTTATAGTAACATCCTTGAAATGAAAAATAACTTGAGTTAAATATAAAGTCGATTATTGATAAGAATTTATTTTGTGGAATGTTACAATAATCTTTAATTTTATTCCATCTCTTGATGATACTATTCGTTACTAATTTTATAGGAATATTACTGAATAAGGATACAACATCTAGACTGATTAATATGTAATCTGGTGGAAGTTGTTTTTCATTTATGAATGAAGAAAAATCAAATGAATCTTTGATATAAAAATTATTTTCAAAGTTATATGCGTTGGTTAGAATATCGGTTATCATTTTTGCTATTTTACTGTTTGGTGCATTAATTGAAGAAATAATAGGTCTGAGTTTCATTGTGGGTTTGTGAATTTTAGGTAGGCCATAATATTTAGGTGATACTGAACTGTATATCATATATTTTTTAGCTTCTTCTTTATTGATCATTTTTAATTTTTTTAAATCTGATATCAAATTATTAGCTTTTTGTTGTATAGTTACAGTAGGATCTCTATTAAGTTTGATATATGAGTTAGGGTCATTGAGAATATCATAAGATTTTTCAAGATATTCTTCTTTATTCATAATTACTGTGATATTACCTTTGTCTGATTTTGTTAGAATAAGATTTGGATTGTTTTTAAAAAAAGTTTTAGTTTTTTGGTATATAGAGTTCAAAAAATGATTATTGTTAAGAGGTTTTTGGAAAAAATTAGTAATCATGTTAGTTATTTTTGCTCGGAAAATATTTTTCTTTTCATGATTGAACCCAGTGATTAGGCATTCTATATCAGATAGTAATTTAGCAATTGATATGTCTTTTGTAGTTGGTGGTAAGCTGAATTTATAACCTAGGGCAAGGAAATGTTTAATGTCTTCTGGTATATCAATATTAGTGAGATTTTTTAACCAGTTTTCATTTATTTTGATTTCTTCATATGAACATAGTTTTAATCGTTTTATTTTGTTAATATTTTTTATTTTGATTTCATTGAAAATCTTATTGTAATAAGTTTTTTGTCTTTTTGTATATTCTAGCCAAATATTTTCTGATATGGTTTGTTCGAGAGAATTTGTTAATTTCAAAAAATAAGTTTCTAAATTTTTTAAGTCATTGTGAGTAATTTTAATTTCTAAATTCAGAATTTTCTTAGTTAATTTTTCATTAAATGTGTGAATTTCTTGAGTATTATTATTGTTATTTGATTCGATTAGAATGTTCAAATTTTTTGTATTGTTTGTTATATGTGAAGGTATGATACCATTTCGTCTACATTCTAGTAGAAAGATTCTTCTGTTCCGGTATGTAGCTAATTTTTTGTTGATGTTACTCCATTCTTTGATTTTTTTGGTACAATCTTGACCATATATGGATCGAATGTCTTCATAGAACCCCATTGTGTAATGAAAAATTTTTTTTTTTTTATATAACGACTGAAAAATGCTATATAGGTGGGGATAACGGGGATTTCAGTCCAAGGAATCAACGCGAAGATCTTTTATTTACAAAATGCCGCCAAGCTTTCGTGTCCTTTTGACACTTCTTCAGGGCACTATAATACATATACAAATATAAATATGATTTAAAAATGGAGAAATAAATATAAGTACTTACATGTAAAATATTTTAAGTAAATTCAATATAAATAATCATTAAAAAATTTGTAAATGTAAAAATAAATATAATTATAATATACTTGATGTCATATTTCACATAAGACAAATCGATACATAATTTGTTTGTTCGTTACTTAGTTATTTTAATTTTTTTAGGTTACTTTATAATTATTTAATGAAGTTTGAATTTGAGGTTAGATTATAACCTTATAAAATGACTTTGACAGATAATTTGTTTTTGACGTTAATAGAAAAGGAAATAAGGTTAGATTATAACCTGTGAAAATGACTTTGACAAATAATTTCTTATATTTTGACTTTAATAGAAGTGAATTTAATTTTTATGAAATAATCATATAAATAATGAAAAATTATCTATTTTGTTCAATATTCAAAAGGTAGCTATAAATATTACTAAGATTTTCAATGTCACTTTTCTTATTCATACTATTATTTGCCTTGTTGATTTCAACCATTTCAAGAAAATATCTTTTAGACATATTTTGTTCAGTATGTAGAACTTTAGCTTCATTAAATAACATTTTATGGCCTGTTTCGATGGAATGCTGTGTTAATGCACATGATTTTTTGTTAAGTTTTATATCACTTTTATGAGATGTGATGCGATTAGTCAAATTTCTAGAGCTGGTACCGATGTAGTTAAGATCACAGTTATTGCATTTTATTTCATAGACTACATTTGATTTTTTTAAGTCAGGTGTAGAATCTTTCAATTTACTATTTAAATTTCCAATGGTTTTTATATTTTTCTGTGTTATCTTTATATTAGTTTCATTTTTGAAAAGTTTTATTATGTTCTTTGATAAATTTTCAATATTTGGAATTGATAGGTAATTAATATTTTCTACATTTGTATTCCTATCTGTTTCATTGCTAGAGATATTATCATGAATAGTTCTATCAGAAATATTGTTGAAAAGAATTCTATTTAGAAGTGATTTAGGATAAGAATTTTGTAATAAGATATCACGTAAAATTCTTAAATTTTTTTGTTTTAAAGAAGGGTGAACTAGTTTTTCAATTCTATTTTTTAAACAAATAATGAGATTAATTTTCATTTTCTTTGTATGAAAAGAATGATAGTTTATATACCTTCCTGAATTTGTTGGTTTTATATACCAATCGGTAATCAAAGTGTTATCGTTTTTACGGATTATTTTAGTGTCTAAAAATGGAATGCTATTATTTTTTTCAAATTCAACTGTAAATTGTAAATTTTCATTATAACTATTTACTTTTTCTAATATTTCATCTGATTTATTAACTGGTATAGCACAAATTATGTCATCAACAAATTTTTTCAAAAATGGTATATTAAATGATAGTTTTGGGAGAATATCTTCAAGAAGATCATCCATTACATATTGTGCTATTATTGGAGAAATAGTAGCTCCCATTGGTGTGCCAAGAATTTGTTTATAGTAACATCCTTGAAATGAAAAATAACTTGAGTTAAATATAAAGTCGATTATTGATAAGAATTTATTTTGTGGAATGTTACAATAATCTTTAATTTTATTCCATCTCTTGATGATACTATTCGTTACTAATTTTATAGGAATATTACTGAATAAGGATACAACATCTAGACTGATTAATATGTAATCTGGTGGAAGTTGTTTTTCATTTATGAATGAAGAAAAATCAAATGAATCTTTGATATAAAAATTATTTTCAAAGTTATATGCGTTGGTTAGAATATCGGTTATCATTTTTGCTATTTTACTGTTTGGTGCATTAATTGAAGAAATAATAGGTCTGAGTTTCATTGTGGGTTTGTGAATTTTAGGTAGGCCATAATATTTAGGTGATACTGAACTGTATATCATATATTTTTTAGCTTCTTCTTTATTGATCATTTTTAATTTTTTTAAATCTGATATCAAATTATTAGCTTTTTGTTGTATAGTTACAGTAGGATCTCTATTAAGTTTGATATATGAGTTAGGGTCATTGAGAATATCATAAGATTTTTCAAGATATTCTTCTTTATTCATAATTACTGTGATATTACCTTTGTCTGATTTTGTTAGAATAAGATTTGGATTGTTTTTAAAAAAAGTTTTAGTTTTTTGGTATATAGAGTTCAAAAAATGATTATTGTTAAGAGGTTTTTGGAAAAAATTAGTAATCATGTTAGTTATTTTTGCTCGGAAAATATTTTTCTTTTCATGATTGAACCCAGTGATTAGGCATTCTATATCAGATAGTAATTTAGCAATTGATATGTCTTTTGTAGTTGGTGGTAAGCTGAATTTATAACCTAGGGCAAGGAAATGTTTAATGTCTTCTGGTATATCAATATTAGTGAGATTTTTTAACCAGTTTTCATTTATTTTGATTTCTTCATATGAACATAGTTTTAATCGTTTTATTTTGTTAATATTTTTTATTTTGATTTCATTGAAAATCTTATTGTAATAAGTTTTTTGTCTTTTTGTATATTCTAGCCAAATATTTTCTGATATGGTTTGTTCGAGAGAATTTGTTAATTTCAAAAAATAAGTTTCTAAATTTTTTAAGTCATTGTGAGTAATTTTAATTTCTAAATTCAGAATTTTCTTAGTTAATTTTTCATTAAATGTGTGAATTTCTTGAGTATTATTATTGTTATTTGATTCGATTAGAATGTTCAAATTTTTTGTATTGTTTGTTATATGTGAAGGTATGATACCATTTCGTCTACATTCTAGTAGAAAGATTCTTCTGTTCCGGTATGTAGCTAATTTTTTGTTGATGTTACTCCATTCTTTGATTTTTTTGGTACAATCTTGACCATATATGGATCGAATGTCTTCATAGAACCCCATTGTGTAATGAAAAATTTTTTTTTTTTATATAACGACTGAAAAATGCTATATAGGTGGGGATAACGGGGATTTCAGTCCAAGGAATCAACGCGAAGATCTTTTATTTACAAAATGCCGCCAAGCTTTCGTGTCCTTTTGACACTTCTTCAGGGCACTATAATACATATACAAATATAAATATGATTTAAAAATAGAGAAATAAATATAAGTACTTACATGTAAAATATTTTAAGTAAATTCAATATAAATAATCATTAAAAAATTTGTAAATGTAAAAATAAATATAATTATAATATACTTGATGTCATATTTCACATAAGACAAATCGATACATAATTTGTTTGTTCGTTACTTAGTTATTTTAATTTTTTTAGGTTACTTTATAATTATTTAATGAAGTTTGAATTTGAGGTTAGATTATAACCTTATAAAATGACTTTGACAGATAATTTGTTTTTGACGTTAATAGAAAAGGAAATAAGGTTAGATTATAACCTGTGAAAATGACTTTGACAAATAATTTCTTATATTTTGACTTTAATAGAAGTGAATTTAATTTTTATGAAATAATCATATAAATAATGAAAAATTATCTATTTTGTTCAATATTCAAAAGGTAGCTATAAATATTACTAAGATTTTCAATGTCACTTTTCTTATTCATACTATTATTTGCCTTGTTGATTTCAACCATTTCAAGAAAATATCTATTAGACATATTTTGTTCAGTATGTAGAACTTTAGCTTCATTAAATAACATTTTATGGCCTGTTTCGATGGAATGCTGTGTTAATGCACATGATTTTTTGTTAAGTTTTATATCACTTTTATGAGATGTGATGCGATTAGTCAAATTTCTAGAGCTGGTACCGATGTAGTTAAGATCACAGTTATTGCATTTTATTTCATAGACTACATTTGATTTTTTTAAGTCAGGTGTAGAATCTTTCAATTTACTATTTAAATTTCCAATCGTTTTTATATTTTTCTGTGTTATCTTTATATTAGTTTCATTTTTGAAAAGTTTTATTATGTTCTTTGATAAATTTTCAATATTTGGAATTGATAGGTAATTAATATTTTCTACATTTGTATTCCTATCTGTTTCATTGCTAGAGATATTATCATGAATAGTTCTATCAGAAATATTGTTGAAAAGAATTCTATTTAGAAGTGATTTAGGATAAGAATTTTGTAATAAGATATCACGTAAAATTCTTAAATTTTTTTGTTTTAAAGAAGGGTGAACTAGTTTTTCAATTCTATTTTTTAAACAAATAATGAGATTAATTTTCATTTTCTTTGTATGAAAAGAATGATAGTTTATATACCTTCCTGAATTTGTTGGTTTTATATACCAATCGGTAATCAAAGTGTTATCGTTTTTACGGATTATTTTAGTGTCTAAAAATGGAATGCTATTATTTTTTTCAAATTCAACTGTAAATTGTAAATTTTCATTATAACTATTTACTTTTTCTAATATTTCATCTGATTTATTAACTGGTATAGCACAAATTATGTCATCAACAAATTTTTTCAAAAATGGTATATTAAATGATAGTTTTGGGAGAATATCTTCAAGAAGATCATCCATTACATATTGTGCTATTATTGGAGAAATAGTAGCTCCCATTGGTGTGCCAAGAATTTGTTTATAGTAACATCCTTGAAATGAAAAATAACTTGAGTTAAATATAAAGTCGATTATTGATAAGAATTTATTTTGTGGAATGTTACAATAATCTTTAATTTTATTCCATCTCTTGATGATACTATTCGTTACTAATTTTATAGGAATATTACTGAATAAAGATACAACATCTAGACTGATTAATATGTAATCTGGTGGAAGTTGTTTTTCATTTATGAATGAAGAAAAATCAAATGAATCTTTGATATAAAAATTATTTTCAAAGTTATATGCGTTGGTTAGAATATCGGTTATCATTTTTGCTATTTTACTGTTTGGTGCATTAATTGAAGAAATAATAGGTCTGAGTTTCATTGTGGGTTTGTGAATTTTAGGTAGGCCATAATATTTAGGTGATACTGAACTGTATATCATATATTTTTTAGCTTCTTCTTTATTGATCATTTTTAATTTTTTTAAATCTGATATCAAATTATTAGCTTTTTGTTGTATAGTTACAGTAGGATCTCTATTAAGTTTGATATATGAGTTAGGGTCATTGAGAATATCATAAGATTTTTCAAGATATTCTTCTTTATTCATAATTACTGTGATATTACCTTTGTCTGATTTTGTTAGAATAAGATTTGGATTGTTTTTAAAAAAAGTTTTAGTTTTTTGGTATATAGAGTTCAAAAAATGATTATTGTTAAGAGGTTTTTGGAAAAAATTAGTAATCATGTTAGTTATTTTTGCTCGGAAAATATTTTTCTTTTCATGATTGAACCCAGTGATTAGGCATTCTATATCAGATAGTAATTTAGCACGCGATATTCCTACATCTTCTTTGTTATATACTATGGGTCGGAGGGTTCATGGCGGGGGGGCTATATGCGCCTCCGTGTCGATGTTGGTTGATGTCCTGAAAACTCGGGATCTTCCAATTGAAGACACAAATGAGCGTTTGGTTTCCCTGCTGAAATCCGTTATTTTGTGTTTTCCCATGTTTCGATTAACATCTTTGCTCCCAAATTTCACATCATTATTTGGTTATGCCGTGCTGATGAGGCAAAATGAGCCAGAAACCTGCATGTCCACGGTAACCACTCTATTTCAGTAGCCCTTTACTTTGCGTGAATTACCCATGATTCTCTTTGTTGTTGTTGTTAACATATCACGCGATATTCCTACATCTTCTTTGTTATATACTATGGGTCGGAGGGTTCATGGCGGGGGGGCTATATGCGCCTCCGTGTCGATGTTGGTTGATGTCCTGAAAACTCGGGATCTTCCAATTGAAGACACAAATGAGCGTTTGGTTTCCCTGCTGAAATCCGTTATTTTGTGTTTTCCCATGTTTCGATTAACATCTTTGCTCCCAAATTTCACATCATTATTTGGTTATGCCGTGCTGATGAGGCAAAATGAGCCACAAACCTGCATGTCCACGGTTACCACTCTATTTCAGTAGCCCTTTACTTTGCGTGAATTACCCATGATTCTCTTTGTTGTTGTTGTTAACATATCACGCGATATTCCTACATCTTCTTTGTTATATACTATGGGTCGGAGGGTTCATGGCGGGGGGGCTATATGCGCCTCCGTGTCGATGTTGGTTGATGTCCTGAAAACTCGGGATCTTCCAATTGAAGACACAAATGAGCGTTTGGTTTCCCTGCTGAAATCCGTTATTTTGTGTTTTCCCATGTTTCGATTAACATCTTTGCTCCCAAATTTCACATCATTATTTGGTTATGCCGTGCTGATGAGGCAAAATGAGCCAGAAACCTGCATGTCCACGGTTACCACTCTATTTCAGTAGCCCTTTACTTTGCGTGAATTACCCATGATTCTCTTTGTTGTTGTTGTTAACATATCACGCGATATTCCTACATCTTCTTTGTTATATACTATGGGTCGGAGGGTTCATGGCGGGGGGGCTATATGCGCCTCCGTGTCGATGTTGGTTGATGTCCTGAAAACTCGGGATCTTCCAATTGAAGACACAAATGAGCGTTTGGTTTCCCTGCTGAAATCCGTTATTTTGTGTTTTCCCATGTTTCGATTAACATCTTTGCTCCCAAATTTCACATCATTATTTGGTTATGCCGTGCTGATGAGGCAAAATGAGCCAGAAACCTGCATGTCCACGGTTACCACTCTATTTCAGTAGCCCTTTACTTTGCGTGAATTACCCATGATTCTCTTTGTTGTTGTTGTTAACATATCACGCGATATTCCTACATCTTCTTTGTTATATACTATGGGTCGGAGGGTTCATGGCGGGGGGGCTATATGCGCCTCCGTGTCGATGTTGGTTGATGTCCTGAAAACTCGGGATCTTCCAATTGAAGACACAAATGAGCGTTTGGTTTCCCTGCTGAAATCCGTTATTTTGTGTTTTCCCATGTTTCGATTAACATCTTTGCTCCCAAATTTCACATCATTATTTGGTTATGCCGTGCTGATGAGGCAAAATGAGCCAGAAACCTGCATGTCCACGGTTACCACTCTATTTCAGTAGCCCTTTACTTTGCGTGAATTACCCATGATTCTCTTTGTTGTTGTTGTTAACATATCACGCGATATTCCTACATCTTCTTTGTTATATACTATGGGTCGGAGGGTTCATGGCGGGGGGGCTATATGCGCCTCCGTGTCGATGTTGGTTGATGTCCTGAAAACTCGGGATCTTCCAATTGAAGACACAAATGAGCGTTTGGTTTCCCTGCTGAAATCCGTTATTTTGTGTTTTCCCATGTTTCGATTAACATCTTTGCTCCCAAATTTCACATCATTATTTGGTTATGCCGTGCTGATGAGGCAAAATGAGCCAGAAACCTGCATGTCCACGGTTACCACTCTATTTCAGTAGCCCTTTACTTTGCGTGAATTACCCATGATTCTCTTTGTTGTTGTTGTTAACATATCACGCGATATTCCTACATCTTCTTTGTTATATACTATGGGTCGGAGGGTTCATGGCGGGGGGGCTATATGCGCCTCCGTGTCGATGTTGGTTGATGTCCTGAAAACTCGGGATCTTCCAATTGAAGACACAAATGAGCGTTTGGTTTCCCTGCTGAAATCCGTTATTTTGTGTTTTCCCATGTTTCGATTAACATCTTTGCTCCCAAATTTCACATCATTATTTGGTTATGCCGTGCTGATGAGGCAAAATGAGCCAGAAACCTGCATGTCCACGGTTACCACTCTATTTCAGTAGCCCTTTACTTTGCGTGAATTACCCATGATTCTCTTTGTTGTTGTTGTTAACATATCACGCGATATTCCTACATCTTCTTTGTTATATACTATGGGTCGGAGGGTTCATGGCGGGGGGGCTATATGCGCCTCCGTGTCGATGTTGGTTGATGTCCTGAAAACTCGGGATCTTCCAATTGAAGACACAAATGAGCGTTTGGTTTCCCTGCTGAAATCCGTTATTTTGTGTTTTCCCATGTTTCGATTAACATCTTTGCTCCCAAATTTCACATCATTATTTGGTTATGCCGTGCTGATGAGGCAAAATGAGCCAGAAACCTGCATGTCCACGGTTACCACTCTATTTCAGTAGCCCTTTACTTTGCGTGAATTACCCATGATTCTCTTTGTTGTTGTTGTTAACATATCACGCGATATTCCTACATCTTCTTTGTTATATACTATGGGTCGGAGGGTTCATGGCGGGGGGGCTATATGCGCCTCCGTGTCGATGTTGGTTGATGTCCTGAAAACTCGGGATCTTCCAATTGAAGACACAAATGAGCGTTTGGTTTCCCTGCTGAAATCCGTTATTTTGTGTTTTCCCATGTTTCGATTAACATCTTTGCTCCCAAATTTCACATCATTATTTGGTTATGCCGTGCTGATGAGGCAAAATGAGCCAGAAACCTGCATGTCCACGGTTACCACTCTATTTCAGTAGCCCTTTACTTTGCGTGAATTACCCATGATTCTCTTTGTTGTTGTTGTTAACATATCACGCGATATTCCTACATCTTCTTTGTTATATACTATGGGTCGGAGGGTTCATGGCGGGGGGGCTATATGCGCCTCCGTGTCGATGTTGGTTGATGTCCTGAAAACTCGGGATCTTCCAATTGAAGACACAAATGAGCGTTTGGTTTCCCTGCTGAAATCCGTTATTTTGTGTTTTCCCATGTTTCGATTAACATCTTTGCTCCCAAATTTCACATCATTATTTGGTTATGCCGTGCTGATGAGGCAAAATGAGCCAGAAACCTGCATGTCCACGGTTACCACTCTATTTCAGTAGCCCTTTACTTTGCGTGAATTACCCATGATTCTCTTTGTTGTTGTTGTTAACATATCACGCGATATTCCTACATCTTCTTTGTTATATACTATGGGTCGGAGGGTTCATGGCGGGGGGGCTATATGCGCCTCCGTGTCGATGTTGGTTGATGTCCTGAAAACTCGGGATCTTCCAATTGAAGACACAAATGAGCGTTTGGTTTCCCTGCTGAAATCCGTTATTTTGTGTTTTCCCATGTTTCGATTAACATCTTTGCTCCCAAATTTCACATCATTATTTGGTTATGCCGTGCTGATGAGGCAAAATGAGCCAGAAACCTGCATGTCCACGGTTACCACTCTATTTCAGTAGCCCTTTACTTTGCGTGAATTACCCATGATTCTCTTTGTTGTTGTTGTTAACATATCACGCGATATTCCTACATCTTCTTTGTTATATACTATGGGTCGGAGGGTTCATGGCGGGGGGGCTATATGCGCCTCCGTGTCGATGTTGGTTGATGTCCTGAAAACTCGGGATCTTCCAATTGAAGACACAAATGAGCGTTTGGTTTCCCTGCTGAAATCCGTTATTTTGTGTTTTCCCATGTTTCGATTAACATCTTTGCTCCCAAATTTCACATCATTATTTGGTTATGCCGTGCTGATGAGGCAAAATGAGCCAGAAACCTGCATGTCCACGGTTACCACTCTATTTCAGTAGCCCTTTACTTTGCGTGAATTACCCATGATTCTCTTTGTTGTTGTTGTTAACATATCACGCGATATTCCTACATCTTCTTTGTTATATACTATGGGTCGGAGGGTTCATGGCGGGGGGGCTATATGCGCCTCCGTGTCGATGTTGGTTGATGTCCTGAAAACTCGGGATCTTCCAATTGAAGACACAAATGAGCGTTTGGTTTCCCTGCTGAAATCCGTTATTTTGTGTTTTCCCATGTTTCGATTAACATCTTTGCTCCCAAATTTCACATCATTATTTGGTTATGCCGTGCTGATGAGGCAAAATGAGCCAGAAACCTGCATGTCCACGGTTACCACTCTATTTCAGTAGCCCTTTACTTTGCGTGAATTACCCATGATTCTCTTTGTTGTTGTTGTTAACATATCACGCGATATTCCTACATCTTCTTTGTTATATACTATGGGTCGGAGGGTTCATGGCGGGGGGGCTATATGCGCCTCCGTGTCGATGTTGGTTGATGTCCTGAAAACTCGGGATCTTCCAATTGAAGACACAAATGAGCGTTTGGTTTCCCTGCTGAAATCCGTTATTTTGTGTTTTCCCATGTTTCGATTAACATCTTTGCTCCCAAATTTCACATCATTATTTGGTTATGCCGTGCTGATGAGGCAAAATGAGCCAGAAACCTGCATGTCCACGGTTACCACTCTATTTCAGTAGCCCTTTACTTTGCGTGAATTACCCATGATTCTCTTTGTTGTTGTTGTTAACATATCACGCGATATTCCTACATCTTCTTTGTTATATACTATGGGTCGGAGGGTTCATGGCGGGGGGGCTATATGCGCCTCCGTGTCGATGTTGGTTGATGTCCTGAAAACTCGGGATCTTCCAATTGAAGACACAAATGAGCGTTTGGTTTCCCTGCTGAAATCCGTTATTTTGTGTTTTCCCATGTTTCGATTAACATCTTTGCTCCCAAATTTCACATCATTATTTGGTTATGCCGTGCTGATGAGGCAAAATGAGCCAGAAACCTGCATGTCCACGGTTACCACTCTATTTCAGTAGCCCTTTACTTTGCGTGAATTACCCATGATTCTCTTTGTTGTTGTTGTTAACATATCACGCGATATTCCTACATCTTCTTTGTTATATACTATGGGTCGGAGGGTTCATGGCGGGGGGGCTATATGCGCCTCCGTGTCGATGTTGGTTGATGTCCTGAAAACTCGGGATCTTCCAATTGAAGACACAAATGAGCGTTTGGTTTCCCTGCTGAAATCCGTTATTTTGTGTTTTCCCATGTTTCGATTAACATCTTTGCTCCCAAATTTCACATCATTATTTGGTTATGCCGTGCTGATGAGGCAAAATGAGCCAGAAACCTGCATGTCCACGGTTACCACTCTATTTCAGTAGCCCTTTACTTTGCGTGAATTACCCATGATTCTCTTTGTTGTTGTTGTTAACATATCACGCGATATTCCTACATCTTCTTTGTTATATACTATGGGTCGGAGGGTTCATGGCGGGGGGGCTATATGCGCCTCCGTGTCGATGTTGGTTGATGTCCTGAAAACTCGGGATCTTCCAATTGAAGACACAAATGAGCGTTTGGTTTCCCTGCTGAAATCCGTTATTTTGTGTTTTCCCATGTTTCGATTAACATCTTTGCTCCCAAATTTCACATCATTATTTGGTTATGCCGTGCTGATGAGGCAAAATGAGCCAGAAACCTGCATGTCCACGGTTACCACTCTATTTCAGTAGCCCTTTACTTTGCGTGAATTACCCATGATTCTCTTTGTTGTTGTGGTTAACATATCACGCGATATTCCTACATCTTCTTTGTTATATACTATGGGTCGGAGGGTTCATGGCGGGGGGGCTATATGCGCCTCCGTGTCGATGTTGGTTGATGTCCTGAAAACTCGGGATCTTCCAATTGAAGACACAAATGAGCGTTTGGTTTCCCTGCTGAAATCCGTTATTTTGTGTTTTCCCATGTTTCGATTAACATCTTTGCTCCCAAATTTCACATCATTATTTGGTTATGCCGTGCTGATGAGGCAAAATGAGCCAGAAACCTGCATGTCCACGGTTACCACTCTATTTCAGTAGCCCTTTACTTTGCGTGAATTACCCATGATTCTCTTTGTTGTTGTTGTTAACATATCACGCGATATTCCTACATCTTCTTTGTTATATACTATGGGTCGGAGGGTTCATGGCGGGGGGGCTATATGCGCCTCCGTGTCGATGTTGGTTGATGTCCTGAAAACTCGGGATCTTCCAATTGAAGACACAAATGAGCGTTTGGTTTCCCTGCTGAAATCCGTTATTTTGTGTTTTCCCATGTTTCGATTAACATCTTTGCTCCCAAATTTCACATCATTATTTGGTTATGCCGTGCTGATGAGGCAAAATGAGCCAGAAACCTGCATGTCCACGGTTACCACTCTATTTCAGTAGCCCTTTACTTTGCGTGAATTACCCATGATTCTCTTTGTTGTTGTTGTTAACATATCACGCGATATTCCTACATCTTCTTTGTTATATACTATGGGTCGGAGGGTTCATGGCGGGGGGGCTATATGCGCCTCCGTGTCGATGTTGGTTGATGTCCTGAAAACTCGGGATCTTCCAATTGAAGACACAAATGAGCGTTTGGTTTCCCTGCTGAAATCCGTTATTTTGTGTTTTCCCATGTTTCGATTAACATCTTTGCTCCCAAATTTCACATCATTATTTGGTTATGCCGTGCTGATGAGGCAAAATGAGCCAGAAACCTGCATGTCCACGGTTACCACTCTATTTCAGTAGCCCTTTACTTTGCGTGAATTACCCATGATTCTCTTTGTTGTTGTTGTTAACATATCACGCGATATTCCTACATCTTCTTTGTTATATACTATGGGTCGGAGGGTTCATGGCGGGGGGGCTATATGCGCCTCCGTGTCGATGTTGGTTGATGTCCTGAAAACTCGGGATCTTCCAATTGAAGACACAAATGAGCGTTTGGTTTCCCTGCTGAAATCCGTTATTTTGTGTTTTCCCATGTTTCGATTAACATCTTTGCTCCCAAATTTCACATCATTATTTGGTTATGCCGTGCTGATGAGGCAAAATGAGCCAGAAACCTGCATGTCCACGGTTACCACTCTATTTCAGTAGCCCTTTACTTTGCGTGAATTACCCATGATTCTCTTTGTTGTTGTTGTTAACATATCACGCGATATTCCTACATCTTCTTTGTTATATACTATGGGTCGGAGGGTTCATGGCGGGGGGGCTATATGCGCCTCCGTGTCGATGTTGGTTGATGTCCTGAAAACTCGGGATCTTCCAATTGAAGACACAAATGAGCGTTTGGTTTCCCTGCTGAAATCCGTTATTTTGTGTTTTCCCATGTTTCGATTAACATCTTTGCTCCCAAATTTCACATCATTATTTGGTTATGCCGTGCTGATGAGGCAAAATGAGCCAGAAACCTGCATGTCCACGGTTACCACTCTATTTCAGTAGCCCTTTACTTTGCGTGAATTACCCATGATTCTCTTTGTTGTTGTTGTTAACATATCACGCGATATTCCTACATCTTCTTTGTTATATACTATGGGTCGGAGGGTTCATGGCGGGGGGGCTATATGCGCCTCCGTGTCGATGTTGGTTGATGTCCTGAAAACTCGGGATCTTCCAATTGAAGACACAAATGAGCGTTTGGTTTCCCTGCTGAAATCCGTTATTTTGTGTTTTCCCATGTTTCGATTAACATCTTTGCTCCCAAATTTCACATCATTATTTGGTTATGCCGTGCTGATGAGGCAAAATGAGCCAGAAACCTGCATGTCCACGGTTACCACTCTATTTCAGTAGCCCTTTACTTTGCGTGAATTACCCATGATTCTCTTTGTTGTTGTTGTTAACATATCACGCGATATTCCTACATCTTCTTTGTTATATACTATGGGTCGGAGGGTTCATGGCGGGGGGGCTATATGCGCCTCCGTGTCGATGTTGGTTGATGTCCTGAAAACTCGGGATCTTCCAATTGAAGACACAAATGAGCGTTTGGTTTCCCTGCTGAAATCCGTTATTTTGTGTTTTCCCATGTTTCGATTAACATCTTTGCTCCCAAATTTCACATCATTATTTGGTTATGCCGTGCTGATGAGGCAAAATGAGCCAGAAACCTGCATGTCCACGGTTACCACTCTATTTCAGTAGCCCTTTACTTTGCGTGAATTACCCATGATTCTCTTTGTTGTTGTTGTTAACATATCACGCGATATTCCTACATCTTCTTTGTTATATATATATATATATATATATATATATATATATATATTACAGGGTGTCCCGGGACTAATGGGAAAAAGTCAGGAGCGTATAATCTGAGCCAAAATAATGATAGTACTTCATATAATCTTTTTCTATGGAGGCCCTCGTTTTCGAGTTATAGGCCTCCAAAGTATCAATTTTGAATTTGGTTTTTTATTTTTATTTTTTGTACTAGTTATTTGATCTTTATCAAATTTACGGCAAAGCTATAATGTACGTGTATGTTTATTTTGGAAAGGTAAACAGATTTACAGTACTGCCTTGAAGCCAGGGACGGACTACTCGCAATGGTTAGTGATCCAAAAAATTTGCAGGGATGGCACACCCTGTATGAAATCATCGAAATTGACTTCCCCACACATTAAGCTAACGAAAAGGTACTCTTGTTAGAATTCGATAAAATAAGCCGTTTGGATAATATTTACAGTTTTATTAATGCACTACGTACAAATCTACCTGACTAACTTATTAATACGATGTCCAGGATTTACTTCCTTTTAATCAAACCACATCATCAAACAGGTTCCATAACTAATTTTGCAAAAACTCCAAATATCTCTGACCAGTCAAAGTACCGTCAATAAAGTATATGGCTCTATCAAATGATTGCCAACTATTCCTGCCCAAATATTAACCATGAATCTATGCTGGCTTCTAGTTTGGATAATGCCATGTGGATTCACAACATCCCATAAATGCATATTATGAGAATTTATGATTCCATCTCTGGTGAAACTGGATTAGTTCGTAAAGAGAACGTTACTAATAAATGTATTGTCTGCTTGTTGTTGTCGCAGAAACCACTGGCTATAATCAAGCCGTGCAGGATAATCAGCCACTGTCATACTGTGTACTTTTTTCATGTGAAAAGGATATAACAGCTGTTCTTTTAGGACGCGATGAACAACTAATTTCGAGACGTTATGTCTCTTGATACTTTTAGAAAACTCGTTGATGGTTCATTATCAACTGCATTTAACAAGTCTTGTTCAACTGCCACAGTACGTATGTTTCGTACTGGACCTTCTCCACTTTTTTTTGGCAAAAATATTCCTAAAATTCAAAATTTTGTTTTGTATACATAGAAAATTATATTTACTTATTCATACCTGTTTCTCGTAACCTGAGATCAATACACTCAAACATTCGTCTGTCTGTCAATGCTCTGTTTGCAAAATGTTCTTCATAAAGCCTTCTGGCCTCTAAACAGTTTCGAGAAGCCAGTCCATACATTAGATGCATATCTGCGTACTCGATAAAAGCGAATTTTGCCATTGTAACTGTTAAATTAAGGACTTATGAATTATTGACAAGTACTGACTACGAACTATTCTACACAACGTTTGACAACTAATCCTATGGTAACTTGATAAACGGTAAAAACACTTATAAAAAGTTTTTACCAACTTTCGAATTAATAAGTCGTCAATGTTTTTCATCTTCTGCTATTATTTTTTTGTAGTACTGTAGGTAAATCTTGGACATCTATTAATAAGTTACGTTTTACCTCGTTGTGTACGTATAAAAATGGTGAATGCGTAAATTGGTACGTAGTGCATGAATAAAACTGTAAATATTAGCCAAACGGCATATTTTATCGAATCCCAACAAGAGTATCTTTTCGTTAGCTTAATATGTGGGGAAGTGAAATTCGATAATTTCATACAGGGTGTGCCATCCCTGCAAATTTTTTGGATCACTAACCATTGCAAGTAGTTCGTCCCTGGCTTCAATGCACTACTTTAAATCTGTTTACCTTACCAAAATAAACATACACATACATTATATCTTTGCCGTGAATTTTATAAAGATCAAATAACTAGTACAAAAATTAAAAATAAAAACCAAATTCAAAATTAAAACTTTGCCTGCATAGAAAAAGTTTATATGAAGTACTAACATTATTTTAGCTCATATTATACGCTCCCGACTTTTTTCCCATTAGTCCCGGGACACCCTGTATATATATATACAAACAATTACAATAAAAAATATACAATCAGTAATAATACATATTAGATTATACACAATAATAAAATGTAAGACAAAAACTAATACTAATATAAAATCAAGGGAAAGATTAAAATTCAATTCTCAGTAGTAATATAACAAGAGAGTGAGAATAAATTGAAAATAATTTGACAGATTTTTTGAAAACTTGTTGCCAGGCAATAGTCACGAGAGCCCGCAGGGCTCGAGTGGCTATTGCCAAATGGCAACAAGTTTGAACAAAATCTGTCAAATTATTTTCTAATTTATGGAACTCTCGAGTTATATTTGACTAGATTATTTTTTGATTCACAAATTGGTGAAGGTCTTAAACTGTCTCCATATAGACCGATTACTTATTAGAATATTTTTCGAAGTAGTTTCTATAATCTTATTCGTTATTTCTTCATCAGAAAAGGTACTAAACCGATGATGTTCACTCATTTTATATATAACGTTGACACAATTAGATAGTTATTTTGACAACTATCTGACACTTGCTAGACAAATAAAAGCAACAGTGATTATTCCCGAGAATAATCACAAGAGCTTTATTCCCACTATAATAATGACATGATTGGTTGAAACTTACCCTTGTGTCAAATAAAGAAGCATTTCATTGGTTTTAAGAAACGTCAAAAAATAATCAGAAGAATCTCCAGATTAAGTGTGAAAAACACAATTTTCAAGGTGTAACTAACTTAACCATTCTGCCTCTGAAATATTGATTAAACTTGTAAAAGTACTATCTATATCTGAGTTTGCTTAGTTGAAATAGCGGATACAATAATATTAGTTTTTCCCAAGACAGTCATAATCGGTATGATTTCTACTATACTCGATAGTCGAAATTGTGTAAAGTGAGTCAGAGCTATCTAATCAACACTTTGGTTAAAGCGCAGTTGCCATATGTATTCTAGAGAGAAATGCTGTATTTTATAAATACACTTCAAATCCATTGTGTCAATATTTCAGGTACAGAAGATGCAATGTAATTAAGTCAATACCAGTTTAATATATTTATTTCAAATTTCAAGCAGACTAATAATAATTAGTTTACTTGAAATGTGAAATAAAGTGTTTATGTATATTTCTTGAACGCAAAGTTTGTTGTGAAAAACTCGCCGATTTGACAATGTTGGAGAGTCGCTTCAATGTTCCGGCTTTGAGAACGAGATAGATAGATCGAGCTACGCGAATGAGACAGTGATAGTAAACAGTTATGTGAGGTGTTTATTCTCTTCATGAACGTAACATCAGTATTTGTGTTGTGGTTTTGTGTGATAAATCGGTTATTATTGGTATTTATTGTAATGTTTATATCGGTATATTTAGTGACAATAATGGCGGAGTGTAGCGGTGTTGGCGATAAAAAACGGCGTCGTAACAATTTAATTCGGGAAGAAAAAGTCCTCATATCAAATGTGTACGAAGGACTGCGTGCCATGGACAAACAGTTGGGTGTTAGTGACGCTGTGATTAAGTGCAGTTATTTAACTAAAGTTTCTGAGAGTACTATATACAATATTCTAAAGAAATCGCGGGACGGATCTTTGACAAGAGAAAGAGGTGAAAACTGTAAACCGGAAAGTAGGGGAAGAAAGAAAATTGTTTTGGACGACCAAACACGGAATGCTATACGTAGGGAAATACATTCTTTTTATTTTAGGAATGAAATCCCCCCGGTAGCTAAATTGAGCAAGGTAATAGAAGCTGATGATACTTTACCAAACATCAGTGATAAAGTTTTGAGACGAACTTTAAAATTAATGAATTTTCGTTACCAAACAAGAAGTAGAAACAGTGCCTTAATTGAACGAAATGACATTGTGGAATGGAGGAGAAATTATTTAAAACAGATACGACAGTTTCGTAACGAAGGACGGCACATATATTATCTTGACGAAACATGGTTAAATGAAGGCCACACTGTGTCAAAAGTGTGGCAAGACATGAATATACGAAGCAATCGACAAGCCTTTATGGAGGGTTTCTCTTCCGGTTTAAAAGCTCCCTCTGGGAAAGGACGTCGACTGATTATCACTCACATTGGCAGCGAGGAAGGATTTGTAGAAGGTGGATTACTAAGTTTTCAGTCCAAAAAAACTGTCGATTACCATGAAGAGATGGATGGTAACCGGTTTGAAACATGGTTTAGATCAATTTTAACCAAGGTAACTCCTGGTTCAGTGATAGTTATGGATAATGCTTCATACCACTCTCGTCGACTGGAGCAAATACCTACTTCAGCTAGCCGCAAGAGGGTTATAATTGATTGGTTAGAGAGTAAAAGCATTCCGCACAACGAGGCAATGCTAAAAGTTGAATTATTATCTCTCGTACGGAAACATAAAAGCAGTTATATTAAATACGTTGTCGATGAAATGGCGAAAGATTTCAACGTCTCAGTTGTTAGACTTCCTCCCTACCACTGTGAGTTAAACCCCATCGAGCTGGTTTGGGCCCAAGTGAAAAATTATGTTGCGAGAAAAAACAGTACATTCAAAATGGCTGACGTTGAGAAACTGTTTGACGAGGCGCTGCATACCGTTACTGCTGAGAGTTGGCGTAAATGTATTCAACACGTATAAAAAGAAGAAATAAAGTTTTGGGATTTAGACATACGTGTAGAAGTAATGACGAAACCACTCATTATCGATATAGGAGGAGAAAGCGATGATTCTGAGGAGTCGTCAGGGAGTGATACCGCTTCCAGTTAGTCAGACATTTTACAAGTGACCTCGCAACATACCTATACTTATTGGTAATTTATTTTGGTCTTGACAAACAACTTTTTTTTAGTTTTAGTAGTAGTAAGTTGGAATTGACTTTTAAACATTTTTTTATTTTGTTTTAACTTACTTATGAACAACTTGTGATAAGTTATTATTTCAAATGTTAAAAATTGAAATTCCAGATATTTCAGTATTCGCACCCTTAAACTATGATACGCTCATGGAGTTCACTTTAAATCGGTAGATAACCGATGACGTCACTTTACAGAATTTCGACTATCGACTTTTTTATATACATCTTATTATAGCTCATCCTTAAAAATGTGTATTATTCTTGGTAACACCCAGTATATACATAATGATACCTACCATAATAATTTCGTATTTCTGTTCTCTCAAATTTAAACGCCAGAGCGTACAAGAACATTTTCTATTTATTTTTTATTTAGGACTATTAAGAACCCTTCAAAAATGATGCGCTCATGAAGTTCGCTTCTGCAACTGATTTTATGGACAGTAAGAGCGATGAGTCACTTTACAGAATTTCGACTATCGAGTATAGTCTCAGTGGTCCAGTTCTGATTAGAGTGCAATGCAAGACTAATTTCTATCAAATCAATAAAATCCTTCAATGGTTCCAACATCATCTTAGACTTGCTAATAGCAGTTGTATGTGGTTAGAAGCCAAGTGTGATGCCCAGAATAATCCAAGAACTTTAATTTGATTTTAGGATTGTTAGAAACTCATTAAATTCGTTGACATTCATTTATTCCACAAACTTTTGACAAAATAGTGGACCAAGTAATATGCAAATTGGAATAATAGGTATATATTTTCAGGAGCAGAAATAAAGCTATTTGAATGTTTATCTATAATGTTTGAATTTAAATGATTAGGGTACACTTTTTATTCCGATCTGCTTGGATACTATATTCATAAATGCAATTATACACATAATTAAAGTAAACTTTATTTATCTATACAGATAGATATTTAAATTTTGCAAAGTATGAACTAAATATGACAACTTTTCTAGAGATAACGAAATACTTGATTGTTGTATTTTATCTATTCTGATTTTACTCTTATTATGTTTGTATTAAGATGTTAAATAAAATATAATTAACACAACGAAATAATTATAAATGTTGTGTGGACTACATTCAAAAATATATAAAATTCTGGGGTCAGATTGGCTGTTCGACCCCACAAAGTGGGGGATGGCGTTCCTTGTTGCAAATTTTTTTGATAATCTTTGTAATACCAGACAACATGTATAGTGCTTTCAAATTTATATAAATAAATTGGGGACAAACTGCAATCCCCAATAACTATACTATTATTTCCTATAACGTCAACTAGTGCATTAAATTTCTTATTACAAAATCAAATAAGTTATAAATATGCAAAAAACAATTGGCACTTTGTGACGACTAACAAAATTTAAATCACATTTTAGAAATTTTATTAACCATTGTTTTGCTTGTTTCAGTTCCAAAGACGATGAAATAGACAGCAATTGCGTGGTAAGAGCCAGAGGATTACCGTGGCAAAGTAGTGATCAAGACATAGCCAAATTTTTTAGAGGATTAAATGTTGCAAAGTAAGTTTTATATTTCTGTGGAAAGAAGCCATAACTTGATATGTCAACTTTCGGTAACTTTACAAGAGAGCCATTTTAAGATAAACTGTCGGAGGCAAATCTATACTTCAACATACATTTTACAGTTAATACGTTTTGTAGAGCATCAACACCAAATATTGGGAGTTTTAAGTATGAAACTGAAATATATCAAAATATCGGAGTTATTTAAGGTTTTTGAACATAACAGGTTTTAGGTACCATCTTTTACTCTGGTATATTTTTTTAATTGGCAAATCGATAACAGAACTAAAGATATCCCAAAACATGTTATTTTTGTGCAAATATTTACATTTTTAAGTTTTTATATCAATATAGGTACCTAAGGAAAAAAATTCAACATCTTATGAAATTAATATTTCTTTAATAAACAAAATACAAAAAAAACTAGTGTTCAGACTCGGAGTCTTCCTGCGTATCGCTCAACTCATCGAACTCCTGAGCTGCTGATGTTGTTGGGAGCTTCTTGTAGAAGTTGTGGAACTCTGCATCTATTAAACTTAGTATTGATAACAGGTCCTTCTTTTTCAAAGGATTTATCCCAATGGTACCCCCATATGAGTTACCAACTTCAACATTAGTAGCAGAGGTTTTGCGGCCTTTTCTATCGCGAATAAGGTTTAGGGTTCGAAATGGAGAAAATGGATTCAGATCATATGAATGACTCCAAAATCCTTAGTGTATCTTAGCCATTTTATTTAGCCACTCGACTGGCTTTTTCTCAGTGTCCTGATTGCGATGAACTAAAACGTTATTCCTAGCTAAAAGAGATGAAAACGCTTTAAAATCTGGTAAGTTCATCTCAATCACATTAAAGCTTTTTTTCCAGTGATAGCTCTTACAAACTGACACCAATCACGAGGAACCATAATCCTATAATTTTCTCCCCCACTGCTGGAAGATCCTGATGACCCAAGTCTTTTTTTTGCCCGCTCAATACGTGCATGGTCACTGTCACATTCTAGACGTGTGTGACCTGGTAGGAGAAATTTTTGATCAATGACCTTCAAATTCTCGTTTTTTGCCAGAGCATACATAAACATAACTGCCATATTAATGTTTCTGTTCTGGCCGCCACATGTACCTGAGTACGTAATTACCTGCTTTACACTTGTTGGTAACTGAAGAAGCTTTTTTAAAATACAAGAGGCAATTTGATCTGATCCTCTCCCTCATTGAAGCTCACTCCACATACAACAGTCTGACGATTCTTTCTCTTGTGAACAATCACGGACGGTTAGGTTGTACATAGTTAATAGTCTTTTGTAATATGCAATATTGGTTGTGAGGTACGGCACAGGCAACATTTGTTGTAAGTCAAAAACCAAAACTCTTTGATAAACAGTGTTCTTTGCATTTTCTTTGTCTTCACGTTTACGGTCATAACCCTCTTGTGCCTCTTGAACGTGAACATTATGATTTTTATCGATTTCATCACGGTCAGCTTTACTAGTAGCATGTCTTTTAAATACATTAAACTCGTCGCAAGTTTTGCACGTGTCAATGAGCCCTTTGTATTAAACATTTTTCTAAAAGTGTCGTAGCCAACCGATTTTTCGAGACCATTTTCTTCTCTCCATTGTAAGTACTCTTTGTACATTATTTTAATACTCAAGTGACTAGGCAAAAATATCTTTTCTGATGAGTTATCTCGCCTAGCGTAATGACTTTCGTGTCTTGGGTATTTCTCTATAAACTGGTGAATAAAATTTATCTCTTCATCACTTGTTTTATTGGGTGGTGTCTTCTTACTCCTCATATCAACATCAATAACGCCATAGGAAGAGGCCATTTTCTTTTCTATTAATATGTCCAATTTCCCTCTGGTTACGCCATACGCACTCATAAACATTAATTTGCAAACATTGTGTTTTTTATTTCAACAATAATACTATAACTGACAGTCACAAACCGGTCGTGAGTAAGAGCACTCTTACCTCTACCTTTTGCACTATACTTTGTATTTGAAATTTCAATTCTTTCACACAATGTTTGATCTCCTACTTTCATTGGCAAAGAATAAATATTTTTAAATATTTGATTTTGTATTTCTGGAGTTATTATCTCGGAACACTTTTTCCTCTGACAACATCTCTCAATAGACTTGAACTCGACGGGACCTTTAACTTCACCTTTTCTATTTTTGTAGGCCAAACCGTGATCTTTTTTATTTTTTTTCTTGTTCACGTGCTCTACACCTTTCTTTCTTTTTGGTTTAGAGGAAGTAGAAGTAAGTAGTTTGGTTGTCGTTGAATGTTTGTTTCTACCTTTATTCTGATTATCTTCTTGTAACTGAGATGGTTCCAATGATACATTGCTTTCGGAAACTATTAGTGGACTGCTACGTATATTCATTATCCAACACAACCTCATCTGAAAAACAAACAATACTATTAAGATCTTAATTTTTTTTCACGGAGGTGTACAACAGGTACATCCATCCAAATCTTTAAGTTCTTCAATTTTTAAAATTCCCTTCTCAAACTAAAAAAAAGTGTAAAATCTGTAATCTTTAAAATAAATCATCATATACACAATAAAAAAAATAACCTTCAGTATCACTTTCCGATCTTGTCTTTTTACCCTTTACTGGCACTAGACTAAATAGTTTTCGTTTCCTGGAGTGGTCTTTAAGGACATCAGGAGTCCATTGTGGGTCTGCATCTGAGTCATGGGAATCTTCTTCGAAATAGTCCTACAACAACGTACAAACATTAGTTTTACATAGACCTACTATTAGTTTTAACGACATTAGGTCCACGTTAATAATATTATAATATTTACCTGGGGTTCATATGTTGAGTTCAGGCTACTAGTTGAAGGTTTACACATCAATGTATTGTGTGGCATAGAGATTACGCCAGTAGCTGCATTTTTTTCGTCAAAGGTACAATCATTTTTAGTAACACTAACCTCACTTTTAACTGAAGACCTTGTACCGCACTGTAGTAGTTTATCTCCACATTTTCCGGAATGTACCATCAATTCACTTCGAGTTACACAAATTTTATTACAGTTAGTACAAGAAGTCATTGTTGGTACATAAAACACACTTTTTTCACAACAGAATTACTAAACAACAGCACCTATTTTAAAATCGATAATAATGAATAATATGACAAAACTTGATAACACAGCTTGACAAGTGACATCATTGTAGTGCAGTCATCTTTTCTCAGACGCGAAAACTTGATATGTTCACATAACAGATTCCGCATTGATATAATTACAGAATAGAGGATATTTTTAAGGAAGGTACAATTTGATATGTCGACATATCAAGTTATGTCTTCTTTAAAATCTATAAAAATTAGCTGTTTTTGAAAGTGGAAGAATTAGATAAATCGACATATCAAGCGTTGACATCTTTTTTAAAACCATTTAATTAGAGGCATACATTGTTATGTCAACTTATCAAGTTTTTACCTCGTCTGTAATATCCACTTTAAACATATCAGGTTTGGGCATCCCTTCTATGAATGTTATTATTAGGAATTCGAACTATCAAGTTATACCATCTTGTAGATCTCGACGAGACGAACACAGTGGTGTTGATACCTTAATTTTGATAAAAAGTCGACTTATCAAGTTGTGGCTTCTTACCACAGATTTCATGTCTACAATTTTGAACTTATAGGTAACCTATATTTTAAAAATCAGCATATTGAGAGGTGGCTGAAGACCTCTTAAAAAATTCTTATGTTACTTTCAAGTCGGAGAAATCTGTTTTAATGATGAACTTTTTTGTATTGTGTAGTATTTCTAAGAGATGAATTCAGTATTAGAAATTGGCACCCTAATGGCACGAATTTTCTTTAACTATATTGTTAACTTTTTGATAAATGGTCCTCGAACATAATAGGGAAAAGAATATTCAAATTATAAGATGTTAATAATTTGTTTAACCTTCATGGGACGGACATCTAAATTTTACGAAAAGGACTAACTGGGGTCCGAGAAGACCCCATGCGTAAAATTGCAGAAATGCTGTATTTTTCTTCAAATTAAATATATAGAAAAGAAGTTTTATTAAAGTTTTACTATTAACCATTTATTAGTCAAAAATCATCACGAAAAAATAGAAAATACCCTAATCACTAATACTACTAGCTACATATCATTTTAACATTTTTTACAAACTATCTCCGATTTTGACTGTTCTAGACACACAAAGTTATTACACCTAATACATATTTTTCTGATTTTCTGCCTTTTCCTCTTTGACACATATGGCAGCGCCCCCTGGTAATGATTTGTTGTTCAACTCTATGTTCTGTTGCATTCAGTAGTTCGGGAAAAACGTCTGTCATATGCCGTTTTCTATTCGTCTGAATGTATTTATTATTATATCGCCGGAAAACGTTTTTCTTTATGAGTTCTTTTCCTAGTCCCAAAATATACATTTTACGTTTATCCAAACTGTTTTTTCGCCAATCCGGGTTTTGCAGTAACCACAATTTATAAGCATTTATTCCTGCGATATCTATAAGATGCGAAAATATTGCCATTGGCCAGCGGTTTGACTTTCTCTGCACTGTATATTCTTTGGCCAACTTATTTGAAGTGTGGACAGCACCTTTTGTTTTGTTGTAATGAAGAATAATTTCTGGTTTATAGTGCTGTTTTTCTCCAGCTACTTTACTATCAGTATGCTCACTTGAAAGTAAGATGACAGCATATTTTTGTTTTGGAACATAGGATACTAGCGTTCTTTGATTTCTAAAAGCAAACATATTTGAAAACTCTTTCTTGTACGATGCCGGTAGAAGTTCCCTGGGAATAAATGTTTTATTTTTCCGGAGGGTTCCACATAAAGTAATATTTTTTTTCCACAACTTGTCAGCAAGTTCTAAACTTGTAAAAAAGTTATCGGTCGTTATTCCAAATCCGCCTTCCAAATGGTCTGTCAAATCTAAGACAACCCTTTGATCTTGACCCTTTTCCGCTTTGTTACCTTGTTTTCCAAAAAATTAATAGATACATAGGAATATGAAGTTTGCCTATATTGCTTTTCAAATAACTTACCCAAATAAACTTGCATGTTTGCAATATAAGAAGTCCACAAGAGCCCATATTTTGATTCTATACTTATCAGGTTTACTCTTCATATAGACTCGGAATGGTGCCTTACCCCTAAATGGTACAAGCTGCTCATCTACACATAGATGGTCGCCAGGATTAAGTGATTTTTTACAATTAGAAGTGAAAATATTGCTTATCGGAGCTAGCTTATCTACTAATTTTCGTTCTTGTCTTGTTTGAAAATTATCAAAGCGTAAAAATGAAGTAATTTGTTTGAATCTGTCTCTTGACATTTCAGCAGGAATTATAGGACGACAGTAAGAAATATCTTGACACCAGAGCATATCGATAGCCTCTTTCGATCCGTGAAGTGCGCCAAGAATAAGCAACAGTCCAATATAAGCTTCAATCTCTGTAGAATCAACAGGTACAAAAACTTTAATTTTATTCGGATTTTCTATATTCCATTTATCATAATATGTTTGTGCCTTTCTGTTTGTTTCGGTTACTATTATGTTCAGAATATCTGGAGATAGGAAAAGAAGAAAAGCGTCTTTTATACTTGAGATATCAGAACTGTAATTTGTAAGGCCTAGAGCATGTCTCCGAATATTAGCTTTTGAACGTCTAACTTTTGTGTTTCCTGGAATATTTGATCACTCAGTTCCATCTTTAGATTTATATACTGGAATGCCCTGGCTGTTACTAATTGTTGGTTCCTCTGGATTCGTTTCCTCTATACTTTGATCAACAACTATTACATCATTTTCTTCCTCTACTTCTGTGACAATGTCTTCATCTTCTAAGTCACTTGATGTTTCCTCATTGATAACACTATCAAACTCTGGATCATCACTTTCAAGTATACGTAACATCTCATCGTCAGTAAGCCCCTTGCGATTGTTTGTAAATAAAAACTGACTCATTTTCAAAACGATGTACCCTACTGGCAATATCACAAGAGACTAACCCGAATATTCAAATCCAAAAATTATATCTCAGTGCGGGGAATCCCCCATTTGAACTGGTAATTTACATTTTACAATTATATGGGTAAATTCCCTGTGAGTAAACAAACGTTAAATGTATGGGATTCCCCGATTTTACTAACAGTTACCGGGATTATTTTATCGGACGTAAAAGGCTGACCGGGGTCTGAAGAGACCCCTATAATATAAAACTATTTTTTGTTTATACCAGCCAATAAATACTACTAAATACATATTTTATCAAAATAATTCATAAACTGCAGCTAGATGAAAGATCAATGTTTAAAAATTTGCGTTTGCAAAGATACAGCAAAAACATACGTCATGGGGTACAAACGGACCCCGGCCAGTCCTATGAAGGTTAAAAATATTTAAATTTTTGCTGCATGAATGAAAAGGACAATAGTGACATCAAATGATATTTATATTATAAAGATTCCCCCTCTCGTAAGTATTTATACAGCAGGACTCAATTCTAGACAAAAAATGTATTAACGAAGAAGCAATAATATGGAGATATAAGTTTTAGATCTGGTGTAAAAGTAAGACGAACATTAAATCTAAATAAGATATACATTTTATAGCTCCAGATAGAGAGAGAGAGAGAAATATACTTTATTGTCCAAGAAAAATACTTTCTTATTGACAAAGCTTGTACAAAATATAGTTTGACTCTTAAAAAATGCGAAAAAAAAATTTAAAAATTAAAACACATTCACAGAAACACAGTTTGAAACAGGTTCGCATATATAAAATATTGCAATCCAAAACAGGATTTAACATGTAAACTAGCAAAGCATAAATACTCAGAAACACTTCATTTGAACATAAGTTTACAAGTCATTGAATTAAAACATATTCTACATATCAAAATGAGGCTACACATATAGGTATAAATTAAAACAATATAACAACTTTTAATCACAACAGAGTTTCATTGTAATATTCCTCAAGGTTGTAGTACGCTTTTGTTGCAAGGACTTCTTTAACAAGATTCCTGAATTTTTTATAGCTTTTCTCCTTCCTTATTTCGTAAGGTATATGGTTAAACAGCTTTTTACTATCATAAATTAAAGAATATTACGCCAGGCTTGTTTTTGGAACAGGGATAGGTATTTTATTTTCTGTTGCCTGACGGGTTACGTGATTTGTATGTCTCGAAGTTTCAACCATATTATGTTTTTTATAAATCAGACAAGCAGTTTCCAGAATGAAAACACAAATTATAATTAGAATTTTTTCTCTAATAAATAAAGGTCTACATGAATCACGCACTCCCGCCCTGCATAAGTATCTAATTGTAAAACAAAAATTGAATGGAAAAGTTGTTGACTGCAAAATCTCCAAAATGTAACTCCATATCTCAAATGAGATTCGATCAGAGAATCATATACCATTTTGGATGTGGATGAACTCAGTTCGTTTGAAACAATTCTGTGCATAACATCCTGATGCCAATTTTTTTGTTAAAGCTGAAATATGCTGGTCAAATTTTAATTTATTATTAATAAAAATAGCCAGGAATTTGGATTGGTTTTTATTCTCAATAAAATGTGCATTCAAGTACAAATTGTCGATAGTAGAGTTGAAGGTAAGTTTTTTTTATGTTAAAGCTCAAGTAATTTGCGTCACACCATTTTTTCACAACATTCAAATCTCCATATATAGTATCTTTCATACGATCAGCATTTTTTCCATGCCAAAGGTGCGTTGTGTCATCCGCAAAGATCGTAAAAATTCCTTGAATTGAAAGATTAACCAAGTCGTTTAGATATATGAGGAAAAGAATCGGTCCCAGAACTTATCCTTGTGGGACACCCCATAAGATTTCCTTAGTGTGAAATAGTTTTTCATTAGCTTTCACTAATTGTTTCACTTATATAAGACCTCAACCAGTCATTACACACTCCTCTAAAGTCATGGCAGTCCATCTTCTGCAAAAGAAGTTCATGGTTAACGGAATCAAAAGCTTTGGAGAAGTCGCAGAATACCGCAGCTACGACCTCCCCATTGTTGAGATATGTATAGATATGTTCAAGAAAGGAAATTATTGCAACATTTGTGCCTTTTGCATTCTGAAAACCAAATTGACAATTGTTTAATATTTATGTGAATAAAGAAAAGCTTACATTCTCATTTTAACCAGTTTTTCTATGATTTTCGAGTATGTTGAGAGCAGGGAGATTGGTCTAAAGTTACTCGGATCTTCTGAATTACCACCATTGAATAGAGGAATTACAAGAGTTGTTTTTAGGCACGGAGGGAATTGTCCAAGAGCAACGGATTTATTTATAGCCATTACTAGAGTAATCAATGCTGAATCGGGAAGGTTATTTAAAATTTTAATTGAAATTTCGTCATTGGCTGTTGAATTCTTGTTTTCAACTTCATGTAAGATTTCTTTCAGCTCCAAAAAATTTGTATTTTCAATATGAAAATTGTTGTGCATATTTACATTATTTAAATAATCCATTGGATTCGAAGTAGGTACGAGGGTGAGGTTCGTTTTTCAGCTATTGAGTAGTAAAAGTCATTGAGTGTTTCAGGATCTATGTTAATGTGTTCTAGGAAGTGGGTTTGATTTACCTCTTAGACTATTCACTATGGCTCAGTTTTCTTTAATTTTATTACCCGCATTTTTTATTCTATTCTTGTAGTGAATTTCTTTTGCATGTTTAATTACACGTCTGTAAATTTGGCGATCATCATCATCATCATCATCATCAATCAGCCTGTCGCATCCACTGCAGGATATAGGCCTCCCTTATTTCTGCCCACTGTCTTCTGTCTTGAGCGCTCTGCATCCAGTTTGTAGTCATTCTTCTGATATCGTCCGTCCATCGCGTGGGAGGTCTTCCATTGTTTCTTTTGTCAGTCCTTGGTCTCCACTCGAGCATCCTTTTTGTCCATCGTCCATCTGTCATGCGGGCCACATGTCCAGCCCAGTTTCATTTGAGTTTTGCCACCTGATAGATAACATCCGTGACTCCTGTTCTCGCCCTTAGGTCTTCATTTCTTATGCGGTCACGGAGTGACACACCAAGCATCGATCTTTCCATCCTACGTTGGGCTACTCTAAGCTTCCTAGCGGATGTGGCTGTCAGAGTCAAAGTTTCGGCTCCGTAGGTCATAACTGGTAGAACGCACTGATTATAGGCCTTTCGCTTCAGACACATTGAGAGATTGCCCTTAAACACTTCCCTCATTTTACCAAATGCAGCCCAAGAGAGCGAAATTCTTCTTCTTAATTCACATGTTTGATTGTCTCTCGAGATTTTTATCTCATGACCCAGGTATGTATACTTATCCACCAACTCTACCTCCCCATCACCAATAGCAATATTTCCACTAGGAACCAGATTCGTCATATATTTCGTTTTCGATATATTAATTTTTAATCCAACCCGAGCACATACCTCCTGTAGATCTTCCAGCATTATCTTAATATCCTGTAGGCTGTCTGACATCAAGGCTATATCATCTGCGAAGCGCAGGTCTGTTAGGTTTAATCCATCTATATTCAAGCCTTTTCCGCTCCATTCAAGCATTCCAAAGGCGTATTGCAGAATTGTGGTAAACAGTTTTGGTGACATAGTGTCACCTTGCCTCACTCCTCTACCTATTTTTATGGGGTTGGTGTTTTCGTGCAGTCTTACCATCATGGTAGCATTCTTATATATGTTGTATATTAGCTTAGTGTAACGATAGTCGACACGACATTTTTGTAAGGAGTTTAAAACTGCACTCATCTGAACAGTGTCAAAGGCCTTGTGGAAGTCCACAAAGGCAATGACAAGCGGTCTGTTATACTCTATTGATTTTTCGATCAGGGTTTTGATGCTTTGTAGGTGGTCATTTGTTCCAAAACCTTTGCGGAATCCGGCCTGTTCTATTGGCTGGTAAAAATCGAGTTTGTTTTCCAGTCGTGTAGTGATAATTCTCGTGAATAGTTTATAGAGATGACTGAGTAAGCTTATTGGCCTATAATTTTCCAGTTCAGCTGTATCACTTTCTTGTGAATTAAGATCACGATGGCATTATACCATCTGTCTGGTATGGTGCTATTAAAAAGACAAAGATTGAAGAGTTTTGCTATGTTCTCAAGTTAACAATTACCACCCTCCCTAACTGCGTCGGCAACTACGCAGTCCTCTCCAGGAGCTTTGTTGTTTTTTGTTTTCTTCAGTGCCAGCTTTATTTCGTCCAGAGTGATATCGGGCAATAATTCTGATCCTTGATTAACGATGCCTTTTCTCTTTGTCAATATCTCCGGTTCTGCTTCTAAATTAATTTCATCTTGGCTTTTATATAATAGGCGGTAGAAGTCCTCAAGCACTTTTAGAATATCTTCTCGGTTTGTTGTAATATGCCCCAGTTTATCCCTTATCTTTGTCATTTCTTTCTTTCCGCTTTCCAACTTTCTACGTAAGACCCTCATACTTTTATTTTCTTCTATTGTTTGTTCGATCTGCTTTTGGTTGTATGTTCTGATGTCACATCTTATAGCCTTTGAAACTTCCCTGTTTATTTGTCTTAGTTCTTCAGCAGTAGTTAGTTTTCCACTCCTCATGTCTCTTCTTTGTTTCATTTTCCGCATAGTGGTATCACTTAATTTCGATTGTTTCTTGGTTGTTGGGCAGTATTCGTTTTGGCTCTCTAGTATGGCGGTTGTGATGGCCTCGTTCAGGACATTTATGTTTTCTTCTGTCTCGGTGCCACTTAACTTATTTGTGATGCATTGCTGGAAGCCAGTCATGTCTGATGGACTCTCCCATGTTCTGTTACTGTTGGTCTTTCTGATCAACTTATGTCGTTCCTTATCAACGTCAATCGTTACTTTGGCTCGAACGATCCTATGGTCGCTTCCAGTGGTTATCCTGTTCAATACTGATACGTCTTTAATTATGTATTTTTTATCAGTGATTATAAAATCTATTTCATTTCTTGTTCGTCCGTCCGGGCTTCTCCACGTCCATCTCTTATTTTGTCTCTTAGGAAAGAAGCTATTCATCTGGAATAGGATGTTTTGTAACAGGAAATCAAGCAAGGTGTCGCCCCTATCATTTCTTCCTCCTAGTCCATGGTTCCCCAGTGCAAACTCAGTATCGTTCAGCCTTATTCCCATCTTGGCGTTGAAATCGCCACATAGGATAGTATAATGTGTTTTTTGACCACTAAGAGCATCCCTGATGTCATCGTAGAACAGTTCTACTTCTTCGTCAGTGTGACTTGAGGTAGGCGCGTAAGTTTGTATAATTTTTATACAGTATCTGGTGTTGAGTCTGAGGACAAGGCATATTACTCTTGTGGAGATTTTCTTCAGGGACAAAATATTCATTCTGTGTCGTTTGTGTATCAGAAAGCCAGTTCCTCCCACTGAGCTATCGTCATCTCCTACGTAATAGAAACTGTGCCCAGATTTTAAAGTAACAAGCTGTTCACCCCGCCTTCTAACTTCACTAAGACCCACGATATCCCATTTGATATTTTCCAGTTCGTACTCAAGTTCAGTTAATCGTTCTTCCGATAGTAGTGACAGTGTATTGTATGTTGCAATATACATAATTTTTTCCTTTCTGTATCTCTTCTTGGCGATAATTGTTAATATATGTTATTAAAAATTCATCAGAAAAATAATTTCGTATTGAGTGCAACGATCTTAAATTGTTAGCCGAAATTATTATGCCTTGTGTAATCCACGATATTTTATTTTAATTTTTCGTTTAGGAAAACAGTCTTCAAAGACTTATTAATAATTCTTGAAAGGATTCTATGGAATCGCTTTTAGACAAAACCTCTTCCCATGCAATTTGATCGCATTTATGTCTAAATTTGTCAACATTTTTTGAGCTGTATATTCTACCGAATTTGAAAGTTTTTTTTGAGTTATTGCATTTAATAAAGAATTTTAGAAATACAGCTTCATGGTCTGACAGACCGGCTGAGGTAACCCCGCAAGTCAACCATTCCCCATCCAGGTTTGTGCAAATATAATCTGTAGTAGTAGATGGATGCTGTCAGATCCGTGTTGGTTCTTGAACTGACATTTTTAAGTTATATGATAGTAGCAAGACGTTAAGTGCCTAAGTAGATGTAGAACTCTTGTCATCATAATTCATGTTTAAATCTCCAGCAACAATAAGCTGTGAATTGACTGGAAGACTTTGACAAAAGGACCTCCAATCTACTCAAAAAAGCTGAGACATTACACGTTGCTGCTCTATAAATAGAAATCAAATAAATATTATTTTTGCTATCATGTATTAAGAATTCAAATACTTTTTCAACAGTGAGATGTTCAAATTTATCTACATTGTTAAGTGTCAGTTCCTTGTGAATGTTCTGATTGACTAAGATCATCGTTCCCCCATGCCGAGATTGGACCTACAATACTTCGGAGCTATTAAATAATCTTCTTCTTTGTGTGCCATGCTTGTTATCAAACGTTGGCTATCATCAAGCGTTCAGGCGTTGGTTATCATCGTGTTGACAATTTGTTGGAAAGCTTCTCGATCGGTAGCTACAAGAAACAATTCTTCGACTGTTCGACCTGTCCAATGTCTAATATTACGAAGGCAAGAAAGCTGTTTTCCGCCAATCCATCGCTTTCCTTCTATTTTACCCTGGATAATTAATCGGAGTGATATTTATTCCCCCTCATTATATGTCCAAAGTATTCGACTTTTCTTATTTTGATGATATTTGTCAATGCTCGCTCTTCATGTAGGGATTCTAACACATGTTCATTCGTTACGTGTGCTATCCACGGAATTTTTAGCATACGGCGATAGCACCATAACTCAAAAGCTTCCAATTTATTTAAGTGCTTGACTTTCAGTGTCCAGGTTTCACATCCATAAAACAAAACAGACCAAACGTAACACTTTAATACTCTTAGACGGATGTTCATCGAAAGACTTCTATTACATAGTACAGAACGTCAACTACTGAATCTTTTACGTGCCAGTTCTATTCTGGTTGAGATTTCTTCATCGCTTTCAACTCTACAGTCCATCCAGCTACCAAAATACCTAAAGTGTTGTACTCTGTCCAGAATTTTATCACCTAATTATAATTTTGGATACTCGATATTAATTTTACCGACAACCATCCACTTCGTTTTCTTTGTGTTGTCACTTAAACCCTTTTCCTTGCATGCATTGTTTACTGCATTTAGTAGTGTTTGGAGGTCTTCGAGGCTTTCTGCCATTATAGCAGTATCATCAGCGTACCTAATGTTGTTAATGACTTCTCCACCAATTTTAACACCTTCATGACGATAGTTCAGCGCTTCTTCAAAGACAGCTTCCGAGTAGACTATAAAAAGCATTGGTGACATGACACATCCCTGTCTAACGCTATGTTTAATAGGAACTTTTTCTGAAACCTCTTGTTCCACTTGTACTCTAGCAGTCTGGTTATAGTAAAGGTTTTTGAGCAGTCTTACTTCACTTGAAACAGTGGTGTATGCGGTACGTTGTCAAAGGCTTTCTCAAAATCGATGAAACATACGTAAATGTTTTTACGAAATTCAACACTCTTTTGCAAAAGTGTTCTCATGCCGAACAACGCCTCACGGGTACCGATACCGCCTTGAAGACCAAACTGCTCATCACTGATTACATAATTCGGGCATTCAAAAGGTTCTTCAGATCTTAGCCAATGCTCTGTTAGGAAAACAAAATTTGGAAAATTTTGTTGTTCAAGAAAAATATAAAGTTCATTACCCTTATTACGCACATACTGGATGTTCAACAATACCAATGAAACTCTTTTGTCAACCTTACATTTTTTCGCTATTACAGGTTTATTTGTCTTGTCAAGTCTTCTGGTTGTGTGGTTGTAGGTATCTCCTTTCCTAAAAAAGAGCATGTCGTTTCATGAGTTCCCAAAAGTTTTTTGGAATCGTCTTGGCTGCCCTGAAGTATGTCAGTTATATCCAGGTTTTCCAGTTTTTCTCTTCTGTGGCTTAAATAATTGATTCTCTTCATTATTTCCCTGCTCAAATAGCGAGGTACAACTGCCTTCAGTCCGAATCCATCTCTTGTCTAGTTGGAACGCCTTATAAAGTTATTGCATTCCAAAATTCATATTATTCTCATATATCCTCTGATTTATGCTGATATCATATCTGTATGGCTCTGAAATAATCAACGTTTGTGTGTGTTGCGTTTCTTTAGCAAAGGTATGTAACATACTTGCATTTGTTCTATCAAGCCGTAACACTATGATATCATTTCGGGAAAAGTGTCTTGAGGTCGTGATAGCAGTATAAATCAGCTCATCATCACTCGCTCCTGGTTTCCTGATTGACGGAACAAAATATTCTCTGGTTTGAGCTAGATGGTTTATCATTCCCCTTCCATGATATCCTGACACAAAGAAAATACTATATTTAGAAGTGCCAGCCTTCAAGGGTAATTTAAGACGAATGTTTCCTTTGTTTTCATATTTTTCCTTTTCCACTAGATTATTATCAAGGTGCAGTTGTTTTGAGTTACTGTCCTTTTTCTCGAATAATTTCCTATTATTATGGTCTTGCTTCAAAACAGCATAATCGTAATTTAATTTTTTTAGTTTTTCTATATAGCATTCCCTCTCCTGGGTCATTGTTTCAAATGTCATCATATTCTTATTAATAGCTCTGAGTTCCACTATATCATTTTGATATCGGCTCGAGTCAACTTTGAATATTTCCAATTCTTCCTGTATGACAGTATTTTTCTTAATGAGCTTACTTATATATTTTTTTTGTTCTGAGATAAATCCTTTTTGTTCGTTAAGTTTGCTAATGTAATTTTGTTCAGCACCAGCCACTTCATCTTTAAATTCCCTTGATGTTCTCCTTAGTTTCTGTATAAATTTATCTCTTTCTCTATTTGTAAGATTGATAATCTCTCCGTAACTCGCACTCCACAGTCGATAGGCTAAATCATACTAGATTAGATTAGATTATATTTTAACGGGGTTACAGTTCACTGAAACCAAAGGTTTATTGTGCCCCCCCTATCAGAGCTGTTCTCGCTACTACTACAGCTCGCTTTCCAGTTCCAAGGTTCTAATGAACTCTAGTATTTGGGACGGCTTCAACGAGGTTAGGTCCTCACTCTTACAAGTTTCTTGTCCAAAGCATTTCTTGCGATGGCTTGCAATGGCGAGGCATTCCAGAACTAGGTGATCAGGAGTTTCATCCTCCTCCCCACAGAATCTACACTCGTCAATCTCTGCTAGACCTATTCTCATTAAGTGCTTCCTAAGGCGGCAGTGTCCTGTAAGAAAGCCCGTGAGGAGATGTAGCTTATCTTTACAGAGGTCCAAATATTTTTTGGATCTAGCAGTCTCAAAGTTCCCCAAGAAGTTTTTGGAATGTTCCAACCCGGGAAGGCACCGCCAGAGTGCTTCTCTTTCGGTTTCCTCTTTCTTCCGAAACTCTTTCTTGTAGGAGCATTTTGCTACACCACAGACGGGCTCCGGGCCAATAAAGGGCATTGTGCTCCTTTCCTGGCAAGTGTATTGGCCTCTTCATTTCCCGTGATTCCCGAGTGGCCAGGAACCCTGACTAAAGAGACCCTGTTATTCTTGCCTAATTCATCAAGTTTTCTTCGGCACTCCCATGCAAACTTTGAGTCAATGATATGGGAGCTCAATGCTTTGATAGCTGCTTGACTATCAGAATGGATCGATATGTCACATTTCTGGTAGTTTCTTTCTAGGTTAATTTCCACGCATCTTTCAATCGCAAGTATTTCTGCCTGAAAGGCGCTCGGGGAGGAGCCTAACGATAATGAGTATCTGGTGCCAGGCCCAAATACTCCAGCGCCTACTCCAATGGTGGTTTTTGAACCATCCGTATACCATCTAATGGCGTTTTCTTTGAGAGTTTTGGTGGTGTATTCCCTTTCCCAGTCTCTCCTCGTATTTAGCATCGTGGTGAAATTCTTTTCGATGCTTACTTTCCTGATAATTTCGTGACTGGGAAGATTCGCTTATGAGGTGTATCTGATTTTTAATACTCTCATTGCCTGAACCTTCCTTAGATATTCTAAGAATTGCCTCTTGGGCAGATCTTTGTATCACCAGATGTAGATATGTGAGATCTGTAATGATCTCAAGTGCCCTAGTTGGACACGTTCTCATAGCTCCAGTGATGCACACACAGGCAAGCCTTTGAACTGTATCGAGGGTTTTCCTCGTGCTGTACTGACTTGCTTTTGTGTGCCAAACTATTGCCCCATACGTAATTGCTGGTCTCACAATCGTGGCGTACATCCATCGCAGTATTTTTGGGTTACAGCCCACCTCTTACCAGCTAGATTTCTGCATGTTATCAAAGCTCTTATTGCTTTACTAGCAGTTATTTTAACATGTTTATTCCACAGAAGCTTACTGTCTAGGGTTATCCCTAGATATTTAACCTCTGATTTCCATTCTATGATTTCCCCGTTTAAGGATATGGGTTTCATGGCTGGAAGTGGTCTTTTCCGGGTAAATGGAATTTCTATGGTCTTGCTTGGGTTAATGTTTAGCCCCACTGGCAAGCACCATTGCTCAATGATTCTGAGGCCCTTTTGTAATAAATCACACAAGGTGCTCTCGAACTTGCCTCTGACTATTAAAACAATGTCATCGGCGTAGCCCATACATTCGAAGCCAAGCTCCGTTAGCCTGTAGAGCCACTCATCTACTACGAGGCTCCGTAGAAGGGGAGATATCACTCCCCTTGAGGTGTCCCCCGAGCGGCTTTAACTGAGGTGGTTTGATTCCCCACCTGTGTCTCAGCTATCCTCGTTGTCAACAACTCATACATCCATTTTACAATGGTTTCATTCATTCCTCGCCTTTTTAGTGTTTCTTTGACAGACACATAAGTTGTGTTGTCAAAAGCCCCTGATATATCCAGGAATGCGCACATTGCGATTTCTTTGTTGTTCAGAGTTCTCTGGATGACTTCTGTCAGCTGATACAGTGCCGTCTCAGTTGATCGACCCGCTCTGTCGGCATGCTCACATTTATGAAGTGGTATATTCTCCAGATTCTCTGTTCTTATGTAGTTATCCACTACTTTCTCCATCGATTTGAGTAGAAACGATGTTAGACAGATGGGTCTAAAAGATCGGGGATCAGTCCCATCTTTTTTTCCCTATTTTTGATATGCAGGTTATTGTGTGCGTTGGCATCACAACCAATTATAATTGGCAGCCGTCTGCCATCGCAGTGTCTCACTAGCTCTTGTACCTCTACTGGCGGTGTCATCGGTCCGTCTCCAGCGAAGTAGGCAGAGGCAATGACGATGTCTTGGTCGATACCCCCAATGTTGAGGTGAACCATGATTGCAACAAGGTCCCGTGACACGTATTCTGAAACACAAATATATTTTATGTTATTTTTTATGATTACACAGGCACGCGGAGATACTTGCCTTTGATCATAAATCAATTTAGAATCCTTACATGCCAAACCTTTGATTGGGCCTTTGTTGATCCATGGTTCTTGGATCAGTACAATATCCAGTTGTAGTCTAGCGAACAACCTTGCAATCACGGCTGAAGCACCCTTCGCGTGATGCAGGTTAATCAGAGCTACATTCGTGAACGTGAAGGTGAATAATTATGGACGAGAGAGGCCGAGTTACTCAGCCTCTATTCATCCCCCTCCTTTCTCTCTCCCTGACCCTCCTCGACCACCATGGCAGTATTTCCCTCGGTAATCGAGCAGGTTTCTTGATCTCGAGTCAGACGACTCTCGACCCCCAGGCTGCTCCGCCCAGCTTCCCGGGATGCAAAGGCAGTCTCCGCATTCCCAGTCATCCCAGCAGAGCCAGAGGAGATCTCGGGCTGACCCAAGGTCAAACTTTCGCCTTATTTCCCCTTTCGAGAGGTTCCGGATGTGGTGGGTATCTCCATGTCCTTTGGATCCTCCGCGGGATTCTTCTTTATTCCCAGCCCCAAGACAGGGATACGCCCAAAACGGAAGTTTAGCGCGTAACCTCCTGCCTTCAGAGCCTCTCCAGATTGGTGATCGATCCCAATTGTGAGGATAGTTCCCTGTCCCTCTTTTTTAGAGTTTAGGATCTTCCAAGCCTCAGTACTGAGGTTGGAGTTCTGAACCTCGACAAGTTGGAGGATCTTCTCCAGTTTCATGTCTTAGCTTCTTGGGAAGAACACTGTTATGGTGACCGACTTTGGGATGTCGTCTCCCCACTTCGAGCCACTAATTCGGGTCCTTCCCAAGAGTTTAATTTCGGCGCTGACCTCATAAGCCAGTCTGCCGATTCTTGTGACCCACAGTCCACCAGTATCATTCCACAACGGAAATGGATACCTGAGAAGTGAATTCCCTTCTCTTTGCTCTGGCACAGCTCTTCCACCAGAGTGTATTCCAGTGTGGAGAGCTGCTCCGCTTTCAGGATGACCCCAGGATAATCCTTGGGCATTATTCCCACCCTAAAAGCTTTCTCTGTTTTGACAGCTGCTGCGTAACCAGTGGCTTGCCCGGTTACCGTTGCAGCTGTTTTCGATTTCTTGCTTTGAGGCCTAAGCGGAGGAGTAATATGCTCCGGGCCTCTTTTAAGCTTTGTTTTCCCCGTTGGTGTTTCCGTCGGGGGGGGGGGGGGGGGGAGGGGGGGTTTGGGCGCTGAGTTACCTGTTTCCTGGCCTCTTCAGGGGATATTCCCTGTTTGAGGAGTCGCAGGTATTTCCGCACCCCTGCTCCACTGAGGCCTTTTCTCAGTGGGTCGTCTATGCCGCCCGGTTCTCCTGGTTTGGGAAGGTCGAACGGCATACGACCTTTGTGCCGTTTGGCCTTTTTTCCCTCTGTGAGGTGCCCGGATGAAGAGGTGGAGGTTTTCTCCACTACTTTTCTGGTGAAAGTCTTGCCTTTTCTTTCCATGAGTGCTCCCACGAGAAGCTAGGGTCATTACGGTCCACCGCTGCAGAGCCCCGCATGCAGAGGTAAAGGGTTCAATATAATGGAGTTCCCCCCGGTGCTCCAAGGTCGAAACCAGTAAGGACTATTCTTCTATAATCATACTAACAAGCTGTTGAGTGATTGTCCGGGTAGACCATCTCATGTGATGACATCATGCCCTTATATGCATACACTACATCCCTTCCTTTCATTTAAGAATTGAAACACCAAACTTTACCAAGAAATATTTATTTAACATGTCAATTGAAAAATGGGAAACTTTTTTTTACATAACTAAGAATTAGGTATATTATTACAACAAGATAAATATATTCTTGAGGAACATAAAATTGTTCAGCATAACAACTATGAACTAAGTACGTTGATATGCAGAAAGTTCTTGTTGGTCATTATCCAATATTTTCCATTCCTTCCCAACTCGTCTCATGTGGAGCACATTTCGCCTTACCTCTTCCCCGGTAACATTGTTTGTTGCTGTTACGTCTCCACCCTTTTTTGAAATAACCGTATGTGGTGCGGAGTCAAATGTTGGGTCTAATTTGTTCTCCTTCCGCATACGTTTTAGAATAACTGTATCTCCTTCCATTATTTCGCTATATCTGGCGTTTCTCCGTCTATCCGCGTAATATTTTCCTTTTTGTTTCTCCAGGCTATCTTTATCTCGTACCTCTTCCTCTATGTTAAAGTCAGTGATCATCGCAAAAAAAATTCTGCTGGAGTTTTTCCTGTGCTAGGGTACGGTGTGTTACGATACATTAATAAATAATCTTGAATATCCAGCTGCCAATCTTTTCCGAGTGCTTTGCTGATTTTTAGTCGCTTTACGAGACTTCTGTTCTGACGCTCGACTTCCCCATTTTGTTGCGGCCAATAGGGTACAGTAGTGAATAATTTAACATTATTGTCTTTTGAATTCTGCGCTCCTTCCAAATTGCGGTCCATTATCTGCAGTTATTGAATATGGATATCCAAGTCTAGTGCAAATTTTACGAAGAAGTAGAATGGCGCTATTTGCCGTTATAGACTTAATTGTTTCTATTTCCATATATCGGCTAAAATAATCGACGATCACTAAAATGTATTTTCCTTCAGGTAAGGGTCATAAATAGTCTATGGCTACATCCGCCCATGGTTGAATGGGAAATTCCCGTCTTCTTAATGGTTGGGATGCACTTTGTGCCGATACGAGAGTGCAACCTTTACAAGTTATTGCTAATTTTTCAGCGTCTTGGTCCATTTTTGGCCACCAGACGTTGGTCCTCCATCTCCTTTTCATGTTTACAATACCTGGGTGACATTGGTGGCCTAATTCCAAAACTCTCTCACGTAATAACTTCGGGATAACTATTCAGTTTCCTCGCAGCAGTATGTTGTTCGAAAAACATAGCTCATTTTATAAAATTTTGCCGAGTCCAACCAGACGTCTTCATACAGGCCTTTTCTTACTTGTAGTATCTCCTCGTCCTTTTTTGATAACTCTTCTATTTTACTTAGCGAAATAGCTACTGGCGTTGAACTTTCTACGATCTGTCTAATGTGATCATCCTCCTCAAATGCAGCCGATTCCAAGCTGGCACCCACCTTTCTACTCTTGCACAGGGTTTGGATGTTGGAGTGAAAATAAATTGTAACGGTTTATGGTCAGTTATTAGCTCGAAATCCTTACCATATAAATAAATGTGGAAATGTTCCTTGCCCAAACCAAGGCAAGAGCTTCTTTTTCAGTCTGACAAAACTTCTTTTCGTTGGTTGATAATGTTTTGTTTCCATAAGCAATTATTCGAGGCTCATCTGAGGAGCTGCATTGTATTAATATTGCACCTAGGCCTACTGGACTTGCGTCTGCTATTAATTGTGTCTTAGCTGTGGGACAATAGTATCTTAAACATTTGTCACTGGATAGTTCATTCTTAAGTTTATTGAATGATATTTGTTGTTCCCTGTTCCAAACTATGCTATTTTCTTTATTTTTTTTTAGTGCTCTTCTTAGAGGTTCTGTGATCGTGGCCAAATTCGGCACGTAGTTTCCTATATAATTTATTAATCTTAAAAAACTTCTTAATTCTGTGGGGTTTTCTGGTTTCCTAAATCTCTTAATAGCTTCCACTTTATTTGGAGATGGTTTTATTCCAGTTCTTGTGAGAATGTATCCAAGGAATTCCACTTCTGTCACCTTGAACGTTCGTTTGTCGACATTCAGTAGCACTTTATTATTTTTCAAAGTTTCTATCAGTTTATGTAACCGAACATCGTGTTCTTCTGTTTCACCAAATACCAGAAAATCATCTATGAAGTTGAAACAACCTTTACATTGCGCTATCATCCTTTCTGTCACCTTCTGGTATATCTCTGGGGTACAGCAGATGCCAAACATTAATCTTTTGTATCTGAACAATCCTTTATGAGTAATAAAGGTGGTGATGTGTCGCGATCTGGGTGATATTTCGATTTGATGAAAAGCTTGTTTCACATCCAACTTTGAGAAGAAACGCGCTTTCCGTAATTTGGGCAGAAATGAGTTCATCGTGGGCAATGGATGATTCTCTCGCACTATCGCGCGATTCGCTCTTCTCATGTCTACGCAGATTCTTACTTCGCCATCCGATTTCAATATGGGAACAATTGGTGATATCCATTCTGAATGTCCGTCTACTGGTTCTATAATATCACTCTGAATCAATTTGTTGAGTGGCTTATCTACCTTTTCTTCGAGTGGCACTGATATTCTACGTAAGGGTTGAATAACTGGAGGGACATTATGATCTATTGGGATATCTATGGAAATTCCTTTCATCTTTGGAAAAAGGGCTTTTGATGTTTCTTCCTTAATAGATAGTATGTTCAATCCCATTCGTAGCACACCCAATTTGAGGGCTGTTTCTCTTCCTAGTAAGTTTGTCTGGCCATTTTTAACGACTTAAAACTTAGCATTTATTTCTTGATTAATGGGCTCACTTATATTTGCTTCAAATGCTCCCAATAATTGCAACGGTTCTGGGTTTGCGTAAGATCGGAATAATTAATCTGGCTTTTTTACTTGATTAATAACTTTTACCTTTTTTTTCTTCAGGTATCGCCAAGTAAATTCACTTATAATGTTGCTTTTGCTCACAGAATCTATAACTAAGTCAATTTCAACACCTCCTAATGTGCATTTGATTTTGTCGTCCTCTTCCACATGGAAAATATATTCATCTGATGAGTTACTATCATCCAGTAAGTTCACAGTTTCTGTGACTCTCCTTTTCTTAGATGTGCTAGCTTGGTGATTAACCTCTCGATTATTTCTTTTAAAAGTGCTTTTTAGAATTTTGCATTTTATTTTGAAGCGACCAATCCTGCTACATTGTAAGCAAGTTTTGTTGCGGGCAGGGCAGTTAACGTCTTTAGCGGAATGCCCTTTAAATCCACAGCGGAAATCCTATTAAATCCCGAAGGTCCTGGCTTAGGATATCTATTTGTGATGGGATTCTCTCTGATTCTGTTCATGTCTATTGAATTATTGTCAGATTTAGGGGAATTATATTTGCCCATTTGCAACTGTACTGTTTCTAATGATTTTGCTGCATTAGTGATATCAGTTAATGTTTTAGAATCGTCCATTTCCAGGATTCTATGCCCTAATTTTTCGGAATTGCATTTTTCGACTATCTGGTCTATGATGTGTTCTTCAATATTTGCATTGCTAGACGTCTCAGTTTGAGTAAAAAGTTGTCAAACTTCTCATTAAGTTCTTGCTGGATTGAACGGAAAATGTGTCGTTCATAAATACGACTTTGTTTTGGAGCAAAATGCTCATTTAATTTTCTAATAATTCTGTCGTACGCATTTTCGGTATCTGTCCCAGGTAAACTGAAATATACTTCTTGCAAGCTGGTTCCCCCATTATGAAGTAATATAGCTTACTTCTGTACTGGATCAGTGATTGATGCGGCTTCAAAATAAATTTGTAGAGATCTCTTCCATCTTTCCCATTTGCTACGCAGAGCAGAATCGTCTGTTTCACAATCAAATGGGGATATAGAGGATAATCCAGATGCCGGTAATTCCATTTCTCTAAAAAAAATGTCAGCGTAGGTACATCACACAATATTATGGGTGAATTTCGACTATCTCGACTAATTACCAAAACAATTACTCACAAGTATAATGAATTATTATTTTTTTCCAGTGCCTTAATAAATTATAAATATCTAAACATTTTTATCTATGGATTTAAACATGTATGTAACCAAATATGTGCAATGTAATCTCTATCCAAGTGAAAAAAAATATTCAAGAACCCCTCGTATTTATTTCTATTCTGTTATGATGATTCATCAAAGCTATCTGTCTTAAATTCCTCAATCATAAACATCGCCAGCATACACCCAACGATAAAAAATGTATTATACCTTACTTTGCCATTATACTCGTATTACAAATTAAATAACGAATTTCAATCATTACTAATACGCATTTGAGTTTTTTTTATATATATGCAATACGAATTTAATCTATTGCCTAGTATTAAAAATTGAATCAGTTCAGCAAGCATCTAAGCTGTTTTTTTATAATATGCAATACGAATTTAATTTTTTAGCACACGCATTTAAGCATATTCTCATTAGAGTGTCTTTTCCATGCAATACGAATTTAATCTAGTGCCTCTATTGTCTGTGCAATACGAATTTAATCTTTTAGCATACGCATACTCTCATTAGAGTGTCTTTTCCATGCAATACGATTTTAATCAATTGCCTCTATAAATTGTCTGTGCAATACGAAATTAATCTTTTAGCACACGCATTTAAGCATACTCTCATTAGAGTGTTTTTCCATGCACTAGGAATTTAATCTATTGCTTATTGTCTATGCAACTCGAATTTAATCATTTGCCACATCATTATTCTTATTAGTTAACCACTTACATATATGGCCTTATGTCTATTCAGCACACACAATGATATTTAGTGCAATACGCAAATTATCAAATCAAGATATTCTAACCGGTATCCTCGTCGCCAATGTAAGATTGATAATCTCTCCGTAACTCGCACTCCACAGTCGAAAGGCTAAATCATACTAACAAGCTGTTGAGTGATTGTCCGGGTAGACCATCTCATGTGATGACATCATGCCCTTATATGCATACACTACACTATTGTCTTGCTTTAGTTCTGCTATTTCCTCCAAAAGTTCCTTGACCATGTCATCTCGTTGTCTTTCCATAATTTCTAGCTGTCATTCTTTTTCTTTTAATGCATTTATCAACGATTCCATTGTTTCTCCAATTTTTCGCAAAACATCTTCACTTTTTTTGACTGCACATTCTTTGGAACAGATTATTTTGTTGCTTTCTACTAGCTGCATTTTCTTTTTCCTCTCCATACAGCTCTGGTGGAAGATGCCTAGACATTGTATACAACACACATTTGAACATTCTTCTTGCAGCATGCGAATGCTGCATTCATTACTCTATGGGTTTGTAGAATTGTCATATATTTCCTGGACTATAGAAGCTATTTGTCGAGTGTTTCTCACAGAGTTTTTATTTCAGTGTGAAATAAAAAACACTAATGAACCAAAGAAGATTATCAGTTGTTTTTATCTTGCTTTTTGTGCACAGCCCAATGAATAATTAGATTCAATTATATAAATTACAATAATTATTCAATAGTTCTTTAGGAAATTTCCCTCGAAATCTTGAATGATGCAGTTTTCTACACACGTACATATAAAACTCGTAATAAAATTTTTACCACTTTATTCTCGGAAAAACTCGGGAGCACAACTTATAACATACTCTTCTATCAGCTTGTGAACCGATAAAAAATATTATATTCAATACGAGAAATAAAAATTAAGTACTTGCCTAAACAATAACAATGCTTTAACTGCAACTGCAATTCATTTTGTTAATCGCTCTCCTCATCTTCTTTCGTGGCTATCTGGTACACTCAAACAAAACTTAGACTCATCCGAGAACAACACATTACTCCAAACTGCTTCACTCTAGTTTTCGTGCAAAAGTAAGTCGAGCTCTGCGATGTTCCAAGGATAAGTGGACATAGCGCTGGTCCTATGGAAACTACTTTCAAGTCTATTTTACAATGATATCAATAACAATTTATGCGGATTATTCAGTTTTTTTTATATATCAATGATTTAAAATGGGACTACTTTTTTGACGCGAATTAACTAATGTACTTCGAAGTCCGTTTTTTAAAAACATACATTTATTACTTTTACAAAAATTACAAGAAGTGTAACGCGCTGCGTACTTCACCCCACACGGGTTCTTTCCAACTGACGCGTCACTTTGGACACCCTCGATGCAAAGTTTTGAAACAAATGCTCGGGCGCCAGATTATTTTACGTGGTTTACTCCACGGCCCCTTGGCCCTTAGCGTCAAGAGTTCCAGGTAGCCTCAGATGGAGGTTACGGAAAATTCCCGAGGTCTCGTTGAATTTAACACAAAAAGTAGAACCCTTAGACGACGATGCTACGGGATATGAAGAAAATACTGATTGTATTTGTTTGTATATTACAAATCCTATTGAAAATATATATACAAAATAACACTTAAAACAACTTCTGAGTATTTTCAAGCGGTACCGAATGAGTTAAATATATACAGTATGCAAATGTTTTCAAGCCTTATGTTATTATGCACCATGCGAAATTTGCCGGTATTTAGGAATGTGAACAATGACACAATAAACCAGGTGTAAGCAAGCAAATGCAATTGTTAATAACAACGGAAGCGGTATAAGCAGTTTGTAATTATGCGGTAAGCTGCAGTAAAACAATAATTACCTATCACAGTAGTAAACGGGATATAACTATCTTCGCGGTAGGGATGGTCAATCGGGATAGGTGGGAAAATGCGACCAGATTAGTTTATAACAAAAAAAACTAATGAACATAAGCTAGATTATCAATCAACCCGTGGCAACAGCCTCAGACTTGGTTGAGAATCTTATTATTGTAGGAGAAAATACACTTTTTTAACAAAATGAGTGAACATAAAATAAGTTACGGCTGACGGTTGGGCAGCTGGTGGCAACAGCCTCTTCTATGCCCCGCAATCAGTTTTTAAATTTTCAAATTATCGGTTAAAATTATTCTAAAATTTTGGTCGGAAGATTGGACAACGGTTACCCAAATACAAGCAAAATAAAACAACTGTGTCTTATAATGGATAAAAATGAAACAAATTTATTACCGGCTGAGAGTGCAACAGCTGGTGGCAACAGCCTCTGCTCCGCCCCACAATCAGTTTTAAATTTTCCAAATTGTCGGTCAGACAAAACTAGATATAATTTAGAACTAATATAAATCAAAGGTAATTTAGCGAAAACGATGCCCGTTCCGAAAGGAAGACGGCTGGTGGCAACAGCCTCTGATCCGTCCCACAGTCGGTTTTCAATTCTTCAAATTGCCGGTCAGTTAGAACTTTATATAATTTAGAACTAAGATAAATCATAGGTAATTTAGCGAAAACGATGCCCGTTCCGAAAGTGAGGCGGCTGGTGGCAACAGCCTCTGATCCGTCCCACAGTCGGTTTTCAATTTTTCAAATTGCCGGTCAGTTAAAACTTTATATAATTTAGAACTAAGATAAATCAAAGGTAATTTAGCGAAAACAATGCCCGTTCCGAAAGGGAGATGGCTGGTGGCAACAGTCTCTGATCCGTCCCACAGTCGGTTTTCAATTTTTCAAATTGCCGGTCAGTTAAAACTATATATAATTTAGAACTGAAATAAATCGAAGGTAATTTAGAGGAAACGATGCCAGTTCCGAATGGGAGACGGCTGGTGGCAACAGTCTCTGATCCGTCTCACAGTCGGTTTTCAATTTTTCAAATTGCCGGTCAGTTAAAACTATATATAATTTAGAACTGAAACAAATCAAAGGTAATTTAGCGAAAATTATGTCTGTTCCGAAAGGGAAACGGCTGGTGGCAACATCATCTGATCCGTCCCACAGTCAGTTTTCTATATCCAATTATCGGAGAAAAAAAAAGAAAAAATCTAATATGTATTTGGGTAATTTGACAATAGGTATAACAATCTAAATCGCAAAATTAAAATCAAAATGCTATTTCAATGTATTGAAGGTTCAGCCACGAATTCCAAAGAACAATATAACGAACGCAATAATAAAAATTGTAAATAAATTTAGTTAATATCGCTTCAAAAAAAACTGCTTACCAAAATACAGTATTATATTCCTAAATAGCCAAACTACTAAATCGTTTACTGAAATTAAATATAAAACTTTTAAAACTCGACGTAATATTTTATTCGGTTTTCAAAAATTAATTTTCACTTAATCAGAAAATAAAGGACGGTCGGACATTAGACTTTAAAACTGTCAATTTAATAGCTTGGTGACGCGGTAGCAAATTGCAAAAATCTTTAAACGGTCACAGGCAGACGGCGAGAGATATCTAGATTCAGCTCTCCAAAAACGCTCGGTTTTTGGAATTTATAATTTAATTTCTACCTAAATTTTTTGGCGATAAAGGTGGGGAGGGAATTAACTTGAATCGATTTACTTACAACAAGAAATATTTCTACTATACTGGACGGCTTTGGTTTTAATTAACATTGTTTATATACCGGGCGCGATAATATAAATTTTGAAAAGCGGAATTTAATAAATTTTACATATTTCTTCAGATGGTAATTCTTGGCTTTTGAATAACTAATGAAATAAATACTTAAATTAATGCTACGGGACTGAAACGGTACCAGAAATCAAAGTTGGAAAGTAAGTAACGAGTTATATCCACTTATTAAAATTAAAATACCATCAAAAATGCTTAAAAAAATAAACGGGTTTAAAGATTAAAACTAACTTTTCCATATCTGTGACCCTGAATAATATTCTATCATAAAATTGTCACTTGTATACACTTCGGGGGATGTATCGTGCTAACAAACCGAAATTTGTCCAAAAATAACCAAAAATGTAATATATCTGGATTTATAGGACCCGCTGTACTCGCTCTAATTAGCTGAAAATCAATAGGGTACATTTGTGAGACACCTTGAACAATATTCAATCATAAAATTGGTCACTTGTAAATACTCCGGAGGCTGTATCGTGCTAACAAACTGAAACTTCTCCAAAAATGACAAAAATATCGTACTTAAAGTACTGTAGTACCTGTTATATTGGCTCTGGTGAGCTGAAAATCAATAGGGTTCATCAGTGAGATGTCTTGAATAATATTCAATCATAAAATTGGAGACTTGTGGAATTCCGGAGGCTGTATCGTGCTAACAAACTGAAATTTCTCAAAAAATGACAAAATGTCGTACTACAAGTACCATAGCACCCGTTGTACTGGCTCTGGTGAGCTGAAAATCAATAGGGTTCATCTGTGACATGTCCTTAATAATATTCCATCATAAAATTGGTGACGTATTGCACTCCGTGCTATGAAGACATGTAAGAAAAAGTGGCCGACGACGACGGCATACACACAGGATTTTTTTTGTAAAAACCGTTTTGTAGTTGATGGAAAATGTAAAAATAACTAAAATTCCAATTTTTTTTGGTGTAAACCAATACTTTTCTCGCATATTAGATAGTGTAATAATCAATAGATTCCACTATGATCCTAAATAAAAAAAGATTCTATCACCAGTAGTAATAACCTAAAAAACTCTGCTGTCAAAATGTCCCTAATGGACCAAGAAGGCAGCGTAGCTGGCTGTCACCACCCACGATTCCGTGGGAAACAGGAGTCGACGGCTCCTGTAAGAAATATCCGAAAGAGCTGGCTTCGGTCTCCGCTGCTACCAGTTGTCGTTGGTAATGAGAGGTCTTGTGTTATGGGGTTACGTCAGTTAGAGGGGTGTGTTGAGGAAAAATTTTAGGTATAGCTCTTATGTGTACATGTTAGGTATTCCTGCTCTCCTGGTTGAGAAAATAAATTAACCGACAATGATTTATTAAACGAGTTTAATAAAAAAAATAAGAAAATAAAAATAAATTACACCAAATTGACAAAATGTCAGGAATAATCGTATATAGAGTCTTGTGTCTGTAATTAAATAAAACCAGTGATAGGATCGAGAGAAAACTTGAGATACCCTTTTACATCAACGCGAATGACTCGCAGAATAAAAAGAAATTTGTTATTTTAAAAATAATCGCCAGAACCTAAATATTTTCGCGCACCCTATATATGAAACTTTGATATTAGCAATTTAATATTCAACCTCAAATGTGCTCCCTATTCCTAATTCATACGGTGAGACATCACCATTAAATACTCGTATGCGATATGAACTATCATAACACAAATTAAATTATATAGATATAATATCATAGAATGCGGGCTGGCAATGTTAATAATCTGACCAAACTACAAAAAAAGTCATAATACACGGTTAGTATAATTTTGAAATCAGACTTACCAATTCCCGGACTGGGTGTTCACAAAAACGCCGACGGACACGATTCGCGTTTCGAACAAAAAAAGAAACCCTTTCAGAGCGCGTACGGTATACGCTCCCTTGTAATCTTCTTTTCCCCTTTCGAAAAAAAATTATACCTGATTGCTAAAACACTACTTTAATTATAAATTACTGAAACTCAGGACTCCTCAAAAACCGCTATCCGCGAATCCCAAAAAAAACTAGACCGTTCCCGACCGCGAGTTACACCTTCGCCGTTTCGACATTTCTCCCTAGGCCAGCAATCTTTTATTTGTTAATTTTTGATTGGTGGAACTTATCGTTCGACGTAATTGTGTAATAGGTTTTTTACCTCGATTAACAATTGAATTTTTATTTGATTCCGCAAAATTTCGTTATTTTGACGCAATTATTATTTCCGGTTAAAATATTATTTTTTTTCTTTTTGCAACAAGACAGGCCGCTTAGATAAGTGTTTTTTCCATTGTATGAATGTGAACGACGGCTTTCTATAGTTTAAACGTTACAATGTAAAAAGTAATTTGTTATACAGGATGATTCTCCCCATGTTTCTTATTTTGGTATTTATTACATTAGGTTGGGCGGAAAAGTAATAATGAATAAAACAAGAATGAATGTATGTCAGCTATAGTTTTCTATTTATATATGATGGAACTGCAAGTTCTGCAACTTCGATTGGCTTCTTGCTGTGTCTTCAGGAAGGCTGAGATAATTCGAGGAGTAATGTGAGTGTGTCTGATAGATTATTTTGTGACTTGCATAATGCGCATTTATTACGGTTAGTAAGCTTACTTACTTTTAATGCTTTGTTTTTCTCTGTGATTCGTTTTTGTGTGTTCTGATTTTTATTTGTTTGGGAATATTCATTATCAGTGTTCTTGTTCATGATCGTAGTGGAATTTGAACAACTTCTGTTTGCGATGGCAGTGTCGTCTGCGTAGAGGGCCGTCATGGTGTTGTCTGTCTTATGGATGTTAGCCGTATAAATAATGTAGAGCACCGGAGAGAGGACTGCTCCTTGGGGTACTGCTTCATCCAACCCAGTTTGTATTTGGTGTTGTCGAGCTTGATCCGGAATCGTCTGCTCTTCAGATAATTGCACAGCAGCTTCGTTAGGGATCTGGAGTATCTGGCTTCTCTCATCTTGTACATCAGGCCTTCGTGACAGACACAGTCGAAGATTTTACTGACATCCAAGAAGATGGATCCCGTTGCATGGTTTCTATTGAATCCTTGTCTGGCGTATTCTACTATCTTCAGGACTTGGTCTTCGGCTCTTCGTTGTTTCATGAATCCGAAATGTTCTTCTGGCAGGATCCCGATGGCTTCTATTGCCCCTTGAAGTTCCTACAAGATTGCCCTCTTGGCTATCTTGCTAATTGTGGTGAGGAGATGGATAGGCCTGTAGTTCTGGGGTAACATTGGGTCCTTTTCGCTCTTCCTCAGCATGATGGTCTCTGCTTCTTTCCATTCGTCTAGGAAGCGCTTGGGGTTTTCAGTATTCCGTTGATGATGACTGTGAGGAATACCAATCCTTTTCTTGATAGATGCTTCAGGGCGTTGTTGGTGGTGCCATCTTTCCCTGGTGCCTTCCTCTTGAGTCTGGTCCGGATGATGTAGGCTACTTCTTCGGGGGTGGTGTAGTCTAGGTTTCCGTGGTCGTCTTCTTGGTTTTGGACATCTTTTTCGACTTGGTCTGAGAAGTCCATGTCTGGTCAGGGCGAACTGGCGTTCTATGGTTCTTCTGAAGGCTTCTGCTTTTTCCTCGTCTGTGTGGGCTAGTCCGTTGACTCTATGTATTGTTGGGGTCTCTCTTCTGTCTTGTCTCAGGATTTTCGCGACCTTCCATAGTTCAGTTCTTCTAGTCTGTTCTGCCAGTCCTTGGATCGGTATTGCTTCAGTTGCGTCTTAACCTCTTCTTTGAGTATGTTCGCTTCTCTCTTGTCTTCTGGGTTTCTTGTCCTGTTGGCTCTACTTCTTACTCTGTTTTTCACCCTGATGAGGTCTCGTAGTTCGTCGCTGATGTTGGAGAACCTCTTGTAGTTGTCCATCCGTCTTGTTGTCGTTCTGCTTCAGCTTTTATTCCATTTGCGATTAGTGACGAGTATTGTTGAGGTACGCAAATACGGTCATGCCTACGAACCGATCTTTTTATAGTTGCAAAGTTCCTATCGCATGGCAAAAAGCTATGTCCCCTTACAGGAACGTACTGCTGAATCACCTTAAATTGACCGGTCATTGTGAGTGCCATTAATAATATTACCATTGTATGGTTCCGATTTTGTCCACCACAACTATCACTGAATATGTTATTTCAACGGAAATATAATTTTCTATGTAATCGAGTATAAATGAACATACTTCATTAGGGCCTTTAGCGGCCAGTCTCTCATGGTAAGTGTAAAACACATTGGAGTTATTTTTTGTATTATTAATACAAAACACATTTAGCCAAAGCTTCCTTAGGTAGAACATCTCTTGAACTGGTAGGTGTGGAACATGTAAATTTTGCATATAGTCAAAGACAATGTCCATTACGTATTCTCGTTCTTTCGAAAGTTGTGTTATTTCCTGAAGTTTACCATGAAACTTGTTTGCCCTTCTTTTACGGACCATCAGTTCTGCTATTGCCACCTTTTTTGCGTTTTCGTTTAATGTCGGGGATCCTATTTTTACATTAAGATCCTCACATCTACTGCATACGTCTATTTGAGGACTTCCGAAGCGATACCCAAAGTTTTCACTAAGGTATTTTAGATAATATTCGTACTTTACTGTGTTTTGTAATTCTGGATATTTTAATACAAAAAGTTCGTGCATTTTTAAAACAGTTAAGCCGGATTCCAAGTAGTTAGTGTTCTTGGCCGAATACTGGGAAGTCCTGGCAGGGAAAGATCGTGTATGCTCATTTATTTTCGCAACAACGTCTGCAGGTAGTAGATTGCCTCGGTTACCGTGTTTGCCTCTCATGTCAGCAGGTGTCAAAACCTGAGCAGCTATACTATGTACAAAAAGTACGAGGAGTAATAAACCCTAATTAAGTATGCAAAACCTTTACAGGGAGCACCATGAAATTTTTGATAAATCTCTTACTTTAAATTACATTTCTTCCGTAAATCTAAAAACCAGGTAGATCGACCCCGTATTTGTTTCAGTTGTAGCAAAGTTTAGGGTTTATTCATTGTTAAAGGATTAGCAGATAAGCAATAACGCAATGCAGTGGTGTGTATTTTGGGAAAAAAATACGTTTTAAGTTATAATATAATAAAAAATGAAAAGAAATAATTATTGGAATACATTTATTACTTACATTTTATTCTATATCCGACTCGGAAGAGGAAGAATCGTTGTTGACATTAATAATAATAGGGTCGATTAAATCATCACAAATATTGTCAATTTTCCACATATTTGCCTCTACTTTGATAACATGCTCGATACAGTTTGTCCAATTTTCCTTACTCACATGACTTACAGCACTCTCAAACAATTTCACAACATCGTTTATTTTAAAAGTAGTATTTTTTTTCCAACTTCCTTCTTTACCTGAGCCCATATTAATTCTATGGGATTAAGTTCACAATGATAAGGGGGAAGTCGAAGAACTGATATACCACGAGAAGGAGCCATTTCTTCTACAATGTAGGTTTTGTATTTATTCTTGTTCATTTTTGCAATTCTGTAAAGTTCTTTCCTTAGTGGATCTTTTGGAAACTTAATATTTTTCGAAATAAGCCACTCCAATGCTTCTCGTAACCGTGAATGGTAACTTGCGTTGTCCATAACAATAACAGCCCCTTTTGGAATCAGATCCAACATTTGAACAAACCATTCCTCGAAGACATCCCCATTCATATCTTCGTGATAGTCCCCCGTGCGTTTTGAAATAAAAATTAATAATCCACCATCAACAAAACCTTCAGAACTTCCAACATGGACAATGATAAGTCTTTTTCCTGTTCCAGATGGTGGCTGCAAACCTAACGACAAACCTTCCACGAATGCCTGCCTTCCGCTTTTAATGTTTTCATCTTGCCAAGATTTGGAAACTGTATATCCAGCATTTATCCATGTTTCGTCTAAGTAGAAGATTTTCAAATTTTGTTCTCTGATATGTCGAATGCTTCTTAAATAGTCTCTTCTCCAAAAAACTATTTCCGGTTTATCTATCATGAGAGATTTTCTATTATGTTTTGTATATCTGAAACCCACATCTTTCAAAAGTCTGCATAATGTCATTCTGGAGAATTTTGGATAGTCCGTATCTTCTTGCACTGATGTCATAATTTTGTCAAGTGTTGGAATTTCCTTTCGTAAGTAAAATCCATGGACTTTACGCCTTAGTCTTTGTTTTAATGACTCATCGATCTCAATTGGTTTTCGGCCTGAAGGAGTTTTAGGGGGTTGAAGAGTTCCATTCTTACTTTCTTTTAGTAATCTATAAATTGTTGATTTAGCAACACACAACATAGCAGCCGTTAATTCCACAATATCATCAACACTTGCACTTGGATCCTTGTTTTTCAATGATATATAACAATTCAATATCAGAGTTTTTTCATTTAAAGATAATGGACCTGTTTTTGGTCGTTTAGATGGTCCTTGGCTTATCGACATTGTTTGGTACTTGCACAATTAGCATTCAACAAATGTTTTAAATATATTCCAACTGTTTACAATATTATGACAACCATACAACTTTACTCAAAGAACTAATACTAAGTACTGATTTAATGTACCTACTTTCTTTTAAAATAATATTCCCGATAATGTTTCTAAGAAAACTGGGTTGTTTGGAAAATCCCTCTCAATAATCTGTAAATAGGTGTAATCGTATTAAGCCGATTACAGTAGGCCACTTGCCATTTAAAATTTCTGAGAAAAATTCCCCAAACACCACATATAGGAGTAATACAAATAAAAAATATTATGAATAAACGGGCATATCCGAACTCTGCCACAAAATAAAATTTTACCTGACTTGTATCAATTTGAGGATTACTGAAATGTTCGAACTGTGCCGCAACCATTTAGTTTAATCCTATTAGAGTCATTAGGGTTTATAATAGATAAAATCGGAGGCCCATAGAATTATGTATATTTCTGAAAGGTTTCAAAGATTTCTTGAATTAAATATTTTGAAGAAATCTTGATTGTTTTGATCGATATTTAGGGGATTAGGGGAAGGTTGTTGATGTACTTACACTATTGCCTAAAACTCGGGAAGAAGTATTTAATAGTGTTCGTGAATTACAATTACGAACGAATCGAGAAGAGGAATTTCTATTAACAGCAGACCAGGTATTTAAAATTATAGTGTTCTCCTGTTTTTCCAACCTTAATTTTTTATGTAATTCGGATTGTATTTTGATGGATGGGACTTTTAAATACTGTTCAACTTTTTTTTACCAAATGTTTACCATTCATGGTTTTAAAAACGGCTATTACGTACCTCTTGTTTTTTGTTTGCTGCCGGACAAATCAAGTCAAACATATTCAAATTTATTTTTAATTTTAAGACAAAAATGTAAAGAAGTAGGCTTAAATTTTCAACCTAAAGAAGTCGTAGTAGATTTTGAACTAAGCATTCATAACGCTATATATGAATGTTTTGGCAGAGATCAAATTCTTTTTGGTTGTAAATTTCATCTCTGTCAAGCTTGGTTTCGTAAGATTCAGGAGTTTCATTTGGTACAAGAGTACAGACAGAAAGGTTCTGTAATTGGCGAATACTTAAAAGTACATTTCGGTATTATGTATCTTAGTCCTGAGGAAGTTGTAGAATTTTTTTATAATGAACTACATTTTTTGCTTCCTAATGACGAAAGAGTTATAGAATTCCGAAATTATGTCAATAAAACATATATAACGCAAAATTCGATATTTCCACCACTTATTTGGGCAAATAATGCATCCTTTTTTAAGAGAAATTTTTTTTATTAAAATTAGTACATCCCGTTACCTCTGACCTAAATCGTATATTCTTTAGCATAGCTGCAACTCATTCGTTCAATACAAAATGTACCTTACGGTATACCCTCTTAAAATATATTTTGGTACGTCTATGAAATCTACTTAAATGAATGATTTATTACTCCTTGTCCTTTCTATATAGACTATAGAAGTGACGATAGTGTTTGAACACGACCTTGTTTGACACACCGAAAAGACCACAGAATGCCTTTCTGCAGACTTTTGTACGAGTAGTGCCCTTCAATGCAAAATATACAAAAGAAGACGACTGTTACCTAGATTCGTTGTTGGATGATCTTTGTCTTGCCACTTCTTTGCTCTCGATAAGTCCCATTAAAAATGTGTCCTGCTCATAGATATATAATACAATACTGCTACTTGTTTTTTACTCACGAATTAATAACCTATACGTATTTAATTTATTGGGATACGCCACTGATTGTGTTTGAAGCGCGCTTATATCTCCTTCTCTAGGCTTTTGTGCAGCGTTGCCATGCGAGTTCCAACATTAGAGTCTCTCTTTATCTAACCCACTTACAAAATATGTTGTTTCTTTCTAAATGTTCAGGTCAAAACAAATATCAATTTATGAATGAAATGCTTCATCTACTGTGTATTATATATCTATGGTCCTGCTCATATTCTGGCCTTACGTTGTAAAGAAACTGGATGAGATTCTCTATAGCTGAAAAAACCTCCGTGCATTTTTTTTCGACACAAACAGTCTGGACCCGTGTGAATTAGGAACCTATTAAACGTTATAAAAAATACTTACATCACAATTTTTCATTAAAAGGTTCCAAATTAAGTGTTCTTTGAAATAATTAGAGAAAATTTGAAAAACATTTGGGGCTTCGCGTTCAAAACGAACGTAAGCGTCAGCGCACAATCATAATCTTTATTAATTTTTTTGACGTTATTAAAAATTCTCACATCACAATGTTTCTTTAATAGGTTCCTAATTAAGTGTTCTTTGAAATAGTTAAAGAAAATTCGAAGAAATTTTGGGGCTTCGAGTTCAAAACGTAACTCCAGTGTGTTTTACACTTACCATGAGGGAAATATACAAAAGAAGACGACTGTTACCTAGAATCGTTGTTGGATGATCTTTGTCTTGCCACTTCTTTGCTCTCGATAAGTCCCATTAAAAATGTGTCCTGCTTATATTCTGGCCTTACGTTGTAAAGAAACTGGATGAGATTCTCTATAGCTGAAAATACCTCCGTGCATTTTTTTTCGACACAAACAGTCTGGACCCGTGTGAATTAGGAACCTATTAAACGTTATAAAAAATACTTACATCACAATTTTTCATTAAAAGGTTCCAAATTAAGTGTTCTTTGAAATAATTAGAGAAAATTTGAAAAACATTTGGGGCTTCGCGTTCAAAACGAACGTAAGCGTCAGCGCACAATCATAATCTTTATTAATTTTTTTGACGTTATTAAAAATTCTCACATCACAATGTTTCTTTAATAGGTTCCTAATTAAGTGTTCTTTGAAATAGTTAAAGAAAATTCGAAGAAATTTTGGGGCTTCGAGTTCAAAACGTAACTCCAGTGTGTTTTACACTTACCATGAGGGACTGGCCGCTAAAGGCCCTAATGAAGCATGTTCATTTATACTCGATTACATCGAAATTATATTTCCCCTGAAATAAAAGAACTTTTTGCCAGGCGATAGGAACTTTGCACCTAAAAAAAGATCGGTTCGTAGACATGACCGAATTTACATACCTCTACCATGCTCGTCACTAACCGCAAATGCAAAAAAGGGGATAGGCAAATTCCCTCCCAAGAAAAAAGGGGTCAAAAATAACGGGTAAATTCGGTCCGTAATTTTGTATTTACCTGAAACTGTATAGGTAAATTCGGTCCTGGGTAAAATATTTTAAGATTGGACCAGTGCAATAAAACTGTAATATTGAATAATTTTAGTTTTATTAAATTAAATAAAAATATTTACATTGTTGACAAAGTTTACATAAACGGAATTGATATGTCTATATATTGTTTATACCTATAAAAATATAACATATTACATACAATTATATATTTAATAATATTAAGAAACCAAATTTTCGAAAATTACGAAATAGTCTACAAGACACAGGTATGTATATAATATTGTATACCTAATAATGAAACGCCACAGTGAAATGAGACACATTTAATAAAATGCAAACGACTTATTTCGTTTTTCGTATATGATTCAATCATTTTTGTAATAAATTTTTGACGGTTTTTAACTTTACTATCGGTAATTTTAGTATTCAAATGTACACTTTGTAATTTTACATATGTTTCGATTTGAAACTCTTTAAGTTTATTAATAAAAACAAAAATGTTTGAATGAGACTTGTAAAACGAATCGTTAAATTGTCTATGGAAAGATTCGCATGTATTCGTAGTCCGTGTAAGTTCTGCTGAGTTTGTAGCCCAAAGTGAAGGAGGGAATAGTGACTCGTCTGGTGCTATTGAGAGCAGATCGAATACAAAACAATCGCTGATTTCTACAGGATTTAAGAAAGTTAGGGCAAAAGTCATTTTTAGCCATCGCCTCGCATCGGAACATTCATCTTTGTAGGCAGATATTAAACCAATTTGCTGAATTTTTCTATACCATGCCTGCAAAAGATGAAATCGACATCCGATTATTTGAGCTAATGGCCAAACTTGTTCTACAGCCTTATGGATACCTTTTTCAAAATCGATTACAATTTCAGAAATATCTAATCTAACACTATTTTTGATGCAGATCTCTGTTACAATATTAAATAATTTTTGGTACGTTTCACTCCGTTTGTTGGGTAATAGAGAAAAAATCAGAGGAATATAGTGGCCGTTATAATACCCGTGTATCGTAAAAAACTGACAAAAAAATTGTGGGCAGTAATTAAATGTTCCATCTAAATATATTCGTCTGACTTTTCCGATAAATTGAATATTTGATTTACAAGAAAAGACGGCGATTTGATCAGCTGCATCATTAAAAAGTAAAAAATGTTCACCTCTGGATGTTTCAATGTTGATCTTCGCCAGAGTGTCGAAAGTTTGTTGAATACTTGTTGGCAATTGTGGAAGCAGTTTTCGACGAGCATTGTACAAATTCTTCCTTATTAATGCAACGTCTGACGTATTGATCGTTGAAGGCAGATTTTCTTGAAGCTCCCGGCGGATGATTTTTGCAGGCTTCTCCGATTAATCATCAATAGCCTTTCTTTTACAAGAACTGCTTACAATTTGGCGGTTCAATTGTTCTACATTTGCATTATGGCAATGATCCTTTACATGCTTTGTAACAGTTACATTGTCCACTTCACCCATACTAAGCAAATAAGATCTACACTTTTTATTTATACACGTCCACCGCTTTTCGCCACTTTTCAATTTTTTTTGAAAACTATACTTATAGTTATTTATAACTACTATACGCTTTCCTTTTTCACTCAAAATAATATTAAGATCCATGGTGCCAGACTACAAAGAATAATCGACTAATATGTAAACTGGGGAAACATACGCAACTAAATGGTACATATATCAATCCATTTCATGTATTTATATTATTCATTTACCTACTAATTGCTACTATTTTCGGAAAAGCCCATACTTACCATAATTACTCTGGTTGGGAGGGAATTAACCTACCGATAAAAGGGTATAAAATTTTTAATTTAATCTGCTACCTGCTGGGACCGAATTTACCATGCCCCGCAAAAAAAACAGCCAACATTTGTAGTACGCGGAATGAAAAACCGTTATCATAAACTTTAAAGATTGGTGGGCCAGATATTTTAAAAAGCTTTCTCAAAGCCTTGGTTCCCATAAATCGACATTTGCCATCAGTCACTTTATCTACAGGTCAGAAGGAAAGGATTATTTGACTGTATCAGAGTTTATTGATGGTCTTATAAATGCTACTTTCCAACTAATTAAAGGCAAGGAAGAAGTACTTCTACCGTCAGCCATGGCTTACAATGGACACGTCCCTATCAACAGTAAGAAACTCGCCAATCTTGGAAAGATTGTTCATTATATTCTTGACGAACAAACACTTTTTTACTGAAATATTAGCATGGCCAACTAATCAAGATAGAGGGCAGAGTGATGAGGAGAACGTTTAAAATACTTCCGTTTTCTTTATTCTGATATTTTTGCAAATAAAATATTAATCCAAATGTGTTTATTTGCTTGCTTATGTCTAGTTCCTACCTCCTAATTAAGTTTAGCAGCTAATTTTACTTGTTAAATCACTTCAAGAGACAACAAAAGAATGTAACGTTTAAAAAATTATCACTTTATAAACACATTAGAAAATTGAGTGGCAAAAGGAAAACATTCCGTGAACTTTGACCCTGAATAATTCATAAATCCCAGTTAGATTATAAATATTCTCAAGATTACTCAATCCCTAATATTGTGATATAAAATTTGTCTTCAGTAAGGGTTATCATAATAATAACACTAGAAAAGTTACAAGGTTTTTCCTTTTTTCCGAAAACAAGGGAAGTCGTAAGTATTCCCTTTTTCCACCAACCGATTCAATTGCTAAATAAATATTATTCCAAATCGGTATAAACAATATTATATACGGTTAGGAATGCATATCGCGATGGAATTTAAGTCAATACTTTATCAAATCCAACCATTGTCTGTTAATTCATTTATATTGCGACGCCTTTTTTATAATAAAACTTTTTTTATGCCAACTATAAAAACACTCATTAATTATAACCAGCAAATTTACTTTCCGTGCCTACTGCAACTTTCATTGTTTAAAATTTTTGTGTATTTACGTATATGATCTACTTTACAAGCGCACGTGCTGCTTATTGATTTATAAGTGAATGGTTCGTATAATATATTTACATTTTATTTATTTGAACAGAAATATTCTACTAAATATAGTTTAAGTAATTATTTACCTTGGATTTTTCATTCCTATGAAGAACTCCCATGATTTCAATTCTTTTGGTTCCTATTTGGCTTCATTCAAACTCAATCTTCCCTTTTCCAGGTTGTCTCCAATATTTACCATTAATTTGTTTCCGCTTATTTTGTGTCAATTTTGTTCCTTATTTCGTTACATCTTAAGGCCTTTCACTCATTTAATTTCATTTCTGCCTTATTCTGATCTTTTTTATACATTACTTAAATGTTTAATTACTTTCCAACTCATTTTACCTCATACTGATCCGTTTTGTACACCCACGCAATGAATTCACTTTCTATTTTATTTGACCTCATTCTGGTGCTTTTTGTACACCATTCAATTTACTTTCTATCTTATTTTTACCTTATTCTAGTCCTTTCTGTACACTATTCAAATATTTGATTTACTTTCTACCTTATTTTATTCTGGTTCTTTGCCATGCGTTTCATTACTTCTATATCCCATTTTTCGTCTTCTTATTTTTAATTTTCCTTTACATTTTCTCTTCAGTTCAATCTTTCTTGTTTAACAACATTCTATTTCATTCTTGGTGTGTGTATTAATTAACTTGTTTGGATTCAATAATATTATAATAATAAGCTGTACATTTTCAAAGAAATTGAAGCTGTGTTCATGAGAACTCAAGGACTTTTCTCCATTCTGTTCTATTTTCTATTAGTTGTCTCCAGTTTTTTACTTTAATTTTCTTGAGGTCTGATTCAACTTGCTCTTTACATCTTAACTTTGGCCGACATTTCGATTATTCTTCTTTGTGGTGACGGTTTTTCTTTCCTGTATATGTGTCCATACCATCCAATTCTTTGCGCTTTGTAAAATCGTACTATGTTTTCTCTATATAGTACTTCTTCAATTTCCTGATTCATTAGTGGTCTCATTTCGTCATTTTTTACTCAAATTGGGTCCCATAATTGTTCTGATAATTCGTCTTTTAAAAATCCTCAATTGTTCTTCTTCCTTCTGTACTAAACTCGATCGGTCGTATCATTGTTTTATATATCTGTATACTTGCGTTTTTGTTTAATTTCTTGTCTTTGAGTATTTTCTTATTAGCATACATAGCCTTATACCCTTGTTGTATTCGGTGCTTAATGTGTAATCGTTCATTTCTTCTGTGTACTATAAATCCCGATTACTTGTATTTTTCGACTTCTTCGAATGTTTAGTTGTCGATTCTTAATTCTGTCAAACTTTTAGGATTTCTTTTGACCTCTGTTCTATTATTTTAAATGTACTTTCCAATTCTTCTCGTCTTCTTGCTATTATCGCTATATTCTCTGCGTATTCTATTATTTGGAATAATTTGTTGATGATTGTCCCATCTTGTTTTATTTGTTTAATAATACGATTTAATGATAACGCTGAAGACAAGTACTGATAATGTGCCTCCTTGTCTCACTCCTTTTCCTATTTCAATTTCATCTGTTGTGCCTTGACTAAGTAGTATTGCAGCTTTTGATTCTTTCATCGTCATGTTTATTAGTTGTATCAGTTTTTTAGGTGTCCTTATTTCTTTTAAATCTTCTACTATTCTTGTTATTATTATTTTGTCGAATGCTTACTTATAATCAAAGAATAATATGTGTAGGTCTATATCATATTCATAGCACTTCTCTGTTATCTGTCTTATTGTAAGTATGGCGTCTATTGTTGACTTGTCTTTTCGGTATCCTAATTGGTAGGCTCCCAATATCATTCCAGCGTGTATTGTAAGTCTGCTTCTTATTATAATCGTTAGGATTTTGTAAGTAATATTTAAAAGTGTTATTGCTCTGTAGTTCATCCATTTGGATAGATCTCTTTTTTTGGTTTTGGTACTATCTGTCCTATTCTCCATTCTGTTCGCATTTCTCCTTTTAACCATATATTTTCTATGATTTTGTGTATTCTTATCTGTAATTCTTTCCCTCGGTGTTTAATCAATTCGGTGTTTATCGTGTTGCTTCCTGCTGCTTTGTTATTTTTAAGCCTTGATATATGCTCTTGTACCTCTTCAAGACTTGGTTTCTTTTCTAGATTGTTTAGTTGGTCTTCTATAATCATTTCTTCTACTATATTATTGTTTTCTTCTTTGTAGAGGTTGCCGAAATATATTTTCCATTCTTTCTCCTCTATTTCATCTGTAGTTTTATTGCTTTTTCTGTTACTTTTCTTTTTCAGGTATTTTTACAGTATTCTTGAGTTGTTCTTTTTATTTTCATTCTCAATTCTCTCCAGAGTATTTTCTATCCATCTTGTTTTCTTTATTTGACATAATTTGTTTGCTTCTTTTCTGATGTCTTGGTATTCCTTTTTATCTTGTTCTGTATTTGTTCTGAGCAATTCTTTCCTAGCATTGTTTTTTTTCTGGATAATATTCTCGCATTCGTTATCAAACCATTGGTTGTTCAATCAATTGCTGCTCAATCCAATACTGTTTTCTGCCGCCTCCATTATCGCTTCTTCAATCTTATTCCAATCATCCTCTATACTCTTTATGTCCTCCTCGGTTTCTTTTCTATTTTTTAACTCTTCTTTATATTTTTGTGATATCTTAGTATCTTCTATTTGTCTATGTTCCATCTTTTTTTGTTTTTCGTTCTTCTCTCTTCCACTTTTTTTTATTTTTACATCTGTTATTACCAGATTCTATATGCTTAACAAATCGACTGATAGTTCCCGGTATAGTGAATAAAACAGATTTTTTTCGATCAACTTCGATTTCATTCATCTCCTTTCAGCGCTATATAATCATCATCCATCCATGCTTAAATTTGATGTTTTTGTATAGTTTTGTAAATAATTTGTATACATGGGAATAGAAAACAAATCTCATATTTTTGTAAATAACTTGTTTATTTTTTTTTCAAGACAATTTTCATTACAGATTAAGTGACAGTCAAATGTGTTTTAACATTGGTATCAACTGAACAAAGATTTTGTTAGTCCAAAAGTCAAATCTTTGTAGCATAAGAAGTGCACAATTTCCTGCTGCATTCCAGGCATATTGGCTGGTCACATTTTATGCATTTATAATTTGTCTTCCTTGCCTTTGATGCTGGACACTTGGAGCAGGTTTTCCTTTTTTCTAGCTTGTCACTTGGGATGCAGCGATCTGGGTTTTGAGGATCTTCATTCCCAACATATGCTTGTATGGTAACCCTGATGTCACGTGGTAGGTTTGGTATTCCCAACAGTCTGGTCATATGTGGCTTTATAAGCTCCATTACTAGGTATCGTACGAATAGGTATATAGTCACAAGAGGATTACCTCGAAATGAAAGGTACAAGATGAAGGAGTTGATGCAACTAATAACTAATATTTGATAGAATATTGCGAGGGGCCATCTTCTGTTTCTTCGACTGGACGAATATATCACACATTTCATGTCTAGCATGTCCACCCCGGCTTTCGTTTTATTGTAGTAACAAACCATTTCAGATTTGTTTTTTCTGTCTCCTGTTTCAATACTGTGGTGCATTGATGACACCAATTTTACCGAATTATTCTTTTTAGGCACAACAGAAAGCAACATTGTATTGCCTGCAAATCCATATAGGGTTGACCCCACTTTTCTGTTTGGAGATGGTAAGAATTCAGGAGGTATTTCCCTTTTATTTTTTTTCATAGTACCCACATACGTTAGTGATCGATCTCCAAGGGCATCAACACACTCAATAGAGGTAAAATAGTTATCCCCTGTTTGTATTTACGATCCCCTTGCATAGTCGAATAACACATTGTGTTGGTTTGCTAAGTTGTTGTTCTTCAGCGCTTAGTCCGATGCTATCACTATTTTTCCCTTTGTATATGTAGGCATTTGCTACATATGAAGATGAAGAATCTGACAAGCACATGATTTTTATTCCATATTTTTTGGTTTTTTTGCGCATGTAAACCCGAAACGGACATCGGCCACGAAAAGGAACCAACATTTCCTCTACGGTGATATTGGTTCCAGGTAGAAACAAACATTTACAGTTGTTTATGAATTGCTGAAATATATCACTTACGGGGGCAGTAGGACCAGTTCTTTTTCTCTTTTCCCATCATCAAACCGTAAGCAAGCCAACAACACTTCAAACCGTTTTGATGGCATTGTTGCCCTAAAAACTGGCCTACTGGTGATGTCCTTATTGAAAATAGATTGTACATTCTCATTGGAAGATCTCGGTAACAGAATTTAGTAGAATTAGGCCTAAAAGTGCCCGCAATTCCAAAATGTCAGTGTCTTTGTATTGGTTTTTGTTTGTATTTTCAGAAAGATTTGCTCGACAGGACTCTAATTTTCTATTAGTTTGTGATAAAATTTCATTCAATATGTCAGGATCAAAATAACTTCCCCATACTTCTAATTTACCTGGGGCCTGGCCTAAGTTTCGAGCTCTTCGTGTCGGGCCAGGAAGTGGTCCTCTAAAAATGTTGTGTTGGGGCGTTCGTCTTTGTTTATTTTCTTCTTTCTTGCGTCAAATACTGTCATCTTTACCCCAAAAAAATTCAGACTCCCCCACTGGAAGAACAAAATTTTCCACTATATAATGCATTTCATCTTCATCTTCTATTTGGGGTTCGTCATCCAGACTACTCCCGGCACTAGTGTCACTGTCAGCAGACACAACATATTCCGGATCTTGATCTTAATCGTCCACATCTGTGTCACTTTCTTCCTCGCCATTGTTGTAAATGAATTGGAAAATACGATCACCAAAGTCTGCGTCATTCACTCTTAGATCCCGCGAATGAGCCACGTCAAACACAAAATTTATATAGAACAAAAAACTAAAACTATTTACAAAAATATTTACAATGCTATATACAACAACAAAACTTCAAACGTAACTCGTATCATCCGGTACCACAGGCCGGCACTCGCCAAACTAAACGTATCTAACGTATCGTCCGGTACAAGAGACCGTACCATAAACAATAAAATACGCTATGCACGGCACGACGGCCAACTGAAGGTTACAAATAACAACTGGCGGGAAACTACTGGACAGCTACTGAGTAGGAGAAAGCGGGCGAACCTTCAGGGATGCCAATTTCGAGGAGCCAAATTTCCCGTCCGGTCTCGGAGACCGGTGATACGGTATCAGTCTTAACTTTGGCGTGTGATGGTGAATCCAAGTGTTATCCATAGTGACGTATAGAGACAGAAAGCTTTCTGTATATCGCTGAAACACCTTCAAACTGCGCTCGGAATCGTCAACAAGCAGCACCCATTTCGAAAACAGCGTCCTCATAAACAAATATTCATACAAAATGAATCTTGCGTGTTCCTTTGATGAATTTAGTGCATCAGATATCTCCTGCAACTTCATTTTATGGTTTGACAAAAGGATTTTGTGAACTTTTATGAACTTTTTCGTTATAACTTTCTCTTTTGGTCCGATAGAACGCAGCTTTCCTGGCGCAGAGTCTGAATAAAACACTTATGCAATTCCTTATTTAGGAAATACTATCAGTTGAAGCTTTTGTTCCATCATTATTTTTTCTCATTTTTCCAAAGTTATGAAAGTAATAAAAAGTAACTAAAACCACTGCAGATTTGTAATCAAACGCCTGGTTATTATAAAAGTTCTACATCTACCTTTTCAAGGTTAATATTACTTACCAAATAAGTATGATTTCTATAATTATAATCTTTGTCAGACCGAAAACTTGTCTTGTTTCTGGTTTACTATTTTCCTTATTTGTTAATAATTAAATCTTTATGATAATTTATGGTGGAATTTCCAGTCAAATATCTGAAGAGGCTCATATCCGGCATTGTATGCGTTTTGAGTTTCATAAACGCGCAAGACGTTATTAAATGCAAAAGCGATTTTTGAAGTAGTAGTTTCGATTTTTCCGAATCGTACTAATCAACATTGCCATGCTGAGGGCTCAAGTGGAAGAAAATCCGTATCGAACACTCTTAACCAACCATTTAAGAACATTTGCAAGTAATCAAAACATAACACCTGGCTTCACCTAACCGATCCACTTGCGACTTTTTACATCAGCTACGTACAAACTCGTGACTCTTCTAGGATTTCTCCTCACTAATACTACCGAGCTGCCAAGAGGTTGTCCGGGTAGACTATCTCACGTGATCACGTTATAACCTCGCCTCTGCACATTACATCCCTTCATTTCTTTTAAGAATTGAAACACCAACCTTTACTAAGAAATGATATGTATCTAATATGTCAATAGGAAAACGGGAAACTTTTTAACATAACAAGTATAACTAGGTATATTATTACAACGAGATATATTTTATCAATGCGTAATGAACAGAAAATTATTTAGCATAACAGCTCTGAAATAAGTACGTTATACAGATTGAAATAGGCAAAATTCCTAGCGATCATTATAAGTTATTTTTCATTCCTTCCCAACATACTATACCGAGATGCCAAGTGGTTCTCGTAAACCATCTCGCGTGATCACGTCACAATCTCGTCTCTGTACACTACAGCTCTTTTTTAATTAATTTCCGAGAAGCTAGATTTACATCCCGAAAAAGTTTTTTTTGTGTTTAGTGGGTATTTGTGGGGAAGTGCATGCAATACATAAATATTGTATGTTCTATTTAATTGTTGTAAGATATTGTTGATAATTTAAAACGTATTATTCTATTCCAATACTTCAAACAGCTCTTGTCAATATCATTTGCTATGAATGAATGTTACTTTTACTATTGATTCTTATCTTGTATATTGTAAATTCGTTATCAGTTTGATTAATTGGTATATTTGTATTACAGAGGAGGTGTAGCTCTGTGTCTATCGGCACAAGGAAGAAGAAACGGTGAAGCTCTAGTACGATTTGTTAGTCAAGAACATCGAGACATGGCTTTGAAGCGACATAAGCACCATCTTGGTACGCGATGGATAGAAGTATATAGAGCCACGGGCAATGATTTCCTTTCAATAGCTGGTGGCTCTAGTTGTGAAGCACAAGCCTTTTTGTCGAAAGGCGCTGCTGTGATTATCAGGATGAGAGGATTGCCATATGATTGTTCGGCAAAACAAGTAGTGAGTATTTTTTTAATGATTACAGAATATATAAGTTGAACTGCTCAAGAATGATGTAGCTATTACAAACTGTTTAAAAGTGGTAAGAGTATGCAGCAAGGTAAAAATAGATAAATTATATAATCACCATATTTTAAAACCTCCCCAATGGGAAAAAATGACTGACCTTTTATTATACCCTATATAATAGTTGACAGTTGAGTCCGCTGAGCCCGTTTTTGTCTACTGTCGGTTTCTGTAACCGAGCCTTTATATTGTAAGTCATATGGATAGATAGTAGTCGAATGTCAAGTAGTGGAATAAGACATTATTTTTAGTGCTGTCATTACTTTTTCATATAATCTGATATACAATAATAAAGTATATAATGTTGACATCAAAATAGTTAGTCTCTCCCCTTTTAGTTACAACAAAGTGGCGACGAGGATAAAAACTATTAAAACAAAACGAAAAAGCACAGAATCCTATCCATACCGTAAATATACTCCCGAGATACGTCGAATCATGCAGTTCGAAGATCTAAAGGCAATATTGTCCACAATGGCTGAAGTTTTACGCCAAAACTGAGAAATTCTCCAGTGTATGAAGTCGAACCAGTCAATTCAACCAAACGTCAATGTGGTGTTAAATTTCGAATACTTCGACGACAGTAAGGAAACATTTCGTCAATATCGTAAGCGTCTCGAAAATTGATTCAATTTAAAAGGAATTAAGGACAATAAAGAATTGTGGGTAAGAGAATTATTACTCCATATAAGTCCTCAGCTACATACCGTGATATGTTCACTTACTACACCGGCAGATCCCGCTACAATGACCTATGACACTCTTGTCAAGCTATTGGAAGATCATCTATGTCCAGCCCCGAATATAATCGTACAACAACATCGCTTCTTATCAAGAAATCAAAAAGAAGGGGAGACGATTAGCCAATATTAAACAGAACTACGTCAATTAGCGTCTACATGTAAATTCGAGTGTCAATGTGAAATAAATGTTGCTAATCTGTTCTTACGAGCTCAGTTCATCCGGGAGCTAAAGGACAATGGAATCCAGGAAAAGCTTTTACAATTAGCGGAGGCAATATACGAAAAATTGGTCGAATCAGCACTAGCGTATGAAACATCAAAAATCGATTGTCGAGAAATGTCAAACCAATGTTTGTCAAATACATCTGCCAATACAGACGTTAATAGGATTTCACGTGCTCGTTCACGTTCTGAAAATAGAGAATCGACGAACCGTTTTCAACGTTTCTGTCCAAGTGATAGCTCTCCATCACAGACTCGTCAAAAATCGCAAATAGACTTTTAAAGCACTTGGAATCGAGCGGAACTGTCTTCGATGTGCTAGAACAAATCATAGGTCGAATAATTGTCAAGTGCCTCGTGAAAAATTACGTTGTAGTCGTATTACGTTGTTTGTCGTATTTAATGAAGAGTCAAGTAGATTCTCAAGTCAAAAATGTCGAATTGGATCCTGAAGAGATAGCCGAATCAAACTTTTTAGATGATCTTGTAGGTGTGAATAAAATATATGACATTTTCTCGTCTAAACTGGAACTTTCGACAAACGATGCGGCAAAATTTTTCACATCGGTATGTTTGAATTTGGAACAGGATCAAAAGTTTGAAGTTGATTCAGGATCGGCATTCACCTTACTTCCGTTTCGTGATTTTGCCAAATTGAATTTCAAAGGTGACGTTAAACAGACTGATGTACGATTTCGTTCATACACCCATGGCATTTTTAAACCGCTTGATTGTGCTGTTATTCCTGTCAAATATGAGGGCCACACGTCAGATGAATTATTATTTGTGATACCTGACCATCTCAGTCCGATCTTAGGTAGAGTATGGATACGTCGATTGAATATTGATCTCAAACGTCTAGATATGCAAAAAGATAATACTGCATCTGTCAAATCTGTCAATTCCTTGGAAAGGACCCCTGAGTCAATAATGGAAGAATTTGCCGACATTTTCGAACAAAAAGTGGAGTGTATTCAAAATTTTACGTGCTCATTAAAACTGACTGAAGAAAATGCTAGGTCATTATTCTTGAAAGCCAGAAACATTCCTTTCGCACTTCGCGATGCAGCTGATGAAGAATTGGACGAATTAATTGCAAACGATATAATATATCAAGTGAATCATTCGGATTGGGGTTCACCGTTGGTTCCAATTTCAAAAGCAAATGGCAAGATCCGCTTAGCAGTTGATTATAAAGTCGCTGTCAACAAACAGCTACACGATGCACATTTTCCTATTCCACGAATCGCTGGTGTTGTGAATATCCTTCGAGATGCCGTTACAAGTTTTTGTTAATAGGTTCCTAGTTAAGTGTCCATTGAAATCGTTACTAAAAATTTGAAAAAAAATTGGGGCTTCGGGTTCCAAACGATTGATGGGTGTCAGAGCACAATCGTAATATTTATGATTTTTTTGACGTTATAAAAAATACTTACATCACAATTTTTCGTTAATAGGTTTCTAATTAAGTGTTCTTTGGAATAGTTAAAGAAAATTTGAAAACATTTTGGGACTTCGAGTTCAAAACGAACGATGCTCGTCGGCGCTCAATCGTAATCTTTACGCATTTTTTTTGACATTATAAAAAATACATCACATTTTTTTGTCAATTGGTTTCTATATTTTAACGGGGTTACAATGCACTGAAAGGTTTATTGTGCCCCCCCCCCCCCTATCAGAGCTGTTCTCGCTCTACTAGAGCTCGCCTTCCAGTTCCAGGGTTCTAATGAACTCTAGTATTTGGAACGGCTTCAACGAGGTTATATCCTCACTCTTACAAGTTACTTGTCCGAAGCATTTCTTGCGTTGGCTTGCAATGGCGAGGAATTCCAGAAATAAGTGATCCGGAGTTTCATCCTCCTCCCCACTGAATCTACACTCGGCAGTTTCTGCTAGACCTATTCTCATTAGGTGCTTCCTAAGGCGGCAGTGTCCTGTAAGAAAGCCCGTGAGGAGATGTAGCTTATTTCTACTGAGGTCCTAATATATTTTGGATCTAGCAGTGTCAAAGTTCCGCAGGAACTTTTTGGAGTGTTCCAACCCGGGAAGGCACCGCTAGAGTGCTTCTCTTTCGGTTTCCTCCTTCTTCCAAAACTCTTTCTTATAGGAGCATTTTCCTACACCACAGAAAGGCTCCGAGCCAATAAAGGGCATTTGTGCTCCTTTCCTTGCAAGTGTATTGGCCTCTTCATTTCCTGTGATTCCCGAGTGGCCAGGAACCCAGACTAAAGAGACCCTGTTATTGCCTTATTCATCAAGTTTTCTTCGGCACTCCCATGCCAACTTTGAGTCAATGACATGGGAGCTCAATGCTTTGATAGCTGCTTGACTATCAGAATGGATCGATATGTCACATTTCTGGTAGTTTCTTTCTAGGTTCATTTCCACGCATCTTTCAATCGCAAGTATTTCTGCCTGAAAGACGCTCGGGAAAGAGCCTAACGATAATGAGCATCTAGTGCCTGGCCCAAATACTCCAGCGCCTGATCCAGTGGTGGCATTTGAACCATCCGTATTCCATCTAATGGTGTTTTCTTTGAGAGTTTGGGTGGTGTCTTCCCTTTCTGAGTCTCTCCTCGTATTTAGCATCGTAGTGAAATTCTTTTCGATACTTACTTTCTTGAACATTTCGTCACTGGGAAGATTCGCTGATGAGATGTATTTTGTTAGAGAAGACCAGACTCCCTGATTTTTAATACTCTCTTTGCCTGATTTTTAAAGTCAGAGTCGGCCGAGAGTTCTTCAATGACAGGCCAGTATCTAGTGGTGTTCCACAGGGTTCCGTCCTTGGCCCATTGCTGTTTGTTGTTTACGCAAGCGATCTTCAAATATTGGTCTCAAACTCAGTTTCTTTTTATGCCGATGACACAAAAATATTTGCTAACCCTTTAAGAGACCATCTCACCCTCCAAAATGACCTACACACTATACAGCGGTGGTGTTTGGACTGGTTGCTTCCCCTGAACATTAATAAATGTAATGTACTCCACATTGGCAAGACCAATCCCAATTTATCATACAACTTAAATGGGCAGTTACTAAATACGGTTACCAGCCATGATGACCTAGGCATCTTAGTGAACTCAAATTTATCGCGGAGTGAACATGTTGTGTCCGTATGCAACCGCGCGAAATCCAGACTCTATCTGATACAAAAATCGTTCTCTAGAGTGTCACTTGAAACTTACTGTAAACTGTACAAATGTTACGTGCGTCCTATTTTACAATATGCGGGTCCTGTGTGGTATCCTGATCTTATTCGCGAGCAAGTTTTATTAGAAAACGTGCGAAGGAGGGCTACTAGACTTGCATTCGGTCGCGTAAGGCCTTCCTATGAGGAGCGACTGACTGGGGCGAATCTCATCTCGTTTCAAGATCGTCGACTTCGGGGAGACTTGATATTATGTTATAAAATCATTAAGCACAACTTTGGTGATCTTCAATATATGTTTCTATTCAACACTGATCTTAGACTGAGAGGTCACCCATTTATACTTAAGAAGGAGTCCTTTAGATCCCGAGTAAGACAGCACTTTTTACAAATAGAGTGTTTGATGTCTGGAATAATTTTCCTGATGATGTTGTTGACGCACCATCAGTTAACGCATTTAAGAACAGGATTGATAGACTTCTATTTAATAGTTAATAGTGCGCATTGTTGCATTTATTATTTATCTGAATTTGTTTTATTTATATCTTTTTTCGCTGTATAGTTGTTGCGGTTATTCTTGAAAACTACGATTTTGTTAATTATTGTTAATTGATTATGTTTATAAGGATTTAAGCACTTATTTATGTTCTCAGATCATGGGCTTCATAGGTTCTTACCTCAGCCCTTATTTCTATTGCAATAATAATAATAATAATAATAATAAATAGTAAACAATCATTATTACATAGAGCAATTGTACAAGCAGACAGAGAATACACACCTCTCAACCTCTCGCACACGCGGCAAATATACAATACACAAACACAAGAGCAGAAGATAGAAGAATGGACACAGAAAAAATTACATGGTAAACATACTTACAACATGAAGAATGAATACATCAGTAAGACAGACTCGTACAAATGGCTCCAAAAAGGTGAACTGTATCCTGAAACAGAAGGCTTCACATTAGCGATCCAGGATCAGGTTATTGCTACAAGAAATTACAAAAAATACATAATGAAAGACCCTAACACCACAGACGACAAATGCAGAAAATGCCACCAATTTCCCGAAACAATCGACCACATTACGGCAGGATGTAAGTTAATGGCTGGATCTGAATATACTAACAGACATAATACAGCGGCAAAGATCATACACCAGCAGCTTGCACTACAACATAAACTCATCACAGAAACACAACCATATTACACATACACACCACAAGCGATATTGGAAAACGAAGAATACAAGTTATATTGGGATATTACCATTCATACAGACAAAACAGTAATGCACAATAGACCGGATATAACATTACAAATCAAAAAAGAGAAGATCACCTACATTATTGATATTGCTGTTCCATCTGACAATAATATAAATAACAAATACAGAGAAAAGAAAGATAAATACCAGCAGTTAGCAATAGAAGTAGAACGTATATGGAAACAGAAACAAGTAATTGTAATACCTTTTATAATATCTGTTACAGGAATTACCCCAAAAACATTCATCACACACCTCACGCAGGTAAATCTTCCACATTACACCCACATCCAGATACAAAAAGCAGTCATCCTACACACATGCAATATCACCAGATCATTTCTAAACCAAAGATAGAGTAAAAGTAGACTTGAGTGCAAACTCCGTCTGCTATTTATAAGAAACCACAATTGTGAGAAATAGAGACGAATAATAATAATAATAATAATAATAATAACCACGAGTGAAGTTAAATTCCTGTCGCCATTAAAACAAAACAAGCAATAACAAGTTTTTGCCTATTAATGTGAATATTGGTGAAAATCTTAACAAAGTGTTTTATGGCGCGTTTTACGACTTATCAAACACCAAAGTTTTATAGAAGACATTACAGGATGACAAGCAGTTGAATTATGATCTTATAATAAGACAGTAGTTGTGGAGAAAAATATGTTAATCAAATTTAAATCATTTACCACTTGAGAAAATCTAAGATACAACAACGTATTCTCTTTAAGGATATGCAATTTAAAAATTGTTTAATCTAATATTATAATTAATTGATTAATATGACTATGATATCTTTTACGTATTATTGATAATATTACATTAACATAAAATAAAAATGTGTTACTTTACTTTTTCGCCTTTTTGTCTTAGTATTAGTTTCATATCTTGAAGGCTTATTTCTTTCATAAATCCATGTTACGATTATTCAATTATTCTCTTTAATTTCTTTGTGTATTATTTATTATTAGGGGGGGGGGGGTTGAAAAATTACTAGCGCCACCTTACTTGCAAAGTTAGTAATATTTCGAACTTAAATTATTAGACAAAACATCAATAAGGCCTTAGCTTTTCATGTTAAAAACCGCCAAAAATCTACGTCAATTTCCTTACCCGATTCCTAAGAGCAGCCTGCTTCATTACACGTTAGAAACAGTACTGAACATGTAAGTAACTTGCTTAGACGCGTTCGCGACGGATAGGACACTTTCACAGTGTTGCCAAAGTTATATAGTTTACGACCTTGCGTCTGGGCAAAGTTGTGGCCTCTGGGCAAAGTTGTAAGGTTTTACGGTACCGCGAATTGTGTTGAGTCTCAGTGTCTTGCCAGGGGCTGGCATCTGATCTTTAAGTATATCTAATTGTCCAAACTTCTTTCGAAAGACGGTTGCAAACCCTCATGCGTGTTTGTTATGACGGAGATGTTATGTGTCAGTGCGTACTCTTCCGGGAGCGTGAACAAATCTTGTCTTTGTTTTGTAGTGACTCCGTATCTAGCTTTCCCAGTACCTCCGTATGCGCCCATAAATTCTTCGAAGGCTGGGTCAGGCTCTTGTAGATGGTTCACCCCGTCCTCTTTGTCATGGTCTCCTTCGAATGGCGCTAGTCGGTTTTGGTGGACTACTCTCGGTTTTCCATTGGGGATCTTGCTTATACGATAGATCATGTCGTTCATCCTCTTCTTGATTAAGTATGAACCTTCCCATGATTTCTGTAATTTTGGAGAAAATCCTTTCCTCCTTGTCGGGTTGTGTAAGCATACTTTGTCCCCTTCTTTGAAACTGCCTTCTGTGGCCTGCGTATCATACCGTTTTTCATTCTGTCACTGACAACTTGAAGATTCGTTCGAACCAAATCTTGCACATCGTCCATTCTTCTTCTCAATTGGATCACGTGATCTTCTCCTGCTAGATCTTCGCGAGGCCGACAGCCAAACTCCAGGTCACAAGGGAGCCTCATTTCACGCCCAAATAGAATTTTCGTGGGTGTTCCACCCGTGGAATCATTTATGGCAGATCGATAATCCAGCGCAAATAGGGAAAGATACTGGTCCCAATTTCTGTGGTGACTGGAAACTACTTTAGACAGGTATTTTCCAATGGTGCTGTTCATTCTTTCGCCCCTTCCATCTGATTGTGAATGCAACGCTGTTGTGCTGGTCTTCTTCTCAGCTTGTCACAAATTTCCTGGAATACCTGGCTCTCGAAATTTCTTCCTTGATCGCTGTGGACTTCCAAGGGCACTCCATATCGGCTAATAAATTCCTTCACCAATACACCGCGACAGTTGTGGCCTCTTGATTCGGGATCGCGTAAATTTACACCCATTTTGTGAAATAATCAATAACCACCAGGATGTATTTACTACCATTTTCTGTCGTCGTAAATGGTCCAGCGATGTCTAAAGCAATACTTTAGAAAGGGCTTCCAACATTATATTGTTTCATGGGTGCCTTTCTCTTGCGATGTGGTCCATTACTCGTAGCACAAGTCGTACATTTCTTACAACAGTCCTTCACATCTTCGGAGCCGTTCATCCAATAAAAGCTTTCCCGGACTCGCTGAAGGGTTTTCTTCAGCCCCAGATGACCTCCCGATGGACTGTCATGTAACTTTATCAGTACCTCTGCTACTCGCATTCTCGGGATGACTATCTGTCTTCTCTTCTCGGAACTATCATCTTTCTCAAGGATTCTTCCCCACAGACCTTCTTCCAGGACAAGGAAGTCCCACTGAGCCGAATATGCCAGGTAAACCGCCCATTTTCTTCCTTCGATTGCCGATTCTTCTTTGGGCGAGGATCATTCTCCTGATCTTATCTGATCCTGAAGGGTACCCATTCTTCCTTGACTACCGTAATTCTTGAAACTGCAACTTCCTTAGATTTCGACTTGTTGCAGTGAGAATTGTCTACAGTGCATGACCGTCTAGGCAAATAGTCGGCGTTTCAGTGATTCACATCAGCTCGGTGTTCGCCCCTGTCTAAATTCCCCTGTGACTGGAGTTGTTGGGTTGCAGGAGTCCAGGGGTGCTTAGACGGGCTGCGTACGTGCTCTAGCTCACCACACTTCCGGCATTTGATCTTCTTCGACTTTTTGTCTGCCATACCTTTCAACAAGTTGAGGATTTGGTCAAGTCTGTCATTGTCACCTTCTTCCTGCATGGTCCTACTTTTGTTGTACCGCGAATCCTTCGTAGCTACTTTACATTTAAAAGGTTTTTGGTTTGCAGGAGTCGTAGGAAACTTACACAAACTGCATACCTGCTCTAGCTCGCTACAATTACAGCACCTGATCTTTCTCGGCTTCTTGTCCATCATACTTTTTATCGAACTGACGATCTGGTCAAATCAATCCACGTCGCCTTCCTCTCGGATGGTCCTAACTTTGTTATAACCCGAAGCCTTCGTTGCTGCTTCGTATTCTAGAGCAGCTCTCAATGCGTCAACTAATGTTTTGGGATGGGCTAAACGAAGTCTCCTCTGCATATTGGGGTCACGTAAGCCATCAATAAAGTCCTGGATGCCCAGACATTCCATCATATTCTCTGGTGCTGATAGATAAGCGAATCGAACAAGTCGGGCAATATCCACTTCATACTCTTGATGGGATTCTTTAAGTTTCTGCCTTTGGTTCTTCAGCTGGGATTGGTATAGTACGCGCTAAACATATAGTGCAAAAATTTATTGGCATATCCCCTTTAAGTTATGTTGCGAAGCAAGACTCTGAAATGTATTAATATTTTGTTTATTTTTGACAATACCGCTTACACACTACACTCTATATTGATGCTGGCGCACCAATTAAATACTGAGCGGTCCTTATCGCTTGTCAACACGTGCGTCTTTGAAAAAACTCCTATCTCAAAATATGCTTATAATCCAGTGAAATATGGTGAAAATAATATGTTATTTGAAAATTATATTACTAATTCTTGTCAAATCAATGGATAAGCCGAAACAATAAATTTCGCACTATATCTCTTTCGTGAACCATACAAAGGTTCTAAATGTTCGTGACCGTATCGCATATCCAACCTCATCTTCAGCTGCTCAAAGTCATCCGTTTCTTCCAGAGGTATCGTCTGAAGTACATCTAAAGCATCTCCCCGAAGCGCGATGGTTAAGTTTACTGCCTTCTCCTTGTCGGACCAATTATTCACTCTAGCGACTGCCTCAAACTGTTTTACGTAATTGGTCCATGACGTCTTTTCGTCGAACGTTGGGGCCTTGACTCGGGCAAAACTGTCAATACATTCTATCCTAGAGTTTATTTCTGACTTGCAGGGTTTTATATGTCCAATCTTCTTTTCTTCTGCTGGCGTCTCTTGCGTTCTTAAAACTGCCATATTTCTCTCCAACTCCTTGATTTTCTCGTCTATCGTTGTCATCTTATTTTCAATGTCTGATTTTATTTACTCGTTCATCGTTGTCATCTTATTCTCGATTTTCTCGTCCGTCGTTGTCATCTCATCCTCAATATCCGATTTTAAACACGAAATTTTATTCTCGACGTCAGCTGCAATGTCATTTTTTAACGATGAGATATCGGCTGAAATGTCGTTCTTCATAGTGGAAATATCGCTCTTTATAGCAGAAAATCGTTCTTCACATTAGTTGAAATCTTCTATTCCATGGCAAAAATTGACGAGATTAAGGTGGAAGCCTCATCATTGAATAAAAATGTTTCTGGATCAAAGCCGTCATTTTTCAGTGCCACCTTAAGTCTTTTTACTAATTCACTTTTCTTACCGGATGTTTCCAACTCACGAATTTCCAATTCTGCCTTTAGCTTTGTCACTTCTAGGTCACTTAGTCTCTTGGCCATTTTTACGTTTGTATTTATTTATATTACCCCACACCAGACATCACTGTATACAGAAAAACAATCGCCTCCCTGGAATTGTCTAGATAAGATTGGTCACAAAAATAATGGCAAACAGTTCGAAGAAATCGCCAAAATTTTAACTTTCAGACATGGCTTAGACAGAGTCCGATTCGTGGACTACAACACCAGTATGATATGTCGTAACAACATTATTCATTTTACGTTCACTTTAGAGGATTTTTTATGCATTTTGATATTTCTGCACTACTTCTACTCTGCGTAGTGCAGCTGGTGTAGAAAACGGAACACACCTATTTTCTCTTTCTGTCAAATGAACCGTAACATTTAGAGGGCGCCACAAGTATTCATTCCATACCAAGGGCGAGAATGGATATTCTTGCCCTAGAGCTAGAATGATGCTATTCCATAATCAAAAACTACCTCGGAATATAGAAATTCTATAATAGTCGTAGAAAAAATGTTTTATTTGCGCCGAGTTTGGTCATATGTGCTACAGTCAAAGGTTATGTTACGATGACTATACAGATAAATGGTAATTCATTAAAAACTATGAGATTTTGGAGCTATTGCTATTCGGACCAGAAAATTATCTGAAATGAAATTTCGATATTCAGGTATTCATGATCATCAACTGGTATTGAATAATATGTGCTACAGACAAAAGTTATGTCATGATGAATATAAAGATAAATATCAATTCAATAAAAACTAGAGATTTTGGAGCTATTGCTATTCGGATCGGAACATTATATGAAGTGAAATTTAGATATTCAGGTACCTTAGAAAATGATGTGTAAATGGTGGTCATTCTCTAATTACATTGATAGAGCGGCATGAAAAATTTGTAGATCAATATATAGAGCAAGTAAAGAAGATTTTATAGAAAAATAATATAAACATTACTGCTGGTGAACAAAATACGTGCATTGGGTGTTTAAAAGGAATACAACATAATATTTCTTTTGAAATAAGTGATTATAAAACATGGAAAATAAGTCTGTTGGAAATTAAAAATATTTTCTATTAATTAAGGATGATTGGTCAAATTACATAACTGTTTACTTCATGAAAAATAAATCTGAGACAATTGAATTTTTTTGTCAAGCTTGCTGAAAATGAAACAGGAAATGAAATCAAGATTATAAGATGATTTTGATAATAGAACTGAATTTATTAATAAAGATGCAAATAAGTTATTTGAAGATAATGGAATAAAACATCAGACATAGGAACAAAATAGCAAAGCAGGACGTGAAATAAGAACATTGGTAGAAGCAGCCAGAAGTATGATTCAAGCAAGAGGTATGGAAAAATATTTTTGGACTGAAACAGTCAGTACAGCAGCTTGTGTTATATATAGATCGAACCCGAAAATGTAAAATGGATAATGAAGCTCCATATTGGCAGACAATTTGATATAAATACTTCAATTTTCGTTTAAGCTTATTCCCGGTAATCGGCCGATTACCGGGAATAAGCTTAAACGAAAATTTAAATACGGTCAGGAAATGCACACTGGAAAATAAATACTTCAAGAATTTTCAGATCCGAAGTATTTGCACATACTCCAGAACAAAAACGTTTGAAATGGGACGCAAAAAGAAAATAAAGTATTTATTAAAAATGCAGAATTGCCCGTATAATGGAAACCACTTTAGTAAATATCTTTAATATGCTAAATTTTCACCAGAAACTTTTTGAAAATTATGTACAGATTTTCTGCTGCAGATTTTAAAAAAGTATGATGAATCAATCTAATGATATGGAGATCTTCATTAGTGTTAGTAGGCTATATGCCAGGGTGTTCCATCAATACGAACTTAATATTATTTTCTCAAATCAAGCTTTAGGAAAAAGATCGCAGTTAGATGTTATTTATACGGATTTTCAGAAAGCCGTTGACACCGTAAAAACCGTGACATTCTATTACGTAGGTACAGAACTAATTTTTCATTAAAAATGGTTTTGTCGGGTTTTGAAACCAGAGGATTCATATATCGATATTGTAATGTTATTCTAATTCATGTAAACAATAAACGGGTGGGATAAATTTTAAAAACACGGTATGGCTACTTACTAATTTATTTAAACACTAAACTAATCACCAACACTTAATTTATATATACTCAGTATATTCACTTAAACTAATTTATATGAACACTTAACTAATTTATATTCACTGTTCGCTATTTCGGTGTATTTACTTCACGAGATCACTTTATCAACTAAACTAACTCTTCTTGATCAGTCCCTTATATATTAAAGCCATTTTTACTAGTAAATTCCGGACTGCGGCTTACACAAAAACAAATGATTCTGGCCTTTTCTAGATAACTCTGGTCACAAAAACAATGTTTACATAAGATGGTCGTAGAGTCGTAAACAGTTATAAAAAACAGTGCGTATCCGCCATAATTTTAACTTTTATACCTGGCTTAGACAGAGTCGGTTTTAGGGACTATACCAGTGTGCTGTTTCGTAACATTACCCCCTCCTTAAATGGAAGTTCCTCCTGGAACTTTTGTGTAGCCGAGACTGGATGTTTGAATCGGCAACTGGCCCCATTTCTACACTTTCCGATCTTATGGAAATAGCAGGGCACCGTCTTCATCGGATACTGATAACGGGGGTTGTAGCTGCCAATTAATATCTGGACACCGGTATCTTGAAAGATAATCTCTACCATGTTCCTGATGATTCGCCAATCCAACTGGTTACTCGCTATCTTAGGCATAGCCAGTTTCTTCACGTTGGATTCCAACACATGGTCTCGGAGGTTTCGAAGTGCTTCCCACACATCGCGGTAGGTAGATCGATCTTGGAATTCATTTTTAGTTACCACGTAGAAGACGTACCGCGCATTATGTTTCAGTTTCAATGTCTTGCCAGGGGCTGGAATCTGGTCTTCAAGTTTTTCTAATTGCCCGAACTTCTTTCATAAGACGGTTGCCAACCCTCGTGCGTTCTCGATACGGGCGGGGATGTTGTATGCCAGTGAATAATCTTCCGGGAGAGTGAACAGATCTTGTTGTTGTTCCGAAGTGACTCCATATCTAGCTTTCCCGGTACTTCCATACGTGCCCATAAATTCCTCGAAGGTAGGGTCAGACACATCTCGAATAAGGTTTACTCCTTCCTCCAGGTCATGGTCTCCTTCGAATGGCGCTAGTCGGTTTTGGTGCACTACTTTTGGTTTTCCGTTGGTGATCTTGCTTATGCGATATATAACATCATTGATCCTTTTCTTGATTAAGTATGGACCTTCCCAATATTTTTGTAATTTTGGAGAAAATCCTTTTTTCCTCGCCGGGTTGTGTAACCATACTTTGTTCCCTTCTTTAAAACCGCCTTCTGTGGCCTGCGTGTCGTACCGACTTTTCATTCTGTCGCTGGCAACTTGAATATTTGTTCGAACTAATTCATGAATATCGTCCAGCCTTCTTCTCAATTGGATTGCGTGGTCTTCGCCTGCTAGATCTTCTCCAGGCCGGCAGCCAAATTCCAGGTTACAAGGAAGCCTCAACCCGTCCAAACAGGTGTTTCACCCGTGGACTCATTGACAGCAGATCGATAAGCGAATAGGGAAATATACTGGTCCCAATCTCTCTGATGGCTGGATACTACTTTGGACAGGTATTTTCCAATAGTCCTGTTCATTCTCTCGACCATTCCATCTGACTGTGGATGTAATGCTGTTGTCTTGGTCTTCTTCATTTCCAGCTTCTCGCAAATCTCCTGGAATAGATTGCTTTCAAAATTTCTTCCCTGGTCACTGTGGACTTCCAAGGGCACTCCATATCGGCTGATAAATTCTTTCACCAATACATCTGCTACAGTTGTGGCCTCTTGGTTCGGGATAGCGTAAATTTCCACCCATTTTGTGAAATAATCCATTATAACCAGTATGTATTTGCTAACATTTTCTGTTGTCGGGAATGGTCCGGCGATGTCTAAAGCAATCCTTTCGAAAGGGCTTCCAACATTGTACTGTTTCATAGGTGCCTTTCTCTTGCGATGTGGTCCATTACTCGTAGCACAAGTCGTAAATTTCTTACACCAGTCCTTCACATCGTCGGAGCTGTTCATCCAATAAAACTTTTCACGGACTCGTTGAAGGGTTTTCTTCACTCCCAGATGACCTCCCGATGGACTGTCGTGTAACTTCTTCAGTACCTCAGCTACTCTCGCTCTCGGGATAACTATCTGTCTTCTCTTCTCGGAACCATCATCGTTCTCAAGGATTCTTCTCAATAGGCCTTCTTCTAGGACAAGGGAGTCCCACTGAGCCCAATATGCCTTGAGTGTCGGTGAAAATCTTGACACTTCTTGCCAGGCAGGTCGCCGATTTTCTTCCTTCCATTGCCGGATCATCTTAAGGTGAGGATCATTCTCCTGATCTTCTCTGATCCTGGTGGGTGACCATTCCTCGTTGACTACAGTAGTTCTTGAAACTGCAGCTTCCCTAGATTCCACCTTGTTGCAGTGGGAGCAGTCTGTTGGGCACGGCCGTCTGGACAAAGAGTTGGCTTTTCGGTGATTCACATCAGCAGGATGTTCACCCCCGTCTGATTTCCCCTGTGGCTGGAGTTCTTGGGTTACAAGAATCTTGGGGCGCTTAGACGGACTGCGTACGTGCTCTAGCTCGCCACACTCCCGGCATTTGCTATTCTTCGGAATCTTGTCTGCTATACCTTTCAACAAGTTGACGATCTGGTCAAGTTTGTAATCGTCATCTTCTTCCTACATGGTCCTACCTTTGTTGTACCGCGAGCTTTCTTGGCTGCTTTGCATTTAAGAGGTTCTTGGTTTACAGGAGTCGTAGGACGCTTACACAAACTGCATGCGTGCTCTAGCTTGCCACAATTACAGCGCCTGATTTTCTTCGGCTTCTTGTCTACCATACCTTTCAACAAGTTGACGATCTGGTCAAGTCTGTCATCGTCACCTCCTTCTTGTATGGTCCTACCTTTGTTGTATCCCGAAGCCATCGTGGCTGCTTCATATTCAAGAGCAGCAGTCAATGCATCGACCAATGTTTTAGGATGGGCTAATCGAAGCGTCTTTTCCATATCGTGGTCACATAAGCCGTCAATAAAGGCCTGGGTGCCTAAACATTCCATCATGTTCTCTGGTGCTGATGGATAAGCAAATCGAACTAGTCGGGCAATATCCATTTCATACTCTTGAAGGGTTTCGTCACGTTTCCGCATTCGGTTCTTCAGCTGGAATATGTACAAATGTTCTAGATGTTCGTGACCATATCGCATGTCCAACCTCTTCTTCAGCTGCTCGAAGTCGTCCGATTCTTCCAAAGGTATCGTCCGAAGTACATCTAAGGCATCTCCGCGAAGCGCGATGGTTAAGTTCACTGCCTTTTCTTTATCGGACCAATTATTCACTCTAGCGGCTGCTTCAAACTGTTTCACATAATTGGTCCATGACATTTTTCCATCGAACGTCGGGGCCTTGACTCGGATAAAATTGCCAATGTCTTCTAGCTTAGGGTGTGTTTCTGGCTTGCAAGGTTTTGTTTGCTCGGTCTTCTTTTCTTCCGCTGGCGTGTCTTGAGTCCTTATATCTGTCATCTTTTTTTCTTACTCCTTGATTTTCTCGTCTATCGTTATAATCTTAGTCTCGATTTTCTCGTCCATCGTTGACATCTTATTTTCGATTTCAGATTTTAGAGACGATATTTCATTTTCAACTTCAGCGGCAATGTCGTTTTTCAATAATAAGATATCGGCAGATATATCGTTCTTCAAACTAGAAATATCGTTATTTATGGCCGAAATATCGCTTCTCACATTCGTTGAAATCTTCTCTTCCATAGCAGAAATCTTCTCGTCCATGTTAGCCGAAATATCATTCTTCATAGTAGAAATATCGTTCTTCATATCAGAAATCTTCTCGTCCATGTTAGCAGAAATTGACGAGATTAAGGTGGAAGCCTCGTCATTAAATAAAACGGTTTCTGGATCAAAGCCGTCATTTTCCAGTGCCACTTTAAGTCTTTCTACTAATTCACTTTTCTTACCGGACGTTTCCAACTCACGATCTTCTAATTCTGCTCTTAATTCCGCCACTTTCAGATCCCTTAATCTCTTGGCCATTTTTACGGAGCAATTTATTTATATTACCCCGCACCTGACACCAATGTAATGTTATTCTAATTTATTTAAACAATAAACGGGTGGGATAAATTTTAAACACACGGTATGGCTACTTACTAATTTATTTAAACACTAAACTAATCACTAACACTTAATTTATATATACTCAGTATATTCACTTAAACTAATTTATATGAACACTTAACTAATTTATATCACTGTTTGCTATTTCGGTGTATTTATTTCACGAGATCTTTTTATCAACTAAACTAACTCTTCCTGATCAATCCCTTATATATTAAAGTCATTTTTACTAGTAAATTCCGGACTGCGGCTTACACAAAAACAATTGATTCTGGCCTTTTCTAGATAACTCTGGTCACAAAAACAATGTTTACATAAGATGGTCGTAGAGTCGTAAACAGTTATAAAAAACAGTGCGTATCCGCCATAATTTTAACTTTTATACCTGGGTTAGACAGAGTCGTTTTTAGGGACTATACCAGTGTGCTGTTTCGTAACAATATGCTTAGAATGTTATTATAATGAAAAGGGTTTCTAGTTTTAAAAAATTCATCCATTCAGTATTTAAAACGGTATTTTTAGTGAAATGCTTTTATTGGAAAGTCAAAAATAGAAATATTAACATTATTCTTTTATTTTCAGTTGGAGTTCTTCTCTGCTGGTGAAAACTCTTGTACAGTCTTAGACGGTGTAGATGGGGTACTTTTCGTTAGAAAACCGGACGGGAGAGCAACAGGAGATGCGTTTGTTCTATTTGCAAATGAATCGGATTCCCCAAAAGCTCTCTCAAAACATAAAAAATGTATAGGCTCTCGATATATCGAATTATTTAGGTCGACAACTGCAGAAGTGCAACAGGTATGTTATTATTTTGATCATATTTTTCTTTTCAATTTATTTTTATTAAATTGTTGCAAAAAAATCCTCGATAATAAGTAGGGAAATGCGGGGCAAAGTGAAAGACCTAAGACAAAATTAATTAATAAATTATAAATAATGGGCCAAATGAAATAAAGCCCAAAAACTTCACCAAAATGATTTTAGGGGGTAAAAAAGAGGGAGAACTAATGCTAAGAAGAACGAAATACGGATTTGAGCAAAATAATACGATCCAGTACAATAGGGTGGCTGGGGTGGCAAAGAATGCCAGATTTTAGAACAACAATAAAAATGATGGTCATAGTGGGAACAAGATAAAAAAACAGACCAAAGGAAATATGGTACCAGAAATAATAGAAGACCTAAAAGAGAGAGAGGAATCCAGGACTGCAAATCGAAGACAAGGGATAGGAAAGAGTGGAAGGAAATCATTTCCAAGCTATGGGTCTAAAAGGACTGCTTGTAGCACTTTGTATAACAATACAAAAGAGGCAATTGGGATAGTACAAACATGTAATCAGAATGAAGCTGCAAAGAATAACGAAAAAAGGGATGGAAGTTGAATGATGATGTAGAGAGGAGGAATATGGAAAAAACCCTGGAATTATAAAAGAAGAAAGATACTTTATAAAAATAGTAACCTATCAACAGAATACATAACTCAGCTTTGATTTATTAAAACCTTTGACGAATAATAAAAGACGGACCTATCATGTTTCAATATAATTGAAGCAAACTTGTAAACCTCGATGTTTTCAAATTTTACAGTTAACATGTATTATCTGAATGCATGCTACATCTCACAAAGATTAATTTATACATCGAAATATTATTAAAAATCAATAAGAATTTGGCTCTAGTCCTCATTAAATTTGGTAAATGGGAAATCTTTTTCACTATGAATCAAGACAAAAATATTTTCATGATTAATAAAATAGTTTTTGTCAAAAATTTTAAGAAAAAGTACTATAATCTAGGCAACTTTGCTTTGTATTTGTTTGCTATAAAATGTCTGCATTTGTTTACTAATTATTGAGTAAGAATTTTGAATAAATTTGTTGATGTGAAATATTTTTGAGTGCTTAGATACTGTTCAAGTGACATATTAGTGTTAAGACAATAGGTAAAACTTGTTATGTTTGTAAAAAAGTGGATTATTTCAATCCCAACCTTTCATTCCATAGGTATCAGTGGCGTAACTCAAAATTATTTGTTTTAATAAATAAATTAACTTCTTACAATATCAAATTGTAGATTTTGTATGTATATAAAGTAGAGACAAAAGAGGCTAGCTGTATTAAAAATACAGGAAACATATTTACCGAAAGCAGCTTATATTTGTTGCTCTCATTTTAAAACATACGATTTTCAATGGAAAGGAAACTCTGAAAAACATTTTTTAAAGTAACTGTAATACCTTTACCATACTTTCAATCTGATAGCAGTACATATGATGAGTAAAGGTATTAATTTAAGTGATTTATAAGAGAATTAGTTAATTTAAAAAGAATATTGTTTTCAGGCAAAAAATGATGTTAAATTTGGGTCCTTCTTGGCAGTGTTTAGTAAAGAAACATATTCTCCAGAGTTTAGGTCTTTTGCTGTAACTTTAAGTTTCTATTCACCAAAAGCATACAATTTTGTTAGAAACACATTCCATAAATAATTGCCATACATTGTTACCATTTAAAAATGGTATCAAACTGTGGATTGTTCACCACGGTGTAGAAAGGAAGCTTTAAGTGCTCTAAAATCAAGAGCAAAAGAATTTTGTGACGGTTAATTTTGGATGAAATGGCAATAAGAAAACAGATTGAATGGACAGGGAAAAAATTTACAGGATCTGTCGACATTGGTAAAAGCATGAATACTGATGAATTGCCTGAAGTGAGGGATATGTTAGTTGAATTAAATGGATTATCGAAGATACCTGTTGGGTATTTCTATGCAAGCACTATGTGGTAGTGAATAAGTTAATCTTATAAAAAATGCTTGGAATTTATTCAAAGTAGGGTAAAATTTTTGTCAATGATATTTGATGGTGCTGCAGCCAATTGGAAAATAGTCTTTAGAGGCAGATTTTTCAAATTTAAATTAATTAAAAACATTTTTCAACCATTCCTTCACACAAGAAAAAGTTTTTATATTTCCCGATCCCTGCCATATGGTTAAATTAGTTCGCAATTATTTAGCTACTTACAGGTAGCAATGATGTGATTAAATTGAGATATTTAGAGGAGTTAGTAAGACTTCAAGATAATGAAGGAGTTACATCAGGGACAACAATTAAAACATGCCATTTTTTTTAATAGGATAAAAGAAAATTTTTAAGTAAAAGTACTGCATACCAGCTTCTCCATTTATTAAAACCGGATATTAACACATATTTCCATAATGCACGAATTGTGTGAGGTGGATATGTTTTTCATTTAGTTGGTGTTCTGCTTCTGATATTTCTAAATTATCGGCTACATTAATGGTAACATTTTCTTGATTTGTGTCCAGGTCATTGATTTGAACTCTTTGGGACAAAGACTGTTCGTCGAGCTGAGTGATGCTTTTTCTCCAAATATTGTAAAGTGAGTAGTCCTCTTTTGGCCCTTTCCAATCACCATCATAGTTTTTTAATTCCAATAATTTTTCATCACCAATTTCACTCTCTGGGTAAATTAGAAGCATTTTTATGTCATTTTGTTTTTTCTGCATGATAAGTATGAAGTTGGATTTGTTGGATTAGTTATTGGATTTGTAACAGCTCAGGATTCCAGGGTAGTAACCCACACTTTTTAAAACCATTTGAGATTATCAAAGGTTCAATCTCTTGGACAGTGTTTTGAAGAAGTCGAGGAAACACTTTTTTCTCCCATATGAGACATTCTCCAATTTTGCACCCGAATTTTCCATTCATAGACTGTATCAAATGAGTCGCATTGGGGTACAATACTATCAACTCAATTCCATTTGCAAGACAAAAATTTGATAAGTGCAGAGAAATATGTGATCCATGACCATCGAGAAAGTATACTATAGGTAGCTGAATCTTGTTTTTGAACCCATGGTAGAAAAATGTTTACAATGTATTCATAGAAAAGTTCTTGGATCATCCACCCCTTTTCGGACCTGCCTATTGCCCAATCCTCTGGCACAGCTTCAGCAATTTGTTTTGGAATTCTTTTATAGCGATAAACAATCATAGGAGGCGCAATCTGTCCAGCAGCGTTAGCTGTCATTAATACTGTCACATTTTTTTTCTCATCATTTACTCCTGCAAGGTAGATAGATTTGCTACCTTTTTCAGCCATAACTTTTCATCCTCAGGAGTTTAGATAAATGCAGTTTCGTCCGCATTAAACACCCTTGCTGGGTCATTCATAACATCAACAATCCCATTTTCTTCTATATAGGTCCAAACTTCATTAAACCGAGTTAATTTTTCTTTCGTTACATTGGCTGTAGATCGGGTACTGTTTGGTAAACCCGATCTGCAATTCTGTTATTCCTTGCTCGAAATAATGTATAACATTTTTCCCCTGGAACTTTTTCCAATGCTAGGCTCTTGAGCTAACTTTGAGACGGTTATCCTAAAAATATTGGTGGTGACTGGAAAACTAGCCTTTACCATGGCTAAAACCCATTCTACCAAAACTGCCTCTTGTTCTGGGGGAAAAAGACTCTTGGGACCCATTCTCTTTCCCACTGGTAATTTCAACTCACATTATATACTAAAATTGTTCGGGGAATTTTATATATTTTAGATGTTGATTTAACGGTTTTTCCATACTTGACTTCATTTATGGCTTCAAGTATTTCAAAATTTTTTTATCGTGCCATTACATCTAAAACAAAAATTGATTAGCTCCAAAAGTCCAATCCAATAGCTGACGCTCAGAAAATTCTATAGATGACACCCTATGTCATCTATTGGTTGCCACTATTTTACAGTGTCAAAATGAATATTTAAAGAAATCATTTTGAAAACTAAGTTGTCTTACAATTTCAGTTGAAAAAAATTTGAAATCTAATAAATGACCCTCAGTGTCAGCCTTTGGATTAAGCTGTGTTAGCTAAACCAATGGCTGACACTATGCTAACAAATTTCTAACCTGTAATTATCATAAAATTAACAATAAAATATGAAGTAACCTATACTGTATTCCTACATTACAGGAATCTTATTTTTAAAATATATAGATGTAAAAAAATATTTTGTTACTTACATTTACTAGCTTGATTAAAATTTGTTAAAAAATAACTTAGGATCAACAGTATCAACACTGCATGAAAAATGACTGTCTACACAGTACTATAACCTAGACACAACTGAATAACATAGATGACAGGATCACATAATTACCAAACAACGTTGCCAGATTGCACTTATTATTAAAAAGTGTCTGTAGATGTTAATAATAATTTTGATTGAATGTGGGGTGTCACATATAGACCTTTTCATCACAATTATTTTTTGTGCGCATGCGTGCAGTTCAGCCATCTTTTTCGTACTGTTTTGTAAATACGCATGCTAAAATACCTGTGTACAAATAGTTAAAACCAACAAATATTAAACAAATAATACTTGTTGAAAATAAAATTAAGAGGAAAATAAAATTAAAATAATGAGCGTTAATTAAAAAATAAATTTTTCAAGTCGACTTTATTATCTGTATGAAAAGGAAAAATAAAACGGTGTTGTTATCGAGTATGTAAATGAGAGTGATATATGTTATAAATTATTTGAAACCAATGCATAATCTATATATTATTTTTTGAATTTTCCTAAACTTGCAATATATATATATATATATATATATATATATATATATATATATATATATATATATATATATATATATGTAATAAGCAACGAATAGATTAGTGGGTATTGCACGCAAATAGAAGAAGGGGCTACTGAAAAGAGTGGTAACCGCAGACATGCATGTTTCTGGCTCATTAGCCGTCATCGGTACAGTACAACCAAGAAAAGTTGTGAAACATAGGAGCAAAGGTGTTGAATGAAACATGAGAAAATATAACAGAATTCAGCAGGATAGTCAAACACAACATTTGTGTCAGTAATATTAGAAGATCTCGAATATTCGAGACAGCAACCAACATAGACACGAAGGTGCATATAACATTCCCGTCTGAAACTTCCGACCCAGATTAATTAAATAACAACAAGATGTACGAATAGTACGTGACATATGAACAATAAGCAACGAATAAATTAGTGGGTATTGCACGCAAATAGAAGAAGGGGCTACTGAAAAGAGTGGTAACCGCAGACATGCATGTTTCTGGCTCATTAGCCGTAATCGGTACGGTACAACCAAGAAAAGTTGTGAAACATGGAAGCAAAGGTGTTGAATGAAACATGAGAAAATATAACAGAATTCAGCAGGATAGTCAAACACAACATTTGTATCAGTAATTTTCGAGATCTTCTAATATTACTGACACAAATGTTGTGTTTGACTATCCTGCTGAATTATGTTATATTTTCTCATGTTTCATTCAACACCTTTGCTCCCATGTTTCGCAACTTTTCTTGATTGTACCGTACCGATGACGACTAATGAGCCAGAAACATGCATGTCTGCGGTTACCACTCTTTTCAGTAGCCCCTTCTTCTATTTGCGTGCAATACCCACTAATCTATTCGTTGCTTATTGTTCATATGTCACGCACTATTCGTACATCTTGATATATATATATATATATATATATACAGGGTGTCCCGGGACTAATGGGAAAAAAGTCAGGAGCGTATAATCTGAGCCAAAATAACGTTATTACTTCATATAAACTTTTTCTATGCAGGCCCTCGTTTTCGAGTTATAGGCCTCCAAAGTTTTAATTTTGAATTTGGTTTTAATTTTTATTTTTTGTACTTGTTATTTGATCTTTATAAAATTTACGGCAAAGCTATAATGTACGTCTACGTTTATTTTGGAAAGTTAAACAGATTTACAGTTGTGTCTTAAAGCCAGGGACGGACTACCCGCAATGGTTAGTGATCCAAAACTTTTGCAGGGATGGCACACCCTGTACGAAATTATCGAAATTGACTTCCACACACATTTCGCTAACGTAAAGGTACTCTTATTGGAATTCGATAAAATAAGCCGTTTGGCTAATATTTACGGTTTTATTAATGCACTAACTACCAATTTACCTAACTAACTTATTAATACGATGTCCAAGATTTACCTACAGTACTACAAAAATATAATTTGATGATAGCAGATGATAAAAACGTTAAGAACTTATTCAATGGGAATTAAATAGGTACGGTAACAACGTAATTAGTTGCTTTTAATCAAAATTACGAACACAACATTATTAAACCATTAAGATAACCTCAAGTTATAAAACATTTGACAAAAACTAATTCCTAAACAACAACAAAAAAACGTTATTCTAATAAATGTTCAATATGAGCTCCTCCCACTTCCACGCACATTCTAAGTCTACGAAGGTTATTTATTTGCACTTAAAAGAGCAATCCCATATTACTTCTAATAACATTGCAGTGTAACATAATTATGTCTATTAAATCTTGCCTTATTTACACAGGTGTTGCGTATACCTTACTTTTGAGATAACCCCAGAGAAAGGAATGCATAGGATTAACGTATCCTGATCGCGGTGGCCATTGAAAAGGGCCTCCACGACCAATCCATTTATTAGGAAGCCTGGTGTGTAAATGCTGTCGTACATCTAAACTGAAATGAGGAGTGGCCCCATCATGCAAGAACCATAAATTCCTACGAGTTTGTAGAGGCACATCATCAAACAGGTTCCATAACCCATTTTGCAAAAACTCCAAATATCTCTGACCGGTCAAAGTACCGTCAATAAAGTATGGCCCTATCAAATGATTGCCAACTATTTCTGCCCAAACATTAACCATGAATCTATGCGGGTTCTTAGGTTGGATAATGCCATGTGGATTCACATCATCCCATAAATGCATAATTATGAGAAATAATGACTCCATCTCTGGTGAAACCAGATTCGTCCGTAAAGAGAATGTTACTAATAAATGTATTGTCTGCTTGTTATTGTCGCAGAAACCACTGGCTATACTCAAGTCGTGCAGGATAGTCAGCCACTGTCATACTGTGTACTTTTTTTATGTGAAAAACTGTTCTTTTAGGACGCGATGAACAACTGATTTCGAGACGTTATGTTCTCTTGATAATTTTCGTAAACTCGTTGATGGTTCATTATCAACTGCATTTAACAAGTCTTGTTCAACTGTCACTGTATGTACGCTTTGTACTGGACCTTTTCCACTTTTTTTGCAAAAAACTTCCTGAAATTTAAAATTTAGTTTTGTATACATAGAAAATTACATTTTTATATTCATACCTGTTTCTCGTAAGCTGAGATCAATACGCTCAAACATTCGTCTGTCTGGCGATGCTCTGTTTGCAAAATGCTCTGCATAAAGCCTTCTGGCCTCTAAACAGTTTCGAGAAGCCAGTCCATATATTAAATGCATATCAGCGCACTCAATAAAAGTGAATTCTGCCATTGTAACTGTTAAATTAAGGACTTATGAATTATTGACTACGAACTATTCTACACAACGTTTGACAACTAATCCTATGGTTACATGATAAACGGTAAAAACACTTTTAAAAAGTTTTTACCAACTTTCGCATTAATAAGTCGTTAATGTTTTTTATCTTCTGCTATCGTTAAATTATTTTGTTGTAGTAAAGGTGTAAATCTTGGACATCATATTAATAAGTTAGTTAGGTAAATTGGTACGTAGTGCATTAATAAAACTGTAAATATTAGCCAAATGGCTTATTTTATCGAATTCCAACAAGAGTACCTTTTCGTTAGCTTAATGTGTGGGGAAGTCAATTTCGATAATTTCATACAGGGTGTGCCTACCCTGCAAAATTTTTGGATCACTAACCATTGCGGGTAGTCCGTCCCTGGCTTCAAGGGACTACTGTGAATCTATTCACATCTCCAAAATAAACATACACGTACATTATAGCTTTGCCGTAAATTTTATGAAGATCAAATAACTAGTACAAAAAATAAAAATTAAAACCAAATTCAAAATTAAAACTTTGGAGGCCTATAACTCGAAAACGAGGGCCTGCATAGAAAAAGTTTATATGTAGTACTAACATTATTTTGGCTCAGATTATACGCTCCTGACTTTTTTCCCATTAGTCCCGGGACACCCTGTATATATATATATATATATATATATATATATATAAACAAAGAGCAAACAACAAGTGTTATCATGGGAAAGCACGCAAAAATAAAGAGGTTACTGAAGAGGAGTGGTAACCGTAAACATGCATGTTTCTAGCTCATTAGCCTTCATCAGTACGGTATAACCAAGTATGGATGTGAAACTTGGGAGCAACGATGTTGAATGAAACATGGAAGAACACTAAGAACGAAAATAACAGGACAACCAAACGCACATTTGTGCCATCAATTGGAAGATTCCGATTTTGGAAAAACAACCAATATCAACACGGAGGCGCATATATATATATATATATATATATATATATATATATATATATATATATATATATATATATATATATATGTACCTAATATATTCGCGGAATCTTATGATTAAAAGTAATACGTTCTAATCAGAATTTTTTATTTTAATATTATTAATAATATTAATAATACTCATTATCAACCCAGGTGTTAATTTTAGAGTGTTTCTACATGTCCTAACAATAAATTATGGTTAAGTAGGATAAAATTATTTACCTAATTGTATCTAGATTATTATTTACATAATTTCATTTAGATAATAGATTGTATTGATAGCTAACCTCTCAACTAGCAGACTTATTTTGCCTTTTTGAGAACGCCCATAACACTTTAACCACATTTTAGTCGTTTAAAATTATACGCTTCTACTGTTTTCTCAACAAGTACCGCACCATCAATAATTTGTATTAATGATGGATTTGTTTGTGGAGATATTATTGCACAAAACAGTACGAAACTTTTAAACTCCCGCTCTTTCAAAATACCGGCTGCGCTTGCACTTGTCAAGTGATGAAAAGTACTATTGGTATGGACAAAGTGGGGTGTCATCTATTGGTGGTTTTACCTTACCTTAATACATATATTTTGAAATATTTAATTTTCTTTGTATAAAACTAACAAACTCTATTGCATTAGTATGTTTAAATTATTTTATTAAATCTGATTTTTTAACCTTTTTCATGGTACGCCTATGTTCGTATAATATCATTTATGCTTTCCACTGCGTGGAAACAATAACAAACCCTGGTTAAGTTGCCTTCATCATTCTTCATGTATTATGTGTGTGTATTATGATGCAAGGTCCATCTTTTATTAATCATCCAAGATTAAGACCCCCTAGTCATGAAGTGAAAATATATATTAATTGGGCTTCCAATAATTGTAATCTACAGATATGAACAACAGTGGTTGTTTTCTGTCTGGAAGCTCTTCTCTGGAGTTTTCTTCAACATTAGTTCTATTCCTTAAATAAAAAAATATGCTAAAATATAAAGAAATAACGATGAATTCGAAACTCAAAACTATTATTAATAAATGATTACGATTTAAAACAAATATTAAAGCCCCAGAAAAAAATATTATTATTAATAAATATATTGACATTAAAGTTTTAATAATTTCAATAAAATATTGGTCTTCTAAACCAAAAATAAGGTTCCTTTTAAAACTTCAGATATAAATAATATGTATTCCAATTATAATTACCATTACAACCAAACAACCTGTGGGGCGCAAAATATCATCTTAGAATACAAACCAAAAATGTTGAATAGGTGTCAAAAAAATGAATCAGCAAAATAGGTAGGTATACGTAATCCACAATCCTCGCCGCGAATTTTTCGGGTACAAATACTAAAACAACTTGCTGGAACGAAAACATCTTAGGGGGCTACGAGTAAAGGACGATTTTCCTACTTTAACAAACAAAGCTTTAGAAATATTATTGCCATTTGTAACATCTTACCTATATGAAAAGGAACTGAGAATCGCAATTTCTTCAATGATACCACGGTTTGAGAAAATGTGTGCTGAAAAACAAGCTCAACCGTCGCATTAAATTTTTATAATGTTGTATTAATTATATATTCTTTTGTTTGTATTTTTGTAAGATTTGTTTTTATTACATATAAAATTATTTCTTATAATAAATAATTATTTTTTTATGTATATTTTTACATAATATTGTATATAATTTTGTAGTCCATTAAATAAATTATAATATCAGTTGAGTATTTATGAAATTAGATTGTTAGAAAAATTAAGGGTGCGTAACAATTTTTGTAAAGGGGGGTGCATGTACAAAAAGGTTGGAAATCACTGCCCTACTGCGTGAGAATTTATTTTCTTCATTGTTAATAATTTTCTCTTTATCAAAAACGTATTATACATAGAACACCCTAGCTCAATTTTCAGTTATTTTATAGAAATATATTAAGAAACAATCAAACTAATCGTATCTAGGGTGCAATATGTTTAAACAAATAATTATTGTTCATGAATTTGGATATATTGAAATGTCTGATACATTACTCTATTTTAATAGTCGTCAGAATGAACAGAGATATTAAAACTGAAATTTGTATGTAATATCGATTATGTAGGTCAAAGATTAATGCAAAGTATAATCTACTTGAAAAGTATATCCTTAGTTTGCCAACTAATTTGAAGTTTTGACCTGTGCTGAAATATCTGTTGGAACTTTAGGATGAAACAAGTTAAACCCTTTCACTGCGGCTAGGCTATTTGAAAGCTGTGATTGCTGTGCGGCTGTTTCGAGGTACTGCTGATCAATACGGTTCCCGCAGTCAAGCGCTAAAGAGTATCGCGTACTAACACGGTTCTCGCACTGTATCGGTATATTTGAAACAGGACCGTCTCTGTTGTTTGCTGTACAAAAAAAATAACAACCAAATTTAGAAATATTTATATTTAAATAATTTGATAAAATAAAAAACAAAAGGCTAAAATGAAATTTTCGGAATTTGCTTTAATTTTATAAAAAGATATGAGAAACTTGCAAATCGAAAAAAGTGTTATAAGAATGTTATAAAAATTAGAAATATTTCATAGTGTGGTATTTCTCGAAGCATGGTATAATGCATAACGGCACGTCACATTTTATACACGTATAACGAGTTTCTTTACGGATTTTTTGTTTCGCACATACAACACATCGCTTAGATGGTGGTCTTTTATTTTCTTCTGGGACCTGATACATTGCCGGAAAATGTCTTTCAATGAGGCGTAATGGTGAATGACCATCATCGGACTTTCTACTAGTTGATGCTCGGGGTTTAATTTTTTGATGTTTAGCGATAATGTCTTTTACGAGTTGTAATTGAAAATCCGCAATTGGAACGTTTTTACCACTGGTAATATCATATAAAACACTGGAGTTCAGCACAGTCAAATCCAATAAATGAAAAAATAACTTCTAGTACCATTTCAATGTCTTTCTAACCGATTCAACAGAACTAAGAAGCATGTCCGTTTTATCTACAGCACCGATATTACTATTGTATTCAACAATACATTGTGGTTTCTCAATAGAAACATTTTCTCTGTTTTTTTTTACCGGTATCTACCATGGTGCTAGAATGTTCCGTGCTTAGCATCCTAACATCTCGTTTATCTACACACTTCATTGTCTTGTAGCTAATACACTGACCTCTACTTAATTTTTCGCTCATAGGTGGCATATGTTTTCTATTAGCTTTTACTGTGCCACATGCATTAGTTTGATCTGCATGTAGTCTTTCAAATAAAAGTGGACTGGTATACCAATTATCGACGAACAAAGTGTGTCCTTGGTTTAAATAGGGCTCCATTAACGTGTATACAATATTTCCCGATTTTCCCAGTTCTTCGTGGTAGGTTTTAATTTCGGTTTTAGATCCTGTGTAAATAATAAAATCCAGGATATATCCTGTCTCACAGTCGCACAAAATAAATAATTTAATGCCAAATCTGTGCCTCTTGGATGGTATAAATTGTTTAAATGCTAGTCTTCCTTTGAAAAGCATCAAACTCTCATCTATACAAAGATTCCTGAAGGGAGACAGTAACTGCTTATAGGTAGACTTTAAATGGTCCATAACTAGTTGCAGTTTAAAAAGACTATCTTCATTGTCAACTTCATTGTTGTCAGAAAAATGTAACATACGTAATAAATTTAAATATCTATCCCGCGCCATAATTTGAGGAAAAATGGGTGTGGACAAAAAAGTGTCAGTTGACCAATAAGCATTAATTTTTTGTTTCTTCACTTGAGCCATAAGAATAGATACAGCTAGAAAACAATACATCTCATCCACATCTGTGTCTTTCCACTTCGTGATGCGAGATTTTACTTCTATATCACCATGTTCCACAACGTATTTGTAGAAATTGTTAATTTGTACAACAATTTTTCCCATTAACTCCTCAGAAAAATATAAATGAAAAATATTTAAAATATTTGGATTATTGCGTACATTGTCATCCAAACATCCAGATTTATCACCAAGAAAGGGATGAATGTTTGGCTCCAAGTTTCCCTCCTTCCATTCAAACATCGATGTTTTTTGACGTTTGAGACGTTTGGCTTGTTGACCGGAACCTCCTGGCTCTGCCTTTGATAAAGAAGTTACAACCCTTTCATCCTCATGTTCACTGTCGCAGCTATCATTTTCCAAGTCAGATTCATTGCGCAAAAATTCTTCTTCACTATCACTATTCATTAATATTTCATAAAGTTCCTGCTCGGTTAAATTTTTTTTTCGGGACACTTTAAACTACACACGCTAACGAATTGAATAAAAGTATTAATTTTCAATGTGTTTACGAAGAAAGCACGATATTTTAAAACACTTAATAATATTGCTGATGGCTCCGAAAGTAGCATGAATAAAAACAAAAAAGCAATAAGTTCGACTCTGAAAAAAAATCGCTGATTTATACGGTTCCCGCAATGAAGTCCCTAGAATTTTAAACATCATTTAAAACTTTTGAAATAAAACAGGAACAGTCTATAGACAACACATAATACGTAATGAATCTTAGTTTCATCCGTTTTCCGCAGTAAATGCATTAAAATGCTTCGCGTATTTATACAGTTCCCGCACTCAGGCCACGAAAATATTTTACGTGTATATACGGTTCCCGCAGTGAAAAGGTTAAATAGAAAATGTATTTTATTACTGGTGTAGATAAATATTTAAAATGAAATACCATAATATATTGCAGCGGTTCCGAAACTTTCTTTTCTTTTCCGCCTAACCTATCTAATATGCGAGAAGAGTATTGGTTTACCCCAAAAAAAGTGGTAATTTTGAAAAAATATCCAGTTATTTTTACGTTTTTCATCAAGAACAACACGAAGAAACGGTTTTTAGAAAAAAAATCCTGTGTGTATGTCGTCGTTGTCGTTGGCCACTTTTCGTTACATGTCTTGTTAGCATGCTACAGCCTCCGGATTGCAACAAGTCATCAATTTTATGATTAAATATTGTTCAGGACATTTCACAGATGAACTCTATTGATTTTCAGCTCACCAGAGCCAGTACAACGGGTACTATGTTACTTGAAGTACATTTTTGTCTTTTTTTGAGAAATTTCAGTTTGTTAGCACGATACAGCCTCCGTAGTGCAACAAGTCACCAATTTTATGATTGAATAATATTTAGGACATCTCACAGATGAACCCTATTGATTTTCAGCTCTCCGGAGCCAGTATAATAGGTGCTATAGTACTGTAAGTACGACATTTTTGGAGAAATTTCAGTTTATAAGCATGATACAGCCTCCGGAGTGCAAGAAGTCACCAATTTTATGATTGAATATTATTCAGGACATCTCACAGATGAACACTATTGATTTTCAGCTCTCCAAAGCTAGTACAACAGGTGCTGTAGTACTGTAAGTACGACATTTTTGTCATTTTTAGATAAATTTCAGTTTGTTAGCACGATACAGCCTCCGGAGTATATACAAGTGACCAATTTTATGATTGGATATTATTCAAGGCGTCTCCAAGCCTACCTAACCCTATTGATATTAAGCTCACCAAAGTCTCTACAGCGAGTGCTATGGTACTTGAAGTACCAAATTTTTGTCATTTTTGGAGAATTGCCAGTTTGTTAGCACGATACAGCCTCCAGAGTGTATACAAGTGTCCAATTTTATGATTGCATATTATTCAGGGCATCTTATACATGAACCTTATTGATTTTTAGCTCACCAGAGCTAGAACAACGGGTGGTATGGTATCTGAAGTGCCATATTTTTGGTCCTTCTTAGAGAAATTTTGGGTTGTTAGCACAATACAGTCTCCGGAGTGTACACAAGTGACCAATTTTATAATTGGGTATTTTCCAAGGTGTCTCACAGATGTACCCCTTTTATTTTCAGCTGAGTAAAGCGAGTACAGCGGGTTCTATACATCCATATATACTACATTTTTGGTGAAATTTCGGATTGTTAGAACGATAAATCCCCCGAAGTGTAAACAAGTGACAATTTTATGATATAATATTGTTCAGGGCATGTCACAGATGCGGAAAAGTTAGTTTTAATCTTTAAAACCGTTTATTTTCTGCTGACCTACCTTCCTTCTGGATTTCTTATGTGACCAACATGTTAATAATGGCTATTATTATTTTTATTATTATCGTGTAAACGTTCTACTGAGAAATACACCTCTAAATGAAAATGGTCAAGGTGATGTAATTGAAGACTCAATATTTAGTTCAAAATACACTTTTATTTCAGAAACTTATGGCGGGTTTATACAACATTTAGATAGTCATAATCACAGTCAGAATTATAAACTTAATCACAATCACAATTCTAAAAGGCGTTTATATGATTTTAATAGTCACAGTCATAAGCATTCATATAAATGAAATTTTGTTATTGTGTTCTCTGCTCTACTCTCTATTGCATATGTCATAACCAGTTTTACGCAAGCCTTATAAATTCTTACTTTGCTTCTTACGCTCATATATTTATTTCTCCAAATTATATCCCTCAAGTATCCTAATATTAATGATGACTTTGTTGTTTGGGGCTTTTACTTCCTCCTTTAGTTCACTAGTGCTTGTTATATTTGCCCTTAAATATTTAAATGACTTGTTCTATACTTTGATCATAGATCGCGAGTTTGCATCTACTAAGTTCTTTAGATGGGTACTGTAAGGGGTTTTGCTTTCTTTACGGATATTTGCATATTATTACTGTTTATTGGAACTTATATAGAAAGCCTTTGTAAGTTATCTTCATCTTCAGATACCATTACTGCATCGTCAGCATAGCAAATTATTTTTATTTCTCTGTCTCTCTCAACCTGCTTTACCTCATTTATGATTATAATTCATCTCTTCTAGTATTGTTATTGTATTTGAGTGATTTCTCCTTTTTTGCAGTAGGGTTATGACATCAGTTAGGACTATATCGAATACCTGGGAAGATCAACAAAGCACCATAAAAACAAATTGTAAAATGAATTTTATAAACTTCAAGGTGTTTCTAAACAATAGGCCCCTTGCATTATTTTTTCCAGAAAAGCTTCTTAAAGACCTCTTAAAATATAATGAATATCCCTTCACAATATTTTCTGGTTGAAAAAAGGCACTGTTTATTAACAATAACAAACAAAAAAGTGAGGTTAGGCTATTTTTTTATTTCTCCAAAGTAAGTTTGTAATTTAACTTAATTAACTTTTCAAATTGACAGAAAAATGGTCTTCACATAGGTAAACATGGCTTTTTGATGAAATATCTGCAGGTTGGCGTCTCATTGCTTTGAGCTAGTTTTTCGTAGTTTTCCTCTGGGTAACTTAATAATGTTTTTCCAGGAGTGGAGATTGCAATGTGGCACACGAACCAATAACGATATACCATTTTTACTCACAAAATCACCAAAAACTTCGTCGAAAATGTTAGGCCGTATAATATACTAAAATAAAATCTATATATAAATAGATAAGAGATCCTACAACTTCCTAATTACAAGACGAATGAATTTCGCGTTAATTTAACAAATACCAAAACCATAAAATTTAATGCAACTATTTTAGCCTCTAGAATATAACTGTCAGTTGAAGGTATCCCGTGCTAGCAGACTAGTACTCCAGTGGAGACGGGGGGATTTGAGAATAAATTAAACTATTAAAAGTAGCAGTTACAAAAAAAGATGTTAGTGCGGGCGCCAAGTAAATACTTCTGTCCAAAGAATTCAGTTTCACTTCCTGAAGATTTACTAAGAAAGGACTGAAAAACAAAGACGAGTTGACTCCGTTACTAAAATTTATTGCTAACTATCGGAAATTTACCTAATTTACAAATTGATAACCAAACAATAATATAAAAAAGAATATAAAAAGAACAAAATCAGGTTCCTGTGCATAAAAAAATCACTTCAATGCCTAAAACATATAGGTCAGGTGACTCCTTCGATTAATAATAGGAAATGTTCACAAAAATTTAACTTAACTTAATTTGTTACAAGAAATATAAAAGAATAGCAAAGTTCCGCATACTCATATTACCTCAATCGTACAGAGCGAAACCAGATAAAAACATAATATATATTACCTAGATTTAAAATAAGAAGACCAGAAGGTATAAGAGAATTCGTATTAACTCAGAATTATCATGAGTACAGTGATGATTATTACACTTATTACACAAGGTTCAAATGAGAAGTGTAACTCTTAGGATCCTAAGCGCTATGCTTTAGTAAGTGTTTTCAATAAAAAGTTGGAACATAACAATATTTAACCATCACTCATTAAGTATTGATAAACCAAAGTTGGAAAATATGTTACAACAAAATAAATATGTAGTTAATTAAAAAGATACAAATTAATTTGTAGCAACAATAATAATGTAACCCTTTTTCCTATGTCCTTCCATACCATCTCTTCAGTAGTCTTCTAGTGATCTCAGCGTCCCATTTCCATATATCCCAGGTTTAACGCCACAGTAGGTGTAAGTCTCCTATAGGCCAAAAGCAAGTGGTACTCAAGACCAAAATTAAAACCCTAAAAAAAGGTATAAGTACCTAGACCATACTTCTATTAAGCACCACCCCAGAAAACTAACTCACTAATACAACTATCAATGTACATCAAACCTGAACTAACCAAATTGACTATCTACACGAAAAGTATAAATGTAGAATTATATTTACTATTGAAAAACCCTATATGTTTGTAGCTATACAATTATAAACAATTGAGAGGAAACAAGCATGACCAATATCCGATCATTATGTTACTTTTACCCAATTCAAAATAGATATTATCACATCAATCTATTAACTAACACAAAAAAAGAAAAAAAATAGCACGGTGTGAATACATTATTAATTTATAAGATGTCCTAAAGACAATTTCACTCGTTTAACGTGAAATACTAATACTTAATTACGAATACAAAGATAGCAAAGCCTCAAATCTAAATTGAAACGTACGCCTATTCCCAGAATAAATGATTATTATTGATACAAATTTATCCTAACATTGAAAATATAATTAAAAACCTGCTTTCTTTAGTAAGGTGGTACCAAAAAAACGACTAACAATAAAAACTTGCCGTATGGCTTAGGTGAAAGAAATTTACTTTGAAACAAAATATTTATGTATTTAAATAATAATTATTATAATTCACAAACTGGCGACAAATGAAAAGATTATAATAACTTAATTACCTCCTAATTAACGGCGAGGGTTTCTTCTTTTATTTCAGATCCTAATATATACTATCTCCTAATTATCGGGAATAAATCCAACGGTTCGGTTTCAGAATTGACTTCATTTCCTCGGGAATATCCAATGCAGACAGGAATATAAAATTTCAAAAGAGAACGCTAAACTTCTCAAATAAACTGCAATGATGGCGGTTCACTCGACCTCAAAATTTCCTATCCTCGCTTAACGAGGCACGAAAGGCACACACCCAAAATATCAACTTCATAGGCCTTATTTCGTGATTTAAAATGTATGGAGCTGAATACGAACCCTGGGCTAGGCAGTACTAAAGACTTTTTCCACAATTTCAAACTCCACACAGCCTGCACCAACTAGGTCGGTCCGACTTGCCGTTCTCTCCTCCTCGACGAACTCAAAATTTCCCCTACCTCCTCGAGTTCCCTTCGGCCTTCCGTCGTAGAAAACAACTCGACAACAGATGTTCGACATCGAAAAATAATTTGTATTCTCCCTTCAATCAGATTTAATAACTAATGATAAAGCAAGAAAAGTAGTGATTGAATATTCCGATATTTTGATTGGAATCGTAAATAAATAATTATCTAGCGAATTTTTAATTCTCTCAACATCAAAATTCGAAAACTTTGCCAGTGGCGGATCCGCTTGCTGGTAACAAAAATTATAATATAAAAAGTATATGAAATTTCATTAAAAAATATAACGTTACAGCCGGTCCCAGACACTATGGCGAATAGGCCAATATTTATCATTTGCACGAATGTTTGCTAGATCTCCCACACGGTGCCGTAGTATAGCAAAGGTTTGACTTTGAAAACATTTGGCGAATATTCGAGCAGAAAGACGTGGATTTTCAGTAGCTTGTGGCGTTTTTGTTTTCATGCAATTATTTAGTTCAGTTTAAAGATTGCTACCGCTGCTAGTTATGTTATTTTAAGCAGTGATTTACTACTTAAAAGAATAAAACAAAAGAATCGTAAAAAGAGAAGATGGTGTCTTTAAATAGAAGTCGTTCTAGGTAGGTATTTTTGACTAGATATTTGTTTAAATTTGAGACAGTGACGTCACGGTCTGGAATTCTTGGATTCTTAATCACAGGTTCATTTTCGAACAACCCCAAAAACTCCAACGTTAATTCGTTCGTCCACTACATTTTGTAGAAACGAACCTTTCGTCACGGCGGAACTGCATACATTAATACGTGTACTGTATAATCACCGCTAAATTGAAACAAAAACTATCCACATACCTCTTCTACTATGCCGAAGCGTGTGGGAGCATTGCCGAAGGTACACGTAGTTCACTACGCTGCACTACGGCGTCCTTTACTTCGTGCTAGTTTACCGACCAGCGCCGGGAAAATGACGAAGGACGAATATTTGCCAAAGTTAACTTCCCACACGCTACGCGAATAAGTCTGAATACCAAATGTTTGCCAAATACACGTAGTGTCTTGGACCGGCCTTAACCTTAACTGACTGTCAAAACCAAATAATACCTAATGACGTCACCGTCTCATTAAATGTCAAAGCTCAGTTTTGGCGGGATTTTAGCCTTTTGTATTTCAATTAGTTATTACGACGTTAATATTCCACATAATTTAAAAATATTTCTGTCGGATAATATTTACATATAATTGATCATTTTGCATTAAAAAATGATCTGCAAGGGGCCTATTGTAGTTGGACTAATTCTACAACATCTATATAAATATGTTTGCAAATATTATCAAACAAAATCTGGCAGTTTTCATGACAACAAAACAACTACTTTTGAATATAAAGAAAAATATGATTGTTTGGGAAATCGTTTTTATTGTTATTAATTAATATAAAAAAGTTCTTTTATCGGCATTCAGGAACATACAGATATTAAATAAAACTTTCCTTCAGTTTGAATATCTAATATGATACACCTATAAAATTATTGAACAATATTGGTTAAATTACTCAATTTTGAAACAAACGTATATAATAACTAATACAATGAAAAACTCTGTAGTTACTGCAAATTGTTGAAAAATATTTTTGTTTTGTTTTAGGTTTTGAATAGATCTTCAGATCCAAAGACATATGAACAGCAAGCTCCTCTTATTGCTCAAATACCACAGGTGCCTCTATTGCCACAACAATACATAACTTCCGGGACTAGAAAAGACTGCGTTAGGCTACGAGGACTCCCTTATGAAGCCCAAGTGGAACATATTTTAGACTTCCTAGGTGACTACGCTCAGAACATTGTTTTACAAGGAGTTCATATGGTAATCAATTCTCAGGTACGGAACACAATTTTGAATCACTTCTTTTTGTTTTTTTTATTGGTACTCAGAAAATGAAAATTATTTTTTTGACATATCGAGTTCAGTTAAATACACATGCATGCAGTACTTTTCCCATATTAGGACCATAAATTTGTAATTCGTCAAGGGGAATGCATTTCATTGAGGTTTTCTTCTGTTTTTCTGATCTCATCTACCGATTTCAACAATCCTTTCTAGGTCTTTAGCAGTTTCAATAATATTTCCAAATTAATTTAGATGTATTTTATAATTAAATAAATCAGAAGATGATGTTTCATTTCCCTCAATGTGGGAAGATTCTAATTTTCCACTGACCCTTCTCTAGATCTAAGGGATGGTGTGAATGCGTCAGAAATTCTCTGTGACATTAGTGAAAGTACCAAAAACATATTTTGAATCAAAACTTAGACATTATTACATCTATAGTTTCTCTCTTTATTACAAACCCTTTAAATTGGCATTATGGTTACTTTTTGGCCTTATGCACATGCTATAAGTTGAAAATCATCGATATTTGCATTTTTGTAAATGTCTATTAAATAACAATCTGTACTAGAAATTCTATGTTATTTTGCTGGATCGGAAGCTGCTTATGGGAGTTTCACTTGTTTCCTGATTAGACTTTACCACTGATTTTAGGTCAATTGGTCAGTTTCTTTTCAGTCTAGTAATGCCTGTTGTTTACAGTAATGATTGGAGTTAGGGATTAGTGTGTGCTGGAAGCTGTTGAAAATCATCTGGTTTCAGACATACCATGGAGCATTCACAATACAGATGTTGACAATTTTTTTAAAAGGTCCTAAATTTTCAGTAATTACCCTAATAAATCACAAAAAAAGATATTTTACTTTTCCGCTCAACCTTATCTAATATGCGAGAAAAGTATTGGTTTACCCCCAAAAAGCTGAAATTTTGAATTATTTTTTCGTTTTCCAACAAGAAGAACACGAAAAAATGGTTTTTAGAAAAAAATCCTGTGTGTATGTCGTCGTCGTGGTCGTCGTCGTTGTCGTGGGCCACTTTTCGGAACATGTCTTGTTAGCAGGAGACAGCATCCGGACTGCAACAAGTCACAAATTTTATGATTGAATACTGTTGAGGACATCTCACAGATGAACCCTATTGCTTTTCAACTCACCAGAGCTGGTACAACAGGTGCTATGGTACTTGAAGTACCACATTTTTGGAAAACTTTAGTTTCCTAACACCATACAGGAGTATATACAAGTGACCGTTGTTATGATTGGATATTGTTCATGGCGTCTAATAGACGAACCCTATTGATTTTCGGCTCACTAGAGCCAGTCCAACGGTTGCTGTGGTTCTTGAAGTACCACATTTTTAGTAATTTTTGCAGAAATTTCGGGTTGTTAGCATGATACAGCCTCTGTAGTGTATACAAGTGACCAATTTTATGATTGGATATTGTTCAGGATGTCTCACAGATGAACTCTATTGATTTTCAGCTCACCAGAGCTAGTATGACGTGTCCAATAAATCTATATATACTACATTTTTGGAGAAATTTCAGTTTATTAGCATGATATAGCATCTGGAGTGTATACAAGTGACCAATTTTATGATTGGATATTGTTCAGGGCGTTTAATAGATTAACCCTATTAATTTTCAGCTCACCAGAGCCAGTACAACGGGTTCTATTGTATTTAACACATTTAACGCCACGTGCCCACCGATGGGCCTTTTTAGTCTTTCAGTCTGTTAGTATTTTTAGTCTGTTCAAACCGCATGCCCACCGGTGGGCATTTGGTTTTGTTTATTTCAAGTCCCAGTGGGTGAGCACCTCTAATACTAATTTCACGTATGCTGACGTATTTAGTGGTCCCAGGAGATAACAAAAGTGGTCTTGCACGGGTGAGATTTTGAGGGCTAAAAGAAATTTAGATATTTTGGTATTTTGACATATTTTATTACGAAAATGAATGAAATTAAATCGAAATATTCTACCATCATAAATGGAATTTTAATCTTTGCAAACTTCACAAGTAAAACTTTTAATTTGGTCCCACCCGAATTCAAAAGCATTTTTATTGTAAGCTGTTGGTGTGCTAGCTATAAAAATTGTTGTGCTAGGTGTCCTTTATTTGAGCTAGCATTTTGGTAATTAAAAATTTAACCGGGGGGCCCAGCTTGACGGACCTTCTGATATGTACTTTTACCTGCTATGTCGTTATGCCTTGCCTCCTCCTATTGAATGAAGCATATATGCTATAATGGTTTTTCATTCTTGACAAATTAACTAACAATACTATAATTTTACTTTCAACCTTGAGCCTTGAAAACAGGATTTTCACACTTAAATAATTGCAATTGTTTCTATTTTCTATATGTCGTTTAGAACAACGAAGTTTGTTTGAAAGATGTAGTTCTTTTTTGCACCAGAAACATTTTCCCAATGGATGAACTGTTATACACTTGTATTTTAAAATTACTATTATATTGTTAAAATATTTCAAGAAGTTTTTTGTGTTGTAGGGCCAACCCAGTGGCGAGGCTTTTATTCAAATGGACTCTGAACAATCGGCGTTTATGACAGCGCAACAAAAACACCACCGTTACATGATATTTGGTAAGAAACAACGGTATATCGAAGTATTCCAATGCTCAGGTGAGGATATGAATCTCGTATTAACTGGAGGGATACCAGCACCAGTTTCACCAGCGAAGGCAACTCCAGCTCTTCTAAGTCCTGGTATGTTACCTCCTATAGCGCCTCTACCACCAACTAATATACCACCACCTCCTCCTCCTCAATCGGCCTCGGCCACAACTATGTCTCAGAGTTTGGTTACGCATTCACCCCATCAATTTACTTGGGATAGTTCCGCGTTATTTGCTCAGCAACAAGCACAAATTATAGCACAACACAATTTAATGGCACGACAAAACCAAGCTCAACAAGCGCAAAATGAAATGTTGTTGATGAATCACATTGCGCAACAAAATTTTGCACTTTTCAGTCAAAATATTTCGCAGTTGTCTCCCAACGGTGCACAGTCGACTGCAGGTGGTGTTCCAGTCAATTCCGTCCTTAAAAATCCACAACACTCTGTACCTCTTATGCCTATGGTCCAAACTCATCCTTATATGATCTTCCCTCCAAGAATTCCTATTGCATTGCAAAGACCCCCTCCCATGTTATATCCTCAGTTATTACAGGGGCAAACGCCCGGTGTGATGCCGGTAGTACCGCACGTTGCAGTTAAAAGAAGCTACGGGGATGCTTTTAATGAACAAGCCACTTCTGCTAAGAGGCCTTTTGCGCCTACTTCATTACCTGTTTATCCCCAATTTTATCCTAATATGTAAAATGCAGCTCTCTGGTTGTGAAATTATTATATGAGGTTGAAAAGATTTATTAAGTGAACTTTAGGTTTTACTCCTGCAAATTTAGATATTTTATTGAATGTTTTGTACATATTTCTCACATAATTCAGTACAATTTTACAATATTGATGAGGTATTTTGAGAAGTACCTTCAAACTGTATTATTATAATATAAAAAAAACTTCCATTAATATCTAAATATATTTGTAGAATATATAAGTTTCAATTCGTTAATGATAATTTTTTGACATAAATTAATTGTCAGATTATTATTATACAATTTTTCATTAAGTTTCAAAGTTTTTGTTTATATTTATTTTTAGTTGTTTCAAATACTAACTTATCATATTAAGTTTTCATTATTTCATATTAAGTTATAAAGCATTGACATATATTAATTAATTTTAGACTTAGAAATGTTTGAATCAAGAGTTAATTTTAATTTTTTTATTAATCTTAAAAAAATATATTAAATAATTGATATTATAATAGGATTGAATCTAGAGTATATTACCTATAAACAGAGTTTTACACAATAGATAATTCTTTGCGTATATATGCTCTGGTTAAATATACTTACTCAAAATGATATGTTTATTGCAATGCCAAATACAGTTTGTTAAAATTCATGCCAAAAAATTCGGAAGTGTTTACATATTTATGATGGATCTTTCCTATAAAAAAATTTCCTCAGCTAACCCCCTTTGGAGATATCACCCCTAAAAGGTGGTGACTAAAATTGAGATTTTCTCAAATTTAAGTGAATATACTCGTAGAAACTTGAAATTTTGTAATTTCCGTCCACTCGCAAAGGACTAACCACAGGAATTATTTCAACATTCCAGTTACATTAGAAGAGGGTGAAATTAATATCTCTTATCTTTATATCAAATTTTTATTTTTGTGAAATAAAAATATTATGTAAACTCTCTGTTTATTTTAAAACATTTCTTGATCTTAAAGATTTTTCCTACAACCAATAGATTCGGCGAAAAATACAATATCATGTGTAATACCTTGTTTTAATGTTTTTTTCACCGAATCTATTGCCTCTAGGAAAACTTTAATACCAAGAAATGTCTTGAAATAAACAAGGATTTTAAGCAATAATTTTATTTTACAAAATTAAATCCCCAAAAAATATTTGATATTAAATAAGGTAAGGGATGCTAATTTCACCCTCTTATAATGTAACAGAGATGTTGGTTAGTCCTTTGGGAGTACACATAAATGACAAAGTTTCAAGTTTCTACCTTTACTTAAATTTGAGAAAAAAAAAGTACACTTAATTTTTTGACTTACTTGACTTAATTCCTTATTTTCCTTGGGGGACGTAGGGTTGCAACGAATGCAACTCTACCGTACATGGTTTTGTGCCAACTGCTTGATCTTTTCCCAACTCATGCCTTCTCCAATTTCCTTCGCGACTGACCTCCTCCAGATTATCCTCGGGGTTCCTTTCCTCCTACTTCCTTGGGGATTCCAATCCAAGGCTTAACGACAGATGTTCTTGGCCTGTATTCTCATAGTATGACCTAGACAGCCAAATTTCCTTTTCTTTATGGTATCACCAATATGATTTTCATGTGCTCTTTGCATTAATTCTTCGTTTGTTATTCTTTCTGGCCAGTATATGTTGAAAATTATTCGGTGATAATTATTTATAAATACTTAAAATTTGCTTGTAACTGTTTTTGTGACTTTCCATGTTTGGGAATCAAACAGAAGGATTGACTTTTCATTTGTTTAAAATATTATTAGTTTAGTAGTCCTTCGTACTTCCCCTGAGCTCCAGACTAGTGCAAGTTGTGCAAATGCTTCTTTAGCCTTCATATACGACAATTCCAAAATAGTAGGCACTAGATTCTCAGAAATGATACTACAATTGTTGTCGGTTTAATGCAATATTTCTGAGAATTTTGTGCCTACTATTTTGGAACTGAACTATAATCCTGCTGGTGGCGCCCTTATCAGTTCCGCCTGTCTTAGACTTCTCAGGTATTGGGATTAATCCACCTGCTCAATGATCTTATTGTTCACCATCAGCTGCTAATTGTTCCTTATTTATTTTGATTTCTCAAAATTTATTTTGAGGGCAACTTTTGCGCCGTGAATATGGAGGTCTACCATCTTTCTCTTCATATCAGCCAGTGTTTGGGATATCAGACACAAATTTGCAAAATTAATGTCTTTCAGCTTATCCATCAATCCCCATTGTCTATTTGATACTCTTTTTATCATACAATCCAGCACCACGAGAAATAGTATTAGTGAAAGCAAACATCCTTGTCTGACTTCTGTTCTAATCCCGAATTCATTGTATAGTTTGCCCTCTTGAATTACCTGGCGTCTGTATTTCCTATAAATCTCCTTTATGAATGAGGTTGTTGTTTTTCATTGGCACACCAAATTCAGACAGATCTCTCCAAATGGAATCTGCTTATGCAGTCAAATGCTTTTTTTGAACTTCACAGCTGCCAGGTATTGTTGTACTATGGTTCTAAGGGTGTTGATCATGTCTAAGCATGAACAGCCTTTCTGAAGCATGTTTGTTCTCTTCGAAGTTTTAAGTCTATTATGCATTTGTTTCTGTTCAAAATTATCCTAGTGAGAGTCTTTCTAGCCACCGAGAGTAGTATAAGTGGTATTTTGATTAGTAACCCTTTCTTCCAATCATTTGGGATTCATTTTTTCCCATATTTATTTCAGTAATTCATGAAAACATTCTGCTGTAAGGGTTGGGTTTGCTTTCAGCACTTCCGAAGACATTTGGTCCATTCCGGGCGATTTCCCACTCTTAATTTCTTTGAGTGCAACTATTATTTCTTTGCTCCGTAGGTACAACTGTGTTCATTCACTCCTCACCTTTTAGGGATGATATCTTGGAAGGGGGTGGGCTGAGGGAATTTTATTGTTATAGGAAAAATCATAATTTCATACAGGAAATCACATCCTGAAATTTTTCGCGTGAATTTATAAACACCCTGTATAAAGAAGTATTTTATATGATATTGGAATTTAAATTTTGGAATTTTTACTGAAGATAATTTCTTTCAATGAAACTAGATTAAGATAAGTCTCAACTTTGAAAGTCATCTAGATTTATCAGAAATACAGTCTTCCATCATAAATAATGTTACATGTCTTTTACCCAGAAAAATAGTAATCAAAAATATATTCATATTTTCAAAAGCTCAAGAGATATATGCATTTGTAGTATTTGGAGAGATGCTGGATGCTATTTATGTAGGGGACAGTTGCTTATATTGAACCACTTTTCGAAAATTCACAATAACTTCACATTATTAACAATATGCTTTTAAAAAAAATTTACATTATAATATCTTGTATACAATTAATACTAGGTATCAAAGATGCACTGAAATAACTGCCTAACTGTAAAAAAATATTTTAGAAAATATTACATTTTAGGAGACCTGGTGCATACATTGAACTACCTGATGCCTAAATTGAACGTTAGGTAAAAACACACATACAAATGATAAGAAACTTTTTATTTTTTGTTCATCAGTTTATTAAACATAGCTACTTATACAAGAAATGTGTTAAACAAATAGACGTACAAAACAGATTAAAATCGTATAAAGAATTCAAAAGAAAAAAATTTGCCTTAAAAAAGAAATATGTAGTTGGGTATAAACACCCAAGCAAAATTCACAATTAAAATCTTCATCCTCTTCGAGTCCAGCACAATGTACATGTGCCCATTTGGAGAAATTCTGATGTCTGGCCTAACCTTTATTTGTTTTAGAGCTTAGAATATTTCTCACCATGATACATCATTTCATCATTATCTTCATCAGATTCGGTTAGGTACGGTGACGTTTTTTTAACAGGTCTTGGCTTAGGTTTATTTTGATTTCCAGAGAATAAGTTTACTGTTGCATTGTCTAGACGTGACTTATCCGGCCTGGTTGTTTTGTTTTGTGGAGGAACTTTTTCTCCTTTTCCTGAGGATTTTTGAGGTTCTTCTTCTTTTTTATGTTTACTTTCTTCATTTGCTTTTCTCTTTTTGTTTTTATTAACATTTCCTTTATCAGTTCTTTTCTGTTTCTCTTCAAGAGTTTCTATGTATTGTGTACTAGTGAGGATAACTGCGGACGCAGTAGTTTTAGTTTGCTATTGCTGAATAGTTTTAGTTGTTCCAGTGACAGGTGCCAATTCATTTAAACTTTTATTCAATTTATTCGGTCGGATTTCATTCGGTACTTTGTCGGTATAAATAGGTGTTTTGGTAACACTACTTCTAGAACTAGAAAAGTTGTCTGCAACAGTAAAATTTTCGATGAAAATTGCTTAAATAATAGATCGGGCAGAGCTATCAGCGACTTTTTCTTGCTCGATAAAATGTGTTTCAAACGCAACAAATAACTTTTTCGTGCAGTCTTCCTAACAATTCAGCTATGTTGTACACTATTATTGTTTGACCAATGTGAGCTTGCAGCCAAGAATCTTGCACTTGTACACACTAAAGGCTCAGTTGGCCCATGGTTTGGTTTGTGATTTTTTCCAGACTTTTTTGTCCCTTGCCTTTTCTCCAATTGGTAATATGGCTCTGTTCTATGTCCCTAATTACTTCGTCTTTCCATCTTGATTTTGGTCTTCCTCTTCTCTTTCTTCCTACTATTCCGCTATTAATTATTTTCTTTGGTATTCTATCATCATTCATCCTCATGATGTGACCTAGCCAATCTAAGTATTTGACCTTTAGCAACTGCGATTATATTTGGTTGTTTAAATAACTCTAGTATTTCTCTATCTGTTCTTCTTTCCCATCCTTCCGCTGTTCTCTTTCCTCCATATATTTTCCTTAATATTCTCCTTTCCCATACTCCTAGCAGCTTCTGGTCTTTTGTCCCCAATGTCCATACTTCACTTGAGAATAATATTATAGGTCTTACAATTGTTTTGTATATGCCTATTTTGAGATTTCTGGAAATACTTCTACTGTGTATTATTCTTTTAAGAGAATGAACGCACCGATTCTCTGCCATTATTCTTCTTTGTATTTCTCTGTTTATTTCTGGTTTTCTGTAGAATTCTGTCCCTAGATATGTAAATTGCTCTACTTCTGCGAATTTGTAATTTTTTCCTGTTTCTGTTGTTATGTTTAAAGTACTTTGCTGATTGTATTATTTTTCTGCCCATGTCATATATTTCGTCTTATTTTCACTTATTTCTAATCCCACCTGAAGTGCCATCTTTTCTAATTCTAATATTACTTTCTGTAGTTCTTTTTTCCCTCTGGTTACAATTACTAAATCATCTGCTAAGCCAAGACATTCATGTTTTTTATTATACAATAACCCATTTCTGTCAATTTCGGCTTTCCTTATGACATATTCTAGTGCACAGCTGAACAATATCGACGACAGGGGATCTCCCTGTCTAAGACCTTCTTGCACATTGAACTTGTCGGATGTTCTTGTTCCTACCCTCACCATATTATCCGTTTCTTTTAATGTTAGTTTTGCTAATCTAAAGAGTTTCCCTTTTATTCCTAGTTCGTTTAAGACTATATATAGTTGTTTTCTCTTTATTCTGTCATATGCTTGCTTATAGTCTATGAATAGCACATATGTTTCTTTATTATGTTCGTAGCTTTCTGTCTGTAGCTCTCTTAAGGTAAATATCTGATCTATAACTGATCTTCCTTTTCGGAACCCACACTGGTATTCTCTTATTTCCTGCTCCAATTTCCTAGAAAGTTTATTTTTGAGATGTGTAGCTAAGGTTTTGTATGCAACATTTAACAGAGCAATAGTTTGTACAATCCATTTTTTTGTCCTTTTTTATAAATTGGAATTAGTACCGCTTCATTCCAGTCTTTGGGAAATCTTTCTTGCTCCCAAATTTTTTCAATCAGCTGGTGTATCCACCTGCTTATGGTTTCGCCTCCATATTTATTCTGCTGTTATCTGGTTATTCCCTGGACTTTTGTTGTTTTTAGCTTATTTATTATTTCCTCAATTACGGTTAAAGTTGGTAGGTATTCTATGTATTGGGTGTTTTCTTCTCCTAGATTTTCCTATTCTATCTCATATTCCACATTCCTCGCAGGGCTTAAGAGTTCTTCAAAATATTCCTTCCACATTTCTGTAATCTCTGGCTCATTTCCTATTAATTTCCCCTCTTTATTTTTGCAATACACCGGTCTATGTTGGTAGTCTTTTCTTTCTTTTGATTCCCTGGTACAGACTTCTGATTTCTTTATTATTGTAACTTTCTTCTATTTCTGTCAGAAGTTTTTCTGTATACTCTCTTTTCTTATAGCTTATAAATTTTTGACAGTGTTTCCTCTCTTGTGTGTATGTTTGTTATGATTCTTGTGTTTCTTTCTTAATCATTTCTAGTCCTCTGGCTTTTCGTATCTCTATTTCTTTTTGGCATTCTTCATCTTGTGTTTCTTTCTTAATCATTTCTAGTCCTCTGGCTTTTCGTATCTCTATTTCTTTTTGGCATTCTTCATTGAACCACTTTTTCCTTCCTGATGGAGTTTTTTCGTGGATGTGTCCTATTGCTACTTCTGTGCATTTTTTATGTTTGTCCAGAAATTCTCTATGTCATTTGTATCGTGAGCTATCCGTATAGCATAATTATTTATCATTTCTGTATACAGCTTTCTTTCTTCGCGTTTTGTTTCTTCTCATTCCATTTTAGATTTCTTTGTTGTGGTATTTCTTGTTTAAGCTTTATTCCTACCAAAAAGTGGTCAGTGTCTGCATCTGGTCCTCTATAACTTCTGATATCTGTTATTCACTTTTCTTCGTCTTCGTCTATTAATACATGGTCTATTTGATTGGTGTATGATCTGTCAGGTGCTCTCCAGGTGCCTTTATATATTTCTTTCTTTTCAAAATATGTGCTTTTTATTCGTATACCCTTTTCTTTTGCGAAATGGATCAACAGCTGGCCGTTTTCATCTGGTGACAAAATTCTAGAGCTTCGAGATTTCTGCTATATGGGGAGTGTCCATGTAACACTACAACTACTGGTTTCTCTTGATTGGGTTGAACCACACTATAAAAATGTTTTAGCCACTTGATAAAGAGTTCGCTGTGAATATAGCAATTGTCTGAAATTACAATAAGGCTTCCAGATGCAAATTCCGGTGCGAATATTTTCCTTTCAAATATCAGCATAGGAGGAACGTAGATACCAATGGCGTTACCATTGTAGTGTTGACACCTCGCTCTCCACTAAATATTCCACTAACTTGTCGTTTTCTCTTTTAGGACACGACCTTTTGCATCCTTTTCTCGATTGTTATATCGCCAGATTCATTAACGTTAAATATAGTGTTTGCACTAATTTTGTATTTGTCAACAAATTGTACTAATATATCAAAAAACTCCATCACTTTGCTTCTCTCGAAACCTCGTGCTCTGGCAAGGGATATTGATTCAAACTGACGTACAGATAATTCTGGATGCCTTATCATAAAGGCGTAAAACCACTTTTACCTGCAGTTTCCTTCTCCCGATTAAACCGATAGGGTTTAAGTTGTTTTTTTTTTCGGCCAACTGTAAAGCTAAACGTCGTATGTTGACTATTGTAAATTCGTAGAGCATTTCCTCCAACTGGACAATATGCTTTACTAGCACATTTGCTCCTCATCTTTTTTACTTTACCTTTAGCTAGTGTGTACCCCTAAAGGTGTCCCAGCAGTATAGATTTGCCAATATTATATCTTCGAGAAACTAACAGCTGAATTTTAGGCACCACAGAGTAATTTGTTTTTTTAACATTCGAAGAAAAACAATATATTCTGATTCTGAATTGTCGTAAACTATTTCTACATGAATCCTTTAAATATGAATGTAATAAAAAATTACTTACTGGTATTCCCTCAGGAGATATTTACATGGTAAAACCGTTCAAATATTACATTAAAAGTACTATAAACACGAAACCGCCTCCTCTCGTGCTTGTTGTTGACCAACTGAAGAGAAACTCAAGGCTAAGTGTTGACATACACTAAACTTTTAGTATTCACTAATAGATGGCAGAAATACACAGTCTTGTTAAAAATAGAACCGAGGCTCAATTTTGGTACCAGTTCAATTTAGGTAACTCTCTCCTATTGACGGTTACCACTGTAAGTTGTCAGGAGGGCGAATAATGAAATTAGCGGCATCTGAGCTGCTGAAATTAGCGGCATCTGAGCTGCTGAAATTATGTAGAATTTGAAAGAAATGTTTGTGACTTGCTACTAACTGCAACATATTAACGTTACGTTGAATTATATTTAATATATTAATTTCAAGAATTTCTGATAAATTTGCTTGCTTCACATGCTTAAGTGGCAGTAATTTGAATAATGTGCTTCATATTCCCAACTGAAAGATAAATTCCAATATTATGAATTTTGTCCTAATTGCAAATGACTGTTATTCCTTTTTGTATTGCACAAAATGGAAAACGCATTTGAGAAAATAATATTAATGTACTTAAGTGCCTTTCACGAAAATGACGTTTTTCATTCCTTACTTTAGAAAGTAATTAAAAACAATAATTATAAAAATTCTCAATGATATATAAATTGTTGGAACAGTTACTTGCCGAAGACATGAAGGGACGATTGCGTCAATTGCCAATGTTTACTTGTATCCACATTAGATAGTATACCCAAAATAAGGTTATTCACATTACAATTCGTGTAACATAACTTGTGCCTTAATTTTGTACTTTTCAACTTTAAGCTATTGCCATTTCTGAAGATCCCTTGTGGTTTTTAGTTGAATTTAACATTTGTCATCTATGTAAAACATTGTTTTTCGTTATCTCAGTTCTCTAGCCTCATCATCATAACATAATTTTTTTCATGTCTCTCCTCATTTGACTCATATGGAATAAGAGCTTAAACAATATGATTTTCTGCCAATGGTTCATCTACTGATTTTTGTATATCCACTTAATGCCTTATTTCCTATTAAGTTTTTTCTATCTTCAGCCCCTTTTGTTAACTGTTGACGGATATTCTGTACCTAGATAACTTTCTAGTATTTTTTAATTTGAAATATCGTATATACAGTATTTATAATGGATCTACTTTATTTATCAACCTCAATTCATCCTATGATGACTTGCTTTTTATTGTTTGTTTCTACCGCCGTGTTTTGGTAAAAATTTATTTCATTGAGTGATGATGACGTATGATGTTTTCCCACTTGATTGATTGCTATATTACATTGTTATATATCAATTAAAACTTTATTTTATGTTCGTTTTCTTAGAGCTACACATTCGTTTCAAGCACATAATTAATCAAAATAATGCCGTTTTTTTCGCGTATCTTGTACTGACTGCATATTTATGAATTTAACTTAGAGCAGTTCATTTAAAAAGAGTGAGTCTGAAATGTTCACCAAGTGCCTTCTAAATCCAGAATATAAACATTTGGATAATAAATTTATTGTTTCTATAAGTTCTGTATCACTTGGAAATCAATTTTTAGGAATATATAATGGAAAATACATATCAAATATTATTTAAACATGTTGCCTAATAGTAAACAAAAAATTTAAATAATAGACAAATTTCCTGAGACTAGGTAATGTTAGCTTATTTATTGAATAAATTAAATGCATATTGATTCAGTTTTCCTTAAGATTTTTATGGAATAAAAATATCCTCACATATTTTGTTCATAACTGTCTCCAAAAATTAAATCAATTTCAATTAATCATGTTCATTCTCTATAAACACTACTTATTATATTGTCACAAATATTCTTATTTAAATATCTACAACTTGACTTTTCATCCTAAATTGATATTATCCTCAATTCTAAATTTCCTAGTGATAGGTACAGAACTTTTTGAGACACTGTCTATATTAAAAAAAGACCAACATCATATCTGTGTTATTTTACAAATAATAAAAAAGAAGTAATTACTTCGGTTGAGAAATTATTCAATAAATGTATCCAAACTCTGGGACAATATCTCATATATTTTAGGGCTATGGGCCCCTCAGTCGCCACCTTATATTATTAGTTATATTCTCTATAATACAAGACTGTAACTCAACAATTGTGATAAAACTACATTCCGAATTTGTTATTTGCTTGAAAAGAACCAGGACGATTTTTATGTGTATGAAACTCTTTATTTTTTATATTTTCATATTGCAAGATAAATCCTTTGTGAATTGAAGTGATATTGATACATTATTTTTAACTATACCCTAATATGTCTACATATCACTTTTTAACAGCTCCTATCAAATACTTGCTTGTAAATATTGAGAACTGAATCACTAAATACTTGATTAAATAATTCCTTGATTATTGCTTCAAATTTAATTAAAATCCATATCCATGAGCAGTTTTGTTTTAATGTCATATATTGTGTCTCGAATTTCTGGTTTCTTTACTTATAGTCTTTAAAGTTGCTACTAGTTTTATACTGCCATACAAAATACTATTTCATAGATAGTGGTAATTTCTTTTGTGCTCAGATTTTCTATTTATGCAAGGAATCTTGTAAGTAGGCAGGTATCTAAACATAAAAGAAATTAAATTGAGCGAATGAAAAGACGAGTACTGAGTGTGTAGTTTATTAAAATAAAATTCAGCTAAGCGCTTTCAGCCGCTAGGCCATTCTCAAAGCTGTCCTATAAAAATTAAAATAGTTGAACAAATTGAAAAAACAATTTAAAAAGTTGAACTTTCGTCAAAAAAACATACAACTGGTGTCTCAAAAAATATCAAACCCCGCACTTGCTATGCACAATCAAATTGATGTTACAATATTTGTAATTAATTAAAATGTGTTAAAATTACCCCTATAATAAGGGTGTACAATTATATTTCACATATTAAAACTTCCAATTTAATTTGACGTTAATAGATGGTGGCTAATATTCCGGAGTACAATACTATAACTAGTCGCTAATATTACAACGTGATCTTATGATGAACATTGTAATATTAGCCACTAGTTGTAGTAGTGTACTCCGGCATATTAGCCACCATCTATTAATATCAAACTTGTCATCATATATCATTTAGTTGATAATTTTAAATTGGAAGTTTTAACATGTGAAATATAATTCTCCCTTATTATAGGGGTAATTTTAACACATTTTAATTAATTACAAATGTTGCAACATTAAGCATTTTATTTGATTGTGCGTAGGTAGCAAGTGCAGGGTTTGATGTTCTTTGAGACACCAATTGTATGTTTTTTTATGCAAGTTCAACTTTTTAAATTGTTTTTTCAATTTGTTCAACTATTCTAATTTTTATAGGACGGCTTTGAGAATGGCTGAAAGTGCTAAGCTGGATTTTTAATAAATTACACACTCAGTACTCGTCTTTTTAATTACTCAATTTATATCTAGTGTGCACACCATACTTAGACAATTATAAAAGAAATTGCCACAGTTGTCCTACTAAGGTATTTTGCTCGAAAATATAAAACTAGTAGTTAGACTAGAACAATAGAAATATGCAAACAGAAACGAAAAACCACAACAACAAAAGACACGAAATCAAAGATACAAATAACACAAAGGGATCAAAAAGGGGCTTTGGTTTCTGTTTATACTTTCTGCTGCACCCTGAAGTTGGCTATTATAAATACAACTGAAACGTTCAGAAATAATAATACAAAAGTTCAGATCACTGCATAACAACCACGAATTCATTATACAATTACTTCCTCCTATCCATTTTGATCAACACCAAAACAAATATCTTCCTCCTTGTTTGTACCATTTTCCTCTCCCTCACTATTATCATCATTGCTTACCTCTCCCTCCCTATCGCCCCAACCATAATAGCCATTGTCTTCATCACTAAGCCCTTCAATATCTGATAAGCCCGCTTCAATTAGCCCTAATAGTTGTTCTTCAGTTAATGGCTTTTTCTTACTCATTTTTAAATTTAACACTGCAAAATAACAGAAATATAATATAAACTGTAAATAACATAAGGTTTTGTACCATACCTGCCGACCTCCTTATATTCACACTGTACAATATATTATACACTAATAGCGTTTTCGGTTTACTGCTCTCGGTTGCTCTGAGAGCATATCAAAACGACCTGCGAGAGATTTCCATGTTCTATTTAAACTAAAGATCGCCCTCTCTTAGAGTTGTGTGTTCTGTTTTATATTTTTACTGCTCTAAAATATAAAAAGATCGATCCCAACGGATCTGAAAATATTGAGAGAGCAAGGAGAGCACTCCTGAAAATATAACCTCATTTTAATAAATAATTGTAGTGTCAACAACCTATAGTTTTATGGATAATTTGTATTTTTGTTGATAATTATGGAGCAAAAAACTAAAATTATGGAATGTAGGGAACTACTCTCTTCATCTGATAGCTCAGATGATGAAGTTGAGGGGATTAACAAACAATTTCTTCGTTATTGCGTCCATATTTAATGTCCCATCACCTATTTTAAATAACAAATCTTCGATGTTTTCAAAAATGATCTGAAAAGTAGTCATAAAATCAATGACGTTAGGTTTGCCATCTCCTGCCATGTGATGAAATATGTTCGATATACAATCAAGGAACGATCGAGATTGCTCGTAGTGGAATTAGTATCAATCTTTTATAGGTGAATGACGTAATGAATCTCAGAGAGAGTGATTTCCGAGCATGTAAACCGAAAACACTATAATATTTACTGAAATATAGACTAAACAAACTAAGTAATCTGAGAGTTGACTATAAAATAAACAAATACAAATGCTTCTGGTCACAATACCACAAACAAAAATATTTCAGATATTTCTAACCTTTTTCTACATTATTACAGGCCATCTTACTTCTATACTCATAATGTAATGAGTTGCTTGAATTAAAAATGTTTTTTAGTAAATGTTAGATGGTAGCACTTGTTTTCAATTAAAACTAGTATGTGTACAGTATGCTGTATGTTATGAGTAAAAAGGAATTCAGCCTCCTCTCTCATCATTTCTATATATGGAAAGTACTGTACAATACACATTGTATACCATCAGCAAAAGGGTTTTAAACAGATATACTAACTAGAAACTTGCTGCAATAAAAACACGAATATTCATTTATTATTACATTTTGTTAGTTGTCTGTATATCTGAAATATTGTTCTTTACCAGTATGTTTTATTGTGTGTTCAAAATAAAGAAAAATAAACTAGCAACCTGAATTGGCAATAGTGCTGCGAATTTATTTTTGTAGTTGTTTATAATTGATATTTGTCCACATGAATCATTTGTTTCTATATTTTTAAAAATTGGCTGATTACTATGCTTTTTTGTCCCCTTTCATATTATTGTTGATAAAATAGTTAAAGGCTTGAGTGTATTAATTATCAAAACATTTCTTGAATACAAAAATATAAAAAATAATGATTGCAATTATGCTCATCAAAAATCGTCTGGTTACTATTCAGTTCTTGGTTACATACTTATTACATTATGCAAGTTGAAATTATATATTTTTCTATATCACTGGTCCTCTATATTCCATGTTTACAAGGCTTTTGTTATAACAAAAATGTCTGCGACTAATGATTATAGAATGGGATTGGGTATTTGTTGTTTAAAACTTATGGTTTTAGGACAGTTGTTGAAACTGAAGGCAACTATTTTGTTTATTTCTATATTTATTAAATATATTTTCGCTATTTTTTCACTAATTAAGGGTTGTCTTTGGTTGACGGAAGTCGATTGTCATTGTTGTCAATAGATGGCGAAGGGTATATTTTAGAACCTTAAATCAAATGATAGTTTTATACTTCCTCTTTGAATGTGTATTTATTTTATTGGCTATTATTATAAATAGAGCATTTGTTTATTTGTTTTTAATGTATTCACAGTGAAACTGTAACTTCAATAGTTCAATTTTGAAGGTGTTTTGTGTATTACTCTGCGAGGAATAAGTAATTATGAGAAAGTAAAGTAAAAAAAATTAAACCTCTTCAAAAATCAAAAGTGTGTAAAAACTTCAAATTTCAGCTAAAAGCTCGATTTAGTATGCTGGTCTCACAGCTTTTTAACATTCAGCTAACACCGGCACTTTAAAAAAGGTAGATGCTGATCAGAGAGTAAGAAATACATAATTTACATAACCATATTGAATTTTTAAAACACCATTAACTGACTAGGCTAAAGTGATACTTTAAATTTAGTTTTAAAATTGAATTATATAAAATCAATTTATAGGATAACACTAGAAATCGTCATAAATGGCATTTTAAATATGTAGTTGTGTATTTTTCTTTCTTATAGGTACTTTTAGCAAAGTAATGAATCTCTGTTGAGATGATTTCGATCACAAAAAGTGTTTATATCCTCTCAGTTTCTGAAAAAGTACCAAATCCATTTCCTAAAGGTCTCACAAACTTATTTTTTATGCTTTCATCTAGAACATTAAAAAATATACACTGATAGTCACCACATTTTTTCTTTATAGATTTTCAACATAATTAGATGGTGTTACTGCCTAAATATTTGTCTGTTAGTGTATTAGATCCTCTCAAACGTCTACTATCTTCTGAAATATCAATCCAACCAAAACCGTTAATTTTTTTTATTCTGTTTAGAAATAAAGTTCACATACTCAAAGAAATACTCTCAAATGCTCAATAATTAACTATGGTGATGCTTGAATTGAAATTTCGGTAGGATGGTTAGTTACTTCTGATTTTTCCAGAATTCCTTTTATATCATTACACCTTTTCAAATGAAATTACATTAAATTATATAATATAGTCTTTATACAAATTATTTTAATCAGTATATTTGTTAAGTTTGACATTATCACATGAATCCTGGAATAGGATTTTTGTCTACCATTCATTTATTTCCATTAAAAATATATCTATCATTAGATTTAAGGTTCTTTTTATAGATTTTTTTTTAAAGTAGACTAAGAAACATTGTACAAATCATGGTGTATACTTATTCCATTTATTATTTTTTTATTATATATTGGGTTTTTAGTTTACTTAGTAATAGATTTATATATATAATGCCAGATTCTGTCAACTTCAAAAATACTAATAGTTATTATTTTTGTTGTAAGATGGAATCGGCTGTAGGTTCAGATTAAGCCTCTTGCATAGCTTTCGCTAGATATCTGAATACGATTTGGTGTTATGCTTTTCACATTCATTATTTTAACTTTTGGAGTGGTGTTGGCGAATGGTTCAATATTTTTAGATAATCTTTTTAAAATACAGAACAAAATACCTATTATAAATTATGTTTGAAAAAATGTAACCCAACGTATTGTTGGAGATCGCCATATTGATTAGTTAGGGGTATTAGTAATTTGATCATTCTTGAAACAAACTGTATGAACTTATTCCACAGCTAGTAAACTAGACAACGACTCTTAATATATAATTATAAGAGTTTTTTTCATTTGGCTAGCTTTCAGGAATTGTAAAAATTCAGTTACTTTGAAATGCAAATGACTCCAGTTGACTTTTTGAAGCCAAATTCTTGCTTACAAGTTCAGCAAGTCATTAAATCATACTCAAAAGTTCCTTTTTTATGTGTATCTCTTACCAAATATTTTAGTATCATTCATGGAATATGTTTTATTACTACATCTTTCGTCATTATTTATTAATTTATATTCATTGTTTATCCTAGTGGTGAAACGTCCCGATTTCTTCAAGATTTTATGTTCTTTTCCTTGTCATCTTTATTTCTCGCTACGTCCTACTTCATTATTATTGTTATAGCTTCCCTTTCCTTCATTTTCATACTTGTTCTACATTTGTCTCACTATATATTTATTTCTAATCCTTTCATTTATCTTTTTCTCTCACTTCTGGTTCTAATTGGTTGAATCTGTACTGATTTTCCACTGCAAATTTTTCATATAGGGTGAATGTGCTAATATTGGACACCCAAGACAAATTGGATATGGACTGCTAAATTCAATAGTTGATTATAACTTTGGTGCACCATAAAATTTAACAAATGTTTGATTTAATGTTTATTTATATTAAAAAATATAACTCATTTGTCCCAGTAGGGGACACGCTTGTTTGAGTATTGGACAATTATTGTCTCAGTAATGGTCACTGTTTAAAAAGAAGACAATATTATCATTTTTCGTAGTCATCCATTTCAGGGAAAGTATAGAATCCTCTATTATTTTTTGTTACTGGATCTCCAATTATGCGGACTATGTCGTTTCCATAATAATGCAATATGTCTTCTTTTACCGGCCACTTCCACGATTCTACACCAGCGTTAATCATGGTCCAGATTTCAACACCTTCGTTGTCTTGTTTCATTTTCAACCTTACAATAGAAAGAAAATATTATTTTAATGCCACTTTCAATCTTCTCTATTATAAAATAAGAAATGAGGAAAGGATTATATGGCAGGAAAGCTAATTATTTTGTTAACAAAATATACAGAAAAAATCTGGTTCCATATTGATTGCCAATAAGCATTCCTACAATCAAGTGATAACTTCTAATATACTTACTTTCTCTTCATATTTCATAATTGCATAGTTTCCAACTTGCAGCTCTAATTCACCATTATCACTCGAATCTATTTCATAACCGTAAGCTATATCTATTGGAGAGTTATAGGAGCCGGAATTGTATTCGATTTTTTTCTTGTATGTAGGATTTTTTGTGATTGCTGCAGAATTAAATCTTTCTACCCCCGGTGCTCACTTTTTCGCAGGATTTATTTTTTTATTTTTCTCCAATTTTTTTTATCAGCATAGGTTCATAACATTCCCTATATTTGCTACAAGAAACCAAGGCTAGGTAAATTGTTCGCTTTCTTTTTGACGTCGCCTTTTCAGGTGTTCTTGAAGCACCAAATTTTTTTTAAGGGGCTTAGGGATTTTAAATTCTTCTTGTTCTTTATTTTCATAGTAGCAGTCTTTAACATCCGGAGGTTCTTTCTACATAGAACATCCTTCTATTCCTGTTGGTTCAACAGACTTTCCAGGAGGTATCTCACCACATCTCTGCGTAATATTTTTTCTTCTAGAAATTGGCACATGTGAAGGAACAGAAACAGTAGCTATTATTGGTATATTGATCAAGATTCTTGGTGTATTCACAATATCATTGGTTATAGATGTATTTGTAACAAGGTTTTCAGTATTTAAATCGGGATCACTTTCAGATGTAACATGGCACTCATTTTTTATTGATAACCAAATCTTATTGGTTTATTGGTGGATTCTTTGTTTCCCATCCAAAAATGTTCACTTTCATATGTTTCTAAAACCGAGCCAACTCTTTTTTTAATTTCATGAAGAACTTTCCTTTGAAATGTACTTCAATTTTTTCGAGGATTTTCATGTTCAATAATTTGTCTATTTGGAATGCATTTAAAATGATCCAACTTGGTTTTATCCTCGGGGGAATAAGCCGTACTTTCGAAACCCAATCTCAATAGTTGTAGTTTTGGCAGACTGGTCAAATAGAAATTTTAAAATCCCACTCATGGTGTATCGGGTAACCTCCTTAGGAACTTTTTTGAATTTCCAGCCTCTTACAGCCGTTGCTCATTGCGATTTTAATGCTTTGAAGATTGTAACATCAGCTGGTTGCATTACATGTGTACTATTTGGACAATGAAATAAATACTATACCATGGTCATTTTATTGAGTAAGATGGGACTTGTCTATCTACAAAAAATATTACGGGTCTTGAGATATTTTCTTTTTTTAGGTAGGGTAAAAAGTGGTTTCCTATATGTTCATACAACATATCAGAATTCATCCACCCTGAATCGGAGCTACCAAGTGCCCATTGTTCAGGAACATATTGAACAATTGATTTTGGCATTTTTTATATGTTAAAATAAGCATGAGTGGTACCACTTTCCCTTTGGCAGAAAAAGTGATCTGGTCTCGGCTCATTTTCCGAACTGACTCTTTCCAAGAAATCCTCTTTTGAGTTCGAAGGTCCTAAAACCTTTCCACTCTTAGGGCACAACTGAAAACCTGCTTCGTTCCCATTGAATATTCTACTTGAAAATATGATCCAATTTATTTTCCTGCAAGTACTTGAATATGTCATCGAACCAATTATGGATATGGTCTTGGGTAACTGCTGCACGAGCTTTGCTGACTCACTCTGTATATATTTGTTTTATATTAGGATGCCAATGAAGGACCTTCAAATCAAGATTGTCGAGGCAGAGAAGACTTTTGAATCGGGTGTTACTGCCACTAGCTTCTAATATTTTTTTAACGGTTGAAGTTAGAGTTTTTTTGTGTACAGGTAAACCTTTTTTGGCCATTACAAGAATCCAGTTTACTAATAAATGCTCCTCGGTTTTTGCAGGGCCTACTTTTCTGGACAGAATAATTTTCCCTGACAATTTCCTAATTAGAGTGCTTCATGGGACATTGTATTTAAAAGCTGCCTTCTTGTTGCTCAATCCATTTTCCTTTACCTCTATAATGGCTTCTTGCATGTCATCCTTCGAGTAAACAAAGAATGACCTTTGTTCCTTCTAATTTCTTTTTACTTTAGCTATTTGTGAACCATATAAATAGTGAAATTATGTTGATTCTAAGGAATTTCAAGGTATCCATTATTAAAATTACTTGTTTTAGAATTGGTCACCCACCATGTCCATTGTTAGTGTATTAACAACATCCTTGTTTGAGTAATGGCCCTCTTCAAAAAACATCCATTTCACCAAAGTAAAACAATTTAATGCATAACATTACATTTTCATTAAGAATGTGGTTCACAGTATCTCAATTTAACCACAGAATGTAATAAACTTTTAGCAAACATTAAACAATTCGTTCACATTCGGCCATTTTCAAAAATTGGCGGGCAATCTGACTAATATTAATAAACATTGACCTACTATACATTTGGACTACTATTATATGCAATTTTAACTCATATTTTAGAAGTTTTGAGGGTTTGAGGGAATTAGGTGTCCATTACTGCAGCAGTGGCCATTATTGGCACATTTACCCTAAGTTTTTGATCTTATATTTTCTACATTTTTCATGATATCTGCCCTATTATCTCTCAATTTTCCGCTGATCATATCATTTGCATAAGCTAGTTTGTGTATTGAGCCCTTAAACTGACTTTGTTCTGTTCATTTTAATAAATATACTAACTATAGAGAAGTAGGTGGTTCAGTGGGTTCGGATTGAGATATACGAGTGGGATTCCCACTTATAGCAAAAATATTTTCTAATTGTCTTTCAATTTAATTATTGTTAATTGCTTCCTGTGGCTTTCTGTATCATTATGTAAATCTGATTCAGTGAAAATTGAGTTGTTTTGATTGGTAGTTTTTGGAAACTATTCTTATAAATATTTATTCTTCTTTGGTATATAAACTAATTGCTCAAGCTGATTATGTAGTTTAGTAATTAAGTGTAATCTTCCATACAGACCAAATTTTTTTGACAAAAAAATATATTAATTTTAACTTTAATTAAATAAAAATCATTGAAGTTAATATCATAAAATCATTAAAGGTCCTGTAAATGTTATTGGTGAAATGAGTGGAGAAAGTTTCATCAAAATAGATATTTAAAGATGAGGAATTCATTTTTGAGAAATTCAACAAAGAAAAAACAGTGACGTGAAACAAAAATATACAGTAGAAAAACATGCGTTTAATTATATAATAATTTATTCATTTGCATTTTCACAAAAATACTCATCTGTGTCTCAGTTTATACTAATTATACTAAATTTTGAAAATTAAGATTATTCACAGTCTATCGCTATATAATAAAAGAGACTTGTAAAAATATATTAATTTCCTGAAATATATTAATATACTATATACCCCTAACATGCTCTAATAACGGGTATTACTATCTCACAATCTCTCCACTGACTAATAAATTCTGTGAAAAATTAATTACAATTGAAGTTTTGACTTGAGGTTTTGTTCTGTGTTCATATGATTGTCTTATTACAGGATATACTGGTGCAACCTTTGGTATTACAAATTGAAAATTTCAAATATCATTCGAAAAATTTTTAAGTATCAATAAATGATTTCAATTTGGAATATTAAAAGAACAGTGGCTTACCCACATTTATTAATAGAAATTGCTGCATTTTACATCGGGACTGGATGAACATTTGAAAAAATGAGTGATTTAGGTAAGATTTAGAGATGCACACGCAATACGTTTATGCAGATTTTGAAAATATTTATAATATACTTTTATTAGGTTAAAGTATACCAGTTTAATAGTGCAGTTAATATTCGTTGACAAATTTGAGTGATATTAATTCAACTTACTAACAACATTAATTTTTGCGTTCTTCCAGGTTTCTAACCTGTGATCATTCTTGGATAATTTTTATCCGTTTACGTTTTCTTTATTGTATTTCAGTAGTTTTCACATTTTCTATTTAAAATTTTCCACTTTAACCTATGCTATCTATCCTATTCGTATTTTTTAAAACATTTCTCTTAATACATTGACAAACATATAAATCAATATCTGTTGATTTTATCCTCTTCATTCGAAATTAGGTTTACCTTCGGTTTTACAGAGTTTTTATTTTCATTTCCAATCGCCATGGACATTTTTTTTCATAAAGTTTTGTTGCCCTCTGGCAGTTTATTAGGTTTTAATTGAACGTTTGGTGAGTATTCCAGTAAATTCATGAGTTATAGCTGTGCAAAAAATTAAATAGGATTCTGAGTACACTGAAAATATTTAACCAAATAAATACAGGGTGGAGGTCTGGAAATAAAAGTTAAATAAAATGTTATGTATCTGTTTCTCATGTAAATATGCAGTCATGTCTCATTTGCAAGCAACTACACTGTTTATATTCACATTATGTCACAATTTTTGCAATATTTTATGACCAATTTTACTGGTTTTAACTAGGAAAGCTTCTGAATACTGAAACGATATCACATTTTTTGTTGTAACTATATTGTATTTTTTTGGATTCTTTAGATTCATATTCACTTTTTTGTATATTATACCCACTTTAATGCTTTCATTAACATTTCTGTCTATTTTACCTTCTAGTGCTCATTCACATTAGTGCACTGTCTTTATTTTCTAAGTGATTTTTATTTTTACTTCCCTTCGATTTCAACATAATATTTTTCATCCTTTTATTATTTATTTCATGTCCCAAAAGAACAAAAAAATATTTATAGGTCTCATGTTCTGAAATTATTTCATGACCCATCTCTACTACTTTCATAATTAATATTTAACAACTGTTTTGTGTTGAGCATCTCTCAACATGTCTGTGAAACTTTAGGTTGACATTCTCCAAATTCCATATTGAAAATGTTTGTTCTGTTATTTATTGCTTGTTGGGTTGTTTTGTCTCACATAACAGAGATGATTTTCCACCAACAAATTCGTGAAATTATTGTACATTTAGTAGTTTCAGTGTGGTCTATTGTTAAATTTGCTTTGAATCTTGAAATAACAATGGTTTAATAGCTCCCTATTTTTTCCATATTAACCAAAAGTATAACAAAAAGTCTGAAGTTCATTCTCAAATTCATTACATCGCTCTTAAGAGATATAAAAATATTTTTCTACAGTTTACAAAAAATGGAAATTCAGAAGAAAGCAAAGTTATAAAGTGTATAAATCCGTTCAATCAATTGGATTTTACCAACAATTTGTGTTTATATGTGACAGTAAGGCATAAATTGATCCACCTATTGCTGGAATGCACATTTTAAAATTATCTTCCGCCTCTAGAATGAAGATATTAAATACTTCTAGTTTTACTTTTTTTTGTTTTATAGTTAATTTCAATGCTTAATGTTTATTTCTTGATATTGTTTGTTGTCTGTTTATAGTGGTTTATCATGTCTTTTGAAGCTATTATTTTTTTATTTGTTTACTAATCTTGAATCCTGCTGTATTTCTAATTGGCTGACTATCTACAGGCTCTTTAGAATGAAGATATTACATACTTTTAATTTTACTTGTTTTATTTCATTACTTAATGTTTTTATGTGATATCATTTGTTCTATGTGCTACATATTTTCCTATTGTTATATGTACCTCATGCTATTCCTTTCTCTTTATACCAATTTATCATGCCTTTTGTAGCTATTCTTTTTTGCTTACTAATCCTGTATCCTACCCTATTTCTTATTTGACGACTATCTTCCGGCTCTTTAGAATGAATATATTACACACTTTTAATTTTACATGTTTTTGTTTTATACTTTTTTTTCATTGCTTAATGTTTCTTCTGATCTCATTTATTCTATGTGCTACATCTTTTTCTGTTCTTCTTTATTTTATTGCTTTCACATCACTAAAAGTAAAGTTCTGTAAAATCTTTTCAATTAACCAAAAAGTACTAAGTAAGTACCGAACTCAAATTCATACCCAAATTCATTACATCACTCTTAAGAGAGTCTATAGATACAAAAATATTTTCCTACAGTTTACAAAACATATAGGCACGGAAATCCAGAAGAAAGTAAAGTTATAAAAGTGTATCAATCCCTTCAATCAATCGGATTTTACCAGCAATTTGTCTTTGTGAAAGTTTTTAATGTGATGCATAAATAAATCCACATTGCTGGAGTCTCATTTTTGAATTATTATATAATATTATAGATTTATGGGTAGGCGGACCTTCCGATTAAAAAATGTTAGTCAATGTTTTTTTTATTTTTTACTTTTGCTATTTAGTTTCCTACATTCTAGAAATTTGAATCCATGTTCTGTATTTCGAACTGAAGAAAAACTTCTTTGATTTTTTTATTTGAATGAACCTTTTTCAGACATAATGTGTATAAAAGTTTCATGGTCTTGAAGGATTATTATTAGGTTATTGTATATTTCTACAGTTTTCCATGCTTTTCTTTTATTATATTAACCTCATTCTATTCCTTCCTGTTTATAGCGGTTTATCATGTCTTTTGTACCTATTCATTTTTTGTTTACTAATCTTGTATCCTGCTCATTTTTTCCTGTAAATTGTAGATATTATTCATTATTTCTTTTAATTCCTTTATTTCTCATTAGCTGACCATTATCCGGCTCTTTAACTTGTAGATATTATATACTTTTCATTTTACTTGTTTTTGTCTTATAATTTTTTTCATTGCTTAATGTTTTTTTCTGATCTTATTAGTTCTGTGCTACATATTTTTCTATTCTTCTTTCTTTTATTGCAATCACATCACTAAAAGTAAAGTTCTATAAAATCTGTTCAATTAACCAAGAAGTACAGTTAGGTAAAGATGAATAACGAAAAAACAATTTAAAAAAACTGTTTCATGAAAAATACATCCCCGAATATGATGAAAGTATCTCCACAATAAAAATAACAACTGTAAACTCTGTTTTTCAACATATCCTTAGGCTCAACATTTAAAAGAAATTTTCTGTTCAAATAATATTTTGAATTGAACGTTTTTCCAGTACAGGATGAAATTGACTTCCACGCATATGTATTTATTTAAATTTGTCTGGAATCTGGAGTGGGTGTGTACTAACCGAAGGAAGGTAGTTTTGTATGTATACTAACCATATAATGGTGGATATATTTTTTCAGAATGTCGAAAATATTTTCACCAAGCCTTATTTACTTGTCTAGCGAAGGTTCTGTCTTTTCATTTTGTGGTAACGGTAGGTAAAACACCAGAATATATAAAGAAGTTGGAAATGAAACATTCAAAAATAAAACGCAATCAGATATCATTTTAATTTGCATGAAATTATCAGTACTAATATATTTCAGTAACGGTTTAGATCTGCCACCATTAATTTTTGAATTCATACTGAGTAATAAAAAAATTCGCTTGTGATACGTTTTTATCAGAAAACCATATTTCTTATTCTATTCCACTGTACAACTCCCTTGTTGGTGTTTGGCACTGAATTTAAATATAGATATGGCTTCCTAACAATATATTTTAATAAACAGCTTACTTTTTCCAACAGATAGAAAGAAGCTTTAGAAATATTTTGTTAATTAAAAAATAACTCCAAATGACCTATAAAAGGATTGAAAAAAAGTTTTAGATTTCATATTTAAATTGAAATACACACTGATAAAGCATTCAGTTCTCTTCATAAAATATTTTATGTACTAACGAAATTGAATTTATAACCCAGTATCATGGAAAATGAATGGGGTATTGTAGAGTAGTAAATACCAGGGGAACGTTGTAGTGATCCCTGCTTACATAACATTGAAGTCTTTCTTTTATCTCCACGCTTCCATTTGAATTGTTTGGCATCTTAAATGACTTTCAAAACCATTTCGAGCTTTCCCCTTAATGATTCATTTGCAATGAAGATTGTAAGATTACATTGCTTCTTCTTTTCAGTATAGATATCCATTTAATGTTTTCATTTTTAGGTTACAATAAAACTATCATTTTTTCTTATTTATTCTTTTCAAAATATAATAAACGGCACCACTTTTCCACTTCTATTTGTTTAGTATTTGCTGCTTCTTTGTTTATTGAAACTTCCCTCGAGCTTTCAATTTTTTAAGTATTAAATCATTAATTTTTCAGTTGCTTTCTAACACAAATTGTAGAATATTCTTGGTCGCCATTTCTTATATCTTCAACCTTCTACCATATAACCAAAATCTTCTCATCTTACCGCAATTTGATCGTCCATCCCATCTGTTCATTTTGCAATACTTCCAGTCCAGTTATTTCTCGTTTTAATACATATCTGCCATAGTACATACGAATGGAGTAAGAGTACATGTATACGAAAGAATTCTACTAATTCACAACATCGACATACGTTCAACCCAAAAAGCATTTATTTTGACATTGATATCCAACAAAACATTAGACAGACTTATAACTACATTTTCTTATCTAAATAACAACACCACTGACGTTGGGATGAACACACAGCTCCAACATTTTTAAACATTTATTACTACAATAAACCGTTAGTTCCTATATTTTGTATAAAAATATAAAATTTCCAATAAGGTAATTGAAAGTATGAACTAAATTGATATCTTTGAGCTAAAATGCTACAAACTGGCCACTTTCATCTTTTTTTATATATAATTGACCAGTAATGTTCAGTATTGAGCATATCCTCTTCTGCCTATGAAATTTTCTGTCAGTGTTTTGCATGTAATGGTGTTCAGTAAAACGTTTTGTAATTAATCTCATTAGTACGGTGTTTTTAGATAAGATGTATTTACCTTTAAATAGCAGTTCATTCTAAATGCAGCAGTCCATTCAACAATTATTAAAGAAAGAAACCATGGAAATGACTATATAATTGTTTCAGAATTAATATGTTAGTTTCTTCAGGTCTTTCTGTTTTCTGCCTCTCCTTCCCCAATTAGAGGGTTTCATTTCATTATCTTTTTCAAAATTGATTCATTTTCTTTTTTGATGAAGCATATACCAAGTTTCTCTTTGATTTAATCTTTGTTACTGTATCTTCTCCATCTAGCAGTTCTTCTATTTCTTCGTTAGTTAATCTCCTTTACTGTTTCTTCACTTTCTATTATCCATAAATTTTCTTGATATAATTTTCGAAAATCTATAATTTCTCAGCATCTCTAGTTGTGGCACATTGTTTCTACTGTAGGTCTCATTTTTGTTTTGCTGGTTCTTCTACTTTTCATTTTTATAGTTTATATTGTGTCCAGATTCTATTCTACATATTTGATTTCATAATTTCCTTTAAGGATAATTATCTTCTGGATTCTTAGTATTCATAGATATATTTATTTTGGTAATATTCGTATAACCATCTTTTCTAAATAAATTATCCAGTGAGATATGTTCATCCTTTAATTAATTGAATATGCATCATCCTAAATATGATTTAAACCATTTTGAATTATTTTAATAAACAATTTCACTTCCTGTTGTATAGATAGTTTAGACAATCTTCGAATTTTGCGTTAATAACAAAGCTGTTGTTGGCTTTTGTAATTTAAACCTTAAAATTCGTCGTGTATCTATTAAATTTAGGATTCACAAAATCAATTTTTTACAATAACAGTAGGTAATTCGAATGCAGTGAGAAGGAAAACTCTTGAAGAAACAAGAAAAAATGGCACAATAAAGCTACTAACAATACAAGTTCTGCATTTCTCCAGATAAAATGTGTATCCATAGAGTTGGAATATGAGCCTGAAACAAATTGATGGGCTGCTGATATATTTTTAATACATAATTGACTCTTTACTAAGCCTAGTACCAATACGAAATGACATATCAATGTCGGATTTTTCAAGATGATAAAACATTTAAATAAAATTTAGGATTTATCTACTGCTACAATTTTATGTAATATAAAATACTTTTATCTCTTCCAAATCTCTCTTTCTCTGAGGTTGGTTTAATATTTTTTTTCGGTTGTACAGATTCGAGCTGGCTTAAAATATATACTCACTTTCCGAAAATAAAATAACTACGCAGCAAAAAGTTTTATCGTTCCATCCCACCTCTAGTTTCTGCTTAATATACTGGAATCTCGCGTAGGTTAATTAAATTTTATACCCCTAAAATACTTCATTCATTCGTTTAATTAAAGACCGAAAAAAGTGTTTATAAAATTGAATACAAATAATAAAGTTAATTAAATGCTATAATACTACGATAATTATAGCAAAGCAATAAGTAATATTTGAAATAAAAATTTGAATTTGGCTTTCTAAATTGTGTAAACATGTTTTGATTATGTTATTAGTAATGCTTTTTTATCATCTAAAAATTCTAATCCTAGTAATTCGTTGATGTGATCTTTTGGTTTGGTTAAAATAACATTTACTATCATTACTAAATTCAATTAGTCGATTACGATTAATAAAAAAAACACTGTCTCGTTCAAAAATTTTTCTAAAATCACGGAAGTATTTATGATACAAAACAAATTTTAAATATACAGTATGTTTTCAAAAGACACATACTGTTTCTATGTGGATACCTCTTCTGAAATGAAAATAATAATAGGTATAGAGAGTCAAATTTTTATTTTTCAAATATTTGAGGAAGTTGAAAAAAAAATCATGACTTCGTTTGATCATTTTGAAGCGGGGAAATATATTGATTTGACGTTTGGCACCTTGTTTTGATACGTATAAAGGCATATATTCATACTTGATCCATTGTTGTGAATTTGGGAGAATATGTCACCTTTTTCATCTGGAATTTGAAGGTATTTTTAATTTTTTTCTATTGTTTTTTACATGACAAACGCGTAATCATAACATATCGAAATAATTTCGATAATTTTTTGGCTTTTAGGTATATAATAAAATATGTTCCACTGGAAAAATATTCTTCTATATAAAGTAGTACTGCAGAAAAATTCAATTTGTGTTATGTATTATAACTAGTAGAATGTAGGGTAAGGTTGCCTAAATTGTACCAGTTTTTGGTTTTAATTTTTTTCTTACAAACTGATGAATGTAATATTTTTTTTTGTATAAAAAATAGATCGGTCTATTGGACACCTAACTGCAATTTTTGAAAAAATATTTTTTATTTCATTTAAAAAAAACTGCTGTTTTTGTAAGGTATAGCAAATGGTACTATTTAAGAAACTGGTTGCCTAAATCGTACTAGTGGGTTCCTATATTATACAACAGTCTTATTTTGGGGTATTTTAATCAAAAGTTGGTACAGTTTGTTGTAAAGAAAACAAATTACACAAAATTAGAGTTTATATTGAGTATTTTACAAAAAAAAACATTAAAAAAATCAACCACAATTTTAAATTTAAAAATAAAAGTCGCACACGCAGGCCTTATTAAGACGAGTCACGTTGAAACACGTTTTATGTGCCCATTTTTTACACTTGGTAAACTTCTTCTATACACTCATGGCATATTATGCAGAACCATTTATCTGTATTAATCTCGACTATTACCTCATTTTTCTTCCATGGCTCAGCTGTTTTAGTTTTTGGTTTTGAAATATACCCTCTTTGATTTTTTATCTTTTCTTTTTTTGCTTTCTTTTAGAGTATATTTTTCCTCCAGCTCATTTTTATAAGGACTCTCCGTTAGCACTACCAGTTTATGTGCTCTTTCGCCCAACTTTTTATCAGCTTTAGGTAGTGGACTAAATTGTTCAATAGAAACAGTCTTCCTTTTTTTGTTAAGGCATATTTTCTCATGTGGAGTTAATCCATTTGTTGATGGAATCGCGCAACTTTTTGGGTAAGAGTAGATTGATAACCTGCCGGTAAATCTGTAGCTTCAATAGAAGTTATTTCGTTTTCAAGTTCAGCAGTTTCTGGTACCAATAAATTTTCACTAGCCACGAAATCTGCGCTAGTAAATATATTTCGTTTTACTGGCCATATCCCCAAAGCTTTAAATCCTTTTACCGCATTACTTATTGTTGCAAAATTTGTGTAAGCATCTGTTAACAAAGGCGCTACTTTAAACTGTGACACCTTTTGACCAACATTGGTTCGCAGCCACGACCTGCATGTAGCTGGCCACGACAGATTTAAAGACTCCAACGTCCAAAGGCTGCAATCTATGCGTCATGTGCCTCGGAAGTTGCAGTAATATAATTCCATTATTCCTAGCTAATTTTATAGCTTCCAGGTTTTTAGAATGGGCGGCGTGTCAATCTAATAAAAGTATGCATTTTCATTTTGACTTGGTTTAACAAATTTAATAAGTAAACAAATAATTCCTTATTTATATAACCACTTTAACTTGATTCCACAATGCTACGAAGAAAATCTCTATTCTTAACTACTCTTGAAGTTTTCCTTTGAGGGCTAAAACTTTTGGACACATTTTTGTACCCTACAAAAACCTGATTCGTCGACATTATAAATGTGGAAAGCGTCAATTCCATTTTCGTGAACAATTTTTTCCAGTATATCAAAAAAGTTATACACATTGGTCTTGTTAAATCCTTCACAGTGTGTCATCGAAACGTTTTCTGGTTGACGTAAAGCACGTTGTTGTGCATGGACATAAAAGCATAGTACCATTTTTTACCAGCAGTTTTTTTCTCCATATTAAAAGGATTCGGAATATGTGGATTAGCTGCCACTATATCATAAGCAAGCTTGTGTAAGTTCAACAAGCAGTTTCTCGAGTTTTAAAATATGGGACATTAGATCATTCTCCATCTCTTCAAGAAGTACCGACTGTCTTCCGTTAACTCGTCTTTTGTTTGATAATGGGACTTTTTCACCACGTTTAACTTGTTTCAAAAGATGCCTTTTCAATGTTGGTTTGGGAATTTAATATTTATGGCAACATTTATTAAAACCAATATTTCTTTTATTGTATTTTTCATGTCCGCCGAAGACCATCTTCCATATTTCCTTTTAAGCGTTATAAAATAAAAAAATAAACCTATGTAAATTGATTTATTCCAAGATAAATTTAGCTCTTCTATGCCCCAGAAAAAACTTAAAACATTAAATATCATTAGTTCCCTAAATCGCCAACATAATACGATTTAGGAAACTGTCAATCAAAATAATACATACAATTCTAACCCCAAATTTCAGATCAAAAATTAAATTCAATGTTTGCAAAATTACAACAAGTATTTAACGTAAACACTGATACATTCAACATTCCCCCTCAAATTTGTGAATTGATAAATTCTAAGCAATTGGTAAGACTTTCTTGCTTCTCTCTAGCTAGAGATTCTGTTAACAAGTCCGCAACATTTTCTTCTGTAGGTACATAGAAAACTTGAATTGAACCATTTACGACCAGGTCTTTGATAAAATGATATTTATTATCAATCTGTTCACTTCTTTTACTGTTCTCATAGCTTTCCATTCATGTCAACTTTTAGGGTAGTTTATGATGTGCCTGACTCAACAATGAAAGTAATGTATATATCATCCATACCTGAAATGTTAAAAGTATGTTCTTGATTAATAGAAATAAAGCTTTCGTCGCTCCAATCATTTTCGTCTGTGAAGTTTGCTTGGGGATGCTTTACTGGTGCTTCTGTTTCTTCAGATGGGTAATTATTCTTGCCATATTCATATTTGAATTTATTCTTCAGCGTCAAGCAGTCTAAATTTAACAAATTCTATGGTAAGGTCTGCCAAGGTGCTAGTCATAGCGGTAATGACAGTTTCGAATTGGTCTGGCATAGACAACAGTAAATTAAAAATTTTATTGCAATCATCCATTTTCGATCTAATATCTTCAATTTCTTTCACTTATACTATCAACTTTTACAAAATGGTCTTCTAGTTTTGTTTCTAGAGATCATTTTAAATAGAAAAGTTTCTTCTTCCATTTAAAAACATTCTCTAAACAATCTTTAGTATATTCTAAATGTTTATCTGTTATGTATTTAATTATTATTGACTCCTTTGGGCATCCCTTTTCTTAGTTTCAGCATCAGAATTTGCTTCTATTACTGTCTGAACTACGTCGTATATGCTCTTTTCCTCCAAAATAGCATATATTCGAAATTTCCAGTTGTATATATTTTCTCTGGTACATGTGGGTGGATTACATTGCATAATATTATTATTTTTGTTCATTGCCTTTATTCTGGGCCCATAACATATTAGAATATTATATATTTTTGATGCATTATTAAAAGACAAATACTATTTTGACTTATATATTCATTTTACTGTCTTACTGACAAAACTACAATACATTATAAACTGGTACGTAATATTATTTAACATAAACACTGATAAATTCGACAAAGATGAGTATGGTCGACCGAAATTTTCATGATTTTCTTTAGAAACTCGACTCCGTTCATACATACATTGCAGGTCATAAGAATTTTCATCCACTTTTACTCTCCAATCTTAAGGAAAACAGTATGGTTATTGATAAAACTGTTGGTGGGATAGTTATTATAAATAGTACTATGAAATATAATACAATAATAATATGAAATCTATAAAACGTATCACACGAATATCTTTCTATATTCATCTATTAAAAATATTAATGTTGCTAGACACACTCTGAATTTAACTTTCTGGAAATATTTTTGTGTTAACCTGTTAAGTTTATGTGCTTCTTGAGCTTCCGGTTATTTACCTACTGGTATTTCAAAGTGAGAATCAATTTCTGTGAACACTTTATTTTTCTGTATTGTATGCAGCTCTAGCGTTACAATTTTGTTTTAATATACACTACATTAATAAATGTTTGTCACAATAATGCTTTGGGTTTATTGTTTAGTTTCCTTTCGCTATATAACACATTTTTCATAGGTACGGGGTAGGCCACTTATATGTGGATGTACGATACCTGGTTGGTAGTATAAAGGTAGCTAGGTGCAGTGTATAAAATATCAAAGCAAACGGCTCATTAAACTAAGAAAAATACCATAAAGATAATTATCCGATTAAATGGATGTTGATTCAAAGGGTTCTCACTTATTCATCATCTAAAATGGTCGAATACATTTAATATAAATGCAAATCATGTTGAAATTTAGTAGTAACACTGTATAGAACAGTATAGATATATATTATATGTGCATGTTTCCGAAATTCACCACTTTAAACAATGGTTTACAGGTAAGTTGACTGACAACATTTCAAGTTTAACCAAACCAATTCCTTCGTACGAGATTGTGTATAGTACATAGGACACTATAATAGTACTCAAGGTAAAATGCGTGAATATATTTTATTTTTCAGTGCTATCGGTGAGTAAATATATACAGCACGGGTTCGGGACCAATCTTTATGTAAAATAACAAGGGAAATCGCTAAGGTTCTTTCTGCAATTTTTTACTAATCCAAGGTAATTGCAAGCGATATTGCATGTAATTATATCTGGTACGTCGCAGTGTGTTCTCTAGTACGTCTCAGTGTGTTCTCTGGTACGTATCTGAGACCTATTTACATGCAATACCGCTTGCAATGACTTGGGTTAGTGCAGAATGATCCTTAGCGATTTCCCATGTCATTTTACATAAGGAACCCGTGCTGTATACCTACATCAGTGGTTCCTGCAATATTGATAATTTAGATTTCAGTAAGGTTAACTTTCGTTTAAGAATATTATTTTATATATCGCATTATTATTACAATAGATACTGTTTTCAGTATTCACAAAAAATTGATTACCCACTTCAAGTTAGTTTGTTCGCAATTCAGTACTGTATAAGGCTTATTACCGAAACCAACCGTATTTTATGCCTATGAGGTATAAATAAAAAATTGCAGAAAAAATAGATATGGTTGGGATACTGATAATTAAAATCACATGATTAGACAATGGAAATATTTATTAAAAAAATAACATTGAATCTTCCTTAATTGGAAGTCAACAAAACTAAACCTTTGTTTTATAAAAATTAATCAGTCAAGGTCAAATGTTGAAAGTATGATTCATAATACCTTGTTGGAACAAAATTTTTGTCCAGAAGTTCTTTAATATATTTTTTTATTGCTAGGTGTTAAGTATTGTTCTTTAGGAAGTCTTCTTCAATAACATAACACTGATTTGGTTTCTTTAAATATTTTTACTTTTTCTATATTGTGACAATGACTTCTATCTTTTTTGTCTGACTTCTACACACCCTGAATGTAACTGTTGAAGGATGTGTAGTTTCCACAGAGGTGCCAAACGTTATTGTAGGGACATATATAGCACACGCCCCTCTTATTAAAAATAATAAACAAAAAAAGTAACATGAAGTTGAAACAAAGTAACAAAACTTAGATAAAGAACAAAATATGAGCTAAGATAAAATTACAAGTCGCGTTTTTGGGTACTTTCACTTCTCGTCCACTTCTGTTTGGGTTAGTTGCCAATGGGTCGTTGACAGGAGGCTGATGGGTCAGGAGATCTTCTGGAGAGTGAAGATGTTGTTGACAAATATTTTGCTCTTTGGTTACAGGAGGGTTTGTTCTCTCTATATGGTCGCAAGTGGTGACGGTTTCTTCGGTATTCACCCCCATTATCAGTTTTGACTAAATAATCATTTGGACCTGTTTCTTCTAGTGGCGGGTCTCCAGTTTCGCGTGTCTTGCTGCACTAAAACTTTCTGAGACGGTTTTACTGCAGAGAGTTTATTTGGCGATTTATTATGGTATTCTGTTTGAATTTGTTGCCTTTTTCTTAACTTAAACTCGATGTCCGCAGTCGGATTTTCCCCCGATATTATGGATCTAGCTATAAATACTCCCGGTGCTACTTCCTGTTGCTCCACTACTGTATCCTTTCTCAAATTTCTAAAGTTTTCTATTAGCCTGTACACATCGCATCTAGGCGGTATTGCTAATGTATCATAATCTGGATTACCAAAAATTTCTATAGTTACCGGATTCTTAGACTTGCAATTCATGTGTAATTCTGATTGTGAATAATCTAATACGCAATTATTTTTAGTCATGAAGTCTCTGCCTATTAACCCACTTGTTGGTATCGGAAAATTTTCTTCCACTACGTGAAAGCAATGACTTAAGGTTATGTTGTTGATATAAAGGTTAATGCTTATTTGACCCAAAGTTTTTCCTAAGCCTTCAGTTATTCCCTTAATGCTTATTTTATCGTCAGTTGTAATTAAGTGATGCGGACATTTTTTAGAAATTTTTATCAGAAAAATGTCTGCTCCTGTATCTAATATGAAATTGTAAGTATTATCGGATATTTTTGTCTGAATTTCTATAAAGTTTGAAAGCGATAAATCTAAATAATATGCTGAATAAGTTTCTGAAATCTTGCATTCGACATTTGTTTTATTATTCAAAACCCCAATTATTCCTGATTCCCATTTGCTTCCTCATTTTCTATCTCGCATATTCTCACATTATTGTTAATCCGATTATTGTAATTGCCGTTCCTATTGAATTTCCTCTCCTTATTGAAATCTGCGTATCCGCCGTAACCATTTCCTTGATTAAACTGTCTGAATGTCCTTCCTGAGGGGTTGCCGTTGTGAAATCCTCTGTGGTTTCCCCTCCTATGATTGTTCCTAAAGAGAAAATCTGATTTCCTGAAGCAATTTTTATTGTCCTTAATGTGTAAAACTTGTTGTTGGCTTATTATGCCTTCTACTGATATTAGCTTAGATAATACTTCTTGCCTGGTTTCAAAGCTTCCCGCTGCTATGATCGTTTTTGTTGCGTCCACTGTGGAATTCATCGTTACCGCCTTAATGGTTGCTTTTTTGGTGTATTTTTCAGCTAGACGCTCTGGCATCCCTTCTGACACGTATGCTGCCTGTAGCTTCTCTGCCAATTCCTCTATTTCCGTCGCGTATTGCGTTATGTCCTTCCCATTTTGCCTTACTTTATTAAGCTTCGCTAAGAGAAGGCTTGGGTTATCTCCTCTTATTCCTGATTTTAGTTTATTCCTAATTTCTATGATAGAGTTTTCCATCGTGATCAAGCTTCTAGCTTTTCCAGTCAGTCTTGTCTTAATTAGCAGAATCGCATTTTCTTCATTATCCGTTGCGTTTATTTGTAACAAATCTAATGAGTCTAAAAATGATTGTAACTTGCTTGCTTCTCCGTTGAATTCAGTAGGTAAGATCTTACTTGCGAAATTAAAAAAAAATCATTTATACTTGTCGCCATTTTCAACTGTTTGCTTATTGCTTGTAATACACCCGTATCGATATCCTCAAATAGAGAGGTAGGTATTTTAACAATACAATTCAGCGCTTGAAATTTCCTAGCAGTTTTATCCCTAATCTTATCTGAGTAATTTTTTCAAACTTTCTTGTTGTACTAAACTTAAGTTTTTCCAATTTTTACCTATTAATTTAGCAAAATGATTATAAAGAATTATACTATTAATTACTTCAAAGTGAATATCTGGATTTTTAGGAGTTTGCTTTTTCAAAACCCTTTTTCCCTGTTTATTTATTTCTTCTACAATTGCCCTTAGCTTATCTTCGAAATCTTCCCACGTTATTGACATTTAAAAGGTGTACCATTCGTTCATAAAAATAGCGTGCATAAGTACTTACAATTTTATAAAGTCAAAGTTCCTGAGGTCTGCTTCGCTGCAATGCCTCGGTTGATGTCTCTTTTTAACGCTCTTCGATGCGTTTTCCATAGGGATCATATGAATTTCAAAATGAAAGCTACTGTTATTATATACAATAAGATGCGTTGTAAAATTATCTTGCTGTACCATAAAATTATTGTTTACGGTACCAGTTTCTTGTACCTCTTGTTTAGTAGGTGCACCACCCATAGTTTTGCTTCTCCAATGTCCAAAATTTAAATAAAAGACCATATACCTTCACTCGTTTGAATTACCATCAATTCTCAGGATTATTTACCATTTTACCATTTACCATTTGTTCGCAGGATCGCCATGTGGTGGTTTACTTAGCAAGTGCCCCTCGTAAGTACTTTTTGAACCATCGAACCAATTATCTTCGGAAAACACTTACCTCGTGAACCATTCTTAAGGGTTAAATAAATAACATCGTTTAAAAAACTCACTGGGATAACATGTATTTAGAAACTACGTATATAAATTACTGACCACAGAATACATATGGTTGTACTATTCACAACAATAATAATACTGAATCCCCCTCACAAGAAATGAACTCTCTATATTTAGGAAATCATTAAACTAACACAGTCAATGATCCGTTTCTCGACCTTGTCGACACAATATTTATAAAACGGAGGTGTTTGTTATCTATTTCGCTGCACCTTGCCAATGGCCTTCTAGTTCACTGGCCGCTAGCAATATTTGAAATTAACGCCCATTAAAATCTAATAATGTCTTTTTGGGATCATCACAGAATCCTAACATTATCATATGCCGCTTTGATATCGAAAAATACCGCAATTACCTTATTATTCTTTTTAAAAGCTTGAACAACTGTAAATAAACCAAATTATCCATAATTCCCTTCCCCTTTCTAAAACCAGATTGTTTCTTATTAATTAAAAGGTATGCCTCCAATTTATATTTAATTCTATTTTTGATCTTTAATGCACATGATTGCAAAGCGATAAACCTATATCTATCCACTGAAAAGGGATCCTTAGAGGGTTTCAAAATTGGACAAACGATCTGAATTTTCCATTCGTCTGGAAGATTATCTCCTGGTATAAATGATGAACTTTTGTCTTTATCCTACCATTCATCTTGCTCCATATCTAGTTCCCCCTCCCTCTATATTTTTCAATGTTTAATTTTAAATTATTACTTGAATTCATATTTTGTGATGGAAAACTACCATTTTTGCAAATTTCCATAAATTATATGAGACATGTTTATTAAATTCTCTACCGATATATTCTGATCCGCCAATTAAGGTTATCTTATCAGATATTAATGACGCACGGGTAAAGATCCAATAATTCAACTGTACACTCGTTTGTTGAAATTTTGCTTACCACATTGTATGTACGTATTGAAAATGGAAAAAAGCAAATTAATTTCATCAAAAATATTATTTGGTTTTGTTGGAAAAAAAGCAGAACAAAACTATAATCCTTTGATAATTAGAAATGAACATATAATCTTGATTATTCTTCTTCAGATATTCGTATAGAAATTATAACTTATTATCTATACATCTTATTTCAAATGGAGCAATGTTGACGGCAAATTGAATTGTTTCATCACACCAAACGCGTCATTGGATTGGTGAAAATTCGCATAACAGGATTCAACAATTCAATATCCAATTTTCTAACAAAGCGAATGTTTCCTGCACTGTTTCACCGGAGAGAATAATAGGACCGTATTTTCTGGATGCATAGGTCAATCGGGAAGTTTATATGGATTTGCATAACAACTTTTTATTACCAGAATAGAGATGGAATCGGATAACAATTTCAACTTCACTTCGTGTAATCTATTCATTATACTTTCGAGTAAAACTATTTGTATCTTGAAACCTCCCTTTTGTTAAAAGAAAATCTAATTTATATCCTTAGATCAGAACAAGTTATAAAAAACATTTTTTTGTTCAAATAGAGAAACAAATAATTTTTCCGCCTACCTCTATCCAAAGTATACATTTCTTGGCCTCATTGTAGGGAGCAAAGTTGGACTTTTCCTCCCTAGAGAGGAAAAGTACTTTTCCTTCCTAGGGAGGAAAAGTAAAAGTGACGTCATAGTACGTTATCAATGAAATAATTTTTGCAATTCCGAGACTAAAGTTGTCATTTTAGTCTCACATGTTAGAAACTATGTTAGACCCAAGGGATATAAAGGAACAGTTAAGAGATTTGAAGTACAAATAAAAACGTACACCCCCGATGCCTAGCCAAGATTCATAAAAGTCCATCCTCGATGCCCAGCCAAGCATTTTAGAAGTCCATCCTCGATGCCCAGCCAAGTTTCGTAAAATAAGTAGTATTTATTAAACTACCAAAACTGCTATTTACGGATATCAGTAAAACTTTGCGCCATGTACACGTCTCAAGTGACTCTAGAAAGAATAAAATTCCATTTAATAAACAATTAAAATACCTAATTAAATTAAAATCACAAAAATTTTTGAAATCACGTAAAATACCATGTCGTATATTAAATTTATCCCCCTTTTTCTATTTTCAATTGATACTTACAAAGAAACATTCTTCCAAATAATTCTCAATTTATTGACTGAAATTTATTCAGATAAAATTTTTATATATACTATTATAGAGTGAAACACCCTGTATATCACACAATAAAGAATTAAGATTGTGCATTGTAATCTAGAAGAATTTTTTTAAGTCAAAAATTTTTTTTAACATTTGAATGGAGACAATCTGTACGATCCACTATTCGATAGAGAAGGCATCCAGAAAGGACAGACTGTATAATGTAGGGATAATTGCGAATAGGTGTGATAAACAATTTATGTGTTAACCAAACTTTTATTAAAAAGATCAAGTATCAGAATTTGTTCATGATAAGAAACTAATAATGCTTTATTCTGTAAAGTCAAGCTAATCTCATAATATTTGTTGATTAAAACATTAAAGTAAGTTAGTGTAGCTGTTTAGACATAACAGAGCAGAAAAGTATATAATAATGTAAATTTCAGAGAACATGACTCATAAAAAAAGAACGAATTTTCATTTTGCATATATATTTAAAGGTAACAGCTGTCATCTATTAAAACATTAAGAATATTCATTTGACATACATACTTAGAGGTTAGGAAATGTCATTTTAACAATACTAGGAAATATTATTGAATGGAAATAATATAGGAAGTCTAAGCAATTAAAAACCTTAGAATACAATATCCTGATATAATGGATGAACATTTCACTGGTTGAAATGAAGAATTTGAGTGATAAAATAAATAGTCAAATTTGATTGGTAAATAAACATTTAAAAAGGATCATATCGGCGACAATTATGTTGCTAACGAAAAAAAAACCGGAATGTAAATAGGTTGTTGATTATGGGGTCTATTGACTAGAAGTTTATTTTTTGGTAAAGAAAATCATTTTGAAATTATTTGGAAGATAAAAATTTGACTATAGAATTCAAGAACAAATACATTATACTTACAAGATATACATCAGTGTAAGTTTATATTAATAATTAAAAACCTTAGAATACAATATCCTGATATAATGGATGAACATTTCACTGGTTGAAATGAAGAATTTGAGTGATAAAATAAATAGTCAAATTTGATTGGTAAATAAACATTTAAAAAGGATCATATCGGCGACAATTATGTTGCTAACGAAAAAAAAAACCGGAATGTAAAAAGGTTGTTGATTATGGGGTCTATTGACTAGAAGTTTATTTTTTGGTAAAGAAAATCATTTTGAAATTATTTGGAAGATAAAAATTTGACTATAGAATTCAAGAACAAATACATTATACTTACAAGATATACATCAGTGTAAGTTTATATTAATAATTAAAAAAGGAATTGTCGAATGTTGTACAGTACTAACCATGATTTTTATTTTATAATATGGTGTCTTGTATCTTGTGGAAGTAAAATAGCCACAATAGCTTTTGGAAAACACTGAATAATGGAATTTATATAAACTGCTTGGACTTTAAACGAAATACAGCATCGATTCCTGTTCTGGTAGAAACGGAATGCCAGCATTGAGTTTTTCCAGGAGGAGAATCTGAAACAAATAAAAGAAACGGATCATTGAGGTGAACAAACAAAACAGTGAAGTGAATAAGGTAGTACAAGTTAATTTATTAATATATTAAAAAGTCAAGCGTACTTACCAATTTATGCAAAGAACTAAAATTTTGTGACGCATAGACGCTTTTAGGAGTGATTTCGCCATTTTCTAAAAATCATATGTTTATGAAGTTATATAATTGTATTTTACTCTTATAATAATATCTCACCAGAGTGCGTGTATGTTGTATGAAAGAGTCATCCTTTTAGATAGTTGAATTTTTTCAAGAACACTTGTAAAAGTGTAATGTATTTATTTTCATTAAATTAAATATCGTTTTTCCTTTGAAGAACGTTTTAAACTATTTTTGAGTTATTCATTTCATCTGGTGACTTGCGCACCATCTACTTACCATAGGCAGAAGCTCTAAATGACATCTATTGAATTATGCAGATTTGTTTTAAGCAGGACAGGACCGTCTTTAGTTTGGAATCATTGAACAAGTAACATATTCTGATTAACAAATTTATTTTTGAAATATAAATCATTTATTAACTTTGGCGCTAATATATATAAAATTCTAAAATCATTTTATCCTAAATACTTGAACTCTACCCTGAGATGAGAAGTTTTCATGTTAGTAATATAAACTGTTTATCATATATATAAAATCATCAATATACCGGGCAAACAATAAACTTAAAGTAAATTTAAACTAAAATAAAATAAGTATAACTTTCTTATTACACCATAGCCAATTCATATTAATACATAGTTATATTCCAACTAATTTTAAGCTGATCTAAAAAATCATTTGGCAAGAAAAAAAATTTATAAGACGGCCCAATTTTTGCAGCCTTATACCAAAAATTGGTCTTATAAAAATTTTTTTTCTTGCCAAATGATTTTTTAGATCAGCTTAAAATTATTTGGAAAATAACTATGTATATATAAAAATTTTATCTGAATAAATTTCAGTCAATAAATTGAGAATTATTTGGAAGAATGTTTCTTTGTAAGTATCAATTGAAAATAGAAAAAGGTGGATAAATTTAATATACGACATGGTATTTCACGTGATTTAAAATTTTTTTGTGATTTTAATTTAATTAGGTATTTTAATTGTTTATTAAATGGAATTTTATTCTTTCTAGAGTCACTTGAGACGTGTACATGGCGCAACGTTTTACTGATATCCGTATATAGCAGTTTTGGTAGTATTTCAATTATTTTAGTAGTTTAATCTTTTAATTCGTTCTATTGTTCATTTAGTTTCATTTCTTCAACGTGTGACAAGATTATAGTTTTTAATCGAAAATATTTTTTTTCTAAGACTAGACTATAACGAGAAAAACCTACTAACCCTCTCAGTGCTCGTTATAGGTATGCGGGTTGTCTCACGTGGTACAACCCGTGCTCGCCAGTCGACTAGCTTCGAGTCGAAGAAGGGGTGGATTCTTCAAAAAATTATTAAGTTTACAAAAGGGCGCCAGAGAAGTTTTGGCAAGCACCCAAGACTTCTTAAGTTAGCCCACAACTCCTCAGTGGGTTAACAACACTCACTACACACTCCAAAGGTTAAACTGATAGGTAAATTATCATAAGTAAATAAAAGTCAGCAAGTATCCCCTGATTGTATATTTAATTAGTCTTTGTGGACCAAAGGTCTCTTTTCAAAATATTTATTACAATGTCACTACCAAAAATGTTACAAATAACGTCTGAGCTCAGCTGAAGGCTGTGATCTCAGAACGTAGATGGGCTGAAAGCCGAAAACTACATAAATCCAAAAATTTCGAACTAATTTATCAGTTACAACTCAAATAAATTACTGTCAAGCAGATTCTATAAACTCTGAGCAGAGCTGAAGGCTTGAAACTCAGGGTGCAGAAGAGCTGAGGGCCCCAAACTACACCGATGTCTCAATTCTAAAATTCTAGAGAATCGACCAAATTGTTCATGTACAATACCTCGAAAATGCAACGATAATATATATATCAAAGTCAACAATGTACAGTTACAAGGGTTCACACTTCCGCAATTTATACCAATATCAATATAAATAATTGCATAAGCCTAAAATTTAAATAGCAACGAGTTTAGCGTTGCTAGAGAAAATACAACTCGAAATTATGTACGGTGCAAGTTATATACATAAAATCATCAGAAATAGGCAAAAAAACCACTAAATAACGCAATACCAGGTACGTACCGTAGTGTCTTAGCGTATCTTAAACTATGAGCAAAGATTCCAAATTTTTCAAATATCAAGTACAAGTGTAAGTGAAATTATAGTAATTGCCGCAAAAAAAAGAAATAAAAAACTTTATATGTGAAGCATAAATGTGAGTTTACTAATGAAGTTGAAGCATAAAGAAAAGGAAAACCGTTCACTTATCCTTTTCCGGCACCAGAACAGGAACTGAAGTTGCTCCAGAATATTCCAGCTCTCCTGGAACTGGTCTCACTGACCCATTAAATTCCAATCATTAATGTCCACGTACGAAAACCCCCCTTTATAATGAATCCTTCTAACTAACGCCGTCTACGGAAATTTACCACAAAACGCAATTCCTCTAAATTCTTATGGAACCCACAGTCATCGACCGTTTTTGGACCAGAAACCTATCGGGTCGGAGCTGCCAATTGTTGGTTCCAGCCGTATTTCTCTTCCCCTATATCGGAATTGTCGGGTTTTCCAATGAAACACATGGCTCCCAGAGCACATGCGAAAATTTTAAGTTGAAGCGTTGTGCTTACACCTTGACGGCAAATGGAGGACTAAAATTTTTAACTTCGTACCGAGAGCGCTGTGACTTCTCCCAGTCGACAGGTTAGCCAATATTGAGTCTCCGACGGCTCGGCGAATTTTCGCGTTACAGATACCCCCCCTTTCGTCAAAGAAAATTAACCCGGAAGGGTTAATTTTCATCGTCAGGCGGTTGTGTAGAGTATGGTTTCAAGTCCTTGCAGTGCCATACTCCTGCCGTAGCTCCATCCTTATCATGCAACTCATACGTCCACGGAGATAACCTCTTAGCTATCGAGTAGGGCCCTATATACTTAGGCGCTAGCTTGCGCGTGTAATACCTCGCAGCATCCGAAAGGACAAAATTCCTCTTCCACACTAAATCGTGCGGGAGATACTCCACATGCCTACGTCGCAGATTATGGCTATCACAGGCCTTCTGATTGGCATCTTCTAACCGTTTCCTGATGTCAGCGAACAATTTCCTAAAACCCTCATTACGACTACTCTCGGGAGTTCTCACACTATCTCCCAGATCTAAATCTGAATTATCAACATAATCGGCACCAGACAACAGCATAGACCTACCAAAATTAGCGAAATACGGTGTTACCTTTGTGACTTCATGAGTAGATGTTCTAATCGCACATCCTATCTGAGCGATATGCTCGTCCCAACAACGATGATTATTCGAGACATAGAAAGCCATCATAGTCTTAATCACACGGTTAACTCTTTCACACTGGTTAGCCCTTGGATGATAATTGGCATTCAGGTTGATACGGCAGCCATATCGGGAAGCTAAGCTTCGGAAAAGATTACTACGGTATTGGGGACCATTATCACACAAAATCACCTTGGGTACCCCATATACAAGAAATACTTCATCTTCAATCTTACGAGCAACGGCCGCTGCAGACGCTGTTCTAAGCGGGTATATCAGCACATACTTGGTCAAATAATCCGTAACGACAAGGATGAAAGAATTACCTCGTTTCGACCTAGGGAGAGGCCCCATCAGATCTGTGCAAATAATTTCCCACGGCCTGCTAGGCTTTGGATGAGACGCCATCTTATCAAAAGGTTTACCTTGTGACACCTTATGCGCAGCACACACCTCACAGCGATTAACATACCTTGCGACATCAACTCTCATTTTCGGCCAGTAAAAACGCTCAGCTACTCTGTGGAAGGTTTTAAAAATACCCGTATGCCCAGATGTGGGAGGGACATGGGCTTCCATGATAATACGCGACCTACCAGCTTTGGGAACTACCAGTTTCCAAGATTCACCAGGCGACAGCGGTTGTGTGTACTTATTGACAACATGTTTGAAGAGAAGATTATCCTTCACACGCCAATCCGGAAATTTAAGGGGATTACTAGCGACATTCTTTACCATCTTACAATACCACTTATCATTGGTTGTATCAAACGGAGGGGGCGGTACCTCTTCAGACGAAACCTCCACAGACACCTCATCGACAACAGGGACGGACCGAGAAAGAGCATCTGGCACTACGTGTTCACGACCTTTGCGATGTATAATTTGGAAGTTATACTGTTGCATTTTGACTGCCCATCGGGCTAGACGACCCTTCGGACTCTGCAACTTCTGTAGCCACAGTAGACTATAGTGATCCGTAATGATGGTAAAAGAAACACCCTCTAAATAAGGCCGAAGTTGCTCAAGTGCCCAACCACAGCGATACATTCGCGTTCAGTGGTTGAAAAATTCCTTTCTTGGCGAGTAAGAGATCTACTTAGATAGCAAATAACCTTGTCACCATCCTCGTGAGGCTGACTCAACACAACTCCCAAACCATAACCACTACTATCGGTCTGTACAACAAAGGGTTTATTAAAATCGGGACAAGTGAGAATCGGCGCAGAAACCAAACATTCCTTAACACGACGAAATGAAGACTCACATTCAGGAGACCACACAAAAGGACGATTTTTCCTCAGAAGACCCGTAATGGGGACCATGATGGTTGAAAAATTAGGGATAAATCTCCGGTACCAGGAGAAGGTTCCAACCACACGACGAACTTCCGTAATATTACGAGGAGTCTGTAACTCCAACATTGCCTTCACCTTATCCGGATCCACATGCAACCCAAAACGATCCACTACATACCCAAGATACTTCATTTCAGGACGACAGAACTGACACTTATCCACGCTAACAGTAATTTTAGCATCCGCTAACCTCTTAAAAACCTCTTCGAGTACCCGTACATGTTTTTCGAAAGTTTGCGTACAAATAACCACGTCGTCAAGATAGACAAAAACATGCGGTTCAAGATCATGGCCTAAATCATTGTCGATAAGTCTCTGCCAGGTGGCTGGGGCATTATGTAAACCAAATAGTAGTCGTTTGAACTGGAATAGACCCCTATTATGTACCGTAAAAGCAGTGTATTGCCTTGAAGATTCGGCTACCGGAACTTGCCAATAAGCGGACTTGACATCTAAACTAGACAAATATTTAGCCTCACGCAACTTCTCTAAAGTATCCGTTACCAGGGGAAGAGGGTAACTATCTCGAACAGTGACAGCATTCAACTTCCTATAATCCACGCAAAATCGGTAGGAATCATCCTTCTTCTTGACCAGCAAAATTGGAGAAGCCCAAGGACTATTGCTGGGTTCTACAACACCTAACTGCAGCATCTCATCCAATTCAGCATCAATATGCCTCTGTACAATGAGGTTGACCCTATAATATCGCTGCTTGATGGGGGGACTAGAAGTTACTATCACGTGTTCTACTCTATCGGTACACCCTAGACCTTTTCCCATAATTTCCATATTCCTATCAATCACCGCTTGAAGTCTCTGCTGTTCCAAAGGAGTGAGTACCGTTCTAGACGACACATGGTTCACACTATTTAACAACACAGGATCTGCCGAAAAATGTCACTCGTCATGACGAAGATCTGGGACGACGCCCATCAAATCCCAAAAATCTACACCAAGGATCAAAATGTGAGTTAATTTAGGGACAACCAGAGCCTCAATCAACCGCATACGACCCTTCTAAACCACGGGTAACGCTACGGTTCCAATACTCTGTAACACATTACCGTTTGCCACTGTACAATTAGTCGTCCTACTTTTATCCAAAGTCAACCCTAAACAAGAAATTAACTCATAACCCTTACCTCGTAAAATAGTTCTTGACGCGCCCGAATCCAAAAGTCCTAATAAAGTTTTCCCCAGGATATCTATCTTAAGATAAGGACGTTCATCATTAACGACATGATCCAACACATAATCTATAACGGCACGAAAACTACTGACCGGGGGGTTTTCACTGACGCACTCTAACCGATCATTCAAGCACGCCTCGGTTCGTTTACGCTGGCTAATTCTGGAAGAGCAATCAGGACAAGTCCTAACCGCGAATCCTTCTTTCTTGCAACTAAAGCAAAATTTCCTATTACTACGACACGCTACGGCCCGATGACCTGGCTGCTTACAACGGAAACAAACGAGCTCATGAACTTTAGGAATTGATGACGAAGTAGGGAGGGTTAGAGTTCCAACCTCAGACACAGGTTCCACATGCGATGACACATAAGCTAGGTCTGGCTCCATACAATTTAGTTCCCTCGATCTTTTTAGACTTCCTAGATAAACTCTTATTATTTGTGCCTTTAAGTTTTTTGGTTTTTGCTTCATCTTCATTTTCCACTACATTTCTTTTTATGGTGTTTGCTTTCTGTTTCCTCTTACTCTGTTCTTCTTCGAGAATCAGCTTTTCTGGCGAATCTGTTAAAATAGCACTATGCTTCTTTCTTCTCTTCGTAATTTGCTTTTTTATGCCACCTGCTGCCTTTGGAAGAGGGCGAATTTGTTCAAGAACCCGAAAGGATTGATTCAGATCTTCTGGGTTATCTGGTCTTCTGCTGGGACCTGGTATAGCTACATTTGCGACACTTCCGTCATTTTCATTGCTTGTAGCCGTAGTTTCTACTAAGTTATTTTCTAGTAAATCCCTGTCAGTTACAGATGAAGGCGAAAATTCGTCGTCTCCAAAAATATCCCTGTTAAAGGGCCAAATTCCTGACACCCTGAATCCTCCCATAATATTTGTGGGTGTTGTTGCTTTTGGAAATGCCTCAGCAACTACACCGGGGATATCGTATATAGTCATTGTTTGACCGGGATGCGATTTCATCCAATTGTCCATTGCACCATTGACGGAATGTTTGAAAGGACCGTAGACACCACGGTCCAACTGCTGTAACTTGTGCGATGTATGTGGGGGGAACGACAATAAAACAACTCCATTAGCTCTACAGAACTCTATAGTTGGCACATATAGGTGGGAATCATGATTGTCCAACAAAAGTAGAACTTTTTTTTCAGGTGTGGGTCTCACATGCTTTACGAAGTGTTTCATGAAAATTAAAAACGTATCTTCGTTCATCCAGCCGGAGCCATTCGCCTCACCGATACATCCTGGGGGACCATTGCTTATAAAATGTGCTTGAAATTTTTTGCGTGGGAAGATGAAGAGAGGGGGGACAGTGTTTCCGGCAGCACTAACAGCTGTGCAAACAGTTACCAAAGTGCCCCGTTCTCCAGAAGTAACTGCACCTACTTGTTTTGTGCCTTTTATGGCAACGATTTTGTTTGGCTTTTGTACGGTGGTGACCCCAGTTTCGTCGACGTTGTAAATGTCAGCGGCCTCAAGTTTATATTTTTCAAGAAGATTTGAGAGATTATCGTAGAATTTGCCGACATTTACTTTGTTAAAGTTAATCGCACGTGCATAGCTGGTTGCCTCTGGAGTTCTTATAGATAAATTAGGGTGTCTATGCATGAAATTTGTAAACCAGTCCTTACCAGCTTGTCCATTTTCTGACCATTTGGGAGGGACCGCCATTTCGTTTTCTTTCGCGAATTGATACACCTGGGAACAAAAATTTAATAAACATTGGTTTTTTAGGCTTTTATTTGAACTACTAACCAATTTACGAATTTCTTTTGGCGTTAGCCCAAAATATATAACTGAAGACATCCGTATATATCTCAAAAACGCTTCTTCTTGTTCTTCTGATAAAAATCTCGTGTGTGGATTGTAACCCATTTTTGGCATTTCATCATTATTTCGTTTTTTCATATAACGGTTAAGTGTTACGTGGCAAATATCTAAATCTCTTGCTACCTGTCGTTGTGAAAGATTTCCCTCCATTATTAGATTAGCTGCCCTTTCCATTAGTTCATTTGAAGGACTTCTGTTGGTTTTTCTAATTCTTTGGCGTGGCATTGTTCCCTGAAACATGGAATTCATAAACTCAACATAAGGGGTACAAATGTAACACGTTACAATTGTACCGACTAGTGTTGTTACATTTGTACCCGAACGACATTTTGAAATGTTTGGCTTAGTTACCAGAACAAGACAAGTCATAACCTCAAATTAGCATTAGGACTTTTTAAAGTCATGTTTGCTCTAAACGTCAACTATAAATTCTTTGCGATAAATGTAAACATGGTATAGGTTATACATAAAAAGGCAAAACACTAAAATTTTACTTACCTGTCTTCAAAACAACCTATTTAACATTACTTTTGACTCGTATTACATGGACCGCTCTAATCAACATGCAAACTACTTCACACTACAACCTATTTGTTGGCCACGTTGCCAAATTTAAAAAATTACACTAGACGTTTTTCTATCTGTTGTTACATTCGTACCGCGTTACAATTGTACCCGACCTCCCCTACACTGTAATTCTCGATAGCCGATTTCATAGCCTCCAATTTACGACCCTAAGTCAATAACTCACGCACGCTATTAATTTCCATAAATCCAAGATGATGTTGGTAGTAAGGCGTGATATTCCTTAAAAATATTTTAAGTTTAGTTTCCTCCGAAATGGGACAAGTCAACCTTTTAAAATAACCAGACATCACAGCCAAGTAAATTCCCATACTTTCATCAGGACCCTGAGTTCTACTTTTAATGTCGTCGAACAGTTTTTCATTGTAGTCTACTGATAAATACTCTTCCCGTAATAGATCCACGAATTCATCCCAAGAATTGACTTCTTCTCTATAAGCTAAATAAAACTGATAAGCCCTACCAGAAAATAAATCGATACCACTAGCTAACAAAATTTCCTTATCTACATTACGTGAAACTCGATACTCTTCCACTTTTTCCAGGAAGCTCGATAGTGAAATACCTTTGGGATCTCCAGAAAACACCAAACCCCACTTACTAGGCAAGATCGTCTTAATACTAGACAAGTTTCTCGACGCATTACCAGGATTAGGAAGTGGTCTGATTTCATTGAGAGTCGATCTACGGATTGTTGACAAATGTGCAAAGGACGGCCCAGGTTGAGAAAGAATTTCTAACTGGGGGGGTTGAGATTGACGAGAACGCTCATGTCTAGAAGCCTTACTTCCCAATGATTCGAATAAAGATAGAGCTTTAGCCATTAGTTCATCTACTTTCGCCCTTTGTCGAACACCAGCATCACCTGCTTCGAAATTAGTCGCACGTTCCAACCGTCCTATGACATACACCAACTGACTCTGTAATTTCTGGAAATTATCAATCACACGAGTTTCATTGAACTCTTCTACACTGGGCTCAATCTGATCTAACTTATTCTCAACTGCACTCAAATCTTCAGCAGCTGTATACGGATACTCTGGCGGATCTATACTATCATCTTCCTTCTCTACCTGCAACGCTAAAGCTAAACTACGCCGCATCTCAGACACCGTTCCACTTGCAATACCACGTATTGTCAACTCATACACAAGCTCATCCTGAACCAACCGATTAACTACAAACCTACGAGACATTTTTTTTCCTTTTTAAGTTCGATCTGACAAGCAATCCAGGCAACAAACCAATTTCCAACCTAGCGGAACAATAATTCTTCACAGACACACCTGTACCTCAAATGGCCTCCCTCCAACTGAAACCTAATAAGGAATTTAAAACCCAAATCCAGATACCGAATGTCCAAAAGTCCCTATTTGTCCAAACAATATCTCCAACCCACAGAGTTTCCACGAAGTGTACTTCTCGAACCAACGCAACGTTCCTTCCTCAAAGCGATTCCAAAATACAGGAGTCCACGAGCCCAAGGCACCACTTCCAAAACACCGATCCGCTAAGGTTCGAACCCACAATGCAGCCTACAATCGTCGAAAGTCAAATAAACTTACCATAAAGCAAAATATTTACGAATTCAGTTACTGTTCTGGCACTAAAATTTATACACAGTGTGACCCAATATGTAACTCACCTTTTAAATTTACGATATCTATAAATTACAAATATTTTACAATAGATAATCAAATAAAATTTTTATTGAAACAATAATATCAATATCAGGAATCTTCTTATTCACTTGCTACCTGAAAAAGAAGAAAAAAAAACAAAGCACATCAACCAATGAACAATTTGTCCGTTTCCTGTATTAAAACTTCAATTTAATATTTAACACTGCTCAACAAAATTCGGTAAATTGTTTACCACTTACGCCCCATAAAACAATTCCCTTCAAGACCTCAAACCCCAGATTTACTACAAACACTTAAATCTGGCACTATCAATAACTAATTAAGAGAAAATATTTCCAGGTTGCGCCCACAATTGAAACAATTACCTTCAAAGTTAAGCAAACCCCAGATTTACTATGAAAACCCAATTAAATCCGGTGCAATAAATTACAAATGACACAATAACTGAAGTTAAATCTACAATGACTAAGTTTCTAAGAAAAAGTTGAAAATTTATCAAAGTTTTTAAAAAAAAGATAAAATTTACAATATTGGATTGTTCAAAATTTCAATCAATATGAAAAGAAAGTAACGGTTGCCCACGAACCAATGAACTTTTGTCCGATTTCTACCATAAAATTTTCAGTTTGATATCTATTATAGTCTCGCAGAATAAGGTAAGTTGTTTACAAATTACGTCCAATAAAACAATTCCCTTCGAATTGAACACAACCCCAGATTTACTAAAAACACTTAACTCTGGCACAATCAAAACATATTAAGGGAAATTATTTCCAGGTACGCCCTAATAAAACAATCACCCTCAAAATTGAAGCAAGCCCCAGATTTACTACAAAACCCACTTAAATCTGGTGCAGCCAATGGCTAAAAAAAAGCAAAAAAAAACAAACTGAAAATATATCTGCAAATCTAACTTATCAAAAGTTCAAGTTTAATCAAATGGCTACAAATAAAATTTTGATTTTTGAAGTTTAAGTTTAATCAAAGATGCTAAAAAAAATTTATTTTAAAAGTTCAAGTTTAAATTACGGGATATGTATTGCTGACAACAAAAAAAAATTACTAACAGCCCCACGTTGGGCGCCAAAAACATATAACGAGAAAAACCTACTAACCCTCTCAGTGCTCGTTATAGGTATGCGGGTTGTCTCACGTGGTACAACCCGTGCTCGCCAGTCGACTAGCTTCGAGTCGAAGAAGGGGTGGATTCTTCAAAAAATTATTAGGTTTACAAAAGGGCGCCAGAGAAGTTTTGGCAAGCACCCAAGACTTCTTAAGTTAGCCCACAACTCCTCAGTGGGTTAACAACACTCACTACACACTCCAAAGGTTAAACTGATAGGTAAATTATCATAAGTAAATAAAAGTCAGCAAGTATCCCCTGATTGTAGATTTAATTAGTCTTTGTGGACCAAAGGTCTCTTTTCAAAATATTTATTACAATGTCACTACCAAAAATGTTACAAATAACGTCTGAGCTCAGCTGAAGGCTGTGATCTCAGAACGTAGATGGGCTGAAGGCCGAAAACTACATAAATCCAAAAATTTCCAACTAATTTATCAGTTACAACTCAAATAAGTTACTGTCAAGCAGATTCTATAAACTCTGAGCAGAGCTGAAGGCTTCAAACTCAGGGTGCAGAAGAGCTGAGGGCCCCAAACTACACCGATGTCTCAATTCTAAAATTCTAGAGAATCGACCAAATTGTTCATGTACAATACCTCGAAAATACAACGATAATATATATATCAAAGTCAACAATGTACAGTTACAAGGGTTCACACTTCCGCAATTTATACCAATATCAATATAAATAATTGCATAAGCCTAAAATTTAAATAGCAACGAGTTTAGCGTTGCTAGAGAAAATACAACTGGAAATTATGTACGGTGCAAGTTATATACATAAAATCATCAGAAATAGGGCAAAAAAACTACTAAATAACGCAATACCAGGTACGTACCGTAGTGTCTTAGCGTATCTTAAACTATGAGCAAAGATTCCAAATTTTTCAAATATCACGTACAAGTGTAAGCGAAATTATAGTAATTGCCGCAAAAAAAAAGAAATAAAAAACTTTATATGTGAAGCATAAATGTGAGTTTACTAATGAAGTTGAAGCATAAAGAAAAGGAAAACCGTTCACTTATCCTTTTCCGGCACCAGAACAGGAACTGAAGTTGCTCCAGAATATTCCAGCTCTCCTAAAACTGGTCTCACTGACCCATTAAATTCCAATCATTAATGTCCACGTACGAAAACCCCCCTTTATAATGAATCCTTCTAACTAACGCCGTCTACGGAAATTTACCACAAAACGCAATTCCTCTAAATTCTTATAGAACCCACAGTCATCGACCATTTTTAGACCAGAAAACTATCGGGTCGGAGCTGCCAATTGTTGGTTCCAGCCGTATTTCTCTTCCCCTATGTGGGAATTGTCGGGTTTTCCAATGAAACACTTATGGCTCCCAGAGCACATGCGAAAATTTTAAGTTGAAGCGGTGTGCTTACACCTTGACGGCAAATGGAGGACTAAAATTTTTAACTTCGTACCGAGAGCGCTGTGACTTCTCCCAGTCGACAGGTTAGCCAATATTAAGTATCCGACGGCTCGGCGAATTTTCGCGTTACAAGACTATCTACAAAATATTTTCTTCACTTGTTTAAATATTGTTTATTCAAACTATATAAAGTGTGGCCAGCCTTTTTTTCTAGCAAATTTGAAGTGTATTTTTCAGATTTTTGTATGAACATTTTAGTGTGGCCTCCTCCACACATAAACATCTCGCACTCGTACTAACAACTGACTATTTTTATGTTTGGGGGGATGATTGGGCATTACAATTTGTCTGGCTGAAGAAATATAATTTTGTTATGAGTTGTCTGAATAACAAATGAAACATTTAAAAATAAGTGAAGTTGTGGTCAACGGGAAGTGTCTGGCGATACTGGGTACTACTTTAGACTGATATTTTGCAAATCGTATATAAAAATCACCCGTACAAATTTAAGTAAAGTGACTCTTACTTTTACTCACCTGGTACCTGTAAATTTGTCACAGCCTTAACTCTGGAAATGCGCAACCGATGTAAGTACATGAAACACTCTTCAGAACGTAAGGTTTCAGTGTCTATTAGCTCTGGGATCTTACTTTAAAGAAGAAATGGTATATCACAAGTCCATACTTCCCATTTAAAAATTGGGGTTTATACCTGTCATTGAAGGGGGTTGAAGGTAGGAATCACATTTTCACGTTGAAGAATGTCATTTATAATCTAAATTTGACGTGCTTCATGATTTTTTTATAATTTTGTACAGCAACAGAAAATATATTCATTCTATTTGGCTTTTCTACACTGTATAATGTCTGTGAGTTTTGATACAAAAGAAAATCCTTCAAAATATGTACCGTTATAGTATAATCATTTCTATTTTACTAAAAAAACACTTTCGCTTTGAAAAATACAAAAATTTTATAATAAAAAGAAAGGACTACGAAAATGCGGGACAACGAATTTGAATGTTACCTAAAAAAAGTGAACAATTGAAAGACAACCTCCAGGAAGTTAATTAAAATTCACTGCGGCTTTGGAACAGCCACTTTTTTACGGGGAATGACAGTTAAAATCCAGGGTCTAGGCACGTTGGGGGAAGGTTGCCGTCAAGCCGTCCTGGCTCGCTCGTACGTAGCGCGGAAAGTCAAGCTGTAAAATATTGCGAACCACTGAAGCCAACGTAAAATGTATAAAAAGAGCGCATTTTTCTGCCATTTGTGAATAATAGTCGAATATCAAAATTCAACACAAGTTGCAAGTTTATATATTGCTTCTGATTTCAAATTGAATGAATATTTCTTAGGAAATTCAGAATAATTTATAGTTGAGCTTATTTTTTCTCTCTAATATTCTAGAAACCATTATTTATTCAAACTTCGAAATCACAGATATAAACTTAAAATAAGGTACGTTGGCGTGGCACAACTCTATATCTAGCTTTTGTGTTCAATATCACATATACAGGATGTCCAGAAACTGAATATATCGAAATTTCTGGAACAAATAGAAGTTCAAATACTTACATTTTTGTCATACAACAAACTAACATAAACGAAGTCGCTTGGTAGTGGCTCTTTTTGAATATAATAGTATTGGAACATAGGTTATCTTTACTCAATATGACACAATTGTTTTTTTATAATTCGCGTATAAAAGAGACTTTATTATAACATTGTTTACAGTGTCACAGTGTTACAGTCCCCCTTAAACACTTTTTTAGTCATTTTTAGTGTCATACAGTTAGTTATTGTATGTAGTATATATTTTTATTTTACATTTGATTTTAACCTAGAAACAAATTATGAAATAGTCTAGCGGTCTAGCGTTGTTCTAGCTTGTAAATTTTTATATTAAATGGATTTAAAGGTAAATGTGAATAAATTGTACATGAAAAATATTAATAAATAAGTACGCTAACGTTTATCCATCAATGATTTGTTAACAAATTTTTAATTTTAATAGTCTTTAATAAGAATACAATGTATATATGAATATATTAATAAATTTTGCAGAAAAAACCAGATAAGACATTGGTTCACAATGAAAATATACAATTTAAAAACTAATAAAAAAATTAATAAACTTAAAGGTGGGGCTTTGTGTCATCTTGGTAATAGAAGAGAACATATGCTTCTCCACTGACTAAAGATTTCCAAGATATTAATAGTACCCTTGAATCGTTATATTCGTACCACTGTCCCGTGTAGGGATGTCGGCAAAATGATGTGTAGTGACCATTATAAATGGTTCCACAGTGATTTGATATAGCGTTTATATATACATATATATATAAAAGTATTGGTACGTTTGACTGATGAATATTAACAAAATATGTTCATCAAGAACTGGGTGTAGCAGTCAACAGTGGGACTGGTGAGAAATCAAACAATGTTATTATTCATCAAGCTTTCAACCCTTGTTTGGGGTCTTCCTCAGGATGACTACAAATATTATATATTTAAAAACAATACGTTACAAAACATAGTCGTACTTACTAAAATGGATTGTCAGATCGACTATACCATAAAAGTTGGAAACAATAAAAACTCAATAAACAATATATACATTTAAAAAACATTTAAAAATAACATAAAAAACCGTTACAAACAATAACATTGTACTGATTTGGATATTTTTATCGCATCAACCACACAATGAATATTACATTTTAAGATGTTAAATTAACTGACAAAACTCCAAATGAAAACAAATGATAACAAATGGTAAAAGTGACAATTAGCATTGAACAACACGGTGAGCACGGAAAAACACAAAATGGCCTTTAACTAAAATGCAAACCAGCGAACACTACATTAACGAAGATGTTATGCATTGTTAGTGTGCTGTGTTAGGGGAAATATTTTAGAAATTTTGTTCTTATTATTCTCATACTCCAAAATGTAATTATAGATGAGACTCAGATTTTGAGTATCTGATCTAGTGTTGAGGGGTCTTTCAATTTTATTAATAAACACCATCTCCAAAAAAATCCTTTTATAGTAGTTATTTTCTCCAATTAAAACTTCAACTCCTTCGAAATCCATATCATGTTGTGATTCAATAACATGGGTCGACAGAGCGCAAGACGGCCTTCCCAATCTGCAATCGCTTTTGTGAGATGTTATTCTACCCTGCAAAAGCCTTGAGGTTTGTCCAATGTATGCTTTATGACAATCCTTGCAATTGATCTTATACACAACATTGGAACTTTCTAACGGTTTGACTTTAGTTTTGGTGCGGTAGGTTCCCTGTTTACCCGCAACACTAGATCAGATACTCAAAATCTGAGTCTCATCTATAATTACATTTTGGAGTATGAGAATAATAAGAACAAAATTCCTAAAATATTTCCCCTAACACAGCACACTAACAATGCATAACATCTTCGTTAATGTAGTGTTCGCTGGTTTGCATTTTAGTTAAAGGCCATTTTGTGTTTTTCCGTGATCACCGTGTTGTTCCATGCTAATTGTCACTTTTACCATTTGTTATCATTTGTTTTCATTTGGAGTTTTGTCAGTTAATTTAACATCTTAAAATGTAATATTCATTGTGTGGTTGATCCGATAAAAATATCCAAATCAGTACAATGTTATTGTTTGTAACGGTTTTTTATGTTATTTTTAAATGTTTTTTAAATGTATATATTGTTTATTGAGTTTTTATTGTTTCCAACTTTTATGGTATAGTCGATCTGACAATCCATTTTAGTAAGTACGACTATGTTTTGTAACGTATTGTTTTTAAATATATAATATTTGTAGTCATCCTGAGGAAGACCCCAAACAAGGGTTGAAAGCTTGATGAATAATAAAATTGTTTGATTTCTCACCAGCCCCACTGTTGACTGCTACACCCAGTTCTTGATGAACATATTTTGTGTGTATATATATATATATATATATATATATATATATATATTGCTTATTTTTATATTGTATAGGATCAATATATAGGTATACATAACGTTCAACTTTTGGGATAAATTACCGGATATCTATGTGGAAATGTATTGTAGAAATAACTCTGTTCATGATATAATATAAATAGATCCCAAGCATATACGAAGAAGCTCTTTTTTAAACAAATAATCATCCTTTGTTTGCTTAAATAAAAGTTTGTTTACAATTTACACAATTATTCGGTCATATGTCAAAAGTGCCGGATAAAACCATCTGTGATCTGACCAATCAGAAATTGCCAACTTAAATTTAAACCACTCCTCCTAGTTTAAAAACTGGGATTATATTTAATTTTATTTTATTCAAACAATAAATAAATGCGAATTATAAAAAAAACTTGTGTCACAATGACTTACTGTAGTACTCATGATTTGCGCAACTCGCCGCTTTGCTGTTCGTTGTGCAAATAGTCATACTACAAAACGAGTCATTGAGACACTTGTTTTACAAATAACTTTACTATTACATTCAAAGTGAGTTTCATCGCTCCTTTGTAAACTTGACGTTGTGCACGAAGAGTTCTGTGAACAGAACCATTATGTTGATGAAAACTTTCAACAATTTGAAAGCATTTCTCTGGTGTGAGACTATTGGGAATTCAAAATAATGGGTACTCCCTCTGGTGTCGATTTTTGCAACTAGACATATGTACATTGTCGATTTTGGAAATCATTAAAGGTTATGGTGTTTTGGCCCTTGTTTCCATAAGTTCATTGTAATTCTGAAGTGCTTGGTGAATATCCTCTTGATTAATACATATTATTCAGTGGAAAATGTTCAAATCATTATTGTTGTGTCCCGCAATATGTGATTCTTGGACAAAACGATCTCGTCGTAAACGCATTAGCTTTCATTGCTTCACATGAGAACATGAACGAAAACTTTTGGTTTACAATAATTTAGGATTGAGAGAGTCTATAAACAGATGACGAACTTGGATAAATGCTCTTGAAATTGGAATACATGTGTCTAAATATATGAAAGCATGTTCCGTACTGTACACCAAGAACTATTTCAATGGTTATCTATGACTATTTCCATCCTAGTTGTTATGTTGTGGACTGTTATTAGGTTCTGACCATCAAAAACTATTGGTAATCAGGATGTAGACAGATTCATTAAAACCAAAAATCTTGTATCAACCTTTTAATTCAACAAGACCATGACGCGCACTTTGTCTGCAACTGATGTTGTCAACCTTGGTTGACATTGTTGCCAACCTTATTCACAAGCCCGTAATGTGGTTTTGCATGAGCTTATCTAGATATAACATAACACTAGTCAGTTTAAAATCGAAAAGGATGACATTGAGGACTGTAAATACAATTATTCTTTTTTCTTATGATTTATATCTTAATAGGAAATTAATCTACTCAAATAGCTTTCATGTGTAGTATAATCTATTGTAACCATAATATAAAACAAAGTGTTAAATATGATCAATACCTATAGAATTTTTGAATTGACTTGACCATTGACCAGTTTTTAATTAAAATTTGTATATTTTTGGTAAATGTCAAATAAAAAAAAATTTCATTGATTAAATACTTAGAATACTAACCAATTTTAGAATACACATTCTCTTTTCATTATATGACTGTGATTTTGTAGTTCTAAGAATAAATCATTAAGTAATTAGTGTCTATTCTTTATTTTAAATTTGTACATTCACAAAGAGTATGCAGCATTTTTTCAAAATAATTACACTTGATTTTCATCAGCATCTTCTCAGAAAATTCTTCATCATGTTCTACTTCTATAATGATAATTGAATCATCATAGGATAAATACAGAGCCAAAAAGCATTTTTTTAAACACCGTAAAGATAGTCCCAAGTGAATTTGACCATAGCATTTATGCCTTGTCTTCAAATAATTATTACTGATGAAATTACAATTCTGAGTAGCCTCAGATATAGTTGATGTTGCTCCTGAAAAAATATGGCAAGAATAAAAATAATTCTTATGTATCTGATTACTGCTGAATGATTCAGGAATGTCCACTGAGGGACAAATTTATCAGTTTATTTGAGGGTTGAAAGATCGATTCCACTCTATAATTAAATAAAAAAAATCATTCAACATGTGTAATGCTTTTTCTGGAATGAATTAGAAACAATAATTATATCGCTAATACTACTACCACCTACCATTCCATGGCTATTCTATCTCCAGTAGGGAAACTAGGTGACCATTTTCAATAACTAACCTATCAGGATATTAGCTTCAATTACCAATGTATATATTTCATGTGGATCTAAGTATATAGCACTGAATTGAGGACACAATGCAATAGGCTTGATGTCGTTTCTAGTTTCTTCTGTTTTTCAATATAATATTATATGGCCAGCATTCACTACTTCCTCCCCTTCGCGAACATATCTCGAATTCACATTGCCATTTACATACTTCATATATTCTCCCATACACAACCAGATTCCAGCCATCGCTAATTCGGGGAAATAATCTGAAACATACAAATATCAATAAAAATGTATTTAACTACACACAAAAATATATGTATGACTGAAAATATTTAATGATAAAAACTTGGAATACCCCCAACTTCAAGTATAACCTACAATTAACAATGTACATGTCAGGTTTGAATTTTCGTCACTCTGATGCTTGTATCTAATTTTGAATTCCCAATTAATTGGGAACCATACAGCAAGTAACTGCCAGCTGTCAAATTGGTTATCTAACAAAACAGTGTTGCCTTATTAAATACGTCAACCTCTAAAATAACACTTCGTACTAACTAAACCAATTATTTAATTTAATTGAGAAATTATTCCATCTGAACCATTATGAAGTTTAATCTTTCTTACATCAAATCTCCAAAGTTCAAATATGAGTTGTTACATTTTCATCTATGTCTAACCGCCTAACGTAGAGTTTGGAGATATTTATTCTTTGGACCATCGTGTCAAATTTTTATCGATGTTATAAGCAGTAGATCAAAAAGTGCTCGATTATCAAGAAAGCGAGATCACTTAGTTTTGAGGACAAATGATCTATATTTTAATATTTTCTCCGCCTGTTTTGAGATGGTTTGAAATTTTCCATGTGCTAACGCCTTTTTGACAAGATGTACATTACCATAAAATAATTTTTCGTCAATAGAGGGTGACGAAGGGGATGAAAGTTGAATGTTGAATTTTTCCATATCCATCCTCTAAGGCCATTTCGGTAAGCTGCCATATGTTATGAATGAACGAGGTTTTATTGACAGAGGGGTGGTTATGAGGATATAAGAGGGTTACTGAATTGTTTACATTATTTTTCCTATGATGCTGATGTCACGTTCTTTCCAACAAGTTTGCTCATGCGTAGATTGAATGAAATTCTCCCACCCTCATCACTTTTCTTATGAAAAATGGCCATATAGAACATCATATTTCTCTTTGTCATCTCCTTCACCTAATCCATAATGATCACAGTCTGTTTACTTAACTTGTTAAATCCACCCTCAATCACTTGCTTCTGACTATACATTCGTAATTGGGGTATAACGTCCTTCATAAATATAATGTGAATTTCCAAAGAATTTACTTCTTTATAAATATATTACTTCTCAACGAAATTATTAATTTTTTTAATTTAGTGTATAGAATTTCGTGTAAAACCATAATATTTCACATGTCAGTAAATTTGTTTCATATTTCTTGAAGAAGGCAATCTTGTACGACGGCTCCATACTTTATTTCCTTCCGAAGGCCGAAGTTATTACCCTCTTGCAATTTTTCTTTATCGCTTTTTACTCTCAAAAAAAATTCAGATGGGCCTCGGATCTTTTTTATTTCCTTTGTATGCTTTGTGTTTAAGGTTGTCTGAAGTAGTTTGTTCTCGTTATTTTAAAGGCTAACTTTACATTTACATGTTGTCATAAATCTACGAATTTATATATATTTTCATTAGCAATACTAATAATAAAAAAAATAAACATATTCCCTATAAACATTTTTCTATGGGAAATATATTTTCTAAATGAATTTTTCACGACTTTTCAAGAATAAACACCGACTCCCCAGACTTTCTCTCAATTAAAAATGGTATTCATTTTATAAATCAACGTGAGGTTAAATACTTAATAGAATTGTAAAAATCGGAGGAAATTGAACTAAATATACCAGAAGTAGTAACGAACGACAACGTGAAAATAGAGACAGACCGAAAGAGCGCAGGGCAGAATGGTATCCCAAATGAATTACTTTAAGATGGTGGTCAGTATCTTACACAGCAATTGACCATCTATCATTCGAAAAATCATCTTTATACTAACATAGAATACCCAATTAATGGAGAACTAGCAACATTATCCTTATTAGTGTTTTAAATGAAACTCACGGTTTCTAGTTAATTCCACAATATAATAAAAATTATTGAAAATTCTAAAAAATTGACAATTGTTTCGATAAATCAATATCATCGTCAGAATGACAGAAGTTACATTTCATGTGATGCCTACCTGATGTTTAGTAGTTATTTTTGGCTAGACCAAGAAGTGACCTAGCTTGTGATTGACTTAATATATGTTAATAGAAAAAAGAAGAAGATGTGATATTATAAATATTGAAGCTTAGATATTATTAGCCCTATGGTGATATCCTGGATATCATTTTTCCAATTAAGATCAGTATAACTGTGCCATGATATAGAAAACCAGGAAAACTCTATCTGCTGATCTTTATAATTATCACTTAAGAAGACAAAAATGGCAAAAATGTCGTACTTCACGTACCATAGCACTCGTTGTACTGGCTATGGTGAGCTTAAAATCAATAGGGTTCATATGTGAATAATATTCAATCATAAAATTGGTAACTTTTTGCACTCCGGAGGCTGTATCGTGCTAACAAACTTAATTTTCGCAAAAAATGATAAAAATGTACTTCAAGTACCATAGCATTCGTTGTACTGGCTATTGTAATCTGAAAATCAATAGGGTTCATCTGTGACATGTCCTGAATAATATTCAATCATAAAATTGGTGACTTGTTGAACTCCGGAGGCTGTATCGTGCTAACAAACTGAAATTTCTCAAAAAATGATAAAATGTCATACTTCAAGTACCATAGCACCCGTTGTACTGGTTCTAGTGAGCTGAAAAGCAATAGGGTTCATCTGTGACATGTCCTTAACAATATTCAATCATAAAATTGGTGGCTTATTGTACTCCGGAGGATGTATCGTGCTAACAAGACATGTAAGAAAAAGTGGCCGACGACGACGACATACACACAGGATTTTTTTTCTAAAAACCGTTTTTTCGCGTTGTTGTTGATGGAAAACGTAAAAATAACTCAAAAAAATTTTTCAAAATTCCAACTTGTTTAGGGGTAAACCAATACTTTTCTCGCATATAGATAGGTTGGGCGGAAAAATAAAAACGGTTTTTAGAAAAAAAATCCTGTGTGTATGTCGTCGTCGTTGTCGTCGGCCACTTTTCGTTACGTCTTGTTAACACCATAGAGCCTCCGGAGTGCAAGAAGTCACCAATTTTATGATTGAATATTGTTAAGGACATGTCACAAATGAACCTTATTGATTTCCAGCTCACCAGAGCCAGCACAACGGGTGCTATGGTACTAGAAGTACGACATTTTAGTCATTTTTTGAGAAATTTTAGTTTGTTAACACGATACAGCCTCCGGAGTTCATCAAGTCACCAATTTTATGATCGAATATTAGTCAGGATACTTCACAGATGAACCCTATTGATGTTCAGCTCACCAGAGCCAGTACAACAAGTGCTATAGTACTTTAAGTACGATGTTTTTGTCATTTTTGGAGAAATTTAAGTTTGTTAACACGATACAGCCTCCGGATTATATACAAGTCACCAATTTTATGATTGGATATTATTCAGAGCGTCTCAAAGATGAATCCTATTGATATTCAGCTCACTAAAGCCAGTACACCGGGTTCTATGCTACTTAAAGTACCAAATTTTTGTCATTTTTGGAGAATTTTCAGTTTGTTAGCAAGATACAGCCTCCGGAGTGTATACAAGTGACCAATTTTATGATTGAATATTGTTCAAGGTGTCTCACACATATACCCTATTGATTTTAAGCTGACTAGAGCGTGTACAGCGGGTCCTATAAATCCAGATAAATTACATTTTTGGCTATTTTTGGACAAATTTCGCTTTGCCAGCACGATACATCCCCCGAAGTGTATACAAGTGACAATTTTATGATAGAATAATATTCAGGGCCACATATGCGGAAAAGTTAGTTTTAATCTCTAAAACCGTTTATTTTACTTCGGGATACTCGTAGTTCCCGAGAAGATAAATTTTATCTTTCCGAGCCCATATCAGATTTCTCCCCGCCCTCAGTTGAGTACCTCAACCGACCTAATATCGAGCCCCAATACGATGTTCTACCTCAAGGAGGCAGCATCCCATCGGGAGGCCCGAATAACCCACCTTTCAGTCCTCAGAGCCGGATTGCCACTCCGGATTCTCCTGACGATCTTTTGAGGAGACGACTATATCGGCGTTGGTATCCAAACCATGGATTCAGCCAGATCATCGGTCTCATAGAGGATCCACTTGGGGCTCTCCGGCATAGTTTACCCCGTACAAACACTAAGCCACGTCACTACAGCCCGGTTGGGGGATATTTATCGACCTCCAGGTCAAGATGCGCTGCGTTCAGTTGCATAAGGATAACCACGTGAAGGGTGCGATTTATGATCACTCACTACCAATCATCTTGGGAGTACTCAATGGTCTTGGGATAGTTTAAAGAGGTGCAATGTCCTAAGACTCTCCGTGCAAAACTCAATAACAGTGCTTATATAAGAAACTTATATAAGAATAGTGATAGTGGATCAATAATAATTTTTGTTGTCTTCATTAAGGGATCATTGAACGTGTTTATCATTACTTATACTTGTATGCTTTCAAATACTGTGCATTGCCTTAGTGGTATGTGCATTTTTTTCAATAAATAAAAACTTACTGAATGACATTAAAAAGAAGTTCGACAATTCTTTGAAGAGAGCTTTTTAAATGATCTATTTCCAGAGTCGTATCTCAAAATTAGGTGCCTACCTCAAAACGCACAGACCCGTATCCATATTTTCATAATATCCACATGATATTGATAAATTCGAATTAATAATCATGATTATCAAATTCAAGATTCAAAGTTAAACTATTGTAATAAAATTGTTGGAACCAAGATGCGTAATCGATAACTTTCTACACACCAGCTATTTTCTAAATCCACTTTCGTAAACTCCAAAATGTATATTCAATTTATGATTACTTACTCGGCATGCAGACTTTTCCAATATCGAATATTAAACAAGTTTCTGATATCGAATATCTATACTTCAGTTTTTTTTTAAACTCCTTTGGGAAAGGGGAGCACTGCAAATATAGAACTTGTTTAACGTTGTTTGACATTTTCAGAAGTTAGTTAAAAGAAGTAGGAATATTTTGTGTTTATAACGCAACTCATGCAACCGTTCAACTAATTAACTTTTAAAATTTTCATTATAGTCATAAGTTTTTTTCAGATAGGTTGAAATGTTTGCGTTGAAAATGATTGTGAATCTTTTGTTAAGTTCTGTTGGACAATACAGGATGTCTTGAAGTTGTCGCCCGTTCTTTACGAATATGAATCGGAGGACTAAAACAAATCAAATCGCAAGAATAAAAATTTTGCGCTTGCGTTAGAGTTATTGATAAAAAACAAATATCTAAAATTCAATAATAAACTTTATTAAAAACGAATAAATGCTATAAAACAAGAAATTAATTTTTAAAATGTGGTCGAATAAATCGTCTCCTACTTCAATGTAAACATTTGCGTAATTTATCATTGAATCACAAAACCTATGTAGCAAGTTCTTGTCTAAAAATGCCATAGCAGCGTGAATACGGAGCTACTAAATCTCCCAGTCTCTCAAAAGTTTCGAATTAAACCTTCAAGAAATTCCAAAAGAAAATGTTTTAAAGATTTGGATCAGGTGATCTAGTAGGCCAAAGTTCGTGTCCACCTGTTCTAATCCAACAGTCAGGAAATTCTTGATTTAATAAAGTTCTTACTTGTTTACCATAATGTACAGGAGCATATTGGAACCAACAACTCGATCTAGTTGCTAATGGATCTTGATCGAGCAATGACAGTTGATGAGCAAAGCCGTTTCTGGACCGAATGTTCGTTCGAACCAATTGGTGCTCGTCGTCCAACCTTCTTCTCAATTTGATCACGTAATCTTCTCCTGGTCGACAACAAAATTCTAGGTCACAAGGTAACCTAATTTCGCGTCCAAACAGGATTTTCGCAGGTGTTTCACCCGTGGACTTATTGATGGCAGATCAATAAGCCAATGCAAATAGGGGGAGATACTAGTCCCAGTCTCTTTGGTGGCTGGAAACTAGTTTGGACAAGTATTTTCCCATTGTCCTGTTCATTCTCTCGACCATTCCTTCTGACTGTGGATACGACGCTTTTTTCTTGGCATTCTTCATTCTCAGCTTGTCACAAATTTCCTGAAATACCTGGCTCTCGAAATTCCTTCCTTGATCGCTGTGGACTTCCAAGGTCACTCCATATCGGCATTTTTTTACCAGTACCTCCGTGACAGTAGTGGCCTCTTGATTCGGGATCGCATAAATTTCCACCCACTTTGTGAAATAATCCATTAGAACCAGAATATATTTCCAACCATTTTTTGTCGTTGGAAATGGTCCAACGATATCTAAAATAATCCTTTCGAAAGGGCTTCCAACATTATATTGTCGGTGAAAACCTTGACACTTTTTGCCAGGTAGGTCGCCGATTTTATTCCTTCCTTTGACGAATCATCTTTAGGTGTCTCCTGATCATGGTGGGTGACCATTCTTCGTTGATTACTGGAATTCTTGAAACTGTAACTTCCTTGGTATGTACCCTAGCTCTCCACACTTCCGGCATATAATCTTCTTCGGCATCTTGTCTACCATACTCATTATTAAGTTGACGATCTGATTCAGTCTGTCTTCGTCACCTTCTTCTTGCATAGTCCTTACTTTGGTATATCCCGAAGCATTTGCAGGAGTCATGAGGCGCTTACGCGAACTACGTACATGCTCTAGATCGCTACAATTACAGCATCTGATCTTCTTCGGCTTTTTCTTGACCATACCTTTTATCAAGTTGACGATCTGGTCAAGTCTATCATCGCCACCTTCTTCTTGCATGGTCCTACCATTGTTGTATCCCGAAGCCTTCGTGGCTGCTTTAAATTCAAGAGCAGTGGTCAATACATCTACCATGGTTTTGGGATGAGCTAATCGAAGCGCCCTTTTCATATCGTGGTCACATAAGCCGTCAATAAAGGCCTGAATGCCCAAACATTCCATCGTGTTCTCTGGTGCCGATGGATAAGCAATTCGAACTAGTCAGGCAATATTCAGTGTATACTCTTGACAGGTTTTTTCACGTTTTCGCCTTTGGTTCTTCAGCTAGAATCGGTATAAATGTTCTAGATGTTCGTGACCATATCTCATGTCCAACCTCTTCTTCAGCTGCTCGAAGTCATCCGTTGGTTCAATTGGTATAGTCTGAAGTACATCTAAGGCATCTACCCGACGCGCGGTGGTTAAATTCACTGCTTTCTCCTTATCGGACCAATTATTCACTCTAGCGGCTGCTTCAAACTGTTTTACATAATTGGTCCACGACATTTTACCATCGAACGTTGGGGCCTTGAAAAACAGCCAATGTCTTCTACCTGGGAGTGTGCTTTTGGCTTGCAGGGTTTTATTTGCTCCATCTTCTTTTCTTGAATCTGTCATATTTCTCTCTAACTCTTTGATTTTCTCGTCCATCTGATTTTTCATCGTTGTCATCTTATTGTCAATATCAGATTTTAGAGTCGAAATTTTATTTTCGACGTCAGCGGCAATGTCATTTTCATTTATAAAATATCGGCAGAAATATCGTTCTTAATAGCGGAAATTCTCTTGTCTACATTAGCAGACATCTTGTTCATGTCAGCAGAAATTGACAAGATTAAGGTGGAAGCCTCGTATTTGAATAAAAATTTTTCTGGATCCAATCTGTCACTTTCCAGAGCCATTCTGAGCCTTTCTACTAATTCACTCTACTTTTCGGATGTTTCTAACTCGCGATTTTCCATTTCGTTTTTTAATTCCGTCACTTTCAGGTCACTTAGTCTCTTAGCCATATTTACGTAAGTATTTATTTATATTACCCCACACCTGACACAAATGTAATGTTTTTTTTATTTATTTGAATACACAGCGGGTGGGATAAATTTATACACACGGTGTATCTACTTACGCAATTTATTTATACACATAACTATTCACTTATGCTTAATTTATGTACACACTAAATTTCTAATTTATATTAACTGTTCACTATTTATATTTACTGTTCTTCTCACGACATCAAACTGTATACTGGCTGACGGTTCGCAGATAGTGGCTTATATATTAAAACGTCTTCTGGAACCTTCGAATTCCTGAAATTTCTAATGTGCTGCTCTCAACAAACAATCGACCTTCTTATAAAATGTCTATAAAAACAATCACAAAAAATAGTCCTTCCCAGAAATCGGTGCCCCCGCATCAGTATTTTAACTTTTAGATATCGTATTAGACAGAGTCGGATTCAGGTAGTACACCAGTTGAAGATTTTGTAGCAATATATAAACCTCCATTTTGTGACGTCGGCCATCTTGGATTTACAATAATACTGAATATATTAAGTTGCATGGTCATCAGAACTAAAGGTGTGTACCAATTTGTCAACAGGAAGGGGGTAGCATTTGAAATATTGACACAAATATGAAATCTGGCGTTTTGTGCCGTGGGCCATCTTAGATTTGAAATTTGTCGTAGTGTACAGTACTCTACGAGTTAAGTATTTTCAAGGAATAATTTACGATATTTCAGTAAAAATCCGATTTTGTATTAGAATAACAGAAACGCTAGGAGGTGTATAAATAAATAGGTGCAATTGATAGTTTTTCTCTTCGCTCTTCTGTTATCCTGATACCAAATCCTAATTCCGTTAAATGAACGAAAACTTAGTATTTTCAAGAAATAATATACACGATATTTCAGTAAAAATCCGAATTTGTGTTAGGATAACAGAAACGCGAGGAGGTGTATAAATAAACAGGAGCAATTGATAGTAGACTTCTTCGCTCTTCTGTTATCCTGATACCAAATCCTAATTTCGTTAAATGAACGAAAACTTAGTATTTTAAAGAAATAATTTACGATATTTCAGTAAAAATCCGATTTTGTATTAGGATAACAGAAACGCGAGGAGGTGTATAAATAAATAGGTGCAATTGATAGTTTTTCTCTTCGCTCTTCTGTTATCCTGATACCAAATCCTAGTTTCGTTTAATGAACGAAAACTTAGTATTTTCAAGAAATAATTCACGATATTTCAGTATAAATCCGATTTTGTATTAGGATAACAGAAACGCTAGGAGGTGTATAAATAAATAGGTGCAATTGATAGTTTTTTTCTTCGCTCTTCTGTTATCCTGATACCAAATCCTAATTCCGTTAAATGAACGAAAACTTAGTATTTTCAAGAAATAATATACGATATTTCAGTAAAAATCCGAATTTGTGTTAGGATAACAGAAACGCGAGGAGGTGTATAAATAAACAGGAGCAATTGATAGTAGACTTCTTCGCTCTTCTGTTATCCTGATACCAAATCCTAATTTCGTTAAATGAACGAAAACTTAGTATTTTAAAGAAATAATTTACGATATTTCAGTAAAAAAACCGATTTTGTATTAGGATAACAGAAACGCGAGGAGGTGTATAAATAAACAGGAGCAATTGATAGTATACCTCCTCGCTCTTCTGTTATCCTGATACCAAATCCTAATTTAGTTAAACGAACGAAAACTTAGTATTTTTAGATATCGTATTAGACAGAGTCGGATTCAGGTAGTACACCAGTTGAAGATTTTGTAGCAATATCTAATCCTCCATTTTGTGACGTCGGCCATCTTGGATTTACAATAATACTGAATATATTAAGTTGCATTGTCATCAGAACTAAAGGTGTGTACCAATTTGTCAACAGGAAGGGGGTAACATTAGAAATATTGACACAAATATGAAATCTGGCGTTTTGTGCCGTGGGCCATCTTAGATTTGAAATGTGTCCTAGTGTACAGTACTCTACGAGTTAAGCCGTTTCATTTGATACCCATATTGAGGGAGCTGTCATTTTGTAGCGGCTGCCATCATGGATTTACAATGATACTGACTTTTGACATATATTATGATCGAGCAATTATGTAAATCATAAAATAAACTTTCATTTAAGCTAATAGAGGATGATTATTTGTTTAAAAAAGAGCTTCTTCATATCTTCTTGCGGCTTACTTATAATTATATCATTAACAGAATCATTTCTGTAGTATATCTTCACATAGGTGCTTCGTAATTTATCCTATAACTGGAATGTTATGTAAACCTACCTCTATGTAGTGATCATACATATAAAATAACAAAATAAACAATTGACAAATCATTGATGAATAAACGTTAGCGTACTTTATTTATTAACATTTTTAATATATATTTGTTCCAATTTACCTTTAAGACCATTTAATCTATTAATTTGCTAGCTAGAACTACGCCAGACCATTTTATAAATTTGTTCTACTCGTAAGTTAAGGTGAAAGTCAAATGTCAAATAAAAATACATACAATAACCAACAGTGTGACACTAAAAAAGTTCAAGGAGATTTCATAGAGACACTGTAATAGTATATTACGTAACGTGTGTTGTAAGAAGCATTTTACGCACGAACGGAAAAGTTACGCACGAAGCCGCGTAGTGGGGAGTGCGTAATTCCGTGAGTGCGTAAAATGCTTTACAACACGAGTTACGTACTAAACTTCATCTACGACCCACTTGTACTTGTGTTTATAATCTTATTAAGGTATTTAAAGTACAAGTAAAAACGTACATCCTCGATGCCCAGCCAAGTTTTATAAAAGTCTCTCCTCGATGCCCAGCCAAACATCTTAGAAATTCACCCTCGATGCCCAGCCAAGTGTCGTAAAAGTCCGTCCTAAGTAGTATTTATTTTTATTAAAAATGTATGTAGAATTACCGGAATTGCATAAAATAGCGTATATACCTCTCGACTAAAGTGATATTAATCCCTTAGGTGGATTACTTCCCTCAGGAATCAATCACCACCCGCGGGATTAAATGGCCCAGTTTAGTCGCTTGGTGTATAATATAGTATTGTTTATTAATAAGAGATACATTTAGATAGCTAAAAGATGCGGATTGAATGAAACGGAACCAATGATCATATCATTCCAAATAACTGTTAGTATTAAATGCAATCTCATAATAAATGTAATCTACCATTTATATATAGAATAAAATTCAACGTCAAATATCTAAGTAATACATTTTGAATAAAATGGCTACGTCTATTGACAGTTGCTAAGTCGTTGCTATGGAAGCCGTGCTATTTACTTTACATCCGTTCGTTTTGATTTACCGTGCGTAATAGACGTCTTACATTGATTGCCGACTGTGTGTTTTTGACTACTTACAGGGGTGGTCGTAGGTAAACAATGTTACAATTAGGTCTCTTTTATACGCGAATAACAAAAATACTAATATGTACGTAAGATAGTTATTGTAGTCGAATTGGAAAAGCGAGAATTCAAGGGACCCGTATATTATTCTCGTTCATAGAGATTTCTCAGTAAAACGGTTCTACACTTACAAAGGTTGGAAGTGCTTACTCTCATTTATAGAGGTTAATAATATAACTTAGAGCAAAGTGGTGCTAATACGTTAAGAAATCTGTAATCAGAACAAATTAGTCTATAAGAAAATTATTTATTTGAAGACGCCTGCTAGTTTTTTCTCAGTGTCCTTTTGAGAATTTTTAACATGTTTTTCCCTGGATATTTTCGATGGAATAACGTGAAACGTTTACTTTCTCTAACAATGTTATCAATAATTGGAACAAGCGCACATGTGTTCTGCAGATGTCGTATGTACTTCTATCGAAATTCCATGAAAAATAATATTGCTGTGGCTTTTTTGTTTAAAAAGAAGGACACGGTTTAGCTTTGAGTCGACTTGTCAGTTTTGAGTTTTTATAGAAATTTTCTCGCTTACTGAGGTCGTAAATTGAGAAGTTACCTACTTATAGAAGTCTACATTTGAAAAATAACTCTCTACACTGTCATATATGTTTTCAGGGGAAAATGACAGGATATGACTATTTTCGTCGCTTTTAGAGCTTTGTAACATTTATAGCGGAACATTTTCGTTTGAAATATTCCATGTTTACACTAAGTCACGTAAAAACATTACCCTCCATATATGAAGTGGTCCAAAGCAGTAAGATTAGGAGACCTTACTCACCATGAATTAAGACCATCGTTGCTAGTCCATTTATTTCTGAGCAAATACATTGCTCCGTTTTATTAAAAATATTACAAATGATTTATGTCAATATATTTTAGCACTACTTACTTCAATAATTTCATATTCAGTATGCCCAACCAAAAGCTTTCCTCATAATTGTTTCACATCTAAATGTTCGTTGTGTTCATTCTAACTATAGTGAATATTTCGGTTGAATCATCCATTGTCTAAACTCAGTCTGTTCTCGTCATTCCATAACATCTTATGGCAATTGCCCATTTTTCCTTGGTTTACCCCAAAAAAGTTGGAATCTTGAAATTTGTTTTGAGTTATTTTTACATTTTCTATCAACAACAATACGAAAAAAAGGGTTTTTAGAAAAATAATCATGTGTGTATGTCGTCGTCGGCCACTTTTCCTTACATGTCTTGTTAGCACGATACAGCCTCCTGAATGCAATAATTCACCAATTTTGTGATGGATTATTGTTAAGGACATGTCACAGATGAACTCTATCGATTTTCAGCTCGCCGGAGCCAGTACAACGGGTGCTATGATACTTAAAGTACGACATTATTTAGTAATTTTTTGAGAAATTTCAGTTTGTTAGCACGAAACAGCCTCCGGAGTTCAACAAGTCACCAATTTTATGATTGAATATTATTCAGGACATCTCACTGATGAACCCCATTGATTTTTAACTCACCAGAGCCAATACAATAGGTGCTGCAGTACTTTAAGTACGATATTTTCGTCATTTTCTGGAGAATTTTCAGTTTGTTAGCACGATACAGCCTCTAGAGATTATACGATTGATGAATTTTATGATTGAATATTATTCAAGTTGTCTCATAGATGGACCCTATTGATTTTCAGTTGACTAGAGCGAGTACAGCGAGTTCTATAAATCCAGATATACTAAATTTTTGGTTATTTTTGGAGAAATTTCGGTTTGTTAGCACGATACATCCCCCGAAGTGTATACAAGTAACAATTTTATGATAATTCTTCAGGTCCACAGATGCGGAAAAGTTAGTTTTAATCTTTAAAACCGTTTTTTTATTTTTGAATAACCACCCAGAAAGTCTGACTATTCGGGCATAATCTTGTTAATGAAGGTGGTGCAACTTTATAGCACCTGTAAACCTTTTCAAAACCGCTTTTGTTGATACTACACTAACTTCTACCTTATTACAAATTTTTATTGTTGAGAAATCTTATAACTTTACCGCAAAATCTTAGTTAATAGATTTTATTGTGGTATTTGCTCAAAAATATTTGCTTCACTCGTATTCCTAGTTATGTTATTGTTTATAGTAAGATCCAAAATGTATCAAATGTTTTTGTAGCTGCCCAAAAATTTCTATACTGAATCCTGGAAATAATTTCCTATACATATTTTCAGTTACAACGCCATTTTTCTTGTAATTTTCATATGTAAATAACATGTTAGTCTTTTAATTATTTGAGTTAACCATTCTGAATTCAATGAAATGATTTACTACTGGATTTCATATCTTATCCGTCTAAATCAACTGTTAATTATTGCATTTACTCACATTACAATTATTAAAACGCCCGCAGTTTAGAACAACTGTGCAAAATAATTTGAAATCGAAACACTGAATAGGGAACAGTTTTAGGTTAGAACCGCGTGAGCTGAAGTAACTAGCAGCACAAAAATGAACGGAAAACAAAAACAATATAGTTTTGGAGACAAACGTAAATTGAGGGTCAAAAAGGTAAACGAGTCATTTTAAATAAAAATGTTTGAAACAAAAGTTGTGTATTTTGACCTGCTGATTAATTCTCCCCATATATAGTGTACATACGGAACTAAACTTTTGGAAAAATTACTGCACCTAATATCAAAAGCTTAAAACCCATCGTTTTAGAGAAAAATATTAGAAAGAAAAGTGTATAAGTAAGTATAATTGGGCCCGCTGAGTAATTTTATTTACAAGTTGACCTCAACTGAAATATTTTGCATTTTCACACTATTTAACGTACCCCTAAAGTTATGCATATTGGCACGCTGAATAATTTTATTTATGTACAGTTTCTTCGAAAAACAAACTCCAACTGAGAATCAGCATTTTTAATGTTGTTTCACTCATCCTCAGTAGAGGGTTCATCAATTTTTATCAAAAGCTTTTCAACTCTCTCTTTTATGTCTTAAGAAATATTTATCAAATTTGGCGCCAATCGGTTCAGCGGTTTGGACGGAAATGAGCGTACAGAGATGCATACTGTAACCGGCCAAATTTGTCGTTAGCTTTCACTAGTATAGACCGTATGGGCTACAGGTTAATCCAGCTGTCCCCGGTGACTACCTTTTGTGCCTTCGGCTCAGTTAGTCGGTGAGTACGAGTGAGAACTACAAAAATTAAACGGTTTTAAAAATTAAAACTAACTTTTCCGCATCTGTGAGATGCCCTGATTAATATTCTATCATAAAGTTGTCAAGAATCAACTACCACTATCACTAAAAAAACTATTACAAGAAAAGCAAGAAACTAAAAAACTTTTAAACTACCTAAAAGACTGCAAATTAAGTAGCAAAATATAGAGACTATAACCAAGCTACAATAAGTGAACTTCCATCATTTTAACTCGCTAATAACCCTACGTGGTTGATAGGATTGATATATAAAAAAAATATACAAAAATAAGTTTTAACTAATTTGCTTCTTCTTAACGTGCCTTCTTTAACTAAAATAGGACAGGCGTAATCAATACCGCAATTTGAAAATGGCCGACTTGCATACACTTCGGGGGATGTATCGTATTAACAAATCGAAATTTCTCCAAAAGTAACCAAAAATGCAGTATATCTGGATTTATAGTACACGCTGTATTCGCTATAGTCAGCTGAAAATCAATAGGGTACATCTGTGAGACACCTTGAAAAATATCCAATCATAAAATTGGCCACTTGTATACACTCCGGAGGCTGTATCGTACCAAACCCGAAATTTCTCCAAAAGGACAAAAATTTGGCTATTCAGGTACCATAGCACCCATTGTACTAGCTCTGGTGAGCTAAAAATCAAGGTTCATCTATAAGACGCCCTGAACAATATTCAATCATAAAATGGGTCATTTGTATACACGCTGGAGGCTGTATTGTGCTAACAAACTGATATTTCTCCAAAAATGACAAATATTTGGTACCTAAAGTACCATAGCACTCGTTGTACTGGCTTTAGGGAGCTAAATCTCATTAGGGTTCATCATTGAGACGCCCTGTACAATATCCAATCATAAAATTGGTCACTTGTATATACTCCTGAGGCTGTATCGTGCTCACAAACTGAAATTTCTCCAAAAATGTCGTACTTGAAGTACCATAGCACCTGTTTTACTACCTGTGGTGAGCTAAAAATCAATAGGGTTCATCTGTGAGATGTTCTGAATAATATTCAATCATAAAATTGGTGAATTTTTGTACTCCGGAGGCTGTATTGTGCTAACAAACTGAAATTTCTCAAAAAATGACAAAAATGTCGTACATCAAGTACCATAGCATCCGTTGTACTGACTTTTGTGAGCTGAACATCAATGGGGTTCATCTGTCAGATGTCCTGAACAATATTCAATTTTAAAATTGGTGATTTGTTGTACTCCGGAGGCTGTATCGTGCTAACAAGACATGTAACGAAAAGTGGCCGACGACAACGACGACATATACATAGGATTTTCTTCTAAAAACCATTTTTTAGTGTTGTTCTTGATGAAAAACGTAAAAATAACATTTTTTCAAAATTTCAACTTTTGTGTGGGTTAATCAATACTTTTCTCGCATATTAGATAGGTTGGACGGAAAAGTAATATTCGGGATGTTATAATATAAAGGGTGCCAACCAGGTTTTTGCTCGGCCAAAGTATTGTCCTATCCTAAACCTAGCAAAGAAATAGAAAGAAAACAGATTTCCAAACTTACCAATTCGCTTTATTGTCGCTACAACTGGTGATAAAAGTAGCAAGTGACAAAATTAACAAGTGACAAAATTCTGGACAGATACTCACAGGATAATATAGTTATCTGATTTACATTATCAAAACATGTGAACCGTTTCTAACAATTAATATAACAAGGTCTAAAAAGATGAAAAATTACTGGGCTATAACAACTACCAAGTCATCAAATTTTTCATAAACTAATAAAAAACTAAATGAAAAATAAGTGAGATATATCGAGCGCTAAGTCATCAGTTATACATGTCCTTACACTTAGCAAGGATACAACAAACATACATCAAGTCATTAAAAAAAAACCGGGAATCGAGGATGGCTTTGGTAACAAGGCGATCTACTGAAAATACGGTTGGGCGCAATTCTAACCGATAAGTTTAGTAAACACTTAAATGTCCTAAATACAAAGTACAATCATGATACATTACAAAAAAATAATTAAATTCAACCGACATATCTTACTTCCCCATAACATTTCGTCCGGAAGAAAGGTGGTCACCTCACCTCTTCAGTACAGGAAGAACCAAACAGTGAAGTATACATAACTTTCACTTTCAAATCGAATGTATTCTTCAATTCGAATGTATCGAGAAGAAGGTATCCCTCCCGAAGAACCCTTCTATCTGAGCTATAATTGGCTCTCCGCAATCCACTACATGATCATCCGCAGGTTCCCAAAACCAGCAATATCTGTAACAACATCAAAAGATTCATATCTCTCTACGTCTCCTTGAGTGTGTAAAGCTTAGACGGGGTTTCCAAATCCACCACGTGCTTAGAGCTAAATTTAATCCAAATCTCCAAAAATCAAAAAAAAATACTATTGTTTATTTACGATAAAAAGACGATGACGTTGCAAAACAAAATATTGTGATGTTGCCAAGCTGTAGTTTTTTCCTTTACTTAACGAAAACTAGAAAAGTCAATCTGATGTTAGATTGACAGTTCTTCTTTTTCATTGTTCCGTGCCTCGTAGGGCGTAAGTCAAATTATAATAAAAATAGAATGGAAAAGAAAAATATAGATACATAAAATAAAATTTTGTAACAAGATATAAAAATAAAAAATCTCCCATTTTATAAGTATAATTTATGTAGAGATATTTTGGTCGTTGTTTTAATTCATGTATTATAAAATAACTGCACCTAATTAATTTAATAATAGTTATTAGTGATTTTGAAAAGGTGGAAATAAAGTAAATTGGATAAAAATATACAAAAAATAGAACAAAAGATTTCCACTACTCCACTACAAAATCATCACTATCTTCATCGTCACTGTCAAAATTAATAAATGGAGGCACATCCTGTCTATCAAATACTACTTCTCTATCCCACCCATCTTGTATAACTTTTTCAGTGTGCTCTACTGTCTACCAAATATCAGGAGTCACTTTTTTAAAGACTTTTTCCATATACCTATTGCTTGTTCTGTTGAAGAACCATCAGTTCCCACGTGATTTCTATAAAAATTTTTAACTATGGTAAGGAGGAAGTCGAAGCACTTTGTGACCATATTTTTCAGATAATATATCAGCTTCATATACTGTTGATGGTTTATTCCTACAAAAATGCATATATTTAAACAAAATAAGTTATCTAAGTATTACCATAATATATTGAAAAATGTTTATATCAACTTACCGTTGTACTAAATTCAATAATTGGGTTTTGAGGAAAGTATTTTCAAGTGGAATATCATTTTGTATCAACCAGTTCTGTATATCAGCCTTTTTGGTAGCTGTTGTTGGTACTTCATTGATCACTGTACTGTGATGACTTGCATTATCCATTACAATTGTGGCAGGTTCTTCCAAGTTCACTGAAAGCTGGTATTCAAACCAATGCAAAAAAAATTCTCGGTTCATTTTACCGTGGTAATCACCATCTTGTTTTTTGGAAGAAAAACCAGCCCTGCTCCTGGAATAAATCCAGAAGAGGAACCAGCATGCAATACTATATACCTACAATAAGGAAATAATAAATTACTACTAGGTTTCCTAGATAGACTGCATAGCTCAAAACAACTATCATTAATTATATAGATTTAAATAAAAAAGTGTGACTAGTAAATATTTGAAAAGGTCTTAAAATGGCAGGAATGTTAGTACATCATAAATTAATTGCTAAATTTTATTACTCAATTACCTTGGACCACCAATTTTGGTTTTTTTCGCGCTTCTATGATTAGAATCTTGACAAGAACGTCCAACAGTACCGTCTTCAAATATCCAGGTCTCATTCAAAAATACAAATTGATATAAACCTTCCCTTTCTATCTAGACATATTCATGTATAATATGTACACGTTTTAATGCAATATGTGGCAACTCCATTAAACCACGACGAGGATCATCTTTTTGGTATTTGAATTCAATATTTTTCACTATCTTCCAGAGTGATGTTAAACAACCATTAAAGAGTTCACGCTCCTGGAGTTTGTCTCTCAAAGTTTTCAAGGTTATGTGTTCCTCTGAAAAAATATTGTGTTAGTTAATTGTGAACAAAATAAAACAGTAAATTCAATATACTCACTGTTTCCATACATTTTGTATATAATATTTCAGAAAGCATTTCGATCAAAGTTATCAATTTCAACAGTAGGTTTTATGCGTTGTATCTTTTTAGGTGGGCTTTTAGGCTATTCACCTCTATTATGCTTGGCGGCAATACGGTTAACAGTGGTAACGCTAAGTTGTAAAGCTTCTGCAACTCTCTACAATATAATTACCTCAATTTATGAAAGAATAATATATTATCAAGTTTAATTAATCTAACATAACATTAAAAACATTTAATCATTTACATTTAAATATGTAACAATAATATTAATAATGATGAATACAAATAGCGAATACTATTACTTACGTCTCTTACAGCACTAAGCGGGAGAAGCAGGCCCCCATTTCGGCATTTTCGTTCAAAATAGCTCAACAAAGATGTTACCATCTCTTGACATTTTCTGTTCAGCTTTTTCGGCATTCTATTAACCACACACTGCAGATTTGCCCAAAAAAACTTAAATATTAGACGATGATCGAATGTCAATAAACGTCAAAACAAACTGGGGAATTTTACCAGGTGATTTGACAACGTCTTGAAGTTTTGCCAACCCGTTAGCTGTAAATTGCCCTGGCTGTTGAGGATACATTGTATTCACGGTCGGTAAATTAATATTTATTCTGATAAGCAGGAAAGTAACTAAAAATGACATCATCGTCTTTTTATCGTAAATAAACTATAAATACTTACATTTCCAATAATTCTTTGGGAGAAATAATGAAATCCCAACCTTACGGATGGTCACAAAAATTATCAATTGAAAAAGAATATTTCTTTCCACTTTCCACAGCAATAAGCAAGCGTGACTTTTTAATACAAATGACCACAAATCCAAAAACTTACACATAAACCAGCAAGAGTGACTTAACGGATATGAACCTCTGTCTCTCCATAAATCAATTATCAAGTGTCAGCTTGTAATGCCCGGGTAATTAGGGGGTAGAACATGAAGGGCTGTTTGGTTAGATCCATTTTATTGAATAGAATACTTTATTTATAAATTGGATTAAATGGATCTTCTTAATTAAAAATTCAAAATCTACCTATATATACAATTATTTGTAAATCTTCGACCGATTTTATATCTTCGGCGTGTCCTCAGAGTCCAACCGTTCCCTTGTCGAACACTAGTTCAGCTTGGTCAAGTAGTTTGATTACTTCTTGATTCACGTTCGATCATCGCCTCTCGACATATTAGAATTCTAACTTATGTTATTTTTGGTTTCGTCGACTTATTTTCAAACTGCGTTTGGTTGAAGAAAATACGTGATGGCAATATTTCAGTTTTTAATATTGACAGAACTAAAGAATCGATATTAGATTTATTATTATTATTCAGTTTCGAAACAGGGATGTTGACGGTTGGTATTATTCCCAGTTCAATACACATCGGAACGGGATCTGTACTGTTAATTTTATTCCGGGTTCAATATACACCGGAACGGTATCTGGACGGTTAGGTTTATTCCAGGTTCAATATACACCGGAGCGGGATTTGTAGAGTTTCCTTCGGGCTTAGTACACACCGAATTAGCTTTACTGGTTCAGCTCTCCTCTCTACCATTGCAGGTGTGACCTGAGCTTCCACGATGCATCCAAAATATCTCGGGGTTATCACCGTTAGCTACTTTGCTGGTGTCACGCCGATAATGCTGCCATCTAGGTACGGGACGTCCAATTGCGCCTACTGTGATAACTTGTTTGTTCGTACTCTGTAAGTTGACTTTTGCCATTTGTGGATGTGTTGTCGAAGTTGGTAACAGAGAATGTCGATGTCTATTTAGACGACAGCGTCGTTACACCTCCTCAGGTTGCAAACAAATTTTTGAAACAAAATTTTTGGGATGGGGTGAGCAAAAATGATTGGAAGTGGGGCGGTGGACGATAGAAGGAAAATGGGAAAATTTTAGGAGTGGGTAAATCTAATACAGAATGGAGAACTTTCTAATGAAATTTACTGTCTCGACTCTTACTTCGTGGAATCTACTCATATTAGTGTTTTAAATGAAACTCACTGTTTCTAGCTAATTCCACAATATAGTGAAAAATGTTGAAAATACTAAAAGATTGACAATTGTTTCGATAACTAAATATCATCGTCAGTAACGATACCTCCTTCTTCTGACTTTAGGATTATTCCTCAGTCGTTCTGGGACGAGGTTCTTTAACGGAATGTTCACTGGCAACGACCTATTTTTTCTCATTTCTATGATCTTTTCTCAGTCATGTTCGACGGATTCTCCGGGGGTTGGGGGCAGACTTGTCTCTTCTTCCCCAAAATGCTATGGGCTGGCCTCGTTCAGGTCCAGGATATCTTCAATATTGGCGGTTTCGAATGAACTGATTATATTCCTTGTTCGTCTGCTTATTTAAATGAAATTTGTTCTGGTAGTGGAGTTAACGAGTGGTGAATGTTGAGTTGGACCATGCTGGTTTTAAATCTTTTATATGTATCTTGTAACATATTTTATTGCTATCGTTTTTAATTTGATAAATGTTATTGGCTATTGTATTTTCTACTGTAAATGGTCCTGAATATTTTGGTGCTAGTTTTGCTTTGAAATTAATTGCTGCACTTGACAGGCGGTGTTCTTTCTTCATTACTTTCCCTCCGTTTTTGGAGACCAATCTCTCCTTCTGAGATTGTAGTAGTGGCTTTGTGTCGTAAATGCTTTCGATAAATTTATTCTCACTAATTTGAACCTCCACTTGTTGAACGTTGTAGAATATGAGTGTGTTGTTCTATTATTTACAATCTTACTTGGCAGTCTTAAGTTGTGTCCGAAGTTAAGAAAGTTGGAGAGAAACCGGTTGAGTCGTGCTTGGCGGTATTTATGGCGAACGTTAGTTCTGGTATATGGGTGTCCCATTTTTTCTGATTATTATCGCAAAATTGAGCTACCATGGTTTTTCTCACACTATGTTAGTAAATCTTTAAAAAAAAGTTTGCGTATGATTTTTTGATGCCTGTTATTAATTTCTTTGAACAGCCGAATTTTATTATTTTATCTTCAAATTGTTTGGATATTACATTTGCAGCTATTTTCCGGAATAGACTTATCTCCACCTATTTGAAAAATATGTCTTGAAAAACTATCAAGTAATTATGACCCTTACTGGATGTTAGCAGTGGTCCTACAACGTGGAAGCTTACTGTCGACTGCATTTGTCTTGAGGTTTGTAATTGTGACCGTTGATATTTTTGACAACTTTGACATTCTCTTACGAATTTAGCTGTTTCACGGAATATTCCTGGCCAATAGTATTTTCCGGCTAGTCGGGTTATGATTTTTGCTATTCCCAGACGTCCTGCTGTATAGCGACTGTGAATTTCCTCTAATATTGCCTGTTGTTTGTCTCTGGGGATGCACAGTTTCCAAGGGTTTGAGAGTTCTGTTTCTTTGAAGTTGTATTTGTCCCAGAAATTTATAATTGAGAAATCTGGATATCTTTGTGGGTGTGCATGTCGCATCTTCTCTATTCCGTATACTATTGCTAATAATTATTTTTCGGTTACACTATATCTCTTCATTTGTCTCTGTCTCTGTCTTTTGCTATTCCCAGATGTCCTGCTGTATTGCTACTGTGATTTATAATTGAAAAATCTGGATATCTTTGTGGGCGTGCTTTTACTTCCGATTTTTTTTTCATACTAATCTGGCTTATTTTCGGTTGACAACAGGTTAATGTAATCTATGGAGTTACGAGACAAAAAATCGGCTCAAACGTTTTCTGATCTTGTCCGGTATTTAACGTCCAAGTCAAATTGTTGTAACACCATGGCGCATATTGCTATCCTTCCTGAAGGTTTATACATTGACTGTAGGTATTTAGGGCTTTTGCGATTATCGAGAAACAATATCCTTCTAAATACGGTCGCATTTCCTCTATTCTGTATACCATTGCTAATAATTCTTTTTCGGTTACACTATAGTTCATTTCAGCTTTTCTTAAAGTTCTGCTGGCATATTCCATAACTCATGGTAATTCCCGTTTTTTAGCAGAGTTACCTATAGTCCGAGATTTAATGCATATGTTTTTCAAAAAGTCAGGACACACTAATGTCGGTGCTTATCTTAATTTTTCCAAATGCTTTTATTTGTTCGTCATTCCATATCCATTTTTGTGTTTTATTCAGTAATTTTGTCAGGGGTGCTGTGTTTTCCATACAATATTTTATAAATCTTCTGTACCATGGCGTAATTCCCAGAAACCTTCTTAGTTGTCTTACAGTTTTTGGTACGGGGTAATCTACAATAACCTTCATTTTATTGTCGTCTGTTTTAATATCTTTCTTGTTCACGACGTATTCTAAATATTTAATTTCGTATTCTCCGAAGTTGGATTTTTCGACGTTTAATTTCAAGTTTACTATTTGCAGTTTCTTGAAAACCTTTTTTAAATGTATTAAGTGTTCGTTGAATGTCTTACTAAAAACTATTATATCGTCTAGGTATGCGTATGGTTCTATTTATGGCCCTGTTACTGAATCTAAAAGCCTTTGAAACGTTGCCGCTGCTGAGTGTAAGCCGAATAAGTGTACTTTGAAGGGGAAAAGGCATTTGCCTGGAGCTGTGAAAGCTGTTATCGGTCTGCTTTGTTTATCTAGTGGTACTTGCCAATATCTGTTTTTAAGGTCTAACGTTGATATGTACTTAGTTGCCTTCAATTTTTCCAAAATATTATTTATAAACGGGAGCGGATATGCGTCCTTTTCTGAGATTTAATTTATATTTCTAAAATCCATGCAAGATCTATAATTTTTCTTTTCTTTTGAACCATGACTATCGGAGCTATATGGACTGTTAGATTTTTCTATTATTCCATTTTTAATATGCTATCTTTGTTTATTATTTCCTGCATTACAGGATTCCTCGGTCTGTACCGTTGTTTAACTGGCGTGTTGTGTTTTATCTTTATTATCCGCTGGGCTAATGGTGTTACTCCTTGAATTTTGTTAAAAATTTTGATCTCGGTTTCTAAAACGTATTCGCGTCTAGCGTTACCATTAAAAGGCATCGCATCTACATTTAACGCTGATACCTCTGTTTCCGATGGAGCTCTATTCTAATTTTTTAATGTATGATTCTAATTCATACCACGTGACCACATCTGACACTTGAAGCTAGCGTCTATGAAATGACACATATAAACTACCAATATAATATCAGTACATTCAAAATGAACATGATATGAAGCGGGGTCAGACTCTGGCAGTTTCAAGACTTGATTAGGAGTCCTGTCGCTTCAAAAAGCGTATTTCCACAAAAAAGGGGGGGTCAATGCATTACCCCCCTTTTACTACGTAAAGCGATTGGTGATAACAGAAGGTAGTCAGTTATGTGGTGCATGAAAATATTTCATAGCATTCTTGTTGACAACCCTTCTTAATTTATTTTATAAATTTTCATCGGTTCTGTAGGATAATAAGAAAACAGATTTTCCACTATGCCGACGTTTCGGATTTATTTGAATCCTTTATCAAGGCTTTTTTCCGTCGAGCAGAAATGATTTATTTCCTTGTAAAATTAAAAAATAGACGAGAAAACATGAAAATATTTCAGAATGTTCTGGCACGTCATATAAAAACAAAATAATGCAAAATCTTCAAACATTGGTAATAACTTATTTTCCTTTTTATTGAGATTCTATAAACAAACTGTACCTTAATATTTTGTGTTGAAAGTAAATTATACGTATTCATTGATAAACGAAAAACAAAAATTGCAACAAAAAGCTACCAAATATGTTGGACTGGGACAGCTTTTTGAATACAGTGTGTCTGCGAAAAATTCTTAGTAATTGTTAAAGAACCAAAAATTATCTATTATAGATATTATTTATTGAGCTAGTATCGATTATTTTTTAATTTTATGTAATTCTCACTCAATTCAATAAATATCATTTCGCTTAAAAGACGTTTGTGATAGTTAGTCTCTTTATCTAGGATGTTGACGGTTTCAAAGTCAAATTTGTGATTTTCTTCAAATGCATGGGTTGCTAATGCTGTTTTTTTCTGATTTGTCCCTATGTTTTTCATGACATGAGTTCTTGTGGTCATATATTCTGTTTTTTAACCTTTGCTTGGTTTGACCAATATAACATCTATCGCATTCTAAACAATTTATTCTGTAAATAAGGTTTGATTCATAGGCTCTCGGTAACTTGTCTTTCATAGAGGAATAAAAACAATTTACCGTTTTTGTATGGTAAAATACGATTTTTGTTCTTTCTGTTTGGAGTATGTGTTTCAATTTTTCCGAAAGACCCTTAACATAAGGAATCTTAAAATATCTATATGGATCTCCAGTCAATACTGGTGTTAAACTTCTCTCAATATTTTTATTAATTATAATATTACAAATATTAAGGAGATAATCATTAAACAACAATTTTTCTTTGAACTTAACCATATTTTCATGTAAATATTCATGGCTACTGCAATTAATAATTTTATTCTGGATAGCAGTCAAGATATTTAATTTTTGAGCAAAAGGATGTTGTGAATAATAATTTAAAATTCTCCTAGAACTAACATATTTTTCATAATGGTTAAATTTAATTCTTTGATCTTCAGTTCCAATCAATAACACATCCAAAAATGGAATGGAGTTATTATTTTCTGTTTCTATTGTGAACTGTAAGCCCGAATGATAGGAATTGAAAGCTATTAGTATACAATTAATTTTTGATTTCGGAACAGCTAAAATAGTGTCGTCAACATATACTTTAACCAATGGTATTTCATAATCTAACCTTGAAACTACCTTATTTACAAAATAAATTGTTTGGAATGCGATATATGTTATATTGGTCAAACCAAGCAAAGGTTAAAAAACAGAATATATGCCCACAAGAACTCATGTGATGAAAAGCATAGGGACAAATCAGAAAAAACAGCATTAGCAACCCATGCATTTGAACAAAATCACAAATTTGACTTTGAAACCGTCAACATCCTAGATAAAGAAACTAACTATTACAAACGTGTTTTAAGCGAAATGATATTTATTGAATTGAGTGAGAATACAGTAAACAAAAAATCTGATACTGACAACTTAAATAAAATTTACAAACACATCATTACCAATTATATAAAATTAAAAAACAATCGATACTAGCTCAATAAATAATATCTATAATAGATAATTTTTGGTTCTTTAACAATTGCTAAGAATTTTTCGAAGAGACACTGTATTCAAAAAGCTGTCCCAGTCCAACATAATTGGAAGTTATTATGCAATTTTTGTTTTTCGTTTATAAATGAATACGTATAATTTACTTTCAACACAAAATATTAAGGTACAGTTTGTTTATAGAATCTCAATAAAAAGGAAAATAAGTTATTACCAATGAAATTGACTGTCTAGAGACCTTGAGTTTCATTTAAAAACACTATTATTATCAATGTTTGAAGATTGTGCATTATTTTGTTTTTATATGACGTGCCAGAACATTCTGAAATATTTTCATGTTTTCTCGTCTATTTTTTAATTTGACAAGGAAATAAATCATTTCTGCTCGACGGAAAAAGCCTGACTAGGTAAGAGTGACACCTTGAGAAATTTCAAATTGTCAGCAATTTAGATTTTATTTGATGATGTTTCTTAAAGACAAAAATATGAGATTTTCAAATTTTTAGTTTTTTAGAATTTTATTGAAATTTTTGAATTTTTACATGAGTATAAGTTTTTTAAGGTTTTAAAGTTTTATGAAGGGTTTTGAAGTTTTAATGTTTTTATTGAGTATTTAATAGTCATAATCACCATTTGCATGTATATCTTTGTTGCCTTGATAAAAGATTCAAATAAATCCGAAATGTCGGCATAGTGGAAAATATGTTTTCTTATTATCCTACAGAACCGATAAAAATTCATAAAATAAATAATACATAAGGATACGATCACAAAAGTTACCCTTCCTAATTGTTACAAAGTCTATGTAATTTTTCCAGTATTCAACTTATAAATTAAACAACATATAGAGATACTTGTAACAGTATTAAAATTAGCATTTTTAGTGCCTCTCGTAAAATCTAAAATGGGGGATAGGCAGTGTGAATTATTTTAAGCCAGTTCAAAATAAGAAACTTTTGTTGCATGTAACCGTATCCATATCATTCAGCTTTCCGATATAGCATGTTATCCATTCAAATCTGAGTCATTATTTGTGGGTTAACTCAAATATAATAACTTACGTTATTCTGCGGTGAATAATAGGTTTGAATCATGGACGTAACGTACGGGTATCGACTCACAGAGCATAAAGACTGATACTTTGTGAACTATCGTATGAAAACAGATACACGCATGTATCTACTGAAATATGATATTCAATTAAATATCTGGTATAGTGGCAAACAAATATGAACGTCAAAATTTAGTATTATCTCTGATTTATACTTTAAATTATAGTAGCTGATCGCAATCAAATTCAAATTAATTGTCAAATAATTTTATTTTATTTCTCACGAATCTTTTATTTCCAAATAATTCCATAGCAACAACAAACAAACATAAACTCCCTAGGGAGTTATGGATTTATAACTCCCGCTGATACTAATTGGGCATCCTTTGATGAATTGCACACAATAATGGTGCAGTTATCAAATTTCCCCCCAAAATTAACTCCTAAGCCATTCGACAGGTAGGATTTGTCTTCTAAATCAATATTGATGATAGTAGTCGACGTCAAGGCTGCATTTCCGCCTTCTTCAAATGGTGTACCAGCTAACGTTCGTGCTGTTTTGTTTTTCAACTGGATATTATCTGCTAAATACAGTGCACTACGCCACCCAGCATAAATCTCATTTGTTAACACCGTGACAGAAGTTTGATGTAAACAGTGATTGACGTGAGTAACGCTCATTCCTATAGCTTACGAAAAATCTTTGAACATCATCGTGCCGCAACTGTGTATATTTTTCCATTAAAGATAACACAGTAAACTCTTTTTCTTCAATAATAGTAAATTGTTTACCAATATCTGCTTTACTCTGAGAAACGGTAACCACCATAACAGAACCCCTCTCTTCAATATCAGTAATCTTCATGTTAATCAATTCTTTAGATCGACATACTCCTAAGTATCCCATAATCAAAATAAGCCACAAAAAGTAATTAAATAGGTAATACGCTCTATTAATTAAAGTATTGTATGCAAAAAATAAACGGTTTTAAATGAAATTAACTGTCTCGACCCTTACTTCGTGGAATCTGCTCATAATAGTGTTTTAAAGATCAAAACTAACTTTTCCGCATGTGTGAGATGCCATGGTTATAGAACCCGTTGTACTAGCTCCAGTCAGTTGAAAATCAATAAAGTTGATCTATGCGACACCCTGAACAATATCAAATAATAAAATAAGTCACTTGTAACACTCCGGAGGTTGTATCGTGCTAAGAAACTGAAATTTCTCCAAAAATGTCGTACTTCAAGTACCATAGCACTCGTTGTACTGGCTACGGTGAGCTGAATGTCAGTGGGGTTCATCTGTGAGGTATCCTGGATAATACTAAATCATAAAATTGGTGACTTGTGGCACTCCGGAGGCTGTATCGTGCTATCAAACTTAAATTTCTCCAAAATTGACAAAGATGTCGTACATATAGTACCACAGCATCCGTTGTACTGGATCTGGTAAGCTGCAAATCAATAGAGTTCATCTGTGAGATGTCCTGAACAATATTCAATTATAAAACTGGTGAGTTGTTGCACTCCGCAGGCTGTATTGTGCTAACAAACTTAAATTTCTCCAAAAATGACAAAAATGTCGTACTTCACGTACCATAGCACTCGTTGTACTGGCTATGGTGAGCTCAAAATCAATAGGGTTCATCTGTGAGATGTTCTGAACAATACTCAATCATGAAATTGGTGACTTGTGGCAGTGTGGAGGCTGTATCGTGATAACAAACTTAAATTTCTCTAAAAATGATAAAAATGTCGTACAACTAATACCATAGCATCCGTTGTAATGGATCTGGTGAGCTAAAAATCAATAAGGTTCATCTATAAGACGTCCTTAACAATGTTTAATCATAAAATGGGTCACTTGTATAAACACTGGAGGCTGTATCGTGCTAACAAACTGAAAATTCTCCAAAAAATGACAAATCTCAATAGAAGTCATCTTTGAGACGACCTGAATAATATCCAATCATAAAATTGGTCACTTGTATATAGTCCGGAGGCAGTATCGTGCTAATAAACTTAAATTTCTCCAAAAATGGCAAAAATGTCGTACTTCACGTACCATAGCACTCGTTGTACTGGCTATGGTGAGCTTAAAATCAATAGGGTTCATATGTGAGATGTTCTGAATAATATTCAATCATGAAATTGGTAACTTTTTGCACTCTGGAGGCTGTATCGTGCTAACAAACTTAATTTTAGCAAAAAATGATAAAAATGTACTTCAAGTACCATAGCATTCGTTGTACTGGCTACTGTAATCTGAAAATCAATAGGGTTCATCTGTGAGATGTCCTGAACAATATTCAATCATAAAATAGGTGATTTATTGCACTACGGAGACTGTATCGTGCTAACAAGACATGTAACGAAAAGTGGCCGACGACAACGACGACGACATACACACAGGATTTTTTTTCTAAAAACCATTTTTTCGTGTTGTTCTTGATGAAAAACGTAAAAATAAATCAAATTTTTTTTTTCAAAATTTCAACTTTTTTGTGGGTAAACCAATACTGTCCTCGCATATTAGATAGGTTGGGCGAAAAAGTAATAAGCACCTTATGCACTAAATAACTCTTGTCAAGTACATGCTGCAAGAAATTGACAGTATCGTCTCGACCAAATGTTGCAGACTTTCTTGTCTCATATCCTTTTTTTTGAAACGCCTCTAATTCAATAAATTCAATAAATTGTCTAATGTCAAGTTTGTTATGAAGCAGTATAGAATTCAGCATTGGTCCACAGGGAATTCGGAGAATACTTTTCAGACTACAAATTTAAATGCATATAAATAAGTAAAATTACTAGGTATCGGATATTATGAATGTTACATACCGTTTATTGAAAGTTAGCTAATAATACTGTGCCTACAACGGTTTAAATTTCAATGTGATTGTTGCTCAACCTCTCTTAAAATCCTGTGTATTCTTTCTCATGCACTTCTTTAGACTTCCCGGGACCAAAACAGAGTGAGCTTTATCGGCATTTTGTATTATTTTATAGGAAAATGCCAGTATTTTGTGTCGTTACCATAGCAACTAAAAAAAATCCGGAAATTTTTGTCCTCCTTGCGGCAACGAGCATGAAATTACAATGGAAATTTTTGGAATTTTATTGGTTAAAAAGTCCTTGTTAGAAAATGTATTTCTACCAACGTTAGTTAAACGAATTTTTTAAAAAACTGAGACTTACTTTATTTAACTAAAGTCGTGTAATTATATTTTATAACCTAATAATATTACGCTAGCAAATTTCATTGATATTAAATAGTTCTTGGGGTTCTTTGTAAGAAAATATGTTTCTACCAACTTCAATGAATTTGTAAAAAACCGAGAAATTGAGCTACTATCGATTCATTTTTTATTATTTTGTGAAGGTTAATTTGACGTGGAATTTTTTTAGCGAATACCATACGAGGTTAAATTAAATCCGGAAATTTTTTTATGCTCACGAATATTTTTAGAACATTATCAAATTGAATTAAAAATATTAATGATCTCGAAAAAAATTTCAGAAATAATTTAACTTCTAGTGGTATTGCTAGTGAACATTTGATGAAAACTATAACAATTAAACAAGTGCCATAAATAAACAACTCCTTAGCAACCATGAAAATTGTTAATTACGGATGACCATCAAATTCAAATAAAAAATCCTGTTTAAGAATCCTTTGAAAATGCTGTTCACTTTGTTAAACCGTAATAGATTCGTAAGAAATAAAATATTGTATACACACCGCGAGAGTTACTAGATGTTACGCCCTCGGGCTGAAAATAATCTTTTTCCCTCCAGGAGTTAACATCATAGTAACTCTCTTAATGTTTAAATATCTATTAAAATACCATTGAATTCAAAGGAGGCTGAAAAGTCGAAGAATACAGGAACATTTGAAAGAATTAAGTGAAGTGAAGTGCCTTCTGAGTTAGTAAAAGCTGTTAATTTTACACTAAAAATGCTTTTGAAACCGCCATTGAACCACTAGAAGAAACAATATTCCTTCTGAATAGCATGAATGTGTTTAAAAAACTCAAAAGAGATCTGGTCATCTGATCGCAAATCTGCAGAGATTATTTTTAATGATTGAATGAAAGAGGGTATTTTTGGAACTATGTGTTACTATATAAAAAGACGTTCCAATCTTACATAAATGAAAGATTACAGGGGTATAAACTCAAAGTTCGAGGATTATACCGTGATACTATTCGACAGTAGTCTCTTTTTCTTCTCTGATTGGACAGAAACAAAGAAGCGTTACATATCATGTTATATTCTTTTATAGGCAATAATCAACCAACCATCGCATAAATATCACAGATAAGTAGCATCACTAAGAGGAATTTTTATAGGCGACATGTAAGAAACTATATTATTTTTCAAATATATGCGAAATATGACAAAAAAGAATTATTGTTTTATTAGCACTAAACGCTGTACGAGGATTAAATTAAAAAAGACACTTCTGTAAAAATTCGTGAAAAGTGAAAGGATAACTAGACTAGGGCATTTAGCAAAAATAGAGGAAATTTGGGAGCACAACAGATATCGAGATGCGGTTTTCTGCATTGTATTGGGGAAGCTCCCAGAAGAAACTGACGAAAATGTGGGTTAGTAGTTTTTTGAAAAACGCCTTCTGGGCCGGAAAATGCATTTTCCAATTGCATCATTATTTGTACCGTTATGGGAACGATTGTAAACGCGGAAAAATAGCTCGGAAATCGTTACTCGGGGGTTTTCGGGGCTGCCGAACTCGATTATGGCATTAGAATTACCCGGGGGTGCACGGGGGCGGCTCTGTGGGGGTGCCTGGGGGGTGAATTGGGGGGAGAAATGGCAGCATGCATTAAAATCGCTCCACACTCGTTACTCGGGGGTTTTCGGGGACGCCAAATTCAATTCTGGCATTTTAATTACCCAGGGGTGCACGGGGGTGGCTCTGTGGGGCTGTCCAGGGGGTGAATTGGGTGGAGAAATGGCAGCGTGCATTAAAATCGCTCCACACTCGTTACTCGGGGGTTTTCGGAGATGCTGGATCCAATTCTGGCATTAGAATTACCCGAGGGTGTGCGGGGGTGGCTCTGCGGGGGTGCGCGGGGGGTGAATTGGGGCAGGAATGGCAGCGTGCACGAGAATCGCTCCAAACTCGTTACTCGGGGGTTTTTGGGGATGCCGAATTCAACTGTGGCATTGTAATTATCCGGGGGTGCACGGGGGCGGCTCTGTGGGGGTATCCGGTGGGTCATTCTGGGGGGAAATCGCGTAGTCCATGTAAATGGCTCCAAACTCGTTACTCGGGGGTTTTCGGAGATGCTGAATTCAATGCTGGTTTTGCAATATCTGGGTCGCCCAGGGGCGGCGCTGTGAGGGTGCGCCGGGCCGAATTGGGGCAGGAATGGCAGCGTGCATGAGAATCGCTCCAAGCTTGTGACTCGGGGTTTTCGGGGATGCTGAATTCAACTGTGGCATTGTAATTACCCGGGGGTGCACGGGGGCGGGTCTGTGGGGGTATCTGGTGGGTCATTCTGGGGGGAAATCGCGTAGTCCTTGTAAATGACTCCAAACTCGTTACTCGGGGGTTTTCGGAGATGCTGAATTCAATGCTGGCATTGTAAAATCCAGGTCACTCAGGGGCGGCTAGGAAATGGTTAAGCAGCTAGTGAAAAATCACAAATTATGAACATAATTCTTTATTCAAATAACAAATAGAAGTTTTTATTAATCTTGAATTATTCATTATAAACTGAAATTTTCAACTTAAGAACTAAACATCTTGTTCAAACTCCTCATCTTCTTCTTCCCGTTGCTCTCCTTCTTCCCCTTCTCTATTTTCTTCCTCTTCTTTATCTTCTTCGTCGTCACTATTATCGGCCCCATCGGGAGCGCCTTTTTGGTTTGAGCAATTGTCATCGCAATTCTTGCATGCCAGTGAGCACACCAACCCACTTCGGCGGCAACCGCACCTCATGCCACAGTCAGTTTGGCAAGAACACGAAATTTTGTTCAAAATTTCCTCGGGGCCGGCTTCCTGGGTCATGGTGACAGGACTGAGCTCTCCATCCACCAATTCCCACCCCCATTGTAACGGATCTAAGGTCTCGTCGTGACCTGGTGAACCATACCAAGCCTGTACTTGGAAATAGACACGCTTCATATGCTCGGTTAACGCATTGGCAGTCGGAATTATGCGTGCAAGGTCGACTTTTTTGTTGGTGGCTTCAGCATATGCTTGTGCTCGATACGCTCGGTTCCGTGGTAACGATACTCTACTCCCTTTATAGCGTTGGCGCCTTTCTCAAATCCAGTTTCGAGGCACACAAGACTCCCAAAGCAATTGTTTTTATAATATGTGTTGTAACGGGCCCAGAAGGCGTTTTTCAAAAAACTGCTAACCCACATTTTCGTCAGTTTCTTCTTGGACCTTCCCCAACACAATGCAGAAAACCGCATCTCGATATCTGTTGTGCTCCCAAATTTCCTCTATTCGGGTGATTTAGTGCTAAATGCCCTAGACTAAACATATAGATTAACCCTATAAATAACATTAGTCGATCAGAACATATTTCTACATTGGGAAAGATCGTCCATCCCAAGAATTGAAAACCAAACTTTCCATCTCTCAGAGTTTGGTGAAAATCTAAAATAAGAGATAAGTTTGATACTTTATTAACATTATGCTATTTCAAATTTAAAAAAATATAATAGCTTGTATATTTTTCCGTTTTCTTACCTAGAAGAATTTGTTCCATCAAAATTTCATGAAAAAATATTGGTTAACAACGAATTTACAATAGCTTTAATTTTGGAAAGAAAGTATTTGATTATAATTTTTATTTATATTTTAAACTTATTTCAAATCTGGCAACATTGTGGATACAAAGGATAACACCAGTGAACTTATACAGTGAACATCCGAAATCGATAGCTTATTCCGTTCTACAGTTATAACTCCTGAAATTATGGTAATGTGAACCATTTGTCATAAAAATCTGACTACTCCACTTGAAATAATTTAATTAAATATAGGTTATAAGTGGATTCTAAAATAACTCAAAATCTTCTGTTGATATGTTGATTATTGCAATTAAAATGCCACAATGTCGTGCTGTGCCTCTGTGTCCCCAAAAGACAATAAAATAAGTAGCTCAAGAAATGGATTGTTGCTATAGGCTTCTCGGCGTAAGATGGCAGCACTACGGGGAAGACAACCGTAAACTACTCAATATAAATCGCAATTGTGTATGTTATGGTGATTTTTGTACATAATTAAAGTGTTTTTGTGGTCGTCTTCAGTATTTTGGATTTGGTTTTGGTTTTTAATAATTGAACCTGTATATATTTTTGAAATTAAATGCACTTCATTAAATTATTATTATTATTGTTCTTCTTAAATAAATGAATGTTTTAATAAAACTACTAATTTTTTAACTAAAAATACTTTTAACTTGATTCAATTGTTCGCTTATCTTTTATATATTGTTCACAAAACTCAACAATGGCATTAAAAGTTGTAAAGTTGTATTTATTCCAGTGAAGGTTCTCAGTTCACGTAATGTTTAAACTCCTCGTGTATTTACTCGCACATTAAAACCTTTATGACTATGGCTTGCATTAACTTCTTCACATCTCCGAAGATTCATCAAAGACAATGCCTCTGCAGCTTCTCTAATAATATAATGTTTATTCACAAAAAGTAGTAAATAAAATACATACTTTAATAAATGCAAATAAACATGATAACTACACAGAAGCTGTCGTAAACAGCTTGTACGTGGTAGATATCGATAATTAACAGTCCAACATATATTATGATATAAGACATGAATACAAAAATATGAAATACAATGTATAAAATACAAAACATACAATATAAGACATAAAATATAAAATGTGAAATATAAAACCCAAAATATGAAACACAAAATATAAAATATAATAATAAAAAAAGGAGAAAAGTACAGAATACCTTCAATATAATCAACATAAAGCACAGTTAATAAATGAGAGTAATGGATCTGTTTATTTCTAAACTTTGCGTTAATTAAAACAGTTAGGAAATTGAGTCGTCAAGGATACTTAAATCGAGGAAGAATGATATTACATAATCAATTTAATAGCGAGATTTTAAGCCACAACAGGAGCATCATACGTTATATCCCTTTATCCGCTATTAAAGTAAATACAGTACGTTAATAACGTATTTCAAAATTGAGTTTTTAAGCTATCCCATTCTTCCGTTATTTACGTGCACTCGTGACAGATGACAGACGTCAGTGATACTGATGTCGGTAACATTTTATATTTTTATTTACATTGTATAACCTTACACATGAGAACCCTCATAGTTTAAATAATCATTTACAATATTTTTTTTAAATTTTAACTGCCTTAATTCGTCTTTCGTCTTCTTCTATAGTTGAGGCCGTTTCTCCTTATCCGATGTTGCCATAACATTTAATTTTATGAAATATTTTTATCTCATATTTTAACAGCAGTGGTTAAAATTGTGAATACTAAAGACTAAACCCAAATCTTTTAACTTTTACATGTATTTGTCATAGACTTTGGCGTTTACGATAAAATTTAAATATAAATGTTTAACACGTGGCACCAGGGCAAAATCAATATCCTTTATTTACGGAACGTTATTTCCACTCTAATAACGTAAAGCAATATCGGTTAATGACATTGTCCTTTATTTTAGCGCTATTGCGCATGCGATGTATAACGGATAAAGTATATTGCTGTTCAAATAGGTGGCTTGAAATCTCCCTATTGTTAATAATAAATAAATAAATAACAATATGTAATAAAGTCGACCCTGATAAAATCTAGACCCTTATTTATTTTAACATGTAAATGTAATAACGCTGTTACCAGTGTAATATCTCTAACCTCTTTGAGTGTAATATCTGCTTTCTACTCCCCTATATAATGTCGGCTGTCACCAAAATCTATAACCCAAAATGCGCAGCTGAGCGGACAAAGGCTTCTCCGGCCCGTTTCCTGAGCTAGGTTCGCCTGGTCTTAAAGCGGGTTGGTCTCCCTTTGCCAGGACAGGGTTGGTCTCGGTATTTCGTCTCCTTTCCGAGGGTACCACACTCTCCAAAGGGGGAAGGACTGACTTACGGGATACGGGTGATGAAATTAAATAAGGTGGAACTACAACGTTGTATATAAAAAAATATATTCAACAAAACACCTGTGAAAATACACATACATACATAAATCCTAATATAAAAAGAAAAATCCCGAGATACCCTCAAATAATTAAAGGTCTTAGATACAATTTAAAATTCTACCTATACCCTTTTTCCTTTGGAAACGTATGCCCAGACGATAAATATAATATTATTGTGTGTTTACCTTCTCATCAAACGATTTATTTCTAATTCACGGGCTTGGGCTGTCCTTGACCTAGTGTTACAACTACAGACGACAGTTATTCTCGACAAAACAAAATTTGATGTGTCAGTGATTAATAAAATATTTATCGGCCAGCGTCACGACTTTCGCAATCCACCTCAGTAATGAAATCACCTACATATGTTTACGCATTCCATTAATAATTAAAACTTTAAAATCAAATCGGAACAAAAAGGATTATGTAAATTTACCAAATTGACTACTTATCAGCACAAGTTCGCTACAGTCTACAAAAAGAATTTATCTATAAAACACACTCCGGTTTTTGTGTTGCCGTGTACATAATTTTTAACTCTCTTGAAACTTACTGTCTCCTACCTACCTACGAGGTGGAATAGAAATATGCGGCCTAAACAAAATGATAACTCCCCCAGATGAAAGGGAAAAAAATTTAATTTGACGAGTTGTAGACTCTCTGGCAAATTTAATTAGTATCAGCCCACACGGTAAATAAACTGTATATATATATTACACAAAAAAAATTATTTAACTGAGTCTGCCCAGATGTGTCCAAGCCCTTTAGAAAAATAGAAAATTCAGATACAAATATTCGCATTCGCTATTTCGTGTATTGGCAAACGAATTTATACTCCCAAGTTTCAGAATTTCGATGCAAATAATAACTGACAAATCTCTCCAATAAAAAAAAACTCCCAATCTAAATTCTGTTCAAAAACTTACGGCTTTGGAAACTTCTTTTGTATGGCCGGGGTGCTGCTGGAATTCGCTAGCTTCTTACCGCCACGAGTAGTGCCACTTCGCCGATATCGGGCTAGGTAGATTACAATTTTTGCGTAGAGGGTAATTCTACCGTTTTGTGTCTCGAAACGGGGGACAGTGTTCACTGACAAGGATATCTCAGTATCCCTATTTCACCCTGACACAACGGCGAGAACTTTTGCCTCTGATAACGCTAACACTAAAAAAACTACTACCGCTACCGTCACGAAGGAAGGGACCCCTTTCTCTTCGCGAGTTCGACCGGCACTCCCCTTGTTTTCTCTCCTCCACCGTTTTTGTGTTTTCCCAACTTGGGTTTTTTTGTCGAATTGCAAAACAATTTCTTTTTTTTTGTTTGTTGTTCGAACGTGTGCTAATTTTTGTTTGTTGAAAATCGTATTCAAAACAAATTGGTTTACTGTGACCCAGTAAGATGTTTTATTTTTCTTTCGTCTGTTTTGACTTCGTCTAAATTTTTTAAACAAAATGTGGGTCGCATTCCAGTTTTTTATTATGATTTAAAATAAAATATGTTTTACCGTGTGGTCTAAAACTTTCTACACTATATTTATTTTTTGATATTTGCATTTAATAAAGAACAAAACGTCAATACAACAATATACTCTATTCTTCCAATAATGAATAAATACCCACTAAGGCATTGCCTGGGCGTGGGTATTCATTCATTGTGTATGTTTATTGAATAAATAATGGGGTTAAAGGAACATAAAAGCAATATAAGGGATATGAACATGAACTCGCCTTCTCTATGTCAGTACAGTGAACAACTGAATAATGTTATCTCAATTACATAGTATGTTTCATGAGATCGAGGGGTCAATTAATCGATGTATAGAGACTCTATCTGTCTCTGAAATGAAACATTTGACATCTTTTTTGAATGAAAAAATTGTCGTTGCAAGTCTGATTTCCAGAGGTAAGCAATTGTAGAGCCGGTTTGCAAGATGATTATATGTTCTCTGAACGATTGTTTTGGTTGAGCATATTGTGCTCAGTTGTGCTCTGTCTCCTTGATCTTCAAAATCGCGTCTATTTTCACAAGGTGTTTTTTAAATCAGGAGTATTCTCTGATTTGACTCATTTCTAGAAGTCGTGGATCTGAGGCCTGGGGGAGGAACTGGGAACACCAGGTACTGGTAAATTCTTGGAGGAACAGCATTACTATTTAGTCTTCTGAGTTTTACCTTTTCTAAAAATATTTTATTTAAGTTCTAGATACATAACTTGAATTCACATATTATAAAACCTTTTTGTAAAAAATCAGTTTGTTTAAAATGAAGGGAGCAAACTTTCATATAATTAGATACCCTTTCTCCAATTCCTAATCCATTATTTCCTTCTGTCAACAAGTTCTCTGCTCCCAATTTCCGTTCCACAAAACTTTCAAATTTCCTGCTACTGGAAAACTGTGAAAGCTCGTCTCAGGATTTTTTTGCCCAGGAAAAGTACTGAGGAACACAACAGTTATAATTATTCATATTCAAAATGAATAAAATTGGAAATTACTTTAATTCATAACCTCAATTTTACACTGATTTAAGTTGCCCAAAACATAACAATGTATATTAACTTAATCACACAAACACTCGTTAGAGGCAGTTATGAAGATTTACTTATAAGACGGTATAAATATAAACCGACAACAAATGATATTTTAACCTTCAATTTTCCGTGTATGGAGGGTAGAGAAAAGGAGAACTGTGTTTGTGTATGAAAAAGTGTCCGTTAAAATGTAATAACGGTGGCGCCGTAGTAGTCGCCGGGTTAATTTTAAAAAGTTATTAGAAAAGGATAAAGAAATAATTATTGGATGAACTACGTGACTACGTCATACCATTTGCCTAAAGTAGCGCCACTTTGGAGGATGTTTGAACTATTATTTACTGTTTATAGTCGGACACTTTTTAAACTCTTCCCTCATATGAGACAGTTGCTGTCAATTAACATATAACTTTGACGTCAAGAGTGATATAATATTTCCTAAACTAACTAAAGAAATAAAAAATTATAAAACCATCAAATATTTCTAATAATATCTCAAAGATAATATCTCTAGCAACAAATACAAAAATTTCTTTCAAAACAGAAAGTAATGTGAGTACAAAATTATTAAATGCAAAAACAAAAATATCCCCATTAAAGTAGTCTGGTATATATAAACTTGAATGTCCAGAATGTAATGCAGTCTATCTGGGTCAAACCCTTAGACATTTTGAAATCAGATACAGTGAATACTTACGAGCATACAGATTAAAACAACCAGATAAATACCATTACGCAAAACATCTACTTGATACCAACCATTCATTGATACCTAACACAGAACTAGAAGTACTCCATACTTGTGATAAGAAACAAGAACTGGATTTCTTTGAAGAGTTGGAAATTAGAAGACACTTGAGAAATCCATAATATGAAGTTTTCAATGAACAGATAAATCTAGGGAGTTCTCCACTAATAAACTGTCTTCTTAACTGATAATTGTAAAAATCAGCAAATATAGTTTTTCTCGTTTTCTATCATTGCACAGTTATACTGATCTTAAATGGGAAGAAGATAGTAGTAGTACCCAATGATCACCAAATTATAGGAATTTATAAAAGCATACAATAAAAAAAGTGAAAAAAATGGGCGATTAATATAGGTAGAAAAAAAAACAAAAAAAAGATTTTTTGACCGAGTCTTATTAGTAAAATTTCATCAGCGGAAACCTAGGGGTCAATGATTCACTAAGTTTTTGGAAAACTTTTCTGCGAAACACCAACATTATTTCCTCTGAAGGTCAAGATATAATGTATTTTGAAATACTCTGGCAAACATTATAGTGCTTATATTCCCAATATTATTAACAATATTAGTACATTTTCCAGTTTCAAATATTGTTCTGGTAGTTACTAGCAATGTATCTTTTCATCAAAAGTAGTGAATAATATTCCTAGTATATTACAGAAAAACGACATATAAAATCTAAAATATTAAATGTTACAATATGAAATACAAACTCATAACAAATTAATAGTATATTAAGTACCAAGTGTCAAAAAGGTTCTCCACTCGTGCCTAGTAAACCTCGTGACTAAAGACGTTTTTAACACGAGGTGCTTACTATACTTTTTCTTCGCCCGCGGGAAGGAAAAAATTATATTATATTTGAATTATATACATTACATGACGAACGATGGCTGACTGACAAATTAAATGACTTAGAATAACAAAATTATCACGGAACATGAAATTTAACATGCAAAAGATACACTTAATTTGATATTTAAAAAACAAAAGATAAACGAGATGTGACTTTTTGCATTTTAAACACTAGTGTTTAAAGAGTCGTTTTGTGCATGTCAAAGCTGCGTTCAAAGTGCGGTTTTAGTAACGGAAGTAGAAAAAAGTATTTAAATGCTAGGTAGGGATGTAAAAATACATTTGAATATTAAAAAATTAATGCAGTGGAATTTGTTCATAGTAATATTATATTTTCATTTTTGAGCCGTTTGATCACTGAACTTTGGAACAACTTTAACACTCGTTCCGTTGGTTTTTATCTGATCAGGAGCAAGATTGAATAATTTGGGTCCAATATATGTAATTGATCTTTATCCAATAGCTTTCTTCATTTTCGGTATATCTAGGTTATTCGCTTTTACGAGGGTTTCATGTCCATGTGGACGATTTTGGAATATAAATATTAATAATTATATTTTTTTTCTCTAACAGGAAAAAAATTTGACATTTTATCTCTGTTGACAGGTAACAAAATACAACTTTTCACGAAATTACTTTTTTCCCGGATATATATATATATATATATATATATATACATATAGATAAAGGAAGATATTTGATTTTAGAATATTTTATTGAACATAAGTTACATTTCCTTTATATCAATAGTACAATTATTAAATGTGCATTGCATGAATGACATGTTACTTGAACTATTCCGTACATCAGACGAATTTTCTTGTGTTGAAATAATTTTTTCTCTGACGTGGACACAACTGCTGTTGATGTACCTGGTCGCAAATCGGGTGTTATTTCAGAACTGCCACACGTTCTGAATACTTTATTAGCAATTTCTGTTCTGTGTGCCACCGATTCATCAACATACCCCTCAGCGACCGTTGATGACTCCAAACCGCTATGTTTCTTTAGTGTCATCAAGTCTCCCCCAGATTCAACTAAAAGTGTAGCAGACTATCTTCGAAATGAATGACCTGTATATGAGTTAGCATTTTCAAGTTGAAGAAAATTAGCTACTGTTTCAGGTACCTTATAAAACTGATTTTTACCCACAACCCGATTGATACATTTTCTATTGCGATATCCATAAAACAGGCGGCGATCCTTTGCTGCTGCTGGACGAAGGGCTATGTACATTTGGTAATATTTAATATATTCTTCAGTAACTACAAATCTCCTGTTTACATCATTCTTTGTTTGCTTCAGTTTCACAATTAATAACTTTCCCGAATCTTCAATTTTGTTTCATAAATGTAATTAGTTTGAAATATTTTGAAATGTCTACATTATTATTGGATCGTAACATACTTTTAATCATTGAATAATTCGACCAAACTGTTGATGGCTTTTGTTGTTGTGCCAGTTCCGAAAGATAAACCAATAACACTGTCTCCGAGAAAGAACTGCATGGCTTTTTCATTTTTCATTCCTTAAATCTTGAATACGCGGTTTCGTAAATTTTCCGCGATTTAGCTGGCAATAATTTTCGTGACGCTACTTGCGCTGCTTCTATCAACTCCGGTGGAGTCAGAGAAAACTCGGAATCAGACATTTTTTAACTTTATATTTTCCAAAATAACTACTAAACAATCAATGAGTTCGCATTTTTTGAATCAAATCACAGAATTAAATTGACATATATTTGATTACTTTGAAGTTTTCCTTAGCAACGCAGGTCTAATTGTCGCTATAACTACAACAGCTTACTAGTTTAAAAATTCAAATTTCATCTCGATAACATTCTGACTTTAATATATTGTAATAATATGTTCTCTCACTATTAAATCGTCGTTTTTCCAATCACAGAAAAAAATAGTGTATTATACACGGGAAAAATATTAGATTTTAGCTCTCGAGCTAAATTCTAATACTTTTTTCCCTTGTATAATAAATAACTAATTTCATAATTTTAAATAAGACGATTCTGAGTTCGGACCTGGCAACTATGGTTTAAACACCTTTGTGTGATCGGTCCCGAATAAATAACAAATTTAGTGGAAAAAGTGAATAATAATTTCAAGACTGTGAATTACATCATTTACATTAATACAAAGTGCTTCACGCAAATAACTGTAAGTAAAAAGTTTACCAGTAAATAATAATCAACTGATAAAATATCGTCTGAAAACAAATCAAAACATATAAATCACAAACGAGGCGAGCGATAAGGGAACCAGTTCCTTACGCACCTTACCTCGAAAGACAGGACCGCATTCAGAACACTTACTAAATAGAAAAATGAACCAATCTCAAGCTACCACAATGTCTTATTCAACTGCCTTATCAAAACCATCTCAACCCACACTCCCTTCCAAAGATCAAGCTATTATTTTTACCTCATTAAATGGTCCTAAGCTTGAAGATTATTTATATCAAATCGGAGACATTGTAGGCCCTCGAAATATCCTTTACGCCTCTCGAATGTCAAACAACAGAATATGCATATATCTATCATCCAAACAAGCAGTAGACGTATTCTTCAGTGAACAGGGAGGAGAATTCTCTATCAATGGAAATTCTATTAAAACCCGTAGATTACAAACACCTTCTGAACGGCTGGTACTATCAAATGTCTGTACCTCTATTCCTAATGATGTACTACTATCAGAATTGCGGAGTCTAGGCATAAAGAACATATCCCCAATAATGCCCCTAAGAGTTGGAACGACAAAACCAGAATACACCTCACATTTGATAATCAGAATTGTCACAAATGTAAACAAACTGGTCACATTGCATCAAAATGCCCAAACGCTGAACAAAACACTTCGTTACAAAATCTTCCGGAAATCAATAATGCCCAAAATATATTTGATGGAGAGAAAAATCCACAAGTAAACCCATCCCAAGTAAACCCAACAGAATCCACAAGTAAAACTGCTAACATCTCCCTATCTTTGTTAAAAAACCCCATAAGATCAACTGAAGATGACTTAGAAAAACGAATGGATTATACAGAAAACTGTAATAAACGACCTTTATCCGAAACTACTAGTCCCATAGCAGAATCAGACTCGGCATTCAAAATACCTGATACACTGAAAAAATATAAAAGTGATGAATTTACATCCGAACAAATGCAACCTGTAAAACAGCTAATGGAAAAAGATCCTAAAAACTATGCTCTTACCTTCGAACAATTGACCGACTTACTGTCAAATATAAAAGGAAACCCAGATCCAATAAGCGTGATTAGAACCTACACGTCGGAATTTGAAGACTTAGTAGATACTATTAAAAAAATTTACCCATCACTACAGAGCAAAGCAACGAAGACGCGCTTTACAAAAATTAGGAAGAGACTTGAAAGATATATTGCTGAAGGACCCATAGAACAAGAGCCAATCAGTGACTCATCAGACAGCAACGACATAAATTCTACTTCAATAAATTTAAAATAAAACAATGAGTATTCTACAGTGGAATCTAAATGGATATTACCTCCATCTGGAAATGTTAAAAACTATTATATCTAAATACAACCCGAACGCTATCTGCTTACAAGAAACACACTTTAATAATCAGAATACACACAAACTAAAAAATTTTAATGTATATTACAAGAACAGAATTGGTATAAAAAGTTGGGGGGGAGTTGCAACATATGTAAATAAAAACCTTCATACAAGTCAAATTGATTTAGATAGCAATATTGAAGCAATAGCTGTATGCCTTTATCTTCCTACAAAAATAAATATATGTAACATATATATTCCATCCGACCGAAACCTAAGTAAAATGGAGCTAACTGATCTAATCTCCCAGGTTCCTAATCCTAAAATTATCATGGGCGACTTCAACGGACACAACTTCATGTGGGGGTGTGAGAAACAAGATACTCGAGGAAACATAATTGAAGAGGTTATGACAGACTTAAACTTAAACATTCTTAATGATGGAAGTAAAACTAGATTTAATACCTATAATGGAACTTCTTCGGCTATAGATTTAACTTTGTGTAATCCTTCATTACATCAACACCTAACATGGGAAGTCTTACCTTTTTCATATGACAGTGATCATTTCCCAATCCTTGTAGTAGATAAACGTAGAAGTGCTGACGATTCAACGCCTATACAAAAGTGGAAGCTACATGAAGCAGACTGGGAACAATATACCATTTTAACTGACGCATCTTTATCAAAATTTTCAATAAGTGAGTACGTAAATGAAACAATAAACAATTTCAATGAAATATTGATAACAGCTGCAGACATAACAATAGGGCTAACTAAAAACGTAACACACCGTACGGCTGTACCATGGTGGAATAAAGAATGTGAAGAGGCACTTAAAGAAAGTAAACATGCATTTCATATCTATAAAAAGCATAACACGATTGATAATCAATTACGATTCAAAGCACTAAGGGCCAAAACTAGGTATATTTTTAGAGAAAGTAAAAAAGATTCATGGATGAAATATGTGCAAAATATAAGCAGCTCTACTAGCTTAACATCTGTATGGAAAAAAGTGAATACCATATCCGGCAATAAATCATACAATAAAATCACTGGTATAAAACAAGACGTAATCTTAATAACAAAATCAAAAGATATAGCTGAAGCATTGGCGGAAGCATTCCAAGAGAACTCGAGCGATGCCAAATTAAAGGAAGATTTTCTAAAAAATAGAGTATCAATCGAAGAAATCCCAATCAATAATGAAAACAATACATCGCACCTCAACCAACCACTCACACTATCAGAACTAGATGAAGCGATAAAAGACTTTAAAAACTCGAGTCCAGGTCCTGATAATATACCGATTTCATTCCTGCTATATCTATCGGAGAGCGGCAGAGAAGTACTCTTAAATATTTACAACACCATTTGGATACAACAAACTTTTCCAATTCAGTGGACTGAAGCAACAATCATACCAATTCTAAAAACTGCTAAGAAAGCAACAAGTATAGAATCATACAGACCTATTGCACTGACTAGCACGATGTGTAAGCTCTTAGAAAAAATTATTAATACTCGTCTTAGGTGGGAACTTGAAAGTCGCAAACTAATTAAACCAGAACAAAGTGGATTTAGGAAGAAGAGAAGTACTATTGACAATATTATTGATCTAGAAAGTGACATACACGAAGCCTTCGCAAATAAACAGAAATGCTTAGCCATATTTATTGATATCAACAAAGCATTCGATACTGCATGTAGAATAAATATACTGAAATTGTTAAAGCAATGGAATATAGATGGACATATGTTGGCATTCATTAAAAATTTTCTAAGCTATAGGACTTTTAGAGTAAGAGTAAATGGTAATCTATCGACCAAACAATGTCAAGAAAATGGTACTCCCCAAGGCTCTGTTATTAGTCCCACATTGTTTCTAATCGCTATTAATAACATTACTGAAAATGTACTTAAACCAATTAAAATAAGGCTATATGCCGATGACTTAGTGGTATACATGAAAAGTAAAAACATCGATACAATGCAACATATACTACAGAGACAACTTAATAAACTGCAGCAATGGTCAAAACAGTCGGGCTTCAACTTCTCTGCATCCAAAACCAAATGTTTATTATTTTCGAAAAAACATTGTGAAAAGACACCCCCGCTTACACTATATGAAGAAAAACTGCAATATGTAACTTCCACGACATTTTTAGGTATGACATTTGACCAGAAACTGAGCTGGAATGATCATATAAAAAAGTTGATATTATCTTGTCAGAAAGGTATTAATCTTCTAAGAATACTTTCTAACCGTAACTGGGGATCAGATCAAAAAACACTATATATTATATATAAAAATCTTATACCTTCCAAACTCGATTATGGATCTATTGTCTATGCATCCACCAAAAGCTATATTTTAAAGAAACTTGATACAGTTCACAATAATGCCTTACGAATAATATCTGGTGCATATCGTACATCACCGGTGGAAAGCCTTTATTCAGAATTAGGGGAACCATCTTTATCTACGAGAAGAAAAATATTGACATTGTTATATGCTACCTCTATATTAGATAACACTGAGCATCCAATGTACCCAAAAATTCATACAGATGAAATTGACAATTTCGCACAACAACCGAGTCCAACTTTCTGTAATCGCTTTAGACAATACAAAGCAGATCTTCAAATCAAACATGTTCCTATATTCAAGTTTGAAGAAACATATCCTCCTTGGCAAAATTCCAAACCAATAATTGACACCACTCTTACCTCTTTTAAAAAATATGAACTACCCAGTTAGCTGATAAAAAACATCTTCCAAACAAAACTCATTGAATATAATGACCATTTCAAAATATATACGGATGCCTCGAAAACTACAGTTGGCGTCGGAGTCGCGGTTGTTACGGCAAATCAGAACTTATCTTTACCTACCTGCAGTACAGTCTTCACTGGAGAAATATATGCATTGCTACAAGCCCTTAAACTGTCCAGAAATGCGAATTCTTCCAACATCCTCATAATCACAGATTCCCTCAGTTCATTAAAATCCATCCAGCAAGTTTATAGTAGTCATCCCATTGCTATGGAAATAAAGAAGGAACTCTTCCAACTACAAGAATCCCAAATAAATGTAAAATTTATGTGGATCCCCTCCCACATAGGAATCCAGGGTAATGAAGAAGCAGACCAACTGGCAAAACAAGCAGCAGAAAGTGATAGTGCGGTAGTTGTAAACGCGACGACCATCAGTGATTTGAAGCATACCGTGAAAGAAAAAGCGATAAGTGCGTGGCAAAATCAGTGGCTTGATTCGAAAGCAAAATTACGCGAGGTGAAACCCAGTGTGAAACCCTGGAATACAATACCAAACAGGCGCCCCAACCAAGTACTACTGACAAGACTAAGGATAGGGCACACTAAACTGACGCATCAACATTTACTTGCCAGGACAGAAATGCCTCAGTGTACTACATGTTCCAAGCAGATAACAGTAAAACATATTCTGGTTGAGTGTCCCAGATATGAGGACGCCCGAGTGAAAAACAATATACCAAACACATTGAAATCGGTATTAGGACAAAACTGTGACATAAATGTATTAGTTCGATATCTTACTGAAATTAATGTAATCAAAACCTTGTAAAATAATCTTTGTCGCTAATAACCGACATGGTTGATGCGACAATAAAAATGGAATTAAAAAAAAAATAAGACGATTCGTTATGTGAATTACAATTGTACACCCTCTTTATAGGGTAGTTTTAACCATTTTACTCAAATAATGACATCAAACATTTTATCATATTGTATGTAGTAGTCACAGGATTTGATGTTTTTTGACACCTGCTGTAGGATTTTTTATTGCGACACCTTTGAGAATAACCTATTGGCCGAAAGCGCTTAGCTGGAATTTTAATAATAAAATACATACTGAGTACTCGTCGTTTCATTCACTCAAATTAAGAATTGGAAAGCTTCTATCGAAATATGTTTGTGTGTTCACTTCATTTAAAAGAATATTACATTCCAAGAAGTATGTTGGCATATTTTTATTTGTAATTAACTATTTATTTAATTATAGGCGCAAGTATGACCCGCATTTAATAGGGCATCTCTTTCGTAAATACAAATGGAGTTTTTAAAACCATCCAAATATTCCAAAACTTCTACAAAACTTGACCCAAGCTCAGTTATCGTACTAAAAAGTATAAATCATGAATCAATGTATCTAACTCATCTTACAACAATTTGCAACAACATAAAATTTTAAATCAGAATTTTTGGTATAAACTTAGAAAAGAACATCTTACCTGTACGTTTAACAAAAACTAAGACAAATTTAAATTGACTAAGAATATTATTGTCTTCGAAATTGTCTAAAAGAAGTACCTTGATTGTTTGTAAAAAGAAATATCATGCAAAAAGGGTGTGAAACGCTAAACCACGCATTAACATAACATAAACAAACAATTTTAAACACATCTACAGTAGTTAGGACTAGACAGTTAGGTGGCGCTGCGGTCTTAATCTCGGATCCCAATAGTTATGTGCTTCCTGTATGAAAATATTTTAGTCTTAACAACCCTCAGAATTCCAATTTCCTCAATATTGCTCTAGATTCTATGTTTTTTGTGTACCTGTACGTTTAACAAAAACTAAGACAAATTTAAATTGACTAAGAATAATATTGTCTTCGAAATTGTCTAAAAGAAGTACCTTGATTGTTTGTAAAAGGAAATATCATGCAAAAAGGGTGTGAAACGCTAAACCACGCATTAACATAACATAAACAAACAATTTTAAACACATCTACAGTAGTTAGGACTAAACAGTTAGGTGGCGCTGCGGTCTTAATCTCGGATCCCAATAGTTATGTGCTTCCTGTATGAAAATATTTTAGTCTCAACAACCCTCAGAATTCCAATTTCCTCAATATTGCTCTAGATTCTATGTTTTTTGTGTATATATACAATAACTCCATCGTTTTGATTTACTGGGTTCCCACTATAAATGTTTTCGTATCCAGGTATAGTTAAAAGTTTTTTATTTTTTATTATCCAAGTGTCTGTTTTTGTCAGTACTAATTGGTCAAAATATTTTGCTATCTTATATATTAAAAACGTTTAAGAAGACTGAAGTTCTATCCGGCCGATTTCCTTCATTTTTTTTAATGAAAAGTATTTTAGACACAGATATGTCATCAAACATTGAAATTTACTCATCTCCCACCTAACTCAAGTTATACTCAAACGCGATTCTTCAAACAATCGAAAAATGGTATATCCTTCAATACAAGTGCTCAACTCATCACATTTGCTAATCACGTGATGAAAATGCGCGTAGTTTCTGTCAGATGTCTGAGCGTTTTCCATTAACTGTGACATGCTCGCGTCTATAATAAACATTTTGTTGTCACACTATGTGATGCCTAAGGAGTCTGTATTTGAATATCGTAATTTCTATTTCTCAACTCTTTCTTCAATTGCCTTACAGTTCAACCACCATATTTATCACTCATTTTGCCAAAAATCCGTCTCAAAATTAACGAAAATAATACAAAATAGAACAAAACACAGTATTCATCATATAAAAAGCACAGGCTGTCAAAATTGGAACACCTCCAACTACATCAGCGCCGCTATGCGAGAGCAATTTGGCCCATCCCTGCCATTAATAAAGATAAAAGCCAGACAACACTACGGACATTGTATAAGGAAAGGTTTTCCTTATACAATGCTATGGAATACAAATGTATTATAACTACAAGTAAGCAAACGACATTCGTTCGAAGAAATAAGTTTTACAACCATCAAAATTCTTATATTCAGTTTTAAATCAATAATCTAAACTTGTAAAAAAAAATCGTATTGTAAATATAACTAGTTTCATAGAAATTATTACAATTATTTATGTTTACGTATTTCTAAAGTACGCTCATGGACCTCACTGAATGCTGTCTTGGTATGGTCAACATATATTAGAAAAATAATATAGTTTGATAAAATCGGAAATTTTTATATCTGTTCTTATTACTTATTATCTAATTCTCAGTTAGCAAGAAAATACTTTGGGTCTTTACGCAACATGGGACATTTAATTTTGTGGATCCCAAAAAGACTGTAAATGGTTTTGGCAGTCAGTGCAATTAAATACCAACACTAGCTGCTGAACTTAGAGGAGAAAATTTTCATTAGACATATTCTCTACAGCTTTTCACTTGGTTATTACAATCTTTTTTGTTCTTGCCAGTGTTTATTGACTGAAATATTCAATTCCAACTAACATTTAATTCAATAAAATACCAATTCTCTGCATAATTTGCAACAGCTTTTGATTTTCTCTTGAAATAAACTATTTTTGTTGTATTTTGTACTTGAATAACAATCAAATTATTATGTAATAAATGAATTTGTATTCTAATTGAGTATTCATTTAATTTGTTTTAATCAAAAACATTCAACTAAATATAGACGAAAGAAGTCATTTTGTAAATCCATAGTAAACACGATCAATCGTTAGGCTTGGAGAGAGTCGTTTATATTAGTGTTTTTAAATGAAACTCAAGGTCTCTAGTTAATTCCACAATATAATACAAGTTATTGAAAACTCTAAGAAATTGACAATTGTTTCGATAAATCAATATCATCGTCAGAATGACAGAAGTTACATTTCATTTTATGCCTACCTGATGTTTAGTAGTTATATTTTTTTGGCTAGACCAAGAAGTAACCTAACTTGTGATTGGCTTAATATATGTTTATAGAAAAAAGAAGAAGATGTGGTAACGCTGCACTAGGCTCCACCTCTATATTTTTTCGCTTGTTCGACCTTGCATATTTGGTTGCCATGAGCGGCTCGTTATTAATATGTAGAGGTGAATTAATATCAGGAATTTGGAATATAAAGTATGGTGAAGTATATTGATAATCGGGTAAAATACTTAAATGAAAGTTGTACAATATTTTATTGGTAGATAGATAGGTTCAAATATATAGTGAGACAGTCCAAACATTTGAAAAACATTGAATAGATCTTACTCCTGCTCACAATTACCACCACTATTCTACTGCTAACATTTATGTGATACAGTTAAATTTTTGCAAATTGAGAATAAAGTGAATTATATTTTTTTAAATTTCTATAAAGTTAAAGTGTTGGTCAAAGAAATCAGCAGAGCTAAACTCATTGATTTCATCACTCTACCGTCTCCCCCAATAACGGGGACAAACAGAATGTACTCGTAGGCTCAAAGAGAAAATATAAAATCTGAATGTAAAAAGATAAGAAATCTTCTCTAGTGACAACTTGAATAAAACAATATTGTGTATGTTAAAAAGCCCGTAGTGCCGGTCAAAACGTCCCCTAGAGCAACTAAATATAAAGGTACGGCAATTTACAAAATAGGTAAAAAACCAAAAAGGCATTAAAAATTTTCCATCACGAAAAAAAATCACAACAAAAAAAAGTGACTGGGAAGCCAAACGACGAACTAGGGCACTCAGCCGTTACATCAAATCAAAACACATCTAAATACTTAAATGAATTTTTTCGACGACCATGAAGAAAAATGTACATTTCAAGTGCGTATTCGATTAAGAAACCTACCACGTTGTAATACAGATTTTCATTTCCCACGGGCTAGCTGTATCGAAATATTTCATTTCTCACGACTTTTATGAGCTACACTAGACTGTCATTATATTAACGAATTTTTTGATCATGTATATAGGGTATCCCGCATAAGAACCGACACAGAGCAGAGGCGTATAGGGGAGTCCAAAATATGACCATTGGGGGCAATTTACCTCTATACCAAGTTGCATCCCTGACGAGTTATAGGGTATCAATGTAGGACCCAAAATTTCAAAAAAACTTATTTCTTTGCAGCCCTTCAACTTAAAATACCAAATTTGGTACACTGTATGAGACTGTTAAGGGCATTAAGTAGAATGTGATCGAAGCATTCTGGGAGGTTAATTAGGAGCGACCTAACCTTGAAATTTTTCATCTGTCAGTTGATTTGAAAATTCTTATTTTCATACCATGGATAATTTCATCCTAAAATATTTCTTACTCCTGTAATTTTTCACAAAAATTTGTAATTTTCAAGGAAATGTCGAATAACCTTCGAGTAATAATATACATAGAGAGGGCTATTCATTCATAAACACGTTTATTTTTGCGGCCCACAATTCTAAACGCCAGTAGTAAAATCATGACTGAATTACAAAAAGAGGGGATTGTATTGTGGATACATCGCCTTGGCGTCATCGTCAAAGCGTAGGCGTACCAAATCTATTTGAAAACAACAAATATAAAATTATATTACTGGAATTTTGGTGTTTATAAATATTTCAATATTTCATTTGATGAAATTAAAGTTTAATGATTTTAATTAATTTAATGTAATTAATCTACATGTTTGTATATATATATATATATATATATATTGTATAGTATTCAATAATTATTTATTATTTATTATTTGAAAAATAATTAAACATGTATACCAACTCTTTCAAAGGGTAGGGTTCAAGTGCGCCATTCAAATTTACTCTAATTATTGGTTTGTGAAATTAAAATGAACAAAATTATGATTTCAGGAATTTTTTTAAAACATAGAAATTTACAAACAGAAAATGTGTACAGATATACTACAAAAAAATAAAACTACTATTACTATTGAACAATTAAAATGTTTTTTAAATAAAGGCCTTTTTTTTAATTTAGAGATCTCTAATATAATATTTTAAAATGGTACCTTTTATTTACTAGGTTTGTATCCACTTCAAACTAATCTTCATTTGGACATTTGATAAGCTGAGGACAAAGTTCTGAACAGTTTATTTCGTCTTCGCCTTTTGGACAATTAATGATTCCGTCACATTTGTCTTTATACGGGTCGAAACATCTATCTATAGAAATATTACTGCAAGGGGTAGTTGATGAATTACAAATAGCACACCCCGTGAAATCAGAATGGTCTGTACAAACGAAATCTGCTGTTCTACAAATATTTGTGGAATTGTAACAACCAGATCAATCCAAACACATAAAAACACTGGGTTATTATATTTTAAAGTTACGGAGAGTTTGTTTCTTGAAGATAGTACAACAGGTTTGGGTAGTATGTCGTTACTGCACACGTTCAATTGAATATTGTCGAAGTTTCTAATTGACAAGCACGTGGAATTTCTTGAGAAGTTCAATTTTAATATTCTTAATGTAGTTATTGTATTTTCTGGTGAAGGTATTACCCAATTACATAAACTATTACTGTTTCTGTCAGATGATATATACTGTATGCTTCCTTGTAATTCGAACGAGGTCGTTTCTCCACAATAATCCGAAAAGTTTGCGTAAATTAGCACGTTCTTCTTGACGAGATCAATTATAATACCACTTTTCACTTTTACATTTTAAAAACCCACTGACTTTTTTGATTTCCATCATAATCTATCACGTTGCGGGTTGCTATCGAAACTTCTCTATATCGTATCAATTGTATAGATATAGTGTGATTAACGACGATTCACTGTTTATATTACCATGAATTTTTAAGCCGTATATGAAACATGAAAATGACATTTTTGTATTAGAAATTAGCATATAGAGATAAAGATTTTTATACATATAAATATTAACATAACTTATTTACTATTTATTAAAATTCCTGAAATCCCTTGCATTAAATAACCTAATTACTAACTATATGAAAATTTAACGCGTTTCTTTTAAATTATTTTGAATTTCATTCTAATTTCAACGGATGCTTTTGAAATTACATCATGTACTGCACTATTAATTTTAATCTCTATTGTATCTGAATCAGATTTCAATATTTTCGATTCTGATGGTTCAAAGAGTATATCGTCTGTTTCAATATCTTTGGTCAGATTTTCTTCAGTATTATAGTGAGGATTTTGTTCACTGTTTTTACTATCAGCATCTATAATTAATTTAGACATGTTTTTTTTTTACAATTTATAAATATTCGTTAAAATGATGGCTAATAAAGTACAAGATTGAAAAAATCAATATGACTTATTTCAGTAATACTGTTAATCCTCATTAAATTGAATAGAACCAAATGAAAGTGCTTCAACATATATATATATATATATATATATATATATATATATATATACAGATATATATTTGTTCGCTCTTCCCTCAAACACCGTTCAACCGATCATCATAAAAATTGGCATGTATATGTATTTTTTCACGGAGAAGGTCTTTGTTGTAATTTCTCAGGTAGCGCTGCAGCATATCAAATTCTACACCTATCAACCGATCACCCTCAAAATGGGCATATATATATATATATATGTATTTTTCTAAGCAGAATTTGTATTTCCTATCCTTTTTGTTGTAACTTCCCACCAGGGGGCGTTGCAGCATATCAACTTCTATATCGTTTACTTTTTCCAGGATCACAAATGTTTGTGCCACGAGCCGTAAGGCGAGTGCTGCAGATCAAGGGAGTGCAAAAAGTGCCTTGCATACGAATTGTACACAATATTTTTTCTACGACCAAGTAAGTTTCTTAATGAAAGCAAAAAGTAACTTATATAGGTATTTTATTTAAACGTTGAACTGCAAGAATTTAAAAAATGAAAAACAGTTAAACCTAGGTATAGTTAATGGTGAAATTGTAACAATTTTCAATTGTTATGCCGGCTGTATCTTATTTTAATAATAAGTTTTAATTACTTATAATATTAATATCTGTCACCGAAATTCATTATAAATATAATATTAGATTGTCAAAAGGGATTTTGACATTGAGATTTCCTTCCCACCGGGTCAGCATATCAACTTCTATATCGTTTACTTTTTCCACGAGCGTAGAAGTTTGTGGCACGACCCGTAATGCGAGAGTTGAAAATCAATGGAGCGAGAGAAGAGCTTTGCGTACGAGTTGTGTACAATACTTTTTCTACGACCACGTTTATTAATCAAAGAAAAAAGTAACCTATATAGGTGTTTTATTAAAATTTTTAATAGAAATAATTTAAAAAATGAATATTGAAAAATTAGTTAAACGTAGGTACAGTTAGGTAATAATGAAATTTGAATAATTTTGAATTGTTTAGCCTGGTCTATCTTTTTTGATAATAAGTTATAATTAATTGTAATATTAGTGTTTGTCAACGAAATTCATTACAAAGATAAGTTTAGATTTTCGAAATAAAATTTGACATTGACATTTCCATTCCAACAGGTAGCGCTGCAGCTTATCAACTCCTATATCGTTCACTATTTCCACTAGTGTTGTAGTTTGTGGCACAAGCCGTAAGGCGAGTGCCTCAAATCAAGCGAGCGGAAAAAGTACTTTGCGTGAGTTGTACACGATATTTATTCTACGACCACGTTTATTAATGAAAGCAAAAAGTAACTTTTATAGGAATTTTATTTAAACTATGAACAGAAAGAATTTAAATTGTTATGCCTGGTGGATCTTTTTTTGATGACGATAATTGTAATATTAGTGACTGTCAACGAAATTCACTATAATGTGAGATTGTCAAAAAAATTGACATTTCCGCGGAGAAAAGTGCCATAGAATGTACTTTTACCACGCTCAATTATTACTCTTACATTCTTTTATTAATTATTGAAAATACCAATAAATCTCAATTTATTCATTTTTAAAATTTATTGAGTGGTTGCAGTGGTAGAAAGTATAATGTATGTATTTTAAAACGAGTATGGATACTTAGCATACTTCAATCAATTTATTGACAGAAAAGTTTAGAAACTTACGGCCACTACTCTTATATATAAAATCAGATTGTTTAAAATGCTCTGAACAAATTTCAGGTCGTTTTGGTAGATCATGAGTCTCGCTTAGACCCAGTAAAGCAAACCAAATTCTTCTTGTTTCCAAATTGGTGGGAAAACTAGAATAAAACAACGCCAAACAGAAATTTGCTTTTTATAATTAAAAAACTTTTAAGCATTTTAAATATTATTGAAATGAATAATAAAAGTCGCCGCCACTGGATAGCCGTTCAAATATTTACATATCTGTGGAATGAGAGGTCGGGGTAATTTCGGCCGTTTTTCCGACAGACTTAGCACTGACGAACTAAGATAATAAAAACACTAAATTAATTAACTTAAAATCAAATTTTGTCACTAAAAGTCTTGAAAAACACACATAACATCGGAAGAACTCAATTTTTACTTACTAGTCCTAATGGCACTCGTAATAAACAAACCAAGTTTGACAGTATTTACTATAATACTACAATCCAATAGAAATGTTATTCGAGAACGCTCTGGCGATATTTGCATCTCTCTTTATATCGTAACTGAATAAAGACAAACCTACTAAATAGTTTATACTAGACAAACAAAGCAGGTACTGAAATTTTCAGCAATGTTGCCACTTTTAGTTACAACAAATACTCACTTTATATAAGAATATGCCTTTATTATATAAAATTCAAGTATTATTAATTAATTTTAAAAGCCGCCACTCAAATGCATAAATTATTATGTTTTTTTTTAATTGCATAACTTTTTAACAAATTTTCAATAAAATTTCTAATTTCATTTTTCCTGCATCTAAAGAGGATTTGTAAATATGGCAAAGCATTGGAAGTGTCCCGCAAGTGAGCTTGAATGTGACTCAATGTTTGGGGCAGGAAAAAGTCAAAACAAACATATCTATTTTATTTGTTAATCTGAGCGAATAACCAAAGCGAGATGAAGAACTTATTTTGGATACCATTTACGTCAACGGCATAGTAGCACTAGAACTTTATCTAGACAGAGTGACATTTCAAGATCATATGTACACCGAACTATTAGACGTAATTTACTCCATCCATATCATGCTCATAAAGTGCAAGAAATGTTACCTCAAGACTTGGTTCAGCGAATGAATTTCTGTCGATTTATTTTACGTCAGGATATTCACTTTTAAAAGAATATTCTTTTTACTGATGAGGCTTGCTTTACTCGTAGGGTTATTACTAATATGCATAACTATCATGAGTATTCAGATGAAATCCCTCATGTAATAAGTTCTCGACATTTCCAACGTGAGTTTAAGATTAATGTTTGGGTCGGCCTTATCGATCATTATTTGATTGGACCTGGGGGTCAATTCTCGAGATCGATCTTTCGCGGAGCGTACACATTCGTGAACGAGTGAAGTCGAACGTATAGTTCGCATGAAGTCAATTCTCGGGCATATCTTCAGGGATTAATATTCTCGAGATACGTCATAAGCGTAGATTTGTGGAAACTGCAATTCTCAGGGAACGAATCATGAGCTGATCGTTCCCAAACGTTCGATTAAATAATCGTTCGACGACGAGTACTCTTTATCAGACTTTCGTTGGGTACGTTGAGCTGAGCGAGTTTTTTGTTAACTGTTTCCTGTGTATTATTTAAATATTATCCTTTCCCATCCATTGTGCCTTTTTGAAGTAAAAATGAATGTAGAAGAAATGTTGTTGGACAATATGAATGATATAGTGAGGGTAGCTGAAATTTTGGTACAAGAAGGTGTTGAAAGACAATATTATAAGAGATTTCGGCTGAATCCATTTGAGAATTTAGTTGTAGGAGTAATAAACTGTACCCATGTAGCCATTGTACCCCCATCTGAAGAGAGAGAGAACATTTATATGTCAACAGAAAAAAAGGTCGCTCATTGAATGTTCAACTAGTAAAAATTTCCATCCTGTGTGATATTGTTCATATTATGAAATTTTATTTTAGATATGTAGTAGTCATTTCGTATTATGAATGTGAATACCCGTTTTCCAGGATTTACAACCCAACAAGAACAAAATCTGAAAAATACACTTTAAACAAGTTCAACCCAATATTGAGTCAAAGATTATTATTGTTTATAGTTTTGAGGTTAGTTCACGCCAAAGAATATATACACGTTCCCGCCACAAATCAATTCAATGCACGTAGAACATCCATTCTTCGATGCATTCTGCTACGATGCCAAGTTTATTCTTCTTCCGAAATGAGCGAATAATTTCGTTGGAACAAGTAGCTGAAGATATGCCCGAGAATTCACTTCACTCGAACTATACGTTCGACTTCACACGTGTACGCTCCGTGAACGATCGATCTCGAGAATTGACCCATTGACAAATAATTATATTTGTATATTACTTTCTCTATGAGGTGTTCTGTGTGCTGCTAAGTGATGCGTGAATAGAATTGTTTTATGGCGTGAAGCTCAAAACCATAGAGAAAGTAATTATATTATTTGTCTATGCTCAAAACCATGCAAATGTTTTGGCTGAACTTGTTTCAAAAGCATATTCTAGATTTAAAATTTTGTTCTCGTTGGGTTGTGAATATCATTTTGTGTTTTTCTGGTCAAACATGGACAATAAAAGAAATAAGCTGATGTCGGTTGAACAGGATGGATAGTAGCTTACCTTTGTTTGCTTATCCAAATCTTGAAGTCTCCTATGCGGAGTGAGTAAATAATTTAACATTCCCAAATCTCTCATAATATTGTCTCTCAACACCTTGTACCAAAATTTCAGCCATCCTTACAATATTATTCATATTGTCCAACAAAATATCTTCTACATTCATTTTTAATTCAAAAAAGCACAATGAAGGGGAAAGGTTTAAATATTCAAATAATACACAGGAAACAGTCAACAAAAAAACTCGCTTAACTCCACGTAACCTACGAACGTCTGATAAAGAGCACTCGTCGTCGACCGAATAATTGAACGAACATTTAGGAACGAATAGCTCATGATTCGTTCCCCGAGAATTGCAGTTTCCACAAATCTACGCTCATGCCGTCATGAACGTATACGTTCAATGAACGGACGATCTCGAGAATTGACCCCCAGTTATTTTACAAAACCGGCTAATTGGCGAAACGTATTTAGAATTCCTTCAAAATACTCTTCCAAATTTATTTGACGATTTGCCATTACGATTGAGATTGGAATATTGGTTTATGCATGATGGAGCACCACCTCATTTTAGTCTCAATGTAAGAGATTTTTTGAATCGCAAATATTCAAATAAGTGGATTGGACGAGGAAATCATAATTGTCCTCAAGATTGACTTCCCCGCTAGACGAACCTCAATCATTGTGATTATTTTCTTTGGGGGGCGTTAAAGGAGTCTGTTTACTCATCTCCAGTTGATTCCTGAGAAGAATTGTGGAATCGCATTGCAGACAAATGCAATATAATAAAAAATGATCATCAGCTACTGGCCAGAGTCGACTTCAATTTTCGGCGAAGAATAATTTTGTGTCTAAGATAAAATTGTGATCATTTTCAGAATTTCTTTAAATTAAAATGTACATGTTCTTTCTACAATATTATTAATTTGTTTTTCCATTAAATTGTTCTTATTGAAACGTTTCTCTTAATTTGTTAAATGTGAAATAAAATTCATGATATGAATGGAGTAAATTACGTCTAATAGTTATTCGACTTTTCCTTGAAAATGACAAAGTTTTATGCAAAATCACAAGAGTAAAAAAGTTTTAGAGTCAAGTTATGCATGGTATAAAAATTTTTCAAATCAACTGACAGATGAGAAACTTTTATGAAATTTTATGGTTAAGTCACCCCTAAATAACCCCCTAGAATGGTTCGATCGCTTTCTACTTACCATTACTTAATGCCCTAAGAATTCATACAGTGTATCAAATTTGGTATTTTTTAATTAAAGGGTTGCAAAGAAATTAATCTTTTTCTAAATTTTGGACCCTACTTTGAGGGCCTATAACTCCTCAGGGATGCAACTTGATATAAAGGTAAATTGCACTCAATTGTCATATTTTGCGCTCTGTTCTGTGTCGGTTCTTATGAGGGACACCCTGTATAATATTATATGATAGAGTTATGTTTGTTAACGTCTGTCTAATAATTTGACATTTCTCATCAGTGTTTACAAAATTCGTTTAGAAAAAAAAATCATAATTGAAAATGGGTAGCGATAGTGAGGATGATTTGACATTGATCGGTCACTACCCTGTTAGATACAGGAGGTGATATAACTTCTTTAAAGAGACATGATAATAGAAAAAAATTTCGCAGGTTAATTATACCGATTTTTTCTGCATAAAGTATTTTTATTTCCGAGAGTCAACATTTGAAAGTTTGGAACGTTATTTCACGACGTAAGTAGGTACATGTACAAAAAGAAAAAAATATTTGGTTTATTTAACGGGTTAAGAACCCGACTTAATAATTTCAGAGAAAAAATTCTCTAAACCATGCAACAATAACGGCAGGAAAGTTTATGATAAAAATTGTTATGAAAAATATTACAGATTGTAGTGTAGTGTGCAATTTGCATGAAATGACCCATTTCCAACTCGTAGGTATATGTATGTCATTTCATGCTCATTGTACAATATACTATCACCGCATAAAACACTAGAATTGAAAAATCAAAACAATAGTATATTGTATAACAAGTGTTGAAAATGGAAGATTTCATACGAGTTTGCGTAATTGTGCGACGAGCCGTAGGCGAGTGGCTTAAGCAAACGAGTGTGAAACCGAATTTTCAACACATGTTGTACACGATATTTTTTCGAGGACCACAAAAAACGCAGAGTTTTTAATTAAAGTTTATGTGTAAGGTTACTACAATTTTAAAAATAAACTGGTGCTTCTAGATCGTTGTTGACCATTTTATGTTCTTTAGTTGATACAAAGTATTGAATTTTATGCATATCAGACTCACAATTACAGAAAATTCAATAATTCTCTCCAATTCCTTTCACTTTCTAACAGTTGAAAAGTCAAACTCAAAATGTCAGGTAGACATCGATAATCATCGACCCGTGTGCAAAATAATTACACACTGCTGTCGGCCAATTAGATTTCTCAATTTTGTCATTTCATACAGGTACGCCCTTCGTTTGCAATTTTAAATTTTCACAAAGAGAAAACTGTATGAAATGTGCTATATTTCATAATGGTCGTCGGAAAAAATTATTTACAAGTAGTGTAAACCCAGCCAACCAAGAAACGTTTTTTAAACGTCGACTAAACGTAGCCAAATGACCTACGTGACGTCAGTCAATGACGAAGATTTAACGTATCATTAACGTGAATTTGACCATTACATACACGTCATCAGACCGACGTAAACTCAACGTGTATGAACTAATGTAAACTCAACGTGTTTCAACTAACGTAAACTCAACGTGTTTCAGCTAACGTAAACTCAATGTGATTAAACTAACGTAAACTTAACGTTCATTAATTGACGTAAATGTTACGAGTTAAATTAATGCAATGAAAAAATATTTTTGCCAATACAATTATTATTGAGTAGCCATACTCAATAATTGTATGTGATGGCTTTTAATCTGGTATATACATTTGAAAAAATAACTTCAAAATATGTATATGAATTAAATAACACAAAATATCAACTTAATAAAAACTATAATTAAGAACACTTTTTATTCCAAACTAAAATGAATAGGTACTAATAAAATAAAGACTGCAATTAGAATGAAAATATATATGCAAAAACACAACAAAAGACATGTTCTAAAAGTATAAAAGAATGCAGTATACAAAAGTAATATCAGTCAACTAGCTAGTATGTAGCAATGGAAAAGAAGCAAATTTTGTAGTATTATTTCGTTCTGTCTGAATGGGCAAAACTAAACACTTTATCGGTCTCTCTATAAATCTATATGCTTCTAAATTTGCCAAATCTTGGACCAGGTAAATATCTAAATCCTTTGAATCAATTGGATAATCGTAAAGTGACGTATATTTAAGAAACTCCTTACCAATAAAAATATACTCGTTATTTTAACCTATCCGCAATATATTGTGAATTTCAATAACAGCATTTTTACTTGTTAAACAGAAACAATCGGCATTTGAGTATGATTTAATAGCAAAGGCACAATCCGAAAAAATTACTTTTTTATACTGGGTATGTTTATTATTACCCATTATGGGTCCAGAATTATGTTCATATAAAAACTGAGGAAATTTTGTACGCAATGTAGCTTCAATTACATGAGATTTTTCAAGTATTCGATTATATAGCTGGTGCAATGGTAACGTTGGACTGTTGATTAATTGTTTAAGTTTACCAAGATAGTTTTCAAATACAAAACAAGAAAAATTATCAAGAGGGCCAAAATTTTGAGCATCATCACTTAAATGAGTTAAAATATGGATATTATAAACAAAATATTTTGAACCATAAATATTTAAACAATGAGAAACAAAAGCAACAAGGATCTTTCTAGGTACCTCTATTCCAATATCTGCAATTAACTTAGGAGAACAAAGAATTGAAATTCCACAATGTAACAGAAGAAAATGGTCATATATAGCACTATCAATATTATATTTCAGGACCACTGGGCCTAGATACAATAAAAATGACCTAAACTCAGTAGCTTTCCATCGAGATAATTCACTCAAATCTCTTGGTTTTCTATTAATCTCTGAAGGTATACAATTTTTTAAATTAATTAAATTTTTAGATATATTTTTAATCAGTCTTGATTGAAGCCTAACATTTAAGTTCCCTCCAACCCAAGAGTTCAAAAGTTTTCTCATAACTCCAAGGCACACCGCATGCATATAATCTATAGGAAAGAGAGAAACTAGGCCAATATTTAATTCAGCAAGTGGGGAAATGCCTGTATGGTGTTCATCATCTATCAGATTCATAAAAGTTTCGTCAGTTCTTTTAACAGCATCAGTATTTTGCAAAACTACTCTTCCATCGATCCACTGGCCATATTCAGTACACTTATCACAAGAAGAATACCCGCCATGTTGTTTTATACGTTTTATGTAAGCTTTAGCAGGTGCATCTGCTAAGAAACTATGTATTTTTATTTGACAATCACTACCTTTAATTTTGATTCCCCTTTCAAGTAAATCTGAGAGATCGGTTATCAAATCCTGAAGATATTCATTTAATGGTGCTGGCTTGGAGTTTCCACAAAAAATTCCTACAACAAATGGTTCCAAATTTAACTTCTTTATTATGCAAAGAATTGGCCAGAATTGCAGATTGCAGCTTTTAAATAAAGGTAGACCATCTATATTGAAGCTTAAAAGTAACAGATTAATATTTACCGCTAAATAATTATCACATACATGACTCAAGTATTTTCTTAAATTAAAATGAACATACTCCCCAGTTTCTAGTTTTTTAACAATGATTCTTCTAGGAGTTTTTAAAAGAGTCCTACAGTCTAAAGGTAACTGTGGATGAAATTTATCAAGTCCATGTAATAGTTTTGTGACTGCTGAATGGGAAACGTTTTCTGTTACCGCCCAAGTTTTTATTATGTCAAATATGCTATTAGATTCTGAATAATCAAAGTTTTTATTAACAAAATCATCAGCTGAATCAGATGTCAATGGCATACACATTATCTCGGGAACATTAGACTGAAAAGTATTTAATGTTTCATCATTATTAGACACATCAATATTATTAGAAATTTCAAAATTGTCTTCATTCTTATAAATGTCAATATCAGAAATATGGCTGTTTGAAATAGTATTACTATTAGGCCTCAATGTAGCAATTTCAATATTTTTATTTATTCTCTGAAGTTGCCGTTTACCAACAACTGCTTTCAATTTATGCTTTTGGAACATGTTTTTTGGGAGATGAACTGAAAATAAACACAACTAACAATAAATAAACTTCTTTCAACTTGTTCACTTGTTTTTTAAAGCAGACAGTTTTAGGCGTTGAGGAGCATGCTTAAGCCAGTTCTTTATAGCATTTTCCACGTCTATGTCAGTAGATTTCATTTTGCTTTTGACAACATCTAAAATAAAATTGATCATTAAAACCTTATATAACAAAAGGTGTGGTGTTAGCCTTATAGACTTGTGTTTATCCAGATCCAGCATAAATGTAATAATTTATAAGTTGTAAAATTCTTGAATGACCAAGGCTTATATGAATTTTTTAATTATTGCTATTGTGCGGTCGTTTTATAAAATAAAAATAATTTTTTCTCCATTTTAAATTTAAAAAACTACTGAGGATGGTTTAATATGCTATAAACAGAAAGGTAAAGAATGTATTTTTTTTTTCATAAAATTTACCACAATACCAATAATTAGGGAAAATTTAAAAATTTAAGGTGTTAAGATTTTTCAGAAATGTAGAAAAAAATAACTTGAATTGAAAAGTACAAATTTTAGTAGTTCATAGTGTAAATTTACGTTTATATTTGTAAGAACTTCTAAAAATGTGAACTTACTTATAACCAGTTTATTCAACTGTAAGTTTCTGAAGGCCCTCTTATTATTTTTTCCAATGTAATTGAATTTTGATGCCACAGTATCTGTAAATACTTCTTTTAATATTCTGTTAGTTACCGTAACAGTATTCTCCCCTCCCAAACTTGATAAATAAGATACCTGAAAATAAAAACAATGTTGAATATTGTACTACCTTAAGGTTTAGTAACATTACCAAACTTTTATAGCTGTGCTCATTTAATTCTCCTTCGAATGAGTCTACTGCAGTAAAATCATTTAAGGGCAATTTAGTGTTAATTAAAACAGTAGAAATATCTTTTTCCTCGATAATCCTGTTTTTCAGTGCTCCTAATATTTGGCTGTTCTGCTCTTTCAGGGTGACAAGATGTGGTAATAACAGATGATAAACTAAAAATAAGAAAGTGTGATTTTTATATAATAAACAACCATTACTTGATAAGAGTGTACTAAATACTTTACGCCAATGATTTAGAGTGGTAGGTAATCTTGAATACAAAAATTCCATTTATTCAAAGAGTAATTTTGTTGAATATATGTACTTACTTTCAGTGACAACTGAACTGCCAGAGCTCTCAGTTTGGATGTAATCTTTTGGTACAATTTCTGTTGTTTTGCCTTTCTTTTGAGTAGGTTTTTCAGTGACAACTGAACCTCAGTTTGGATGTAATCTTTTGGTACAATTTCTGTTGTTTTGCCTTTCTTTTGTGTAGGTTCTTCTATAACACTTGAATCTGATTAGAAGAAAATCATATTGTATATGTTTAAGAACTAGCTGACATATACTTACCAGTAAATGATAACTTCCTTTTAGTGTTAAAAATTATTGCTGGACGCTTGCAATCAAATTTACTAAGCTGTAACTCTTCATTTTCATCACTGCTCCCCGCTGAAGTTTCTATGTATCTTTTCGTTGGATTTTTTGTTCTTTTCTTTAAAATCTCTTCATCGGACTCAAGATTTGACGTGTATTCGCCTTCTTTTTGTTTTTTAAGGGCTTTGGTGAGATCATCTAAAATTTTGACAAGTATCGGTAACTTAAAAGAACATGAAATGAATGGAATTAAACAAGCAATAAATTATAATAACTACACAAACTGAAAAATGATTTTACTGTGCCAGATATACAAAAAATATATACACACCAGTCTCGTAAAAAACTCTATTTATAGGATATAATGCCCAAGTGGCCACATTCGATTCTTCTCTTCTTTCAAGGGACTTCTTGAAGGTATAATTATCTTTATAAGGGGGCCAATATACTTCTCGCTTATCTGGAGTTATCCATTTGGTCAAAACTACTCCCAGTTCTCCACCTTCAAGTTCAACAACTACATAAGCCATTATATTGGTGAAATCATACAAAATAGTTGTTATATATATATATGGATACCTGATGTTCCTATATAAACAGCGGATGGAACAATATCAATGCCTATGAACACCAAGAACAAATTCAAAATGCACAAAATTTATTCACAAAGCATATGGATTATAAAAAAATAACATGGCTTCACTCAATCGCAGTCGACTCATCAATTTCTGGTGTGTGTATACATATTCGCGGTTTTTTAAAATTGGAGGTTAGAATCATCTTCTCCTTTATTTTTCCATTTGAAAATGACAGTAATCAGACGTAGCAGCACCGTAGCCACCAATAATAAACGTATATTAAACGTTAGTGTTAATGACGTAAATAATTGATCTAAACGGGACGTTACATAAACGTCACCTGACGTCATATGGTTGCCTGGGAATAGACGACGATTCGTTGACAAAAGGCAATGACATTAAAACTCCACCTAAATAACCAACAACACTGGATTCCCTAAAAATAAGAAGTGTCTAGAATTGGAAAAAAGGTGTATAGAACACAGCGTGAAAGAAAATTGTGTAGGAAGCACAAATAAAAAGTACAGAAAACTCAATCAGCACATTAGACAAAAACTCAAGAGGGGGCATCATATCCTCAATCCCTACGCTACTACGCCAATTTGCGTGGCAGCAAAACAAAAAACACTTCAACCCCGAACAAACTTATTATTAATAACAATAAATCTGATATCTCTATGCAAGAGGACACCATAGGACCGCAAATATATGCGGATTCATCGGATAATACAGAAAACAACATAAGACCCAAAACATAAACCGGCAAATATATCCTGGGCACAAGAGACCGAAGAAGCCGCAAATAAAATGGCTAACTACAAAATCGCACAGTTCGCATCGAATACGCAAAAACCATCACCAGAAACAACAAAATTATAGGATGACAATAGACAAGAAAGAAACCAATGATAAATCTAATAAAGCGGAGAATCTAAACGCAATCATTTCCATTCCCAATTACGAACAAATAGAAATCACTCCCCCAGGGTCCGCATTTTACGAACATTTTCAATAAACTGTAATTGTGACACTGTTTGTAACTTTCTTGATGTCCTCGAATGCTTTAAGAGGCGTAGAAGCAGTATCCGGTAAGAACTCATATTGTTCTCCAGATTGATACTCTTCTCTACAGTCTATATCAAACGTACACTTGAGCTTCGACTCCATCAGGTGTTCCGGTATAATATCCTTCCAAATGTTATCCATATTAATGTCTGTAGAGTTAAAAATTCTTTTAATGGCGAAAAACACTTATATGCACAAACACATACACACTGCAAATACAATTTTATTTTATTATTATTCTGGTGGCCAATGGCTGATGTCATTAAATATTAGGTAAAATAGGTCAGTTCCTTGATGCCCGCGGCTCCATAAGTAGGTTAGGTTAGGTTGTTTTGTAAAAAGTTCACAGTCTTTTCTTTAGTATTCAAATCACGCACTAAATCAATCAAGGACACTACGATAACGATGTCAGAACGGAACTGAAGAGACCGAATATAAGCATTAAGCATGCAGCGACCGGCTTACTGATAAACAACAGATATTTATCTTGTTTTCATAAATAGACACGGGTTATTTACTAGCGTTTTTACTCCACATTACATAGTTTATAAGAAATGCGAGGATCTTTTGAAAAATTGTTACTGTTCAAAATTGACAATTATTAAAAATAATGTCGAAACATTCGATGTTTTCTGTCAGAATTGAAAACTGGGAATTAACATACTCTTTCTATCATAAATAACGCATAAAAAACAAAAACACCTAATATGATGCAGAGTTCACTCTCTTTTCGAGTCTAATATTTGATTGTACCCTTAACGGTGTACTTACACGACAAATCAATTTGTTATAAGAAATTACAAGATTATTGATATTATTTCAAAATATATCTTGAAAAAGCACGGTCATTACATAAGATTAAGATTAATAGAGGGGTTACTATGCGCTGCAACCTTGAGTATATTGTGACCCCCACCATATCAGAGCTTTTCTCGTTACTTCTACAGCTCGCCTTCCAGTTCCAAAGTTCTAATGAATTGCAGCATTTGGAATGGAATCAAGGAGGTTAAATCTTCGCACCTACAAGTTTCTTGTCCAAAGATTTTTTGCGTTAGCTTGCAACGGCTAGGCATTCTAGAATTAGGTGATCCGGAGTTTCTTCCTCCTCCCCACATAATCTGCACTCGTCAGTTTCTGCTAGACCTATTCTCATTAGGTGCTTCCTGAGGTGACAGTGCCCTGTAAGAAAGTCCGTCAGGAGATGTAACTTATTTTTACTGACATCCAAATACTTTGTGTATCTAGCCGTGTCAACGTTCCGTAGGAACTTCTTGGAGTTATCTTCTCTTCTCTTTCAGTTTCCTCCTTCTTCCGAAACTCTTTTTTCTTATAGGAGCATTTTCCTACACCACACAAAGGCTCCGGTCCAATAAAGGGGGTTCGTGCTCCTTTCCTGGCACATGTATTTATCTCTTCATTTCCGTTTGTAACGATGTTCCGGTGAACACCGCTGATGATACGCCTATGGTTCGAACCAATCCAGTTTTTATCCACAGCTGATGGATATATAAACCGACCAACAATTTAAATGAGACAGTCCGGTCGAGGCATTGACTCGAAAGGACTCCTCCAGTCTGGCGAGGTATTGATTCGTTAGACTCTACCCTTCCGTCGGCAAGGTATTGACTTGCCGAGCATCCTTCCTTCCATTTGGTAGGGTATTGACCTACCAAACTACGGCCACCCGTGTGAGAGGTATTGACTCTCACATATTCCTGTACTTCCCGCCTCTAAGGTACTGACTTAGAGGTACTTCGTCTCGCCCGAGGTATTGACTCTGACGAGCATCCAGAACCCGCATCACCGCTTATACCCGTGTATCGAAGTCTCAGCGTTCGCATCGTCCAAACCACTATTCCGTAGGTATATCTCCCCGGTCGACGAGAAATAATTAGATACGCAACAAAATACGGACCGATATAATAAATATTTAATTTTAGGCCAGGTATTGATCTTGTTATACATATATAGCGTCTGTAAATATTTTTATAAGAATAAACTTATTTTATTTTGGGATCCCGTCTCTGACTGTACAACCCTACCCGGCAATCCGTAACCACCCCCTTACAGAGGGTCACACGTTGATGCCTGAGTGGCTAGGAACCCAGACTAAAGAGATCCTGTTATTCTTGCCTATTTCGTCAAGTTTTCTTCGGCAATCCCATACAAACTTTGAGTTAATGACATGGGAGCTCAGTGATTTGATAGCTGCTTGACTGTCAGAGTGAATCGCTATGTCACATTTCTGAGAGATTCTTTCTAGGTTCATTTCCACGCATCTTTCAATTGCAAGTATTTCTGCCTGAAAGACGCTCAGACAAGAGCCTAACGATCATGAGAATCTATTGCCAGGCCCGAATACTACAGCGCCACAACCTGTGGCGATTTTTGAATCATCTGTATCCCATCTGATTGTATTTCCTTTGAGAGTGTGGGTGGTGTATTCTCTTTCCCAATCTTCCCCCGGGCTTAGCATCTGAGTGAAGTTCTTTACGATGCTTACTTTCTTGATCTTCGCTGATGAGATGTACTTTGTCAGAGAGAAACAGGCTCCCTGGTTTTTGATACTCTCATTGCCTGAACCTTCTCTAGATATTCTAAGAATTGCCTCTTGGGCTGATCTTTCTATCACCAGATGAGTGTGAGATTTGTAATAATCTCAAGTGCCCTAATTGGGTACGTTCTCATAGCTCCAGTGATGCATACATAGGCAAGCCTTTTAATTATGTCGAAGGTATTCCTCGGGCTGTTCTGACCTACTTTGGTGCCAGACCTGCTAGAATATCGCCCCATACGTAATTGTTGCTCTCACAATCATGGCGTACATTGCAGAATTTTAGGGTTAAAACACCAATTCTTACCAGCAAAAATTTTGCACGCCATCAAAGCCTTTATAGCTTTACTAGCAGTTATTTCAACATGCTTATTCCACAGAAGTTTACTGACTAGCCTAGATATTTAACTTCAGATTTCGATTGTATGTTTTCCCCACCTTAGAGATAGAGGTTTCATAGCTGGACGTTTTCTTTTCTGGGTAAATGGAATTACTGCGGTCTTGTTTGGGTTAATGGCCAGCCCCACTGATAAGCACTATTACTCAATAGTTCTGAGGCCCTTTTGAAATAAATCACACAGGGTGCTCTCAAACTTGCCTCTAACTATTAGGACTGTGTCAGCATATTCCATACATTCGAAGCGAATCTCCGTTAGCTTGTAGAGTAGCTCATCTACTACTAAGCTCCATAGAAGGAGATATATTACTCCCCCTTAAGGTGTCCCGCGAATAGTTTTAACTGAGGTGGCTTAATTTCCCACCTGTGTCTCAGCTATCCTCGTCGTCAACAACTCATACATCCTTTTTATAATGGTTTCATTAACTTCTCGCCTTTTTAGTGATTCTTTGACAGACACGTGTGTTGTGTTGTGAAATGCCCCAGATATGTCTAGGAATGCGCACATTACGATTTCTTTGATGTTTAGAGTTCTCCGGATGACTTCGGTTCGCTGATACAGAGCCTCTGTTGATCCACCCGCTCTGTAAGCATGATGACATTTATGGAATGGTGTATTCTCCAGATTCTCCGTTTTGGCGTAGTTATCCACTTCTTTCTCCATCGTTTTAAGCAAAAACGATGTTACCCAGAGGAGTCTAAAAGATCAAGGATCAGTCTCCTATTTTTTCTTTATTTTTGCACCATTTTCTAGGCATTAAACCCACTGCTAGACTGCTTCTTGTAATCTTCAGGAGGCGAGGAAGAGTCTCCTCTAACCCTTCCTGCAAGAGTGTTGGAAATATCCCATCCACTCCTGGTGATTTGTACGGTTGAAAGGTCCTTATTGCCCATTCTGACCGTTGTCTGGTAAATATTTTCTTAGCAATGTCTCAATCCTCCTTGTGGGATTTTTTGGTGTAGTTCATTACTATTTCAGTACTTATTGTAGGTGCACTACACGGAAAGTGGGTTCTGAGAAGAAGCATCGATCGTTCTTCTCCACCTTCCATGTCTGGCCTTTTTCTGTGATCTGAGGTTAGTTCCCTCGTTTGCCATGACCTTTTGTAGTTTGGCCGTGATATTTTCACAAAAGGCTTGAAAATTAAGCCTGTTGGCCTTTTTAACCTCTTCTCAGTGTAACCCTGCCAATTATCGCCTCGTTTGGCTCTGTTGGAGAGCCGATGGACCTCTTCTTCAACAGGTTGCCATTCCACCAAGGAGCATCCTAGACTGATCGAGTTTTTGTCAGTGGGCAGCTGGAATGAAAAACTTCCATTATTGCCTCACTGATCTGTTCGACTCTTTGTTCCAGGTCGTAGTACGGGTGATTTACCCCATTCACTTCGACATTTTCGAAATTGTTCTTCAGATTGGTCTTGTAAAGACACCAATCAGTATTTCTAGGAATTCAGATTGTAGGAATCGAGGTAGTATTTCCCTCTATCCTAAATTCGATGATCCTATGGTCGGAAAGTGATGGCTCGCTCATCAGCCTCCAATCTTCTATATTTTTCCTGGCAGGAACACTAACTATTGTTACGTCCAGCACCTCTTCTTTTGCTCTCGTGACAAAAGGGGGGTTCGTACCCACGTTTAAGGTCTCGAAGTTATTTGCTAAGAGATATTGTTATAAACACTCACCTCCAGCGTTGTTATCAGTGCGTTGGCATCACAACCACTAGTTCTTGCGCTTCCTCCGGCAGTGTCATCGACCCGTCTCCGGCGAAGTAGGGAGATGCAATGGCAATGTCTGGGTCGATATCCCCAATCTTGAAGTGAACCACGATTGGAACTAGCTCCCGTGACACGTATTCAGAAACACACACACACATATATATATATATATATATATATATATATATATATATTTATTTTATGTTATTTGTTATGAGTACACAGACACGCGGAGATATTTGCCATTGATTAAAAATAAATTTAGAGTATTTGCATGTTGATGTTGATCTATGGTTCTTGGATCAGTAGAATTCCCAGCTGCAGTCTAGCGAACAACCTTGCAATTACGGCTGAAGCTCCTTTCGCGTGATGAAGGTTTACTTGCGTTACCTTCGTGAAGATGAGGGTGATTCATTGCGGGTGTGAGAGGCCTCTACTTTACATAAGATTAAGATTAATAAAGGGGTTACTATGCACTGCAACCTTAAAGTTTATTGTAACCCCCCCCCCTATCAGAGCTGTTCTCGCTACTTCTAGAGCTCGCCTTCCAGTTCCAGAGTTCTAATGAACTCCAGTATTTGGGATTGTTGGATCCTCACTCCTACAAGTGTCTTGTCCAAAGCATTTTTTGCGTTGGCTTGTAATGGCGAGGCATTCTAGAAGTATTTTATCCGGAGTTTCTTCTTCCTCTCCACAGAATCTACACTCGTCAGTTTTGGCTAGACCTATTCTCATTAAGTGGCCGGTAAAGAAGGCTGTGAGAGAAGTTTTCTTCGGCACTCCCATACCAACTTTGAATTAATGACATGGGAGATCAATGCTTTGATAGCTACTTGACTATTAGAGTGAATCGCTATGTCACATTTCTGAGAGATTCTTGGATCAGTACAATTCTCCGTCGCAGCTTAGCGACCCAACTTGCAATCACGGCTGAAGATGAGGGTGATTTCTTGCGGGTGGGAGAGGTCGATTTGTTCAGCCTCCTATTTATTATCTCCCTGCCCCTCCTCAAATTCGATAGTAGGACCTCCCCCGGAGTTCGAGCAGGTTTATAGGGATCCTCAGGAAGACCCTCGACCACCAAACAGATCCGTCCCACTTCCCGGATGTAGAGGAGTTCTCCGCATCTTCAAGGTCACTTTTTCGTTTCCCCCCTTGTTCGGAGTTCCCGAATGTGGAGGTCGTCTCCAAATCCTCCTCCAAATTCTCTTCCTTTCCCAGCCCCAAGACAGGGATACACCCAAAAAGGAAGTTAAGCGCAGGACCTCCTGCCTTCAAAGCCTCCCCAGATTGGTGATCAATACCAATCGTGAGGACTATTCCCTTTCCCTCCTTTTTGGAATTCAGCCCCAGTAGTGAGGTTGGAGTTCTGAACATTGACAAGTTGGAGCATCTTTTCTATTTTTATGTCGATGCTTCTTGGGAAGAATACCGTAATGGTGACTGGCTTTGGAGTGTCGTCTCCAAATCTTGCCACCAGTTCGGGTCCTTCCCAAGAGTTTAATTTCGACGCTGGCCTCATCAGCCCGTTTGCCGACTCTTGGGATCCACAGTCCACCAGTATCATTCCTCAACGGAAATTAATGCCGGAAAAGTGGATTCCATTCTCCTTGCTCTGGCACAACTCTTCCACAAGAGAGTCTTCCATTGAGGATAGCTGTTCGGCTTCCAGGATGGCCCTAGGGTAGTCCTTGGGCATTATTCCCACCCTGGTCGGCGTCTTTGTTATAACTGCTGCTGCGTAACCAATGGCTTGCCGGGTTACCGTTACAGCTGTTTTTGGTTTTTTACTCAGAGATACCGTTGGAGCTTTCTTCGAAGTTGGGATTCTGCTTCCTAGCCTCTTCAGGTGTAATTCCCTGATGGAAGAGTCGCAGGTACTTCCGCATTCCTGCTTTACTGAGGCCTTTCCTCAGTGGGTCGTCGCTGCTGCCCGGTTTTCCCAATTTGGACAAATCAAACGGCAGCTTGGGCTATTGACCTTTTTATCCTTTGTAGAGTGACTGGATGAGGAGGTGGAAGGCTTTCTCCACCACTTCTCCGGTGATTTTTGCTTTCTTTGAGTCCATATATGGTTCCACGAGAAGCTTGGGGCTATGCATTGGTCGACTACTGCATAGCTCCGCATGCAGATGTAAGGTATTTTATACAATGGAGTTCCACCCGGTGCTCCAAGGTCGAAACCAGTAGGGACTAATCTTCTATATAGTCACGCATTCTTCGGCCCATCTTAAATTTAGATTTTTAATGAGGTTGTCTCCCCTTTATCCGGGCACTTAAGCCAAGCACCCCCCATCCCTCTGGCCCGCGAGAAATGACCACAGACAGCCTTGTGATTGACTTAATATATTAATAGAAAAAAAAGAAGAAAATATGATATTACAAATATTAAAGCTTAGATATTATTAGCCCTATGGGCATATTCTGGATATCTTTTTCCCATTTAAGATCAATATAACTGTACAATGATATTGAAAACCAGGAGAACTATATCTGCTGATCTTCACAATTATCACTTAAGAAGGTAGTTTAATAGTAGAGAACTCCCTAGATTTATCTGTTCATTGGCGACTTCATATTGTGTGTCTCTTAAGTGTCTTCGAATTTCTAATTCCTCAAGGAAATATACTAATGTCCACCCGGGTTACTACATGAAAGTTATTACGAAGAATATCCATAACTATTTTTTGCAAAATTATTAAGAAACATAATAATCGATCATTCAGTTTACAAATGGACATTTTTGTGAAAATTAGTAATAGAGTATGACGTTGGACGTTGAAAAAAATTAGTTTTCCTTGAATGTGGATTCAAATCCGCTATCAACCTAAATGATTTGTGATTGAAAATAAGCAAGTACGGTTGAATTTTGATGGGGAGGTCGACATATCTGAATTTCAAAACAATCTCACTGAATATCATGAGATTAGTGCGGTGTCGTTGTAATTTCTGTATAGGATACAGTCTTCTGGAACGTTATTACAATTGTGGAAGTTAAAGGATTTAGGGGTTGTTACAATTTTAGTTAATGTTCTCTAACCGAATTTGTTTTGAAATTGACGAAACAAGAAATATGTGAATGCATTGATAGCAATTTCGTATTTTGTTGAATTGTACCTGTTGGAATAATTAGAAGCTGAAATATTCATTACACTCAATCCAATATTAAAAAATGAAAAAATAATTGGTTAGATCGGGGATTCCCAAACTTTGTCTTTCCACGGCACACTTAGAAATAAGCTAGTTTTGCACGGCAACCCTTCAACAAAACTTGATTGAAAAATCATCTTCATTGCACAATTTTTCAAAACGAGGTATCAGGTCAGAAACCTCCACTCTCATTTCTTGCTTCACGTTGATTTTCGATCTATATTTCGTTTTAATAACAGTAACTGTTAAAAAAATTTAATATTCCTGAAGAATAAATCATTTGAAAATACCTTGTAGATTAATGTGGTCATTACCGTTTGTTTAAACATTTGCTCGAAAGAAATAATATTGTAATGGACCTCCATCTTTTTATTGCAAACATGATCATTCTTAATCCTGAACTAATCTAGCAGATTATTTAAAATGCCAATTAAAAATGTTAATAGGTCTAAATATTTTATCCCTCAATGAACTTTGCACCAATAACAGCGATTTCTGAAATCCCTACTATCAGCTGTTACTTTCACTGAACCAAAAGTGAACATAAGTACAATGAAAAACGTATTTAAATTAAGGAATTAAACATTAATTTTGAGCCGATGAACCAGATTATCAGTACAATGAAAAGTAATTCGTATAGTCTATGATCCTTATGTTCATTAGATCAATGAACAGCAATACCTGAAATTCAAGAGTGAGTTTTCGTCGATGCTATATGTGAATAGTCTAATTGGTTTGTTAACAATAAACTATAACATTAATTTAAGAAGTGCCGGTTTATTTGGCCTAATGAATAAATGTGAAGCAATTGCCTTTTCTTATTAAACTGAAGTAATTGTTTGGAATCCAAGGAATAAAAACTGAAGTAAATGCTTTTGATTTAAGCAATTGCTAAGGAATGCAGCAATTGCTGTCAGCCAAAGCTTTTTCTTAAAAAACAAAAGCAATTGCTATCATTAGCTTAAAATCCGATGAATAAATTAAGTAATTGCTTTTTCTAATATAGCAATTGCTTCCAAATTTTTAAGGTAGGGTAACCGTAGCATCATTTGCTTGATAATAGTCGACTTTGGTACTCTTTGCATACAGCTTCGTGTATTTTGTACTAAATATGGCTGAATATATGAATGTGCGTAAAGAAAAAATATACAGTGTACGTAAATATTGTAGAAATGTGGATTTTAGAAAGTTATATCGTTTTGACCGGAATTATGGAGAGGTTAGCTAGTTATTGTTCAAAATAGACTAGTGAAAAGCGCGGAGCTGCACTATCAAGTTTGGATAAAATGAAAATATTTTTAAGGCAATTGTCAGATCCGGGCTACCAATATTCTGTAGCTGAAGAAATCACTGTTCATCTAAACTGTGTCTAAAGTTTCTAAATTTGTAATGGATGCTGTTTTGGAAAAGGCAAATATTTTTATTAAATTTCCTAAAAGTACTGAAGATGTTGTTGAAGCTAAACGGTTGTGGTCAGAAAAATACCGTTTTCCAAATGTGTGATAGACTGTACACACGTCAGGATTCCAAAATTTCAAGAATTCTGTGATGAATATATAAACCGAAAAGGATACCCCAGCATAAACGTTCAGCTAACTTGTAACGCTAAGGAAATATTTACAAGTGTAGATTGCCAATGGCCAGGCTCTGTACATAATTTTTAAAAATTCTAATATATACAACATTCTCAAAAACTGCACAGAAGAATGTTTGTTATTAGGAGATGATGGTTATTCTATATCGCCTTGGATTTTGACACCCTGGAGGAATCCAGCAACCGAAGAGCAACAATATTTTAACAACGTTTTCTGCTGAGAACGGGTAATTATCGAGCGATGTTTCAGACAATTAAAAGCAATATTCCCTGTGCTTCAATATAATGTTAGGAGGAAATTAGAAAAAATACCATCAACAATAATTGCGTGCATCGTTCTTCATAATATTACCAAGTTTTTAAATGATGAAGATTTTCAGTATCCCGATGATAAAACTAATTTTGAAATGAACGTACCAACTAATAATAATTTGACACCAAATATAATTCGTCAATTAGGACAACAAAAAAGAGAATTAATAACCCGAATTCTCTTCAATAATCGAGTAAGTATTAAAATATTAATCTTACTGTAAATATTTAAAGATATTTGCGATTTTAAAAAGAAACAGCAGATTCTAGAAAATAAACATTTATTCTTTTAACCGAACTATAAGCAAAAAAATGAACTTAAATAGATGCGAATTAACTTAAAAGATTATAGATTATAAAATATTTTGCCTTTTCCCCCTTGACTAAATTGGTGTTTGTCATCATTCTCCTGTTTTCTTTCTAAAATTTCTTCCTGTTGCATACGGCATAATTTCAGTTGCTCTAATAAAACTAAACGTTGCAGTTCAGCATTTGATAATGCTTTGGTCTCATCAGTTTCAGGCAAACTATTTGATAGGCTATTAAGAACATCTGATCTTAGCTTATTTCCATATAAGACAAGTATTTCATTACTGATTTTTGAAGATTTAGTTCTGTCATTTATAAAAAGATTCCAAAGATCAATTTTGCTTAACAAAGTGAAGACAGATTTTACTTGTGCCACCCAGTTATAAGTATTATCACAACGATCATCGTCCGATAGTTGGAGTAGACGTAGAAAACAAATTTTTGGTAGACGTAAGTCGTCCATTGCTACAACTTTTGATAGCCAACATAAAGCGCTTTTAAAAACAGTGTAATCTAATTTTATTACTGAAGCTTCCAGTCGAACAACGTAACCCGGGTACTTCGTAGCAAACCAAGTAGGTTTTTGAAAAAACCTACTTGGGCTCGTTCAAGGATATTTCCATATCTTAGACCCCAGACACCAACGCAATATGACAGCATGGATATTGTTGATTAGGAGCTCAAGAAATGGATAAACTGCGTTGAAATAAACTTATGTGTTTGACAGTTTTTATTAATTCAAGAAGTCTTTCAAATTAAATATATAGGGTGATAATAACAACAAAGTATTCCTAACATTCTCCCCCCTTAACAATTTAATGTTCTAAATAAAAATTGATGCGAAACAAAAACATAAAATTCAATTAAATCATTCAAATCCATAACGCTTTGGTGCCACTATTGCACGTCCCGCTCGTGTTACTCGGCGTACTTCACCTTCATTCTTGGATACAACATCGCTTTGTGGTATATTTCTTCCTTCTCTCAATTTGTCTTGCTCTTCTCTTCTCTCATCATGTCGATGCTCCTTTGAAGAAGTCCAGCTCTCTTGACTGGTGATTTCCAATGGGTATAGTCGTTGGAACTGACGTAGAATTTCCCCGTGTTCTGTCTTCACTTTGGCCACTCGGTGTAGATCATCTCTTCCAGGATATGTTTCAAGTATTCTGCCAAGGGCCAGTTCATCCTTTTGACATTATCGGCTCCAATATATACGATGTCTCCAACATTCAGGTCGCGTATTTTGCATTGACCAGAATGGACCAGCTCCGCCAGGTGTTCTCTTTTAAATCTTTGTCGAAAACCGTCTCGAATCCTTTGAATATATCGATGTCTGGTTAAGAGATGATTTGTGTCAATTTCATCCAAATCTGCTACATCACTGCTTGGCATATCACTGATAAACAGAGTCGAAGTTAGAGGGCTTAAATAATCATTATTGTTCGATGTATATGTAAGAGGTCTAGCGTTGATCACTGTCTCACAATCGCACAATAAAGTTAATAGTTCTTCATACGTTACTGATGCTCTCCCTAGATTCCTTCGTAAAAGTTCTTTGATGACACGAACTAGGCGTTCCCACCATCCTCCCCACCACGCAGCTGTTGGTGGATTGAAATTCCACTTTATTCTTTTGATTGTAGAATATTCTAATATTTTATTCCAATCAATTTCTTTCATTTGTCTATAAGCACCAGAAAAATTCGTTCCATTATCCGAGTAGATGGTAGAAATCCTTCCTCTTTTTGCCATGAATCGTCTTAATGCAAGGAGAAAAGAGTCTGTTGAGAGTGATTTTACCAGCTCAAAATGGACTGCTCGGTAAACGGCGCAAGTGAATAATACTATCCAAGACTTCTCGTCACCTTTCAAGAATAAAGGTCCAGCTAAGTCTATTCCAACTATCTCAAAAGCTGCCTTGCAAGTTATTCTATCTTTTGGTAGTGAAGCAATGGGAGTGTTCACAAACTTTGCATTGTATCTCTTACAAACTACACATTTGAATACGATTTGTTTAACATTCTTCCTACCTTTTAAGATCTAAAATTTTTCCCGAAGTATTCCAAGTCTGTACTCCTACATGAAAATTCAATCTGTGACTTTCCTCAATCAGTTTCCCGATAATTTGGTGTTTGCTCGGTAATAATATTGGGTATTTAAAATCTTCAGAGTAATTTCCCAGAAGTAATTTTGTTTGGATTCTCCATAGTCCATTTTTATCTCTGAATAGTTGCAGATTTTCAACAGATTTTGCGTCATCCCCAAAGCTTTCTATCTGAATTAATTTCAATAAACATATTTCTGCTTCAATAATTTCTGCGCATGTTAGCTCACCTAGTCTTTTTGGAGACACGTCTCTCGCATTTTTAATTAATCTCAATATCCAAGAGATCATCCTGATGATTTTAGAATACTTAGAGAAATAATAGAATTCATTAGTCGATGTGGTTACCTTTTAGATGAGTGTCGTGATCTTCTTTCTCTTTTCTGTACTAACATCCTCTACTGCAGTGATCCGCAACCTTTCCTCATCTGAGGCACACCAAACTGCTCCCTAGAATTTCGTGGCACACCAAAATCTAAAATATATTTATAGCAGTGGCGTAGCTAGGTCGGGGGTCAGTTCACTCCATGTATACTAATTATTTATGGATGTCCAAACTACCTTAGTTTTTTTTATTGTTTTAAAATGTGAAGAAGCCCCTTTCAGATTTGGGGCATCAAAATTTTCACTCAGGACATAATACATATTTTTTTTTAATTTTTTTTTATTATTCAGAATGAAAAATGCAAATAGGTACATACATGAGAACTATACTAAATACTAGGTAGGACAGGTAGGTATACTAAATTTACTTCTGTTGACACGTCAATAGTAATAAATATTTTGACATGATGATGACTGATTAATGTGATACCTGCGCTTGCTTCGTTGAACACAAAAGTTTTATATTCGGCTCAATTTTAGACAGCGCAACTCTTATTTCTTGGTCAAGATCTTTTAAGCATGACCGTTTATCATTTTTAATTAATACAAGCGTTGAAAAACTTTGCTCACATAAATATGTTGTGGAAAACGGAAGTAGTGTGAAGATGGCCTTGTCGGAGATGCGTGGATATTCTGTCTTGATGGAAATCCAGAAAACATCTAACGGAACTTCGTCGAATTTAAGTTTTAGGGTCATATCATTACTTAATTCTGTGAACTCATCTCGAGTTTGCAATGGCAGTGCTTCCGTGGAACTTATTGCATTGGTTGCGAAAGGATTTCGAATCCAATTGTATTGTTCCGTGTTGATAGAATGGAAATAGTATTCAAATTTTTGTTGAAGCATACTTAAATGTTGTTGGGCCAAATCCACAATCAACTGCTTTTTTTCGATCGTACTGTGGTTGGTCCTGTGATACATTTCTAGACATTCTTTTTGCAACTGTTCCTGCCAAAGTTCAAGTTTCTTTTTGAACCCTTGTAATTTATCGGAGCACGTCAATATATTTTCATTCCGTCCTTGCATTTTTTTATTAAGTTCATTCAGATGTTCGAATATATCAGCCATGTATGCAAGTTTGGCTATCCAGTATTCATCATGAAGGTGCTGGCATAGATCGTACATATCTTGACTTGAAAGAAACTCACGCACTTCGTAGCGAAGTTCAAACAGTCGAGCTAAAACTTTTCCCCGGGATAACCAACGAACTTCTGTATAAAACAGTAAGGATTCATGTTCGCTTCCCATTTCTTCACAGAGTATTCCAAAGATTCGCGAATTTAAGGCTCTCGATTTAATTATGTTTATGATCTTAATACATTCATTCATTGTGATCGAAAGCTGTTCGGGCAAATTTTTGACCATCAATGCTTCTCGATGTATGCAGCAATGTGTAATTTGTATTGACGGATTTTTTTGTTTTACACAAGATACAAAACCTTTCTTACTGCCCATCATTGCAGCAGCACCATCTGTACAAATAGCAACGCAATTGGTCCACTGAATATTATGTATTTTAAAAAAATTATCAGTTACTTGGAAAATTTGTTCACCGGTAGTTCTCTCTGGAACCTCCTTACAAAATAAATAATGTTCTTTAATAGAGTCCTCGTCAACGAAACGTACAATAGCCATCAGTTGTGCTTTATTTTTAATATCGGTTGATTCGTCGATTTGAAGCGCAAAAATTCCAGTGTTCCCAAAATATCACTTGACATATCTTGGATACGTCTTTTAACAGTATCGGCCGACAAAGAAACTTTACTCACGTCCTTAACTTCGTTTGGCCCAAGCATAAGTCTAACAATTTCCATGCATGCTGGTTTAATAAGCGATTCACCGATAGTGTGCGGTTTTTTTTGTTGTGCAATTAATTTTGCAACAAGGTAGCTTGCTTCTAATGCCTTTTCAGAAACCGTAACCGCCGATTTCATAAACTGCTTTTGTTTCTTATTTTGATCAAAGCGCCGTTGGAAAAATTGAATGTCTTTTTTGACGCAACTGGGATGATTTGTGATCAAATGACGGTTTAGTTTGCTGGGTACCATTGCTTCATTTGACAACTGTTCACCGCAAATGACGCATTCAGGCTTTGGAGCCGCTTCGTCGCCACACCAAGTGAAACCATATCGAAGGTAGTCTTGATTGTACTTCCTTTTCAGCACCTTTTTTGCTCTTTTTACAGCACTTATGCTGGAGCTTGTGCTAGGTTCTTCGTCATCTGCTCGTGATTTCAGCAAAAATTGATCCATATTTGAAGCACTATAGTAATTTATAAAAGTAGATACTGCAACAAAACTTAGTCCAGTTTAATTTAATTTATTTAGACACAATATGGCCAACAACGTAAAAAGAAAACAGGAACTCTAAAAATAACACTTAACTAATTATAACTAATTTATATTCACTTATTTATAAGGCACAAGAATTTATTTATATAGCAATTCACTATTTATTTCACTCTACGATTTATTTGTTTGCCCGCGTATTTATCTGATTCACTTGACTATTCGACTCTCTCTGAGTCTCTGAGCGACGACAGGCGCGCTTATATAGGCAGCGGCGATGTTCAGGAAAACATCGAGTCGCGCCTCGAACGGCACGGATCTTTCTAGTTTAGTCGCCTTCGAGAATCAAGCCGCCGCGCCGCGCCGATAGACGGATAGACGTTTACCATCGGCGCTGTTGTCAGATTGCTTTATTTTTCGCGGGTCTCGCTACAATACGAATCTTATTCGTATTGTCTGAAAGAGCGGCACACCTCAAGTCGGCTTACGGCACACCAGTGTGCCGCGGCACACCGGTTGCGGAGCACTGCTCTACTGGACAAGTAATATCATGGTGAGGCCAATCATTCGGATCTCTCTTTAACCAGCTCGGGCCATTTATCCAACCACTTTCCAGTAGTGATTTAATATTACAACCTCTTGATGCAATATCCCCTGGGTTCATTTTTCCTGGTACGAAATTCCACTGTTCTGAATCGGTATATTTTCTCATTTCCGTGACTCTATTGCCTACGAATATATTCCAGTTACCTTTCGTAGTTATCCATGATAAAGAAACCATCGAATCACTCCAATAGTATGTCCTCATATTTCTGAATCCTTCGATGTCCCTGATTGAATGACATAATCTAACTCCTAGTAATGCAGCTATTAGCTCGAGTCGAGGGATTGTTGAATTTTTCGGAGCTAATCTTGACTTTGTCTGAATTAATCTAAGAGAAGTGCACTCTACTGTTGAAGTTCGCAGAAATATACAACAGGCAATGGCTAATTTACTCGCATCACTAAACACGTGAATCGTAGAGTTATGAGGAACGTTGATGTTGAAGTTTTCACCAAGTGTTCTGGGAATCTTCAGAAGAGAAATCATGTTAACCTGTCTTAACCAAACTTCAAAAGGCTGACTTATATCTTCTGGGAAACGTTGATCCCAGCCCAATTTCATTTCCCAAGTTTTTTGTAACAGTAATTTGGGAATGAGGGTAACTGGACATAAAAATCCGATAGGGTCGATAATTCTCTGAGCTGTTGACAACAAACCAAGTTTGGTTCGTGTTATACGTTCCAGTTGCATCAGAGAATTGATATCGCAACAGAGAGTATCTTCTTTGAAATCCCACAACAGACCTAACACGCCTGCAACAGTGTCTTCACAGTAGGTATCCGCGGATGTGATATTATCAGTCGATCCTCTCAGATTGAACATTGCAGTAGACATTATGTGTGTAGACTCTTCAACGAATTTCCTTAGTTCTTTTTCGTTATCGAGACTAGTCACACAATTATCAACATAAAGAGAATATTTTAGTTTTTTAGCTGTTTCTTCATATTCTTTAGAAACTTTGTCGAGATAATGTGTAATAGTTGCTGATAAAAGAAATGGACATGGTTTGACACCAAACACTACTCTGCAGTGTCTATAAATTTTTAATTTTTCAGCTTCGTAATCATCCCACCAAAGGTATCTCAGAAAATCTCTGTCACTTTGTTCAACGCTTATTTGTAAAAATGCTTTTTCAATGTCAGAAATCACACCAATAGGTCTTAAACGAAATTTACCTAGCAAATTGGGAATTAATTCTAGAAAATTGGGTCCTTTTTCCAAACAATTGTTCAACGAAACACCCATTTTATCTTTAGCAGACGCATCGAATACTGGGCGTATCTTACTAGTTTTACTTGTTTCCTTAAAAACTGCATGATGTGGCAAATAATGAACCCTGTCTTTCTTTTCAAAATTTTCAGTGACTTGCTCAATAATTCCCAACGTCTCCCATTCTCGAAAAACATTGTCGTAGTCATCAAATTTACCTGAACTAATCAACTTTTTTGAATTGAAACACAGTCTACTTTGTGCTATATCTTTGTTACTTGAAATAGTGGGATGACCTTCAGTCCATGGTAACTGAACTTGCATCTATTATCAATATTAAATTTGATGGTATTATAAAATTGTTTCAAAGTATAATTCTCTGAAGTATTATTCGATTTTACTTCGGCAGATTCTCTGATTCCCAATAATTCTAAATTCCACAAATCGGGTATTGAAAATTCAGTAAAACCAGAAAATAGTTTCATCTTTTTGTTTCTAGAATCATATCTTCCCATTATCGTCCACTCAAGATGTGTTTCAATAGCAGTTCAATTTGATTATTCAAAATAGTCTCTTCTATTTTTCAAAGCTGAGTGAATTTTTTACTTCAATTTACATTAAGAAAAAACAAGTTTCAAAGAAATTCACCGTATAATGGAGTCCTTGAGACCATTTTTTTTCTCGCCTCATTCTTCTTTTGTTCAAGTATGAGACGTCGGAAAATGTTGATTTACCCATTCTATCAATCTTTTCGTGTGCTGCGATCAGTCATCCAATTATTTTTCATGTCTGCTTTGTCACTTGTTCAATTGGTTCAAACCTCCTTCTGCTCTCCATCGATCTTGTTTCCTGTATATGGTTTGTTGATATTTTTCTTTGTACATCTACCTATCGTGTGATATTTTTCTCTTATCATTATTCCACATATTCTTTCACTTCCCTGCGTACATATATAAATCCATTTTATACGTTTCTGGTTGGGTTCATATTTCTCAGTATCTTGAAATTTTAATTAGCTCCTTCCCGGCTTCTTCAACATTTATCCTTTTTTTGTTAGTAATTGAGGTTTTTGCTTCTTTAGCTCTAACTACATGCATATACTTTATTTTCCTTGATTGTGGCTAGGAACAGTTAATTATCAATGGTTCATTTCTTTGACATATTATATCCATTCTTGACCGGAGTAGAATTTGCATGGGTGATGTTTTCTGTATTTCCTGTTTACCAAAAATGTCCCTTCCCAGTAATAATTCGATTTCATGTGGAAAATATTTGACGTCAATATCATAGATTATTATATTTTTTTTCTTCAGATAATCAATACAAGATGCATCATCAAATCTTGATATAGAGTTGCAAATTTTATTCTGATCCAAAACTTCTAAACTACATGCAAATGAGTTATCTAAACTTTTTATTTGAATACTGAACAGGCTGTGTACTTGTGGTGAAGACTGATAACCTCCAAACACCCCTTGAATGATAGTTTCTTCACCTATTTCTTCCAGTTTCAAATGTTTTGTACAAGAAGACAGAATATATGAACGCTGTGAACCCGAGTCCAATAATGCTCGAACGAGTTTCTCATCATTTCCATTTGAAAATTTCACAATTACAGTTTGCAGTAGGACAGTCTTTGTGTAATTACTTGTTAAAATATTGTGCACCGCTTTCTCTTCGGGTTTTTCTTTCTTGGCATTCAAATCAGGGCACATTATCGGGTAATGTTTTCTTGAACAAATCAGACACCTAACATAAGACTTACAATTTTTACTAGTGTGATTTTGTTTGAGATATGCAAAGCAACCCTTTCTTTTCATGATAAGATTCTTCTTTTCATCGAATGATAATTTTTGTGCCTTCAAACAGTCCTGACTTGAATGCGACTTCTCACAAAATAGACAAAATGGAAATTTCTTACCGTCTTTTTCTTCCTCCTTAGAGCTAGCTGAGTATAAGGCTGCTGCTGTATGAAGCTCACCCTCACCTTGTTGTCGTTGGTTCCTTCTAGACGTATACTTGATGTTCTTCTTTCGAAAGCTTGCCTGTGCCAAACTGATTCTTTCTTCGGATTCCACTTCGCTTCTCAAAAAATCTAGTAATAAAGATAAATTATCAGTTTCCAAAATATCATTTCCCTTAGTTTTGTCCTGAATAAATGAATATTTATTTCTATTTGCATTTCTATGCCTTTCCCAAACCTTTAATAGGTCTTCTGGTAACGCAGACTCGACGAGTGGAAATAACATAGCTGCATACTTCTCTTTTGTAACACCCAGTGTTTCCAAAGCCCTCAATTGAGTTTCTAACTTATCATATAATTGAGAAAGTGTCATACCTGTATCTTTCATGGCCTGTTTCAGGACCAAACTCAACAACTCTCTTACATATACTTCAATAAGGAATTCGTCCCTGGCGAATCTGGCCTTCAACTAATCAATAGCAATATTGTAGTTCGCGCCTGACGGTGGAACGCTCTCTATCAGTTCTCTAGCGGCAGAACCCTCTTCAGTGGACTGGAGCAGGTACTGAAATTTGTCCTCCAAATCGATATCATCGTCGTCATGGATTTTTTTGAATTGCCCCCAGAAAACAATCCAATTTTTGACATTTCCGTCAAATTTTCTCAACTCAATTTTCGGAAGATGACATTTTCTCTTGGTGTGTTCGCTGCAACCGCGTGAACTGCATTGGTCCTCTTCTATCTTTTTCGTAAGGAAAAATTCACATCTTGATCTGTATTCAATCAATGCTTCCCGAAAATATTCAACTTGATTGTATTCTTCCTCAAAAGATGCGTCGTCAACTTAGATCATATATACTACCGTGGATGCATCAATGCCATAAGAACTACATACACGTTCCTGTTTCCAACATGTACAACATGACTAAATTACACTATCTTCTTCTGCTGTATAAAATTCAGCATAGCTCTGTCTTTATTTCGGTCTGCCAATTAAGCATGCGCTTTAAAAATCTAAACGTATGACCATGTTCAATTTGAGAGCTTGTGTCCTTGTTCCTTGTTGCCAGATTTATACACATTTATTGTTATTCTCCACTTTTTTAATACTTTCAATACAACATTTTTTTTGTTCATTATCTAAGATAGTTATGTTTAAATTCAATTATGTCATTTTAATGTATATACGCTTTATCCAACTAATTATTGTACAAAATTGTTGCCTGATTATTTAGTTTTGTAGTACGGGATAAGTAGAAATAAGAACTAACTTAGATATTTGGCAATGTTGATAGCGTTCTTTTCTCGCATCGGCATCATAATAATAATATGGCCAGTAGTTTTTGGGGCTTATCAAGTGTTTATGTGTTTGCGATATTTTAAAGTTATCAAATATTAATTTTTATTACAAGATCAGAATAAATTGTGAATGTATATTGAAAAATAGTGGAATTGTAGAGTTAGAAATAAGTTTGATGTTTTATTTAGGAACGAATTAAATGTGAAATGTTTCAATAAACATAAAATGATGTTTATATTAAATATACTTTTAAAAACTTCTAAAAAATTAAACGAATTCATAACCTTTTAAAACGTTTGTAAGTTTTGGTCTATAGTTCAGTTTTATAATAGTTTAATGTACTAAAGTAATAAACCAAAATTAATCAAATGAGACGTGAAAGCAAAAATACGCAATTTTATTTAGTTAGATGATATTGCTTATTGTATTTATCTTTATTTAAAAACCAAAACTACTCAACCAATATTTTGAAATATTTCCTTTCAAATGAAAGAAAGAATTTTCCAAAACGGTTTATAAATAACAAAGTTCTAAGGAAAGAAGCATCACAAAAATACAACCGGATGATAACCACCTTCTTAGAAGTCTTTTCAAAATCTAGATTTGATACATGATTATTTAAATTTAGCGCCGACTATGTACGTCAAAATTGTCAAAGGTTCCAAAACAAAGATGCAACGTTAGAAACTTTTGACTGTCAAACAAGGATGGCTCGTAGAAGTACGTCCTGAATATGTTGGAAACAGAGTTTACTGCTGTTGCCTGATCCACGGTAGTATATATGATCTAAGGTCGTCAATGTCTGTAGATAGTAGTAGTTGTCTTATATTTTCGTCTGCCCTGAATAATATATCGCTCTTGTCTTCCAATTGTCTCGAAACTGCTAACAGATGTTGCTTATTTGTGGATTCATTGAGTAACACCTGGTCCAACTCTGCAGATTTTTGAAAAGTTTTTTCTGATGAATTCTCTTTCCTTCTTGATATTTTTCATTTCTTAACTTATTGAGTCCTGTCACGGTCGCCAAATGTTGATTAGGAGCTCAAGAAATGGATAAACTGCATCGAAATAAACTTATGTGTTTGACAGTTTTTATTAATTCAAGAAGTCTTTCAAATCTGACATTTTTTTTCTTAGTTAAATATATAGGGTGATAATAACAACAAAGCATTCCTAACAGATATTACAAAATAATTATATAATTTCAACTCCCAAGAAGTCATTCTGAAGCGAACCATTATATCAGTGACGGCTGCAAAGGCTTGTTTCACTTTAGTCACTGTCATAACAGACATTTCAGAAAATAACTAGGACGAAGTAAAGAGTATTCCAAGATAAGAAAATTGTTTAACAATATCAAGTTTTCCATCATTATAACAAAAATTGTAATTATTATAATTATTGTGTAAGCCACCTCTCCCGAATATCATTATTTTAGTCTTTGAAATATTTACTGAAAGTTTTTTACGGACCGAGTATTAATGTAAAATTTTAAGTTTCTAATTGAGATCAATCTGCGAATCACTAACGATCATCAGATTATCTGCGTACATGAGCAATATTATTGCTTTAGTATTGTCAATGTTTAACCCTAGGTGACCCCGCTCTACGAAAAATTGTTCCATATCAGCCACAAAAATAGAGAACAATAATGGGATTAAAGTGTCGCCTTGTAAAACACCCTTGTCTATCCCGTATGGTTTTGAATGCTGGCCATTTACTCTTATTGTCATGAAAGCCTTCTCATATATATTCTTTATCAAACGAATCATTTTTGAGCTAACACTCGACGTGAATAATTTACTATACAAAATGTTATGATAACACAATCAAATGCCTTCCGAAAATCAACAAAGGCTACAAAAACTTTGCGTCTTTTGAGCCTAAGATGTATTTGAGTAACTGCATTCAGAATAAACACATTATCCATGCAACCTCTGCCGACCCGGAAGCCAGACTGCGTCTCAGGGAGTATATTGCACGAATCACCAATTGACAGTCTTTCTAAAATAAAAGATGTAAAAAACTTAGTCATACAGTTAATAAGAGCAATTCCTCTGTAGTTTTCAGGGTCATCAATAGGTCCCTTTTTATGTAACATAGACATTATAATATTGTGCCATTCGGAGGGAATTTCTTCTGTTTCCAAAATAGTATTAAACAATGAGCATATGTATAAAACCCAATTTTGTGGTAGATATTTATAAAATTCATATGAAATTCCATCAGATCCAGGCGCTTTTTTATTTTTACATTTCTCAAGGCAATTTTTTAATTCAGAGATAGTAATCGGACAGTCGAGATTAGGATGTTGAGCATCGTAAAATTGAATATCCAGCTGTATCCTGTGTGTACTAAATTGATCATAATAATTCTTCCAAATCTCCAAAGAAATGGAGGAGATTTTGGTCGAAATTTTGAAGCTATTCCAGAAGCCAGCTTGATCGCGTGTGTTAGAGATGGCTAAAATTTAATTTTGAACAAAATTTCTCTTTTTGTTTTTTATTAACGTCTTATGCAACTTTTTTCCTTCATTATATTGACTTTTAAACGTATCTATAAAATTATTTTTACTGCATAATTTAAGTAATGATTCACTGTCCATCAAACACCAAAATCAAAGATGGGTAGAACTCTTAGCGTAAGATCTCCACAAGACGAAAATGGAAAAGCGAAGCATAAAAGAATTGGAAATACAGAAGCCATGCCAAAAAACATCCAAGAGCAGTACCATTAACCTCAGTTTCCAAACCCTATAAGAGAAATATGAATGTGATTTTCTGGAATGTTCATGGAATCAATAATCTTTACGACCTTATGTCAGATAATGCAATGGACTTTGATATTCTCTGTATTTACGAAACTTGATTAACAGATACGGTTAGAGTTCCCGACCAACTATCAAGCAAATATTACTATATTTTTTCAGCAGCCGTTCGGGAGAGGTCACAAGGCCGTGCAAGCGGAGGTTAAATCATCTTCTGTAATAAAGCGTTTACAGTAACGGTCCTTGTGACCACCCCCTGGTGGCTAATTTGTAAAATGGTATATAAGGATCAGATTATGATTTTATGTTTTTGTTAGTTTAAGCCAGATTTGGATATTGATAATATTTTAGATTTGTTTCAGTTGTCAATACATAGCAATCAAATACTACTTTCAATAGGCGATTTTAACTGTAGAGTAGGTGAATTATCCTCTATTCCTGAAATTCATGTACAAAATACGAATCTACTCGAAATTATGTTAAGTTTAGACTAAACAATTAACTATAAGGGTCGGTCCTTATTAGATTTTATGGCAAGTCACAATCTTTCATTAGTAAACGGATCCATCATTAGCGATAGACCTGCTAAATTTCCTTACTCAAGCCCTCGAGGTGACAGTGTTATAGATATCGCTTTTTGTAATAATCCCTGCCTGTCTGTTATAGAGAGTTTAGAAGTTTTAAATCTTGTAACAAACTCAGATCACTTTCCTCTATTACTGAAAATCTCGTTTAAAATTAATGAACAAGAATGCCTAAAGTCACAAACATATCCTGTAGTTCGGTGGAACTACTCTCTGTTGTCGGAATATAAACAATTAATGAGAACTTCTCCTTCAGTAGGTTTGTTTAACAGTACTGATTTAAACAATACTATATTATACTATCAAAAATACGGATGAGTCTTTAAATTTAGTTTATAAGAGTTCAGTCTTCAGTAGAATACGTAATAACAGATGGTTTGACGCGGAGTGTGCTGCTGCTAAACGCAATCTCAAAAAGGCCACTATTATATTGGGAGTATGTATGTATTATAGTTATTAAAATTCTTAGTATTAAATAACTTTAAATTTACCTAAATCACTTTCGTGCATGGACTTTCCATACCTTTCTTGCTTTTTACCCTCTAAAACATGTTTACAAACTGCTGCTTTAAAAGATGTCGTCATGTTACAACATTTGTGCACATTTTTCCTCGTTAACTAGTTCGGTAATACTCCTGGAAAAAGTTTGAATTCAATAAAATATTTATCTTATTCAGCTCAAATCTTACTTTCTTAGTGATATATTTCGAACATTTCTCTTTCTATCTTGTGATTAGCAGCCAGCGTCATTTTTATTCCTTTCTCTTGAAAATATAGTGCAATAAGTGATATCAATGAAGATCTTTGTTCTTCTTGGAACTTTGAGAATTTGTTGTAATATTCAGCAAGTGCAGTGCCTCTTGAAGATTCATTTAAAATAATGGCCAATTAGATGGAGGTGTTATCTGGATTATGAGGTTTTTCATATGGCGTGAAACATGTTGGTGTATGCGTTCGAGAAGAGGAAGCTGGTGATGGACATGATGAATAATTACATTGATTGATTGATTGATTTTGGTATGAATATACTCCGGATTAGGAAGAACCATGCGGTAGTCCGATGGATTCTCGCTATTGCTTCAAATTATGCACAAACAGTATCTGATTTCCCATATCAAAATTCTACAATAAACGCTCAATATAGTGACGCTTGATGATCTTGATAATGTGAACAAAAAAGTTTTGAGCTATAAAAATTAAATGAAATTAGTTATAATAACAGTCGTAGTACCGATCAAGGCAAATAACTACTTACAAATAAACTCCTTTGCCAATAATGCAAGTTTCCATTTGGTAAGCAGTAACCTCAAGTTCATCTAATGCTTTTGATGGAACATTGTCAGCAGTACTTTCGAGAGACTTTAACAAGGTTTGTGTGTTATAGGAAATATCAGCAATTAACATTTCTTGTGGGTTTGATGAATCGATTTTACTGGCATATTCTTCTGTAGTTATTGCCGAAGGAGTAATCGGTATACTCTATTGTCAATAAATCAGACATTGTAGAGAAGTGGATCTTCTATAGATTCTGATTCTGTCTCATCCAATTGATTATCTTACTGTTTTTTATGAACAAAAACTGATCTAGGACTAATACTACCTGACGGAGGACTGTATCCCGATATTATGGGGATATTTGCTTTTATGAAAATAAGATTATTGCATTCCCTTGTACAATAGCAAGATCATCAGTTACGGGATGTATGCCTTTAGAAAGATGATCAATTTTGAAAGCTTTGACCGCAGTCATTATCACAGCTTCTACATGTCATTTTAGTGTTTAAGTTATGGCAACGTTTGAAATGCTTAACAAGCTTTTCTAAATTACCGTGGTTTGGTTTTGCAAACAAAGCATAACATTTTTAGCCTGGGTTTTTGCTCGTCCCAACTTTTATCTAACCTCAAAACGAACCCGCAAAGTATATAAATCGAATTAATAACAGATTAACTACAAAAAATAGGAATTGTATTTAAAACCTTATTAACATTTACCGTTCTTATTAACGCTTCAATGGCACAAGAACTCACTTATCTGCTTTAATCTCCACACAAAACTGAATAATTGAAAACAATCGATATTCTGTGATGTCTCATAATAATTTACATACATTTTTATTATTAGTTACGTGATGAGTGTGTTGACTTAAATATTTATCTGGTTATAACGTGATATTATAATAAGAAAATTTCTTGATTATGAACAATTCACTAGCGTTCATTTTTCTTTCTACACAATTTTTTTTACATATGGAGTTTATAAACGCGAGAAGGTTTCTCTACCGCGTTATATCTGTAATTTTTCCAATAGAAGTTGTCTTCTACAAGACTGAACATGTTTATGAAAATTAGCTATTAGTAAGTAGCAAACTCATCCAATCTCTACGATTGATACCTATTCTCTGAAGTTGGGCTCTTCTATGCTTTATTGTATTATTAGCAAACTTCTATTTAGTGATGCAAATATTCTTATCACAATTATTGTAAGGTACCATGACAACTTTGGACTTTTAGAGAAGTTGTCCCTTTGCTTATAAATGTATCAAGTTTGTTTGAAACGCAATTTTGTTTTTTTCTCTATAAATGATTCTATTGTATTCCACTTCTATCTAATCACAGAGTTAAAGTAGAAGTTGTTGGTTATTGTGTGCTTTCAAATATGGACAGCATTTTCAACATATATCAGTTTTTCACTATTGAACACAAAAAAACTATTCGATGTATATGTAGAGATTTATTGACGATTCGGCAAGGCCAGCTTTGTTAGTCCAAGAGGAATCTGCGCATGAGTACCGAAAACTATTCCACCTCAATTTTTTTATGCGATCCTCTTTGAATTGCCCTACTGATGATATAAATGCATGTTGCCATGGGGCAACCTAGTGCCATATTGTTTAAACCGATATTGTTTAAACAATTGGAAGGAATTGTTATTTTTCAACCGGACATTTTTTTTCATATTCTTTATTGAAATACAAATAAAAAAGGTCCTATGACTTTTCACGATAAAGTTAATATTTTTAGAGATATGAATTTTTAAAAGTTCGAAAAATCTCAAATTTGAGTACTTTTGACCCATGAAAAATATATTAAAAAATGAAAATAAAATATAAATAATATTTTTTTTAAATTCTTTATACAATAGTTAATAATATTCTTAATAGGGATTTAAGAAAATTTCATTGATTATACCTGTTTTTAATTGTTAATTTCGCGCGCTCACAAGTATGCGTCGCTACCTTTAAGTATCGCCGTCTCTCTCTGACTCATGCGCTGCTCTGACTCATGCGACCTCTCTGTCCTCTATGTCCTGAATCATTATTTATCATTTATCTAAGAAACCATTAACTTCATCAATATTGGTAAAGAGAGCAATGTTATTAATAATTAAATTATCTACAATTTGTTTTTACCAAAAGTAATTTAAGTATGAATCGGAACATGTAATTAAAATTACTTTTTTATTATTATCATACTAATTTATGTATTTTTATCAACAATAATAAGATATAATGGTATTTGAAAAAAATTTGGAATCACAATTATATATAAATAATAAGCTTTAGCTCAAAACATACATTCTGATAAATGCATTGAATCCGGAATATAAAACATTAGATTTTACGAATTTCGGATACAAACTAGAGAATGATACATTGCTAATACCTTTATTTATAAACAAAAGCCCATTTCCAACTGATCAAAATCTAATGTTTTATATTCCGGACCCAATGCATTTTTCCAAATGTATGTTTGAGCAAAAGCTTATTATTTATATATAATTGTGATTCCAAAATTTTTTCAAATACTAATATCTTATTATTGTTGATAAAAATGCATAAATCACTATGATAATAACAAAAATGTTCCGATTCATACTTAAATTACTTTTGTTAAAAAAAAAACAAATTGTAGACAATTTAATTATTAATAACATTGTTCTCTTTACCAATCTTGATAAAGTTAATGTTTTTTTAGATAAATGATTAATAATGATTCAGGACACAGAGAGACCGTATGCAGCGCATGAGTCAGAGAGAGACGGCGATACTAAAAGTAGCGACGCATACTTGTGAGCGCGCGAAATTAACAATTAAAAAACAGGTATAAACAATGAAGTTTTCTCAAATCCCTATTAATAATATTATTAACTATTGTATAAAGAACTTAAAAAAATATTATTCATATTTTATTTTATTTTTTTAATATATTTTTCATGGGTCAAAAGTACCCAAATTTGAGATTTTTCGAACCTTTAAAAATTCATATCTCTAAAAATATTAACTTTATCGTGAAAAGTCATAGGACCTTTTTATTTGTATTTCAATAAAGAATGCAAAAAAATTTGTCCGGTTGAAAAATAACAATTTCTTCCAATTGTTTAAACAATTTCGGTTTAAACAATATGGCACTAGGTGGCCCCATGGCAACATGCATTTATATCATCAGTAGGGCAATTCAAAGAGGATCGCATTAAAAAAATTGAGGTGGAATAGTTTTCGGTACTCATGCGCCGATTCCTCCTGGACTATGTCTGACAAAAACAATTAATTGATTACATTTCGATGCTTTGAAACACCTAAATTTAATCTCGAAGTTCGACGTATGTGTCCCTCGTGTTTTAACGAGAAGAAATTAGTGTAGTCGCGTTTACGTTCACAATTGTATTCTTAAAAATAATTGAAATGATCCATTTTTTATTTCTGAAATGTACTGCCAAATAGGCAGAATTGATTAAAAGGAAATGTGTATTTAAGTAAAGGCGAGACATAAAGCTTTCGCAACTCAAATCGAAATTTATCTTTAAAGCACTCAAAGTTTCGACTGCAAAATCGAATGGAAATTCAGTTTTTGTAGTGTAGCTGAATATTTCACATGTTTTAAAATGTGTGAAACATTTTTTACGTAACTGCGATTGAAATAGTATTATTTTCTGCCTGGACGATTTGATATTGGTGGATAAATCGGGAAGAGGCTGATTTTCTCCTTGTAATCTCAAATTCAGTTCGTTCATATGATTTGTCAAATCGACATAGAATGCTAATTTCCACAGCCATTCACTATTTCCTAAATCGGCACACAAGGGCGACGCTTCTCATTCAAAAATATTTCGATCTCTGCCCGAAGTTCAAAAAAGCGCCTAAGGACTTTTCCGCAACTAAGCCAGCGTACGACAGTATGATATGGCAATTCATTCTCTCCAATCTCTTCAATAAACTCGCGGAATTGTCGGTGATTCAGCCCTGTGGATCTGATAAAAATAATAACTGATATGACTGGTCTTAGAACTTCAGACAAATCCAAACATTTGCCGCACAAGGACTGTGGAGGAATGGTACAATGTAATACTAATGGTTTTGAACCACCATCATTTTCTACAGCCTTTGACACAAGTGTGACCACTCCTTTATTTTTACCACACATATTTTTGCCTCCATCGGTAGTGATAGATTTCAAGTTTTTCCATAGAAGGTTTTTTTTATTAATGGCATTTTCAACCCCCTTAAAAATATCTGCCCCAGTTGTCGTGCCGTGAATACTTTCAATATCAAGAAGTTCTTAATACACTTCATAGCTTTAATCGCCTCCACGAATAAAAATCAACACCTGAGCAGTATCTGACACATCCGTTGATTCATCCAAGGCTAGAGAAAACCATTCAAGATGTCCATTTTTGCCACACAGTTGAGATGATATATTTTCTGCGATGTCTTGCACCCTCCGAGCCACGGTGTTTGCTGAAAAACTGACGACTTTCAATAAATTTACTTTTTCGGGGCATATTTCTTCAGCTACTACAATCAAGCATTCGTTTATCATTTCTCCATCGGTGAATGATTCTCCACGTTTTGCGATTTCAAGAGCCACACGAAAGCTAGCGCGAGTTGCAGACTCTTGCTCAGTATCTGCTTTGGTAAACAAAGGTTGCTGCGATTTCAGTCCGCGCTTTAACGCTTCAAATTTTTCCGTCCGCAATATTTAGAGTAATTTTGAAGATGTTTCGATTCATAGTGACGTTTAATGTTATATTCTTTGAGAACAGCTATGGTTTCATTACAAATTAAACATAGCGCCTTATTACTGCACTCGATCACATAATACTGAAAGTTCCATTTATCTTGGAACGTTCTGCATTCACTGTCTATTTTTCGCTTCTTTTCCGTACCAATAAATCACACATGAAAACAAGTCTAATCAAAATACTCTTATTAGTTTATTTCACAATAGGCAACTTCGCTTCCTTCGCCTTTTTTATACATACGGAAATTTCCAAATATGCCACCTGTAAGTGGGTAGCTGAAATAGATAATACCTAGAACAGTACATAGTATCACTATTCGACACTAGATGTCGTTACGTGTCACAATACACAATCAATAGTAATTGAAATGCAATAAAAACCTATGTTTGCTTAGGTGGGCAGATAAATTAAAAGTGTTAAGGCCCTTGCAATATACCGAAAAAAATATTATGGCCCTAAGACTTCAAAGTTTGGGGACCCCTGTACTATGTATTTAAAATATTCTTCACACTTGGCACCTTCTGATTATTATTTGTTTCGGTTTCCACATAATTTTTCAGATATTAAATCTTTACTTAAAATGGGTTCAAGTTAAAGCGAGACCTCACACAAGCTTCGAAGTCGTCAGAAAGCTTTCGCAAATCGAATGAGATATACATCACATCCAAAATATTCCTCAAACGTTGCTTCGGTCTCCACAGAATTTTTCAGACATTAAATCTACTTCAAATAAGAGTCAGTTTTCCGGCAGCTTTGAAAAATTTATAGGTATGAAATGATGCTACTGTCAGAAATATGATAAAAGGTATTGGATCAAAATATAATTCATAGGAATATTTATTCATTTTTATAACAAAATACCGGTATAATATGTATAGATCAAAAAATAAAAAAAATTGCAGCGTTGCTCACTAAGAATATCGCTTAATGTAACATTTTCTGATGTACTTTGATGACTGTTTCTTAAATTTAGGCACTCATTCAATCTATAGATCTCAATTATCCATGGAAATTTTTAAATGAAAAAAGATTTCTAATAGGTATATATACTCAATTCTAATGTATCACTTTGATCGTATACTAAGTTTATACAAAAACATTTGAATCATATCGGACTAGTTTGCGAACACAGCTGTGTTATGAAATACTTCAGAATTAAAACCTGTACCTCTACCGATACTGGAATCACCGAAATAAAAATGTATACCATTTTTCTTACAGGTGGTAACATTCTATCTACACCTTTCCACCCAGCACCAAGTTTCCCTGGATATTCGCCAGTTCCGCTTGCTGCTGCTGCACTAGATCCACGACAGTTCATGCCGCCTCAGATATTTTATTGGCCGTACCCCAGTCCTCCAGTATCTCCGACAAACTACTATCCAACAATACCACCGCCAGGAGCATTACCTCCTCAACAACCGCAACAGCAGATGGTAAGTAGATAATCAAAGAACAAACATATTTTGATAGTAGTAAGGATAGAGTAGCAATTGACTATTGCTGAATGAGGTCTGAAGACGATGAAAATCATTTTCATTGATTGAACACCAATTAGTCACTTATTGCAAAGCATTATTTATTCACTGTGGATAAATACTTCTAGTCCAGTCAGCAAGGATTTTTGCCTTACAAAAGACAACCAATCTACAAAAAATGTCAAATATTTAAAAATACGCCATTAGCTCTACCTCATGGTGGTGTGGAAATGAGTTTTTAAAGTTGTCATAATTAAGTATTAAAAGTTAGAAATAATGAAAATAAGTCCAGAAAACTGAACAATTTACTATTTTGTATGCAAATTTTCACCGTTACACTGCTATAACTCGATATATGTGACACGTACAAAAAAGTGTTAAAACAAAAAATATGTAAAATTTTGTTCTTTTCAAGTTTGCATTCAATGTTTTTAATCGTAGATTAGAGGTATTATATTGGAAAAAAACTCCTCGAGGTCCCAACCTTGGATTTTACATCAGCGAACGAACCTAAACCACCTAATTGAAAATTGTTACTTCACTACCTTTAGTAGGGCAAATGTTCTTTTTTTAACCCCAATGACTATACAGCGACTCTGTAATTTCAGGTCACAAACTTATATATTTTGGCTTTACAGGTAATTCTTTTCTCAATAATGGGACATCAATAAGCGTTAAAGAATAACTCGAAATTATGAGTTAATCCTTTAAAATCTTTAGGTCTTACTTTTATCATCCGTCCACGAGGGAAACTTTTTTGCTTTTTTTTTAATAACTTTGACTGCTCTTCACCCCTGTACGTCCGTCTATACGTCATTCAAGGTGTAGGTAATGAATACTTTCGTTGTATGTATCATTAAGATGCCAGTTGCTTTTAATCCAGCCGCACAGTAGAGACCGCATGGAAGGAACATGTGGCTCAAATAGTCGATGGAGATGACCACAAGGGAGCGTCTTATCGCTCACATTGTGGAATTAGTAATCGACGAACTAATATCCCTATTAAACGGTGACGGCTTTCTAGCAATTGTGTATCCGATGATATCATTGTTAGAAGGCATATTGCCATCATCAGAGACCTAATGCAAAGGGCCCTGAATAGGGTACAGAGGTGATGCAACGATCACGGACTTGCAGTGAATCCTACCAAGGCTAAGGTAGTTGCTTTCACCAAGAAGAGAGGTATAAGACCTAAGGGTCTGCATCTTGGTGGGGTGCCACTTCCAGTGGTTGAAAAAGTGGAATATCTATGAGTGATCCTGGATAAGACACTGACATGGAAGGATCACCTTGATAGTCTCATATGCAAACTGACTAACAGGTACTGGACCTGTAGGAGAGCCATTGTTCCGAATTGGGGACACCTAAGACTATCTTATGGTTCTACGGTGTGATAATGCTGCCTATACTCACATAAGCAGCTGTGGTCTGATGACCGAGAGTAACCTTGGTCTCGGCTAGATCGCAACTGGCATGCCTCCAAAGGGTGATCAGTTTGGGGGCAAGTGGTTGCATGAAAACTACAACTGCTGCGTTGGAGGTGATTCTTGGACTTCGGCCTCTTCACCAAATTGAGGTTGAGGCCGGAAAGGCACTCCTACGATTAAACAGTTAGGAATATGTGCGAAGCGAGGAAGAGTGTAGTTACATTAAGAAGCTCATACTTCTGAGATATGTCCCAAATCTGGCTCGAGCGGCTGATGTTTGCCTGTGCAGGTGCTCCTTCATAACCCCCTATAGGGTGAAGATCTGGAAAAGAGAATTCTGGAAAATAGAGGAAAATCCACAACCTCTGGTACACAGATGGCTCTTGCTCCAGCGATGGAATTTACTCCAGGAACCCAAAGACCCAAGTTATGTTCCTTTGGGAAAGGGTTATCTGCATATCAGGCTGAGGTATACGCTATCTTGTAATGTGTGTAGATAAACCTAGGGAGAGGTTATGTGCACCGACACATAACCATATTTACCGATAGTCAGACGACAATCATAGTCCTGAGTGGATATACCATCAACTGAGGGCTTGCTGCTGAATGTCGAGACGGCTTGCTAACTTAGCAATGCTAGAATGGATTTGGTTTTGAAGAGGTAATGTAAGGGCTAACGGACTGGTTGTGGAAGTGGAGGCAGCTCCCTTTAGCGGCCCGAACCCGATCTTGGCCCTTGAAAAATAAGCAATCACTAAGGAGATTGGTTGGGACACCAACACCTCGTTCATTGGAATGCTCTGCATGGTCTAAGATAGTCCAAGCTCCGATTGAGGGGTTGGACTGATGGACATGCTGGACTGATGGACTGATGGACTCCTAACAGGTCACTGCTGTCTTAGAAAATATCTCCTTAACTTAGGTTTAGACCCAATTGAACTTGAATATAGAAAACAGGAAGAAGAAGAGCAATCAGGCTTTCGAGCGGGAAGATCTTGTACAGATAACGTCTTTTGCTTGAAACAAATTATTGAAAAAAGATCAAATAATAATATGGAAACTCACCTTTTGTTCGTGGATCTGCGGAAAACGTTTGATACAGTTTCCGTAAAAATGCTTTGGAAGACGCTACAAGAAACCAACATCAGTCACACCCTTATAAAAACATTTAAGAATCTCTATGATGGATCAACATCAAGAATCAAAATTGGTAATAATCTATCAAAGAAATTTCCGGTAAATAAAGGTCTGCGCCAAGGATGTTGTATCTCGCCCACACTTTTTACAATCTATATAGCAGAGTTAAATCAATGGAAGAAAAAATGCAGTGGAATGGGTATCGATCTTGGAGAAAAGTGTTTATACACTCTACAGTTTGCCGATGACCAGGTCCATCGTAGCGAATGACAAAGAAGATCTTGAACATATGTCGAGAAAACTAAATGAAGAGTATAGGAAATGGGGTCTGGAAATGAATACTCAGAAAACAAAATACCTTCAAATAGGAGCTGAACCAGGAAATATCAAACAGAAACCTTAGAAATAGGACCATGTAGCGAATACACATACTTGATGCAACAGAAAAAGACGACAGAGAAATCAAAAAACGAATAGCACAAGTCAGACGAATAATAGGCTGCTTAAATGGAATATGGTGGACTTCTGATATTGGAAAACAACGGAAATACAATACCTACGAAACCTTTGTCAACAGTAATCTAACCTATGGCGCAGAAACATGGAGAATTACAGAAAACAATAGAAGAAAACCATACTCCAGTATTGTATGAGATCTCGTACAAGTCGGTCGTGTGCATCGGCTTTCAAGCTTTGTTAAATCGTTAAATTCCTATTAGAACAGTTTTTGCGGAAACTAAATTAAGAAGGAAATAACCAATTTATTTTGAAACAAATGGATGTCCAACCGGGGGGTAGACTCCCCGATAAACCACCCACACCCATGTCGGAAGATGATGAAACCCCTTTTGGAGGTTTTGAAAACAAAATAGGTACAAGTAATAAAAACTCAGAAAAAGTAAGTAGATCCGATACAATAATAATTAATGAATAATTTAATACACTACAAAACAAACAGGTCACAAAAACAGGTGATTATGATAAGCTCAACAAAAAGCAGCCAGTTTATAAATATGGGTTAAATGACCTCAGTCCTTTCCATATTTATGTTGAAAATAGCGAAATTGATTTTAAAGGCAGGTTAAATGCATTAAAAATCGGAAATATAATTCTTTCAAACTTTCCGGAAATAGATAACAAAATCCAAAGTATAGACACGATAGGTCGCAATAGAATAAGGATAAGCATGAAAGACAACACAAGTGCAAATTACCTTCTCGAAAATTGTGAACATAAAATATGCATTGAAAAAAATTTAAATATTTATATTCCCAAATTTATAATATTTAGGCAAGGAGTTATTAGGGATATAGCATTAGACTTTTCCGAGGAATATGTTAAAAACAAAATAAAACAGTACGACTTCAATACCAAATTCGAAGTTACTAGTGTAAAGAGAATAAATAGAAAAGTTACTAATAATGGAAAAGTAGAATATGTGCCAACTAAATCATGCGTGGTAAACTTTAAAACACAATATTTACCAAAATTCATCACAATAAATAAAGTTTTGAAGGAGGTGGAACCCTACCAACAAAAAGTATTACTATGTTTCAATTGTTTAAGATATGGCCATCTTGGCGGACAATGTAAGAGTCATCCAATGTGCAGTAAATGTCACAAACCTCATAATACAAAAGAATGTCAAGAACAAAATGTCATACCCAAATGTTGAAGCTGTAATGGCAATCATTTTACTACAAACTTCAACGAATGTGATTAATTTAAAAGACAAAAACTAATAAAAAACGCAATGACAACTAATAATATAAATTATCATGATGCCAATTCCAAAATCCCCAAAATTTCCTCTGCAAATGTAGTCTCAAAAAATCTAAACATGCCATTCAACCCACAACAAATCCCCACTCAACCGGCTATTCAGCCTCATATACACTCCCACCCTACAAATCACCAAGAAACCGCAAACCAACACGACGTAACTGAACACCCACGTACATACTCACATCCAAGGGTACCTAATAAACGGCAGAGGCCCAGCAGCCCAGATCCAACTTTATTGGCTCGCAAGGAAATCATCTCAAATCCCCGTCCCCCAGGCCCAAACTTTAATATCCTAAATAATTACTTATATACTCAACATACCCATACAAGCAATCCAGTACACAATGAAAATTTAGACCAAAATGTAATCAAAACTCTTTTTGAAATATTTTACGAGTTATTATATAAACTTAAAGCATCTAACAATATAAATGTGTCAAAAGAGAATTTAAAAAATCTATTTAGTAATCAATTAAAAAGAATTTTGTCATGTGAAACGTCAAATTCGCAGTCGTAAACAAATATAAATTTTTGCAATCGAACTGCCGATCGGCAGTATCCAATAAGGAAAACTTAGAATATTTATTATAATCAAATCATATAAATATTGCGCTCTTATCAGAAACATGGTTCAAACCAAATAAATATTATAATTTTAAAAGTTATAACATAGTACGAACTGATAGAAATGATTGATATGGTGGAACTGCCATACTAATAAAAAACAATATATTGTTTAAAGAGGTTACTATAACAAATAATATAAACATTCCAAATAGTTGTATACAAACAGATTTATGTATTATCAAAAAAACAGTACACATAGTATCAGTTTACATAAAACCAAATACAAAAATAAAATTACAAGAATGGATTCAATTTTTTAACAGTATACCAAAACCATTTCTAATAGGTGGAGACTTTAATTCTCACCATCAATCGTGGGGATGCGAATTTGACGATTCATATGGAAATGTTCTATTAGATGCCTTAAATCATTGTAACTTAGCAATATTAAACGATGGCTCACCCAATCTTGTTACAAGAGGTAGAAACAGCGCTTTAGATCTTACAATTTGTTCGCAAGAAATAACACAACACCTCAATTGGAGTGTTATAAATGATCCTCATGGCTCAAATCACTTACCTTTAATATATTATTTCGAATCACCACAACAACACTCACATCTTCAAAATATAACACATAATATCTGGATACCTAAAAATGCTAACTGGACAAACTACATTGAAACACTTGAAAATATGACACCTGCAACGTGCTACAACAAATTTGTGGAAAACATTAATATGGCAGCTGAGAAGACCATACCAAAGAAAAAGATAAACTCAAAGCCCCGAAGGAACCACAATCCGAAGATATGGTGGAACTCAACCTGTGAAGAGGAAGCAAAAAACAGAAAAGAGGCGTATATAAAATACAAAAATAACCCAAATGTCCAAAACCTTATGGAGTATAATAGACTGGAAGCAGTAGCTAAAAAAACATTCAAACACACCAAAAAACAACAGTGGGTTAAATACTGTGAAAGTCTAAATTCCTTAACACCAATAAAGGAAGTGTGGCAAAAAGTAAATTCCTATAAAACCAGAAAACAGCAAAATAAATTACCATTAGATGATAAAGCAGAATGGATCCATGAATTTCACTGTAAAATTTCACCCACATGGGTTAAAGATGTCAAAACAAATCCAATGGTAATGACTTGCCGCAAAAATTGTCAACACTTACTAAACGACATAAACATGTGGGAGCTCGAAAGAGCTTTAAAACAAACAAATAACTCTCCTGGCAAAGACAATATTACCTATTCGATGTTATACAATTTACCACCAGGACACAAAAAATTCCTCCTGAAAATCTATAACCTTATTTGGACAAAACAACATAGTATTCCAACTAGCTGCAAGGAATATGTAGTATTGCCAATATTAAAACCAGGAAAACCCTTACACCAATCAAACTCATACAGACCAATTTCTTTAGCTTCATGTATCCTTAAGATCTTTGAAAGAATCATCAAGAATATGTAGGAACAGTGGCTAGAAACAGAAAATATTCTCCCAGAAAGCCAATATGGATTCCGGAAATCTAGGTCCACTCTAGAAGCTTTGACAATGTTTGTCACCGACGTTCAGACAGGTTTTACAAATAAAGAAAAAACAGTAGCAGCTTTCCTGAATATCTCCGCAGCTTTCGACAATGTTTATCTTGACATACTAACACACAAACTGGCTGATATTGGTATTCCTCCAGAGCTAGCAACTTTCTTGATCTCTCTATATTCAGAAAGAAGTACATACATCAAAATAAACCACGACTTGAATTCGCCACGTCAAACGCAATCGCAGATAGAACTTCCACAAGGGAGTATATTAATCCCACTTCTTTACGTGTTATATACCCTACATATTGATTCTATAGTAAGAAATACAAATATTATCCAATTCGCAGATGATTTACTGCTCTACTCTACAAACAAAAATCTATATATTACTTTGGACAAACTTAGCACTGACTTTTATAATATTAAACAATGGATGTCTACAAACAACTTCGTATTATCTCAACAAAAGTCAGAAGTATGTATTTTTGCCAAGAAGAGAAACATCCCACAAGGGCAAATTCAATTAGAACCCTATCGCTTTCCAATCAAAACCACGGTTAAATATTTGGGTGTTTACCTGGACCGCAAATTACTTTGGAAAGATTGCATCCACAACATTATAAAAAAATCTCAAAATTCAATAAATATCATCCAAGCATTCTGTCTTACTAAATGGGGAGCAGACCCTAACAACGCCCTCCTATTTTACAGGACAATGACGAGATCAATTTTCGACTACAGTAGTAACCTTTACAGCAGCGGAATTTCATCTACAAAAAATAGAAACTCAAAAAAATCGATGTCTTAGAATATGTCTTGGCTATTTAAAATCAACACCAGTACATGTCATGGAAGCAGAGGCAATAGAGCCTCCACTATCCCTTAGAAGAAAACTAATCAGCGATATTTTCATAACTAAATTATTTGCTAAACGTGCTCAAACCATTCACTCCATACACAACCTTTCGATATTAGTCCTTACCCACCCATACTAGCAACACACAAAAACTCCGCTAACTGTGGACAGCTACACACGTATCGTCAAGTACCAGGAAATTGCATTCTCCTCAAATACCCTTACATATTATGCAGAGCAACACCACCTTTTATTCTCTTCAAAAATGGAAACAAGTTACGTAAACCCAAACGGAAACACCTTAGAGCAAATCAGCCATTTCTGGCCAGAATGCAAATATATATATATATATATATATATATATATATATATATATATATATATATATATATATAAATAAGCAAAAGGTGATGATTGTCAGGTATGCGGTCAGTATAAGAAATAAAACTATATTCTCATTCTCAATATTTCGCTATTGTTCAATAGCATCATCAGGAGACAAGATGTTAAGAGTCAGTAAAAGTTGATGTACACCACATTAAGGTACTAACCAGTCTAGTTAGTACCTTAATGTGGTGTACATCAACTTTTACTGACTCTTAACATCTTGTCTCCTGATGATGCTATTGAACAATAGCGAAATATTGAGAATGAGAATATAGTTTTATTTCTTATACTGACCGCATACCTGACAATCATCACCTTTTGCTTATATAAATAGTACGGTCGATAATTACCACAGAATAATCATTTGTTTTGATTTTCTGATTTAAAAATATATATATATATATATATATATATATATATATATATATATAACGAAAAACCAAAAGTTGGCAGTCAGTCACGGCTGACTAGTTAAAAAATAAAACTTCAAAGAGCGGTCTTTGTTAAAAAACCCTCAAAATCGTGGGGATAGCAGCCAAAAAAACTTTACAGGTTAGAGATAAAGTGAATCAAATAGTACATTACCTAAGCTTTCGAAGAGCATTGTCTTCATTCTCAAAGGCTATAATAAACCAGAAAGAAAAAATCGGTTAACTTAATAAAGAAAACAATTTCTGAAATCATTACGACTTACTTGTAGTGTTGATTTAAAATTAAACTCACATTTCACAAATTGCAGGAAAACTTTCATCCACTAAAGATTAAAATGTCGACTAAATATAATTTCTCTCCTACATATAGTAATGAGAGCCAGGATTTTTTTCCTGTTTTTTAAAAACCAAAAGACGTACATAAGAAACGAGCTGATTTTGTTGAATATATATTTCGACATGAAATCGACTGCTGTCGAAAGGTAGAGATACGGGGAGCAATTACAAGGTTGAAGTAAAAACATTTAATAAAAATCTAAATTTCTCAGCAATACTGTTGTGTTTTTTTGGTTGCTTTGGTGAAAACTTCAAAGAAAAACAATAATAGATTAATGTCCACACCTAGGATCACGTCAAGATTGAAAAATTACACCTTTAAATTTAACCAGACTATTGTCTGACAGCTGCCACCTGTCTTTTGTAAAATGTAAAAAATTGGGATGACGAAATAAGCAAACAGTCAGTGAACACTCAAACCACTCACATTCGGTATTCCCCAACTGTCAACCCATTCCAGCATTACTATTATTAAATAAAAAAGCCAAACAAAACCCACCCGCAAATACTAACGATCTCCACTTTCGTCTGATGTTAATTTCCATGAAAATCAGTATTGATAATTTTAAAATTCTCATAACAATAATAATGTCAGTTAGGAAAAGTGATGTAACATCTGTAACTTTTAACACATGGAAAGGACCTAAGTATATATATATATATATATATATATATATATATATATATATATATATATATACAGATGGTTCCAAAACAAGCAAAGGATGCGGATGCGCCTTTTACGATGCTAGCACTTCCCATACGTCTTTGAAGCGATTTTCTAAAGAAACATCAATTTATACACTTGAAAATTATGCTGTGCTGTTCGCGCTGTGATATGTTTCATCAACTGACATAAGAAATACAGTGATTTTTACAGACAGTAAAAGCCTCGTAGACAGACAGGTTACAAAATATTCATGACTCTTCAAATTTATCCCATGTGGAATTGAAAATTCTAAAAAAACATCATAATATAAGACAACAAAATAAAAATACCATAGTGGTCTGGATAAAGGGTCACTCGGATATAAAAGGAAATGAAATTGCTGACAGGTTAGCAAAATCGACCATTTCTTCAGGAGAACCATTAACAATAAAATCTGTACCCCATTCCGACCTTAGTGTGAATATAGGAACAGTCTGCTACTCGAATGGCAAAGAGTTTATGAAAGTAACACTTATGGACAGAACTACAAAAGCTGCCAAGTCAAGATTCCACGTAAGAGATGGTTCTATGGGATATCACATAGAGAATTCATTGTTACTATAAATAGAATAAGATCAGGACATGCTATGACACCGCTATATAAACAGAGAATTAGTCCAGGAGGAATCGGCGCATGAGTACCGAAAACTATTCCACCTCAATTTTTTTATGCGATCCTCTTTGAATTGCCCTACTGATGATATAAATGGCATGGGGCAACCTAGTGTCATATTGTTTAAACCGAAATTGTTTAAACAATTGGAAGGAATTGTTATTTTTCAACCGGACAAATTTTTTTTATATTCTCTATTGAAATACAAATAAAAAAGGTCCTATGACTTTTCACGATAAAGTTAATATTTTTAGAGATATGAATTTTTAAAGGTTCGAAAAATTTGAGTACTTTTGACCCATGAAAAATATATTAAAAAATAAAATGAAATATAAATAATATTTTTTTTAAATTCTTTATACAATAGTTAATAATATTTTTAATAGAGATTTAAGAAAATTTCATTGTTTATACCTTTTTTTTAATTGTTAATTTCGCGCGCTCACAAGTATGCGTCGCTACCTTTAAGTATCGCCGTCTCTCTCTGACTCATGAGCTGCATCGACCTCTCTGTGTCCTGAATCATTATTTATCATTTATCTAAGAAACCATTAACATCATCAAGATTGGTAAAGAGAGCAATGTTATTAATAATTAAATTGTCTACAATTTGTTTTTAACAAAAGTAATTTAAGTATGAATCGGAACTTGTAATTAAAATTACTTTTTTGTTGTTATCATAGTAATGTATGCATTTTTATCAACCATAATAAGATATAATGGTATTTGAAAATTTTTTGGATTCACAATTATATATAAATAATAAGCTTTTGCTCAAAACATACATTTGGATAAATGCATCGAATCCGGAATATAAAACATTAGATTTTACGAATTTCGGATACAAACTAGAGAATGATACTTTGTTAATACCTTTATTTATAAACAAAAGCCCATTTCCAACTGATCAAAATCTAATGTTTTATATTCCGGATTCAATGCATTTTTCCAAATGTATGTTTGAGCAAAAGTTTATTATTTATATATAATTGTGATTCCAAAAATTTTTTGAATACTATTATATCTTATTATTGTTGATAAAAATGCATAAATCACTATGATAATAACAAAATAGTTATTTATGCACAAGTGCAAAAAGTGAGTGTTTTTTGCACGCGACGTGAAAGTGTCCAACGAGGCCGTTAGGCCGAGTTGGACAACACGTCGAGTGCAAAAAACACGAGTTGCATACAATATTTTTTCTACATTCATGCAAAAACTGGAAAATTAGAATATAATATGTTAGGAACTCAAACTTAACCGTTCTTCTTTTTTTGTATCTTTATGGCCTCCACCTTGTCAGTACTTAATCACAGCTGTTTTTCGCTTCGACCATTTAAATTTTAAATAATCAAAGATTTTTGCAATAATTGTAACTCGTTGAGACTAAGTAGTGAGATATACATATATTATTGCTGTATTAGAGCAGGATCAGACACTTGCTCTGGATTTTTATTTTATTTAAATGTTTATGTTTGTCATAAATCATCACAAAACTGACAAGAATGACAGATGAGTGCAACAAAAATTTTGTTGCACTAGTGCAAAAAAGAACCACTTTTTCCATTAAGTGTTGTTTTTTGCATGAATGTAGAAAAAAGTAATTTTAATTACATGTTCCGATTCATACTTAAATTACTTTTGTTAAAAACAAATTGTAGACAATTTAATTATTAATAACATTGCTCTCTTTACCAATCTTGATAAAGTTAATGGTTTTTTAGATAAATGATTAATAATGATTCAGGACACAGAGAGACCGTATGCAGCGCATGAGTAAGAGAGAGACGGCGATACTTAAAGGTAGCGACGCATACTTGTGAGCGCGCGAAATTAACAATTAAAAAACAAGTATAAACAATGAAATTTTCTTAAATCTCTATTAAGAATATTATTAACTATTGTATAAAGAATTTAAAAAAAGTATTATTTATATTTTATTATGTGTTTTTCATATATTTTTCATGGGTCAAAAGTACCCAAATTTGAGATTTTTCGAACCTTTAAAAATTCATATCTCTAAAAATATTAACTTTATCGTGAAAAGTCATAGGACCTTTTTTATTTGTATTTCAATAAAGAATATAAAAAAAAATGTCCGGTTGAAAAATAACAATTTCTTCCAATTGTTTAAACAATTTCGGTTTAAACAATATGGCACTAGGTTGCCCCATGGCAACAAGCATTTATATCATCAGTAGGGCAATTCAAAAAGGATCGCATAAAAAAATTGAGGTGGAATAGTTTTCGGTACTCATGCGCCGATTTCTCCTGGACTAAATAGGTATAATTGAAAATCCAGCTTGCACATGTGGCGAACTTGGTGCTTTAACCCATGTAATACTAGAATGCTCCCAATTCCAAGCAAATCTAAATACTTTCTATGAGGATTTAATAGATCTTAAAGCAAAACTACCTATATGTGTTAACCGAATTGTATTCAGCAACAACGTTATAGTCTATTTGAAAATCAAGAGAGAGTTAATTCCCAGAAATGTTTTGCAGTTATCAGTGTTAAAGGCAGTAAACCATAGACGTGCGTTTTCAAAATTAAATTAATATGGAAATAGAAATATTTAATTTGTTTTAGTTATTTATACCTAGATTACCAATTTTAGATAGATAAACATAATTCGTAAGTAGTAATTTAATTTGGGTAAAATGAAGAAAAAGTCAATATTATTTTAGGCATTTTGTTTAAGGCATATGTTTATTTATAAAATATGTATATAATATGTACAGATAATTACAATTATTTATAAATTAATATGAGGAGCTAAAAAAACAATTAAGTAGGTATATGAGAAAAACAAAACCAACCGCAAGGATAAAATTTGACGAGCAACATGCAAAAAATACGACAATATTAAATTTTAAAAAATTAAAATCTAAAAATAAAATCAAAGTACATAAATTAATAATTTTGAAGTTATGGTTCCTCGCACTCTGTGTCACAAGATTCACCATCTGATTCTAGAGAAATTACAATGGGCTCTATAGTAATATCAATTATGTTATCTAGCTCCCACATTTTTTTTTCTATTTCTGTAACGTGTCTAATACATTTTTGCCAATTTTCACTTGTTACTTCAGATATTGCCTTATTGAAGAGATTTTTAACATCTGATAATTTAAAAGTCGTGTTATTTCTGGCAACATAACCTTTAACTTGAGCCCATATTAATTCTATCGGATTCATCTCACAATGGTAGGGTGGTAAACGAAGGATTTCAATTTCTCGTTTTTTGGCTATCTCCTCAATATTATATTTTTTATAATTTTGCTTATGTTTTTTAGCAATAGTTAACAATTCTGCCCTCAGCATTGTATTGTCAAAGGCTAAATTTTTAGAAGATAACCATTTTGCAATTTCATCCTTTTTCCATTTAGTGGTTGGTAAAGGTTCAAGTAATCTGGAGTGGTAACTTGCATTGTCCATTATAATAACCGATCCTTTTGGTATGAATTGAATCATCTGTTCAAAATATTCCTCAAACACGTCTCCATTCATTTCTTCGTGATAATCAACGGTTTTTTTTGATTCAAATAAGAGTAAACCATTCTCAAGAAAACCGTTTGTACTGCCTATATGACAAATAATTAATCTTTTACCTTTTCCTATAGGTTCCTTAAAACCAGTAGTATATCCTTCTAGAAAAGCTTGATGGGATGATTTTATATTTTTGTCTTTCCAAACTCTTCCTACACAATGTCCTTCATTAACCCATGTTTCATCTAAATAATAAATGTTTTTATTTTGAGCTTTAACTTGTTGTATTCTTCTGAGGTACTGTCTTCTCCAACATACAATTTCTTCAGAATCAATTATCATTGAGTGTCTGCCCATTTTTTCAAATTTAAAGTTTAACTCATGTAACACTTTCCATAGTTTATCCCGGCTTATTGTAGGTAAATCAACATCATTCGTAATGGCTTGCAAAACTTTATCTAAAGTTGGTATTTGCTTGTTTATAAAAAATGAGTGAACAAGCTTACGAATAGCATTTTTAAAAAACTCGTCCACGTTGACTTTTAATAGTTTTGGTCTACCTGGTTTCGGCTTTGGTGAGGTTACTCCACCTGATTTTTCCTCCTTTAGAACTCTATATATTGTAGATTTTCCATATCCCATTGCCTTAGATGTTGTTTCAACTACACTGTCAATAGTGTTTGAGGGATTTTGATGTTTAAAATAGTGGTACACATTCACTACAGCACTCTTTTCATTGAGCGATAAATGGTCTAGTTTTAATTTTTTCACTGGCGTATACTCACAAACTGCTTCCATTTTTAGTCACTACTATTTGTCACGTTTATCGAAAATCAAATAACTGCATTTCTAGAAACTTAAGCACTATTTAAGTCAAAATATCTGTCATTAGAAGCGGTTGCCATTCTTGCCATTCGGAGGTCGTTAAATAACAATTATCCCTTTCTATTCTGGTTACGCCTATGACGCACGTTAATCCTCTTAGGCCTACTGTAGTAACAATGAAAGATCATAAAATAATGTGATAGTCCAAGAAATGTAATAAATTTTGTATTGAAATTAACAAAAACCATTTAGAATGCATTACAAATATTGAAGTTTTACCGCACGTACTGTACTATAGTTTTGCACACCGAATTAGTTTTTATTCTGGGAATTTACTCTCTCTTGATTTTCAAATAGACTATAATATTCTATATTGTCTTTATAATCACTTGAGAAGGTGCAAAATGAAATTGTAAAACCTGATACTAACATAAATACATTGTAAGCAATTTTGCGATTAAATATCTTGTAAGTGCGTCGACGATAAAAAAGGAAAAAAAATATTTAGAAACAAAAAAGAGAAAAAAAAAGGAAATAAAGAAAAAAAAGGAAATGAAAAAAACAAAAAAAATAGAAATAGATGCACAAATACTAACAACATACGTAACATACTAACACAGAGAAGGTATATCTGCAAATTTTCATTGTTTACAAGAAAACCTTGTTTTTACATATTAACATAATTGTTTACAAGAAAATTTTGTTTAATAACTCGTCCCTAAAAACGGATTACATAATTAAATCTGGCTAATTGGTCTCTGCCACCCAACTACTTAAAAAAAATAGAAGAAAACTTGAGGCGTCCGACATGGATCTGTTTAGACGATCTCTTAGAATATCCAGAAAAGACAGAATCCGAAGTGATGACGTCAGACAACGTATGGGAGTGGACGGCTCATTAACAACAGATATTGAGAAAAAGCAACTTACGAGCATATGGTACTGACATGTACAGCGAATGAACGAAAACGTACTGCCAAAGCTAGAAATGCAGTGGGTGCCACCAAACCGTAGGAAGAGTGAAAGACCTAGGAAATCATGGAAAGAATGAGTAACTAAAGCTATGAGTGCTAGAGACCTAAGAGAGGGCCAATGGAACAATAGAAACGAGTGAAAGTTAGGTATCGGACAACGTCGCCGGACGTTTTAAAACCGATCTTTATTATTATTACTTAGGTTTAGATGAAAGTCCCTCCTTCGGAGCCCCTGTTATGGCCACATGCAGGCATCCATTAAAGAGGAGTGTGTCTTTCATTGAAGAACCTGGTTTCATGGATCCATAAGTAGCAGGAAACGGCACAATTGGCTCACCAGTGGCATAAGTGCCGCAACCTTGGCTCGAGCTTGACTTGGCCGATGTTTGCCTGCACCTAGTAGTAGTAGTAGTAGTAGTAGTACCCCAGGAGGATATTGATCCACCTGATTATGCCTAGACGCATTAGGCAATGCGTAATAAATCATGGAGCTTCAACCTATTATTAAAGTTTGTGAGCAAAAACTCAGCAAATTGGAGTGAAATTCTAAATCATTTACGTATTACGAATTCCCTCTGATATGTATTCCAAATATTATCGAAATATAATATTTTTTACTATGTTTTCGGGATTCTATGTTACTCAGTATAGTTTGAATTGAATGCATTCTGATAAAAAAATGCCGGCTATTCCAGCTTGCAAAAGTTAAAGCGCGCAGAAATTGTAAGAATGTATTAGCAAAATGTATGTATTTCGTAGTTCCTTATATTATGTAACCGCCTGTAGTGATGGTTAGGGACAAAAATTGTAACATATAAATAGTTTTGCAGGTTTATAGCATCTAGAGTTCTGCATCAAAACTTTTTATTGGCTATTATTCAATTATATTCATGTTAATTCATACGCGTCCTGTTTGATTCAGTTCATACATATAGAGGAGCGCCGGGAGGGTTTGGACAATATTCAAATAAATAAATATGGCTTGGACACGAATGAGAAATGACCTAAATTTTGAAATCAGTCCGTTTGATGTAGGTGTTGTATATACCTTTATACATATTTTTTTGAAAAATTATTTCATAATTATTAGTTACATATATACGTATGTTCATATCTAATATGTCCAAACCCTCCCCCAGTGACTGGATGCTCTGGACGATTAAATAATACGCAACAACAATATGCAAAATGTTTATTTGTCAAAGATATTTTTAAAAAAATGTTTATAAAACTATAACCTTAGCATTAAGATAAGCTGAACTCTGTAAATCGACATTAAAGTATATCATATCTAAATATCGGGAACTTCTATCTGTCATCATATGACACAAATGCTGGGGGCTCTTCGCTAAATCTAAACCAGTTGGAAGCAACTGGCTTTTTCAAAAACTTCACGTTGTAGCCATCCACAACAACTTCTTCTATTTGAGCGGCATAAGGTCTAACTGATTTTTTCCCAAACAACGATACTATGGACATCGAGTTTTGTAAATCACTTCTTCATCATCGGAAGGAGAATCGCTCATAACTTTTTTCTTTACCTTGTCTATTTTATTTTGATTGATTGTTGGTCTGCTTTTTTTCAATTTCTTTTCCGCCATTTCATCGCGTTCCGGAGTATCGGTAGCTATTATGGATTTTTCTTTTTGCTGGCCCTTTTCTGGTTGGTTTCCTTTCTGGGGCTTTCGGGTACGGTCTTTTTTTTTGATATCGATACAAAATTTTGCTTGTGCTTGATTTCCACTGGAATTTGGGGTTCCAGCAATGGCTGTGCAGAAGAGGCGGATGGCAATGATGCATCTACGTTTTTGTCAAAAAACTCATTGTTTGTTGGAGAAGTTATTTTGTCTGTGACATATGAGCAAAGGAAGTCTTCTTCACCAAAAATATTTTTATCAAACGGCCAAATTCCAGTGCAACGGAATCCAGATTTTATATTTGAGGGAGTTGCAGATCGATCCCATATTGGTGCCAGGTTATAAATTGACAACGTCTGCCCTGGATGAGAGAGCACCCTGTCATCTGCTTCTTGGTTGAAACATCTTTTGAATGTGCCGAAAATAGTCCTATCCAAAGGCCGCAATTTGTTGGATGTGTGGGGCGGAAGAGTTAGAATTGTAATTCCATTTTCTTTGCAGTAATCAATTGCAGGAACAGATAAATCGGATTCGTGATTGTCCATTATAAGAATGACTTGGCGTTCTTTATAACATCGAACATGAGCTACAAAATGTTCTAAAACTAGTAAAAAATTATCGCTGGTCATCCATCCACACGAATGAACTAAGCCAGTTGCACCATACAAGTCTGAAACACCACTTAGCATTCGATGTTTGTCAAAAATTTTCCTTGGAAACACCCATACTGGAGGAAGTGCCGTCCCATTTGCTCCAATAATGCCTACTTGTGTAACCAGCTCTCCCCTTTCACGCGAAACGACCTTGCCCACTTGATGCTGGCCTTTAGTAGCAACAACTTTTTGCGTTTTTTGGACTGTTGTAACACCGATCTCGTCCAAATTAAATATGTCTGATCCAGTAAATTGGTTCCTTTTCAGGACCTCCTCCAACTTAGCTTGAAATGTTCCAACCGTAAATTCGTGAATACTTGAAATTCTCGCTAAACTTGTGTTCTCTGGGGTTCTTAAGGATAGTTCATGTTGTCAACTTAAAAATCCAGTGACCCAATCCTTTCCAGCTGATTTATTTGCTTTCCAAGAGTCTGGAACTTTAAGGTGGTTTTTTTATGCAAACTCATATGCCAATCTGCGTGTTGCTTTCGGAGTTAAACCATGGTACATATTTGAGCATGTTTTAAGGTAACAGGCAAGGGAGACTTCCAATTCACTAGATAAAACTTGACAAGTGACGAAATTTGGAGAGAATGACAAATTATCAATTCCAATTTCTTTTGCTTTTTTGACATATAATGCGAGAGTTGATTTTTTATGCCATGCTCTTATGCACTTTTTCTAATAGAGTATTTTCCGGATAAAACATCAACCGTTGCAATTCTCGTATCGTCTGCCGAAAAGGCACGATCTGTTAACCTTTTGAATTTAGAAAGCATGTTACCCGTAACAATTTCATGATTTAGGGAGGGTTTGGACACTTGCGGGACGGCATGGACAGGCGTCCAAGCCCTCCCGCTGCATGGTTTTACTAATATAATACAACAAAATTTTATAGTATATTCATATATGTTAAAAATAACAACAAATTTCAATTTTAAAGGCTTACCCAATACTGGCAATAAATCAGCAACTCAAAAATCAGAAAAACAGTTACTTAAAAGCACAATTAACAATTGATAAATATTAGATTAAACACATGGAATAATACGACACTCGTAATGCGTCGAAACGAAGCGACCTGCCTGCTTCGCGTTTAGACACGTATGTACTAAATACATTCAAATGCGAATATGGTTATGTATCTCTTTAGATCTATTTTCTACTTAGGCGGCAATTTTGAATGTGTCCAATGCCCTCCCCCTGTCCAAACCATCCCGGCGCTCCCCTACAACACCAAAGAATCAATCCTATATATGACAAAATTAATATGTTTAAATATACGAAGATTTAAAGGAAAATCCCAAATTCGGATATTTTTAACTCATTAAATATATATTTGTGTTTTTAAAATTATTTATACAGTGTTAATGTGAAATTGCTCTACTTAAGATTTGTGCTATTTTTTTTCTCAGATACCGCCTGAATGTGCTCCTCTGCCACAACTGGCACCACTTCCAATCGATCCAAGACTACTGGCGGAGTTGCATAGACAAGAATCGGAAAAAGATTCTAGAACGAACCTTTCCCATAACCAGTACGTGGAGATTATAATATAAAAATCAATTTAGACTAATGTAGTTAGTAGATCTCCTTAATCAGCTCTACCAAAAGTATTTGCAATATTTTTGATAGATGTGGTGAAATTAAGAATGTATTTTATGTCATTTACAAAAATAAACACTTTGAGTATTTGACAAAAAATAGAGTCAGAAAATATATAGCTACAGATAGAAAATGATTAGTATAAAGCGAACCACACAATTTTTACAACAAAATAGCAATAATTAAAATATAATTTTTATATTATTACAATTAACAATGTAGTAAATATTGGTGTTAATATGTGTTGATCACATAGGTGTGTCACTTTATATATACATTTTATATATTCTAATCTGCTTTAAATACAACAAATTTTATAAATTTATTGTGATTAAATTATTTATATATGAAGCTGATGAAGTTGAAAAAATATGGTTTAATGTATTAACATAAAATACAGTTCTCAAATAAACCCCAAAACGCGAAGGTCAGTAAAAAAATACTGAGTGCTGTTTTTTTCTGATGTTCAAAACTTGCCTATAGTTTAGCTACTTAAATTATTCATGCACTTTAATCACGAATTATTTTTGCACATATTATCAAATACTTCCTATTATATATCTATAAATAATATAACGATGAACTCATTTCAATCGATAGTACTCTGAGTGATGTGCAAAATATATAATTAACAACTAGAATGCGCTACTAGATCACAGACATGTGATAGACCTTACTCTTAAGTTTCAAGAGAAAATGTTCAATTTATAAAAAATGTTATTCTATTTTAATGAAAATCTAGAAGTTGGCCACAAAGTAGATGACAATTTTGCCAGGAGGTATCACAATTGAATCATAAATAGCTGAATGTAACGAGTGAAAAAAAATATGTATTTACATTGTTGTTCGAATTTGTCTGAAATGTTCATAAAACATATTCGGTACAGATTAAAATTTTAAACAATACAATTTTTATAATAATTAATGTTTACTTAATTTTAATGGAAGCTCCTTTGCATGTCTATAACTTCAGTAACCAACCTTTTAACTTTTTTCCCATTGAAAAAATTGAGAGATATACTCAAAATGGACTTCCATTAATGGAAATTTCATGGCACAGAAGAATTTTGCATTTTACACATCACTCTAGATTCTAAATTGTGTGAATAGAGAATTTACAAATGGTCCAAATGAAATAGGCCACTTTGTATAATGAGCTAAATTAATTAAGATATTGCAGATATATATTTATGTATGCTTATATTAAGTGATCCTTAAAACATATTTTTTTAATTTTGTGGTAGCTATTGATAGATAAGAGTAATAATATGCTTTAAGATCTTTGACAATACCACTAAAATTTTCAATTATATGAAAATTAACGATGGAAGCTATCATCGGTACCCTTATTAGCTACCCAAACAATATTCTTAGTACGTACATGAAAAATAAGTTTTAAGGACCAAAATTAAACAACAATATCTGTTATTAATTATTGTAGCTAATTTTATTAACTAGATTTATTTTTCAATTGCTAAATATACTAATTTTGACATAAAAAGCTAGTAAAATAGATAAAAACTCTCCCTTCCCCTTTTTTATTTTCTTTCTAAATTTATAATTTGCAACAACTACAACTTAGCAATATTCCATTCAAGAAGATAGGCGGTCATGGGAACTTTCGATCCAGCAATACCTAATCATTCAATCGATTTGCAGTTAAAACAATTATTCAAATTCCTCATCATCTCTTCTATGATTCTGAACTATCAATTGAATTCTCTCTATTTTTCATATTATACAATACAACACTTTTTCTACCTTACATTTAACAAATTATCTAGTCCTGTTGGGTCTTTGTGATAATTTGTTGTTACATAAACCTCTTCATTAACGATGAAATAAAACAATATAGTTTGTTTAAATCTTCATATATTTGAACTAATGTTCAATTTAAACTTGTTGACGCGTTTCACTAACACACGTTTTGACAAAGCTACTGTGTTAGTGAAACGCGTCAACAAGTTTAAATTGAACATTAGTTCAAATATATGAAGATTTAAACAAACTATATTGTTTTATTTCATCGTTCAGTATGGATCTTCATCAAGTAAAAGCCTCATCTATTCAACTCTTCATTAACTGTTTATTGGTGCAACTTCAACATCCATCAATCAATGCAGTATAATTTGTATGAATCATGCATTAATAATATATTTAGTGATTTCTATACTTATCTATTGCTTCAATAATCAAACAATATGCCTACATAATTTCTATCGTCAGTCCATTTCTTCTGTTTTCTTTTTCTTATCAAAGTATTGATAAGAAATTTTCATAATAATACCAAATCTCTTTATCATTTATCTCAACATTTTTCACACCAGTATTCCAAGTTATTTACAAAACTATCAAAATATTATCCAAGCCTTCATTCTTTTGCTCATTAATCCTAACATTTAGAATTTTGTATAGGACAGGATATATCAATAAGTGATGACTATCCAAATATCATAGATACTTTTCAGTTAGTTTTAATTTTCTAGTAGCCTGGTTTTTTGTTAATTTCTTTTGTGTTTATTATTATGATTATTATGTGTTCATCTTTGATATTATTTTTTTGTTCTTGCATTTTCTGAGACATTTTGTTTTTCAGAAACATTCAATATTAGTTTATTGTCTCTAGAATGCCTAAACTTAGCTCAATAATGTTCCCATTCTCTTAAATCACGATTTTTACGAACTTCACACTGTTTTTATTTTGTCCACTTCTAATAATTGTGCAATTTTCTCTTTGCTGTTTCATTTCCTTTTCTAAAATTTTGTATTTTGAAATATCTTTAATGTTCAATTCTCATCGTCTGGTATCAATAGTTATATTGTTTTTGATAGACATCAATCACACCCCTTTTGGCAATCTATAATCTACTGTACGATTAATGCAGGAAAATATTAGTAGGTTAAATAGTTTTATTGATTTAGTTAATATTATATATACATTTAAGTTGAACACTATTCAAGTATTTAACAAAGCAGCAAAATTGCATTGTCTTCCAAATATTAAGGCGATACAGTATCTATGATTCTTAATAGTAGTGCTGTATAAACCTCGCAAAACTCTTTCAATATTTTGTGATGTAGTTTTAAGTAATCATATCATGAAAATCGACGAACTGCTTTTCTAGACACAGAGTGTCCTTTATACATTCCTCATATATTTTGAAAGATTTATATTAGCAATTATTTTGAACTGAGCAGATTTGAAATTAGGAATTTGAGACCAAATTCAACAAATAAATTTATTTACGTTGAATTGTTCTTGTTTATCATATATCAAAGTACGTGATATAATTTCAACAGATTGCTCAATAGAACTCGAGTTACATTCATAGTTCTTAAATGGATAGTCCTTAAGATAACAGTTAATTAAAACGTTTATGGTTCATAAAATCATCTTTGAAATATATATTTAAAAAAAATCAAATTCCTTAATGTCAGCTAACCACGTTCTCGAGTTCCTGTTTTGTTGACATATCCCATCCTTTTTCTCCAAATATGTAGTAAAAGTTACAAAGCTAGTTATATAAGAAAATGAAGAGCATTCGCCGATATAAACGAGTATCTCATTTTAGTTTAAAGTAAAAGTAATTCTGTTATCATGAAAAATGCCATTTTGTCCTTTGTTAATGCCAAAAAAGGATGCTACCTACATACATAGAAAGTTGGATATAATTTGTTTACGTTTTATGAGAGTTACGAACTAATTCTGACATTGTATCTTGATTATTGAGTTGAAGATGTGTTTAATCTCCTAGAGAGCAATCTTGCCAGGTACACACATTTCTGGCATTAGTAAATGATTGACATTGGGCTGAACCGTTTTGTCTTTACCAGAGGAAAAGAGAAAGTGTTAAGATATAGTTTAGAGATCCAGTATAAATGCAGTCAATCACCAAAATTACTACTTAAAATTTGATTTCTTCTTTAATTTCTGATCTATGAAAGATCACAAACAATATTTAAAGTCGTCTATTTGTTTATTCACATTATTGATGCATTTATCTATATATTAATAGAGCTTCACTAATTTTTAACAAAAATTAACTACATTTTCCATAATTAATTTAAAAGGGATTCACCGGAAAATTCGAAAAATGCTATTTTTCTACAAAGTTTGTTACGAATTTTATGAAGTGTGTAAATATCTGCGTTCTTATTGTCACTTTGACTCCCTGCTGAATGATTTGTTACTAATAAGGAGATACTCGTTATTAATGTTGCTTGATGCTCAAACTTTTTAGGACTAATGTGCAATGTTATGTTCTAGATTTAGTCATTCGTAATTAGAATACAGTCATAGTGACTTAAAATTGTTCAAATTGAAAACTATAATTATTGTTGTTTTGTGTTAAGTTTATAATAATTATATATAATATTTAAAAACAATAACTAATATATTCAGAACATAGATAATGTCTACCTGATATAGTTTAGTCACATAAAAGTACCTATATAAGTATCTAGCTGTAGTACTATTCTCCAATGACATTAATTACTAATAAGTAAATGAATTAAAGATCGAAATGTTGGTATTTTATATGTGATTTATGAAATTAGAACAAACTGGTAATTCTGTATCTTTATTTGCTAGTTAATCACACTTTTTTTCATTTTGATACTTTTTTTCTACTTAATGCAGAAGATACAGCATTACTGACGATACTTAGTTGATAATTTTCCAATTCTATTACACTGTTTTTGTTATGTTAAAAATAAATAATAAAAATATCACTCTGTTACATCTAGAATGTTTTATTCGAATTTTTTATTGATTTAGATTTAGAGGGAAAATAAAATGTACTACTGCTCTCGTCAATGACTGACTTTGTTGAAAAGAACCACAAAAGTAAAAAGAAGCAGAAATACATAAGTACTTTGATGGGGTGGAGATAGATGGTGTGACTAGTTAAATTAATAGTTTAAAATACACATTTTATCAACACTCCCACTTATTTAAACAATACTCTTAGGGGAGAATGCCCTATATACAGTGGCCACCTTTTTACTTTGTTAGACATAACATTTTTCCCATTACAAATTTTGAAAAAATAATTAAACCACACAAAACTTGCATTATTTGGCTACAAATTGCCATAGCTAACTTTGCAAAAAATCAAAAAAACAACCTATTTCAAAGCAACTTACTTTTTTTTCAAAAATGTGGCCACTGTAGGAAGATAGCGCCCACAGTGGCCACCAATACGTCTAACAGTGGCCACTATTTTTCAAAAGAATAAAATATTCATGCATAACGAGTCTTGAGGAACAAACTTTCAAGAAAACATAGAAGTGATATTTTAAAGAAGATAAATAATAAAAAAGTATAAAAATAAAATCTTCAGTCTTCAGTTTGGTCGATTAGTTGATGTTATAAGGGTCCAGATCAATATCGAAGGAAAAGCATCTAGCTGTTCGTAATGTCCCTCCAGTATTTCTCGGTTCAGGTAGATGCAGAACAATGTCTGCCCTTTGCATCATGGAAACATCATCAACATTTGGAAAAACGAATTTCTTTTCCCTGCATTTTCTTAAAAACGACACATTATATTCTTCATCAGGCAGCACCTCTTTGATTTGTCCAACAAAATATTTTATCGTTTTTTTGGTAGCAAACCTCACAAGAACAAAACTGCTCACTTCCAAAGATCTATCGTCATCCTCTTATTCATCGAAATTCTCAGTAAGTGTGGACGAGGCAAACGAAATGTTCAGCTCACTCTGATCTTCATTTTCTGGTGAGCTAGGGGAAGCAATTTCTGCTAATGGAAGCTTTTTCGTAATCTTGGACTTCAGCTTTTCATCAAGTTCATCTTTAAGCTCCTGAATATTTGGTGTACTTAAAATTTCGGTTGCCCTCTTCTTCCGTCCACGCTTAGATTGGATTTGTCTTTCTGCTTTCGGGAAAGCTCTCACCAATTCGGGTGAAAAGTATAGAGCACCCTCTTCATCACCTTGATTGATAATCGGAACCTCTTCGGTTGAGATCTCACCACCTTGAACTAACGTTGAAACTGTTTCAGAAGTAGAGGCAACCGGACTTGTTTCGTTGGTTGATTGTGAAGTAGATGGCTGAGGTTCAAATGGTATATCGATGGGTGCTGGCTGGGGCTCAAGTGGTATATCGGTCACTGATGCTGGCAGAAATTCATGTTCCTTGAAACAATTCTTATTAAGCGGATATATACCAGTACTTTCGAAGGCGGAAACTATATTTTGTGTGCAAAAGGCCTGGCCATAACTTTGGCCCAAAATCTCTGCAATATATATCAATTCGTTTTCCCAGATGATTGGCAATCCAGGTTCCACACTCCTTATTGTATTATTTTTTAAGTGGGCCGAAAACACAAACTCAAATTCAATGGCTGGAGCCTGTGGCTTGTGTGGGGTGGCTATATGTAAGCAAGATCACATTATTGGACTTAGCGGTCTCTATTACCTCCAAACTAATATGTGAGTCATGGTTATCCATGATGAGCAGGACTGGTCGTTTTTCAGTAGGACTTGCATGTTTGATAAAGTGGTTTAACCACTGTAAAAAAATCTCTTTCGAGCTCCATCCTGAAGGATGTGCTGCTCCTACACTTCCAGGTGGGGCTCCAACTAACATATGCTGTTTGACAAATTTCCTTGAAAATACCAACAGAGAGGGAACTGAGCTCCCAAATGCTCCTATCATGGTGACTAGGGTTCCTCGCTCTGCCCAAGTAATCTGGCCGACTTGCTTTTTGGCCTAAAGTAGCAACAACCTTATTTGTACTCTGCACCGTAGTTAAAGCCGTTTCATCTACATTGTAGATCTGATCAGGACCAAGTTTACGAAATAAATAAATATCACTCAAATTTTTGACTAATTTGTCAACTACAGGCTTATTGAATCCCATGGCTCGAGCTAGTGACGTTGCTTCTGAGACCCTTAATGATCGATAAACCCGGGTTTCTCTTCATAAACCCGTTGAACCATTTGAAGCCAGCAGATTTGTTTGCTCCCCAACATTCGGGTACCTTTTTCTTGTAGAAAGTAACCAGCTTATATGCAAAACTTTTTACTTGTGTTGGCGTGAAGCCATGATAGAGATTTGCCAAATGTTTGATGTACGAGCTCAATTCTTTTTCTTCTGCAGAAGTAAAGATCTGATGACATGCATAATTTGGAGTAAATCTGGGATGCTTGGCCTCATTAAAGTTTATGTTCTCCATTTGTCCCCTGCATTTATTGATATATCTTCTCAATGTCGTACGGGGAATATAAGAGTATTTTGCCGCTCTTTGTGTAGACCAGCCGCCCGCTAGTACTTTTTGTACTGCTTCCCGCATTGCATACTCTGGAGTAATTGTCAGTTTCTCACCTTTCGGTATCTATAAGAAAATTAAAGCAATAAAACCGAATTCATTCCCACAGTGGCTAGCCCTCAATGACTCGAAAAAGCAGTGGCCACTGTTGGCTACATCTACCATGGCCACTGTAGGAATTGTCACTTCTTTTAGAAAAATGGTAGTAATGATATTCTATACGATTTTCAGCAGATGAAAGTAGGAGAAATATGTGGCCGCTAGATACACAATTAATGCTATGGATGTTACTTGGAATATAATATAAATGATAATGTAAAATTTTACTCACAATTTTGATGAAAACGTAACTTTTTGTGTCGCAAAACATACACCTTCTCACTGCTCGAACTGCACGTGACTGACAGACGCATCGACACGTGCAACGTGGCTGATGCTAATGCGCACCTAACAAGGTTGGTGGCAGCACGCACCAGGATATAGATTCGCAGAAATTGAAAAATGTCCACTGTAGGAGCATGGCCACTGTAGGGCACTCTCCCCTACTCTTACATAATCCTAACTCAAAACTAAAATTATGTTTTGGCAAACATAGTGCCTTAGCACATCAGCTATCTTTTCATTTGTGAGTAAAAATTTAAGTTCAACTAAATTACTTGAAATAGCCTCTCGAATGAAGTGATAACGTACATCTATGTGTTTAGATCTTTTGTTATGTATGTGATTTACTGACAATTTCTGAGCACTTTGGTTATCGTTATAAATAGTTATACACTTAGAAATGCCAAAAAGCTCCGACATTAAATTCCTATAATAATTGGTTTCCTTGAAGCCTCACTTATAGCCATGTACTCAGATTCTGTACTACTCAGAACTACAGTTTTCTGTTTATTACATTGCCATGAAATGGCACCTCCTGTTAATTTGTAAACAAAACCAGTATAAGACTTCCTATCAGTATCCACAAACCCTGTCATATAAAAAATTTCTTTTTCATACTTTAAACAAATTATTTTGTTCCTTGTAAACATCTAAGGATTCGTTTTGTATATTTCCAATGCTGATCTGTATAACAGTTATTAAACTGACTAAGGAAATTTACTGCAAATGTAATGTCAGGACTTGTCAAAACAGACAAATACATTAAACTGCCCAAAAGCTGTTAGTATGGCAACTTTATATAGAAACTTTTTACTGCAAATTTCAGAATCTACTGGTTCAACGCTATTGTTTTGGTCCATGGGTGTGCTTGCAGGTTTGCATTCACTCACGTTAAATCTATTTAATAATTCATTGACATACTATTCTTGATCTAACAAAATTTGATTTTATTTTTATCAACTTTGATTTTCATACATAAACATTGTTTAATATAACCTAAATCTTTCGATTTCATTTTCAAGGCTAACTGTTCTTTTATAAATGTTTTTTTCCTGCATAGAGTTTGAAAAAATAAAAAAATCATCTACATACAATGCTATTATTGTCATGAAATTGTGTTCATGTTTTACAAAAATGCAAGGTTCATGATCACATCTTTTATAGTTTAAACTCTCTAGTAAAACTTCAAGTTCTATGTACCAAACACGTGATGACTGTTTAAGACCATAAATGGCCCTATTAACTTTTAAGACGCTTTTATTTTGGTTGTTTGGGGTGTTAGTACTAAAACCCTGTGGTCTTTCCATGAATACATCAGTTTCCTCTAGTTTTTCATTTAAAAAGGCTGTAACAACATCTAAATGAAAAATATCTAAATTAAGTTGAATAGACAATGCTAAAAGTAATCTTAATGTGGAATATCTAACAACAGGAGAAAATGAATCATCGAAATCTATACCTCGTTTTTGACTAAAACCCTTCGCAACAAATCTAGCTCTATAAGCAACCTTACCGTCACTATCGAATTTTCTTTTCAATACCCACTTGCACTTAACTGGTTATTGACCTTCAGGTGAATCAAACTAATCCCATGCAAAATTTTCACTGAAACTATTGATTTCACTTCTCATAGCACTTTTCCTTTTCTGAGAATCAGGCCCTGGAAGAGCCTCTTCCACTGAGCTTGGATCTCCTACTGAAGCTGGAACCTCTGCAAAATGTTTCCCTTCTGGCGTGACGTAAGTAACAAAGTCAATAATTTTTCTTTCATTTATATTTTCAAAAATATGTACATTTCTACTTGCCTGTTTTCTTTCGTAGCCTTTGTTTCAGAAAAACATACTAAAATTAATTTTTCAGACTTGTCCCATTTTGTTCTTTTCTCTTTTGGAATATGGGTCATAACAGTACTACCAAAAACTAAATCTGGCTTTTGATTAAAAAACATTTCATATGGTGTTCTTGGAATACTAAATACTGCTGATCTGTTTCTGAGATAACAAGCTGTGTTTACGGCTTCTACCCAGAAGCATTTTCCCAATCCTGCTTCATATAATGAACACCTGGACTTTTCAACTCATGATCTATTTAGCCTTTCAGAAAACCCATTTTGTTCTGGCGTATAAATATTCGTCCTCTGATGAATGATGCCTTGTTTTCTTAGATAACTTTAAAATTCTGCATTAACATATTCTGTACCATTATCTGTCCGTAGTATTTTCATTTTTCTACCAACCTGTTTTTCAACTAGACTGAAATTTCTTAATCTTCTGAAATGTTTGATCTTTTGATTTCATAAAATAAACAATGGACATGCGACTAAAATCATCTTGAAACTGTACAAAATATTTTAAGCCTCCTATTGATGTAATTTCCATAGGTCCTGCTAGATCACTGTGTATTACATCTAATAAGCCGTTTGCTCTAGTACCTGTATGTCCAAAAGGTATTCTGGACTGCTTCCCCTCACAACATACTGTACAATTTTGTTTGTCAATTTTTACATTGTCACTATAGTTTATTCCATCTACTAGCAATTTTTCATTTTGTTTAGATACATAGAGTTGATGTTACCTAATATTTTGTACCAAATTTCACCTGTAGCTACTGCTTGTGCAACGAACAAGCACTTTTCAGACGTGTTAAGTTTGTACACACCATCAACTAGAAAAGCCTCGGCTACTAAAAGTTTTTGGGCATTATAAATTTTACAACTATACTAAATTCAACTGAATTTCCGTTTTTCAACAATTCACTGACTGATAACAAAGTTGTTGTTAAATTCGGCACGTACTGTGCATTTTGGATTTCAATCTCAAAATTTATTTGCTTACTGCTGTAAATATTTTTATTTCGCAACAACTTTACACTGGTATTTTCGTATTGTCAGCAATCATAATTTCCTTGAGAGTTGGTTCTCTTCTGTTTGACAACCAGTCTTGCCTGCAAATCTGATGAACACTTGCACCGGAATCTAAGTACCATTCTACGTTGTTAAACTTTGCAGTGAGAAATGTAACATTAGAAGCATTTTTACCTTGATTGCTCTGACTGTTTTTATTATGATTCTGAGGACACTGATATGTAATGTCCGGATTCTTTGCACTTGTAACAAATTATATCATTTTTGTTCGAGCTTTTGTGTTCTGTTTCCATGATTATCCCGCTGTTTGGCGCCGTCTACTTGCATATCGAGCAACTTAGTTTTAATGGAGTCTGTGGTAATGTCGATGCTGCTGTGTTCTAACGCCATTATCATCGGAGCAAAACGTTCAGGCAATCCCGCCAATAGTAAGCTTCCTACCCATGTCGTATCAAGGTTGAGACCTGTTCTGCGGAGTTTTTGCGAGGCCTCTATAACTTGGTTTACGTATTCTTCCATGGATGAGCAAGTTTCTTGCCTTAACGATATTAAACTACGAAATTTTTCTCGCAAATCCATTATTTTCATACAGATCCTTGAGTTTGTCCCATACTTCTTTAGCTGTTGTAGCCTCTTTAACATGTACATATAAAGAGGTATCTAGGGATAATACAATCTTTGCTTTGGATTTAGCTACGTGCACGCTATCAGCTACTTAACCATCGATAGATTTATTTAGGCCTTCAAGGACTAGAAAATTTTCAATGGCAAACGACCATTCTTCATAATTTTCGCGACCTTGTAACTCTGGGACACTCGCGAGATAGTTAACTGCAATTTTGATCCACAAAAAACTGTTTACTATTTAGAAATCGAGTCATTACGTAACGACGAACTTTTGCTTGCTAAACAACTAGTAGCAATTTAATTTTCACGAACGAAATAAAGAAACGTGGTTTTCTGGGTCTTGGCCCATAACCTATTAATTTAAAGTTAGAGGGAAAATAAAATGTACTGCACTCGTCAGTGATTCGTAAACGACTGAATTTATTGAAAAGAACCACAAAAGTAAAAAGAAGCAGAAATACATAAGTACTTTGATGGGGTGTAGATAGATCGCGTGACAAGTTAAATTAATAATTTTGAGATACACATTTTATCGACATTTTCCCCCTCCCATATTGTCTACAACTCGTGGCATATTGTACGTAGAATGAATTCAAAGAAATCTATCATTAAATTATGTGATCAGGCTCGAATTAACAATCGTTTCACAACGTTTATACATTTACATATAAATAGTTCTTAAACCAGAAGTAGTACGGATTAAAAACAATTTTCCATAATAAGAAACATGCACTGTATATAAAATCTATATTTTAGTTGTGTACATGTGAATTATATAAAAAATAAGTATTATTAGCACGTGCTATGTGTAAGCGATGATCCATCCTCGTCTATATATAGAACGATCTCAAACATACATCCACGAATATAGACGCCCTTACAGTCATGCTACACAGTGTATAAATTGTGCAGGGGGCGTATACAATCATATATAGTGTACCAACTTAGTGCGTAAAAACACAGTACGAACAGTGGAGGGGGGTACACGGAAATCTATACCGCCAGTACGATACCTTGGGAGGTATCCACAAACTGGAGCAGAAATACCAACTCGGATTTGCTGGAGAACCAGTATCTTTGATCGTAACCCGTTTTTAGTGGTAGAAAACAACCCGATCAAAACCGGTAATGCTGAGGCAAAAGCCGACCTCAGTAAGCGAATAACCAAGGCCTCTGATGCCTCTATGCCCCGACCGCAATTGGGAAACAAGCCGTTACCAGGGTAATGGTGGAATACCTCGATCGTCAACCTCTGCAAAGGATGTGCTAGAAGCAGGAGGTTAGCGCAGTGGGCGCGGAAAAAGCCAAAACTGGTGTTTTCCATTTGTCTATGAGATGAATGTTTCATATTTTAGTAGAGGATTTGAATTGAAAAATGTATTCATCCTTCCAGCTACAAATTTGACGGAAAATATTTTTCCTCTCAAAAAATACTGAAATTATGAGAATTGAGATTCTTTGATACGACAAATCGACTGGTGTTGTCCATTTATCGATGAAATAAATGTTTCAAATATTAGGAGAGCATTTAAGTTAAATGAAAACATGCCTTCATATAAAAAATCGTACAAAACTAAAATATTGGAAATATTAATTCAATTTTCTGAGAAAGTATTGTTTGCCAAAGGTCCAATCTATAATAGAAAAAATTAGGAATGCACTAGAATGATGCGATTCAGAAGTAGAGTGCGTGAAACATGGATTATCCAATGAAGAGAGTAAAATCAAGTATCGATAGTTATTCAAAAATGATATAGTTGCAATAACAAAGTCACCTATCGATTTTAGATGAGGTTTCATTTAATCGCACGTGTTTCGAGAGGATGATAGGCCAAAAATATATTTTTGGCGAATTGCGAAAAATGCAATATTTTCTTTACTATAGTCCAGCAACATATTTGACGGAAAATATTTTTCCTCTCAAAAAATACTGAAATTATGAGAATTGGGGTTCTCTGATACGACAAATCGACTGGTGTTGTCCATTTTTCAAGGTGCAATCTATGATAGAAAGCATCAGGTGTGCACTAGAATGATGCGATTCAGAAGTAGAGTGCGTCAAACTTGGATTATCCAATGAAGAGGGTAAAATCAAGTATCGATAGTTATTCAAAAATTGAGAGAGCTAGGGCATTAAAAAGTCACCCATCGATTTTAGATGGAATTTCATCTAATCGGACATGTTTCGAGAGGTTGATAGGCCAAAAATACATTTTTGAAGAATTGCGAAAAATGCATTATTTTCCTTCCAGCTACATATTTGACGGAAAATATTTTTCATTTCATAAAATCCTGAAATTATGAGAATTGGGGTTCTTTGATACGACAAATCGACTGGTGTTGTCCATTGTTAGATGAGATAAATGTTTCATATATTAGGAGAGCAGTTAAGTTAAAAGAAAACATGCCTTCATATAAAAAATCGTACAGACCAAAATAATGGAAATATCCATTCAATATTCTGAGAAAGTATTGCTTAAGGTCCAATCTATGATAGAAAGCATCAGGTGTGCACTAGAATGATGCGATTCAGAAGTAGAGTGCGTCAAACTTGGATTATCCAATGAAGAGGGTGAAATCAAGTATCGATAGTGATTCAAAAATTGAGAGAGTTAGGGCATTAAAAAAGTCACCCATCGATTTTAGATGGAATTTCATCTAATCGTACATGTTTCGAGAGGATGATAGGCCAAAAATATATTTTTGGAGAATTGCGGAAAATGCAATATTTTCCAGCTACATATTTGATGGAAAATATTTTTCATCTCAAAAAATACTGAAATTATGAGAATTGGGGTTCTTTTATACGACAAATCGACTGGTGTTGTCCATTTTTCGATGAGATAAATGTTTCATATATTAGGAGAGCATTTAAGTTAAAAGAAAACATGCCTTAATATCAAAAATCGTACAGACCAAAATAATGGAAATATTTATTCAATTTTCTGAGAAAGTGTTGCCAAAGGTCCAATCTATGATAGAAACAATCAGGAGTGCACTAGAATGATGCGTTTCAGAAGTAGAGTGCGTCAAACTTGGATTATCCAATGAAGAGGGTAAAATCAAGTATCGATAGTTACTCAATAATTAATAGAGCTAGGGCAATAACAAAGTCACCCATCGATTTTAGATGAATTTCATCTAATCGAACATGCTTCGAGAGGATGACAGGTCAAAATATGTTTATGGAGAATTGCGAAAAATGCAATATTTTCCTTACAATATAATCCATCTACATATTTGACGTAAAATATTTTTCCTCTCAAAAAATACTGAAATTATGAGAAGTGTGGTTCTTTGATAAGATGGATCGACTGGTGTTGTCCATTTTTCGATGAGATGACTGTTTCAAATATTAGGAGAGCATTTAAGTTAAAAGGAAATATGCCTTCATATCAAAAATCGTACAGACCAAAATAATGGAAATATTCATTCAATTTTCGAAGAAAGTATTGCCAAAGGTCCAAACTATGATTGAAAAAATCAGGAGTGCACTAGAATGATGCGATTCAGAAGTAGAGTGTGTCAAACTTGGATTATCCAATGAAGAGGGTAAAATCAAGTGTCGATAGTTATTAAAAAATTGATAGAGTTAGGGCATTAACAAAGTCAACCATCGATTTTAGATGAGGCTTCATCTAATCGGACATGTTTCGAGAGGATGATAGGCCAAAAATATATTTTTGGAGAATTGCGAAAAATGCAATATTTTCCTTACTATTATTATTATATATTTGACGGAAAATATTTTTCCTCTCAAAAAATACTGAAATTATGAGAATTGGGGTTCTTTGGTACGACAAATCGACGGGTGTTGTCCATTTTTCGAAGAGATCAATGTTTCATATATTAGGAGAGCATTTAAGTTAAAAGAAAACATGCCTTCATATAAAAAATCGTACAGACCAAAATAAAGGAAATATTCATTCAATTTTCTGAGAAAGTATTGCCAAAGGTCCAATCTATGATTGAGAAAATCAGGAGTGCACTGGAATGATACAATTCAGAAGTAGAGTGCGTCAAACTTGGATTATCCAATGAAGAGGGTAAAATCAAGTATCGATAGTTATTCAAAAATTGTTAGAGTTAGGGCATTAACAAAGTCACCCATCGATTTTAGATGGAAATTCATCTAATTGGACATGTTTCGAGAGGATGATAGGCCGAAAATATTTTTTTGTAAAATTGCGAAAAATGCAATATTTGACGGAAAATATTTTTCATTTGAAAAAATACTGGAATTATGAGAATTGGGGTTCTTTGATACGACAAATCGACTGGTGTTTTCCATTTTTCGATGAGATAAATGTTTCATATATTAGGAGAGCATTTAAGTTGAAAGAAAACATGCGTTCATATAAAAAATCGTACAGACCAAAATAATGGAAATATTAATTCAATTTTCTGAGAAAGTATTGCAAAAGTTCCAATCTATGATAGAAAGAATCAGGAGTGCACTAGAATGATGCGATTCAGAAGTAGAGTGCGTCAAACTTGGATTATCCAATGAAGAGGGTAAAATCAAGTATCGATAGTTATTCAAAAATTGATAGAGCTATGGCATTAACAAAGTCACCCATCGATTTCAGATGAAATTTCATCTCATCGGACATGTTTCGAGAGGATGATAGGACAAAAATATATTTCTGGAGAATTGCGAAAAATGCAATATTTTCCTTACTATTATTATTATATATTTGACGTAAAATATTTTTCCTCTCAAAAAATACTGAAATTATGAGAATTGGGGTTCTTTGGTACGACAAATAGACTGGTGTTGTCCATTTTTCGATGAGATTTATGTTTCATATATTAGGAGAGCATTTAAGTTAAAAGAAAACATGCCTTCATATAAAAAATCGTACAGTCCAAAATAAAGGAAATATTCATTCAATTCTCTGAGAAAGTATTGGCAAAGGTCCAATCTATGATAGAAAGAATCAGGAGTGCACTAGAATGATGCGATTCAGAAGTAGAGTGCGTCAAACTTGGATTATCCAATGTAAACGGTAAAATCAAGTATCGATAGTTATTCAAAAATTGATAGAGTTAGTGCATTAACAAAGTCACACATCGATTTAAGATGAAATTTCATCTAATCGTACGTTTCGAGAAGATGATAGGCCAAAAATATATTTTTGGAGAATTGCGAAAAATGCAATACTTTCCTTACTATTATTATTATATATTTGACGGAAAATATTTTTCCTCTCAAAAAATACTGACATTATGAGAATTGGGGTTCTTTGGTACGACAAATCGTCTGGTGTCCATTTTTCGATAAGATAAATGTTTCATACATATTTGACGAAAAATATTTTTCCTCTCAAAAATTACTGAAATTATGAGAATTGGTGTTCTTTGATACGACAAATCGACTGGTGTTGTCCATTTTTCGATGAGATAAATGTTTCAAATATTAGGAGAGCATTTGAGTTAAAAGGAAACATGCCTTCATATCAAATATCGTACAGAACAAAATGATGGAAATATTCATTCAAATTTCTAAGGAAGTGTTGCCAAAGATCCAATCTATGATAGAAAAAATCAAGAGTGCACTTGAATGATGCGATTCAGGAGTAGAGTGCGTCAAACTTGGATTATCCAATGAAGAGGGTAAAATCAGGTATCGATAGTTATTCAAAAATTGATAGAGGATGGCAGGCCAAAAATATATTTTTGGCGAATTGCGAAAAATGCAATATTTCCCTTACTATAGTCCAGCTAAATATTTGAGGGAAAATATTTTTCCTCTAAAGAAAACTAAAATTATAAGAATTGTGGTCTTTGATACGACAAATCGACTGGTGTTGTCCATTTTTCGATGAGATGAATGTTTCATATATTAGGAGAGCATTTAAGTTAAAAGAAAACATGCCTTCATATAAAAAATCGTACAGACCAAAATAAGGGAAATATTAATTCAATTTTCTGAGATAGTGTTGCCAAATGTCCAGTCTATGATAGAACAAATCAGGAGTGCACTAGAATGATGCTATTCAGAAGTAGAGTGCGTCAAACTTGGATTATCCAATGAAGAGGGTAAAATCAAGTATGGATAGTTATTCAAAAATTGATAGAGTAGGGCATTAACAAAGTCACCCATCGATTTAAGATGAAATTCCATCTAATCGGACATGTTTCGAGAGGATGATAGGCCAAAAATATATTTTTGGTGAATTGCGAAAAATGCAATATTTTCCTTACTATATAGTCCAGCTACATGTTTGACGAAAAATATTTTTCCTCTCAACAAATACTGAAATTATGAGAATTGGGATTCTCTGATACGACAAATCGACTGGTGTTGTCCATTTTTCAAGGTGCAATCTATGATAGAAAGCATCAGGTGTGCACTAGAATGATGCGATTCAGAAGTAGAGTGCGTCAAACTTGGATTATCCAATGAAGAGGGTAAAATCAAGTATCGATAGTTATTCAAAAATTGAGAGAGCTAGGGCATTAAAAAGTCACCCATCGATTTTAGATGGAATTTCATCTAATCGGACATGTTTCGAGAGGTTGATAGGCCAAAAATACATTTTTGAAGAATTGCGAAAAATGCATTATTTTCCTTCCAGCTACATATTTGACGGAAAATATTTTTCATTTCATAAAATCCTGAAATTATGAGAATTGGGGTTCTTTGATACGACAAATCGACTGGTGTTGTCCATTGTTAGATGAGATAAATGTTTCATATATTAGGAGAGCAGTTAAGTTAAAAGAAAACATGCCTTCATATAAAAAATCGTACAGACCAAAATAATGGAAATATCCATTCAATATTCTGAGAAAGTATTGCTTAAGGTCCAATCTATGATAGAAAGCATCAGGTGTGCACTAGAATGATGCGATTCAGAAGTAGAGTGCGTCAAACTTGGATTATCCAATGAAGAGGGTGAAATCAAGTATCGATAGTGATTCAAAAATTGAGAGAGTTAGGGCATTAAAAAAGTCACCCATCGATTTTAGATGGAATTTCATCTAATCGTACATGTTTCGAGAGGATGATAGGCCAAAAATATATTTTTGGAGAATTGCGGAAAATGCAATATTTTCCAGCTACATATTTGATGGAAAATATTTTTCATCTCAAAAAATACTGAAATTATGAGAATTGGGGTTCTTTTATACGACAAATCGACTGGTGTTGTCCATTGTTAGATGAGATAAATGTTTCATATATTAGGAGAGCATTTGAGTTAAAGGAAAACATGCCTTCATATAAAAAATCGTACAGACCAAAATAATGGAAATATTCATTCAATTTTCTAAGAAAGTATTGCTAAATGTCCAATCTATGATAGAAAGAATCAGGAGTGCACTAGAATGATGCGATTCAGAAGTAGAGTGCGTCAAACTTGGATTATCCAATGAAGAGGGTAAAATCAAGTATCGATAGTTATTCAAAAATTAATAGAGTTAGGGCATTAACAAAGTCACCCATCGATTTTAGATGAAATTTCATCTAATCGGACATGTTTTGAGAGGATGATAGGCCATAAATGTATTTTTGGAGAGTTGCGAAAAATGCAATATCTTCCTTAGTTGAGCTACATATTTGACGAAAACTATTTGTCCTCTCAAAAAATACTGAAATTATGAGAGTTGGGGGTCTTTGATACGACAAATCGACTGGTGTTGTACATTTGTCAATAACTTGGATGTTCCAAATTTTAGCAGAGGATCAAAATTGAAAGAAAAGACGCCTTCATATAAAAATTCGCAGACCAAAATAATGGGAACATTAATTTAATTCTCTAGAAAAGTAGTAACAAACATTCAATATATTTGTCATATAAAAGAACCCCAATTCTCATAATTTCAGTATTTTTGAGAGGAAAAATATTTTTCGCCAAATATGTAGCTGATGATCGATCCCAATCGTGAGGATAGTTCCCTGTCCCTCTTTTTTATAGTTCAGGATCTTCCATGCCCCAGTAGTGACGTTGGAGTTCTGAACCTCGACAAGTTGGAGGATCTTCTCTAATTTCATGTCGTGGCTTCTTGGGAAGAACACCGTTATAGTGACCGGCTTTGGGATGTCGTCTCCACTCCGAGCCACCAATTCGGGTCCTTACCAAGATTTTAGTTCCGGAGCTGACCTTATGAGCCAGTCCGACGATTCTTGGGACCCAAATTCCACCAGTATCAGCATTTTAGGGTGTTATTGTACTTGCCATTTAAAGTAGGTCTGCATAGTTATTTATGAGTTATCAAGGAAATACCACTTATACTGACTTTTCGGCCTCTGCGAACTGGACTATAAAGAAGAATTACAATCCGTGAAATATGTCTGTACTACTGCAGATGTATGGTCTACCAATAGGAGGAGCTATATGGGAGTGACGGAGTAAACTGGGTAACTCTTATTATGCATATATGTGTTGATAATTTTATGGGAAATGATTATTAGATTACTGAAGATTCAAAAAGCAAAAGTTTAACTATTGCATGTCGCTGTTTCAAAGGAAAACATTTTTATGATAAAGTAGCCGGTCTGTTGAATGATATCAATAAAGAATTTATTGATAAATCTAAAACATATATTGAAAAACGTTAACTGACAATGGATCAAACATGATTAAAGAATTTAATACATTTTCCCAAAATAAAGAAACTGTTAGTGTTTTAAATGAAACGCAATGTTTCTAGCTAATTCCACAATATAATGAAAAATGTTGAAAATTCTAAAAAATTGACAATTGCTTCGATAACTGAATATCATCGAGAGAAGTTACATTCCATTTGATGCCTACCTGATGTTTAGTAGTTATTTTTGGATACACCAAGAAGTTACCTACCTTGTGATACTTAATATATGTTAATAGAAAAAAGAAGGAGATGTGATATTACAAATATTGATGCATTGATGCTTAGATAAAATAATGTAGATGACATATTAGCTTGTTTTATAGGTAGTTAACGACAATTAGATATATTTTTCAACCACATTATTACACCAAAAAATTAAATTTACATTAGAAGTTGAAGAAAATAACTAGATCAATTTTCTTGATTTGAAAATTCAAAGAGTTAGTAATGTACTTGATTATATAATTTACCGAAAACCAACACACACTGATGTGACAATTCAATATAGTTCCAATCACCCCATGTCACATAAACTAGCGACATATAATTCAATGATACAAAGAGCATTTTCAGTTCCTATGAACAAATGTAATTTTGATAGAGAGAATAATAGAATTAGACAAATTGCAACATCCAACGGGAGGAAAAAGTGGCATTACAATTAATATTTCCTAAACAAACTGAAGGAATAAAAACTTATAAAACCATCACATATGCGGGAAATATTTCTAATAATATTTCAAAGATAATATCTTTAGCAACAAATACAACAATTTCTTTTAAAATAGAAAGTAACGTGAGTACAAAATTGTTAAATGTAAAAACAAAAATACCACCACTAAAGAAATCAAGTATATATAAACTCAAATGTCCAGAATGTAATGCTGTCTATTTGGGTCAGACCCTTAGAAATTTTGAAATCCGATACAGTGAACACTTATGAGCATACAGATTGAAACAACCAGATAAATCCCGTTACGCAAAACATCTACTTGACACCAATCATTCATTGTCACAGAACTAGAAGTACTACATATTTGTGATAAGAAACAAGAACTGGATTTCCTTAAAGAGTTGGAAATTAGAAGATAATTAAGAAACCCACAATATGTAGTCGTCAATGAACAGATAAATCTAGACAGTTCTCCACCATTGAAATATCTTCTTGAGTGATAATTGTGAAGATCAGCAGATATAGTTTTCCTGGTTTTCTATATCATTGCACACTTATACTGATCTTAATTGGAAAAATGATATCCAGGATATCACCATAGGGCTAATAATATCTACGCTTCAATATTTGTAATATCACAACTTCTTCTTTTTTCTATTAACATATATTAAGTCAATCACAAGGTATGTCACTTCTTGGTCTAGCCAAAAATAACTACTAAACTGTGGTGGTTACTTAGTAAGGGTCCCTCGTATACCCGACGCTTACCATAAAGGCATTATATCTTGGAGGAAACCACTTACCTAGAAACCTGTATGCGGGAATAAAATAAACAACATCACTTCTGTAAATGTCACTGGGATGACGTTTAATACATTAAAAATACATAAATATAAAACCACTCATCTTATTCAAAGTATTAATAACAACTCTTCCATCCTGGTTCGTTAACTCTAAATTTATAGGAAATATAATACAAAATATATATGATTTTCTACATGTCTGACCTCCGTCTATAAGTCGTATATGCTTGTATATAAACACGAACGTGCTTCCATCAATAACTGACATTGACCGTGGCCGACCAATGCTCCCTAAATACTATAATTAATATTAACCTAAATTTAAATATTATTTCTAAGTTAATGTCCTTTTGTCTTTAATGTCTTTTTAGGGATCACTACAATCAGGTAGGCATCAAATGAAATGTAACTACTGTCATTCTGACGATGATATTTGGTTAATATCAAAACCATTGTCTATTTTCTAGAATTTTCAGCATTTTTCATTATATTGTGGAATTAGCTAGAAACATTGAGTTTCATTCAAAACACCAATATGAGTAGATTCCACGAAGTAAGGGTCGAGACAGTTAATTTCATAAAGAACCTGTTGCTTCTACAAGTTTACATGAAAGTAAAACTGATCAGTGTAAATTAACTACTGATGAATCTTTAAGAAGTATTGTAGAAATAGGTAAATATAGTAGTTTCTTGTTTGTGTATAAATGTAATTTTTCTATTTTAAGTGCATGATGAGTCTGAGGAGACTGATGATAAAGGTGTAATCCCTATTAGTACCTAATACAATGGGCGCAGTTAAGGATATAGGAGATGACATACTTTCACTCGATCGTCAGCATTGTGCCAGCCATACGTTGAGCTTAATCACAACAACTGATATAAAACAGTTTACCAAAAATTCTTACAGTATGTATAGTCGTACATAGAATTCTTGTTTCGCAAAATGTACATCTATTTGGACTTTGACACACAAATCACCGAAGGCAAGTGAAGCATACCTAGACATGACTGAAAACGGTCCTACGACTCCTTGCCCAACACGCTGAAATTCAATGTTTGACTGTATTGTAGATTCATTAAAAATTAAGGACAAACTAAATAAAGCTTGTTAGTCCCTGAATTTATCGGGATTCAAAGAGTTTGAATTTGAGTTCCTTTCAGAATATTTGGAAGTAGTAAGGCCATTTGCAGAAACATTGGACCTTCTTCAGGGATCAGATGACACATTTTATGGCGAATTGCTTCCTTATATACTTAGGATTCATAGGACATAGAATCATTTACACCACGCCATTTCAAATTTCGCTCAGAACTTATTAATTATTTGATAGAAAGGTTAGATGTTAGATCTGACGATTATTTAAAATTATCTCCAGCAGTTAATGATGCAATTTTGGCAGCAATAACACATCTATTTTATAAACTGCGTTGTGTTCCTAAAGAACGCAATGATAGATTCAAACAATTTTTATTCAATGAAATAGCATCAATTAACAAAAAACATATTAAATGCATCAAAAATGAAAAAAATCATGACATTCCAAAATATTTATTTGAAGAAACTGAAACTTCCTACTCTGACGGCCTCGAAGATAATGTAAATAGTTTACATTTGCAAGGTCTTCAGTTCCTACAAGACAGTCGAACTGAGATATGTATGCTAGAAATTATCCAGAAATAAAATATTTATTTGTCAAATTTGATACTCCTGTAATGTTTTTATTATTTATTACGGGTGGGATAAATTCATACACACGGTAGGTTCATTTACCTAATTTATTTATTCACTACACTATTCACTAATTCTATACACAGTATATTCACTTAAACTAATTTATATGAACACTTCACTACTTAAACTATTTAATTGTTCGCTGTTTATATCACGAGATTACTTTATCAACTCCCTTTCTCTCGCTGGTCGGTCCATTTTATATTAGTGCCTTTTTTACTAGATAATTCTAGATTGCGGCTTACACAAAAACAATTGGCTCACTGGCATTTTCTAGATAAGATAGTCACAACCGTAAACAGTTCTAAGAAATCTCTGCGCATCCGCCATAATTTTAACTTTCGTACATGGCTTAGACAGAGTCGTCGGATTCAGGGACTATACCAGTGTGCTGTTTCGTAACATTACCCCTCCTTAAATGGAAGTTCCTCCTGGAACTTTTGTGTAGACGAGAAGGAATGATCTTATGGAAATAACAGGGCATCGTCTTCATCGGATACTGATAACGGGGGTTGTAGCTGCAAATTAATATCTGCACACCGGTATCTTGGAAGATCACCTTCACCATGTTACTGATGACTCGCCAATCCAACTGGTAACTCACTGTCTTGGGCATAGGCAGTTTCTTCACGCTGGAACTAACACATGGTCTCGGAGGTTTCGAAGTGCTTCCCACACATCGCGGTGGGTAGATCGATCTTGAAATTCATTTTTAGTTACCACGTAGAAGACCTACCGCGAATTATGTTTCAGTTTCAGTGTCTTGCTAGGGGCTGGAATCTGGTCTTCAAGTTTTTTTAATTGCCCGAACTTCTTTCGAAAGACGGATGCCAACCCTCGTGCGTTCTTGATACGAGCGGGGATGTTGTATGCCAGTGAATAATCTTCAGGGAGAGTGAACAAATCTTGTCGTTGTTCTGAAGTGACTTCATATCTAGCTTTCCCGGTACCTCCATACGCGCCCATAAATTCATCGAAGGTAGGGTCAGACACATCTCGAATATGGTTTACTCCATTGTCTAGGTCATGGTCTCCTTCGAATGGCGCTAGCCGGTTTTGGTGAACTACTTTTGGTTTTAAGTTGACGATCTTGCTTATGCGATATATAACATCATTGATCGTTTTCTTGATTAAGTATGGACCTTCCCAGGATTTTCGTAATTTTGGAGAAAATCCTTTTCTCTTCGTCGGATTGTGTAACCACACTTTGTCCCTTCTTTAAAACCGCCTACTGAGGCGTGCGTGTCGTACCGACACTTCATTCTGTCGCTGGGAACTTGGAGATTTGTTCGAACTAATTCATGAATATCGTCCAGCCTTCTTCTCAATTGGATTACGTAGTCTTCTCCTGCTAGATCTTCTCCAGGCCGACAGCCAAATTCCAGGTCACAAGGAAGCCTCATTTCACGTCCAAATAGGATTTTCACGGGTGTTTCACCCGTGGACTCATTGACGGAAGATCGATAAGCCAATGCGAATAGGGGAAAATACTGGTCCAAATCTCTCTCTCTCTATTTTCCAATAGTCCTGTTCATTCTCTCGACCATTCCTTCTGACTGTGGAGGTAATGCTGTTGTCCTGGTCTTCTTCATTTCCAGCTTCTCGCAAATCTCCTGGAATAGGTGGCTTTCGAAATTTTTTCCCTGGTCACTGTGGACTTCCAATGGCACTCCATATCGGCTGATTAATTCTTTCACCAATACATCCGCGACAGTTGTGGCCTCTTGATTCGGGATCGCGTAAATTTCCACCCACTTTGTGAAATAATCCATTATAACCAGGATGTATTTATCACCATTTTCTGTCGTCGGAAATGGTCCGGCGATGTCTAAAGCAATCCTTTCGAAAGGGCTTCCAACATTATACTGATTCATAGGTGCCTTTCTCTTGCGATGGGGTCCATTACTCCTAGCACTAGTCATACATTTCTTACACCAGTCCTTCACATCATCGGAGCTTTTTATCCAATAAAACCTCTCACGGATTCGCTGGAGAGTTTCCTTCACTTCCAGATGACCTCCCGATAGACTGTCGTGTAACTTCTTCAGTACTTCAGCTACTCTTGTTCTCGGAATAACTAGCTGTCTCCTCTTCTCGGAACCATAATCGTTTTCAAGGACTCTTTGCAACAGCCCTCCTTCTAGGACAAGGGAGTCCCTCTGAGCCCAATACGCCTTGAGTGTCGGTGAAAATCTTGACAATTCTTGCCATGTAGGTCACCAATTTTCTTCCTTCCATTGCCGGATCACCTTCAGGTGAGGATCATTCTCCTGATCTCCTCTGATCCTGGTAGGTGACCATTCCTCGTTGACTACAGTAGTTCTTGAAACTGCAGCTTTCCTAGATTCCGCCTTGTTGCAGTGGGAATAGTCTACAGGGCACGACCGTCTAGAAAGAGTGTCGGCTTTTCGGTGATTCACATCAGCCTGATGTTCACCCCTGTCTGATTTCCCCTGTGACTGGAGTTCTTGAGTTGCAGGAGTCTTGGGGCGTTTAGACGGACTGCGTACGTGCTCTAGCTCGCTACACTCCCAGAATTTGATCTTCTTCGGATTCTTGTCTGCCATACCTTTCAACAAGTTGATGATCTGGTCAAGTTTATCATCGTCATCTTCTTCCTGCATGGTCATACCTTTGTTGTACCGCGAGCCCTTCGTGGCTGCTTTGCATTTAAGAGGTTCTTGGTTTGCAGGAGTCGTAGGGCGTTCAAACGAACTGCGTGCATGCTCTGGCTCGCCACAATTACAAAACCTGATTTTCTTCGGCTACTTGTCTACCATACCTTTCAACAAGTTGACGATCTGGTCAGGTCTGTCATCGTCACCTTCTTCCTGTATGGTCCTACCTTTGATGTATCTCGAAGCCATCGTGGCTGCTTCATATTCAATGCATCGACCAATGTTTTAGTATGGGCTAATCAAAACGTCTTCTCCATATCGTGGTCACATAAGCCATCAATAAAGGCCTGGATGCCTAAACATTCCATCATGTTATCTGGTGCTGATGGATAAGCAAATCGAACTAGTCGGGCAGTATTCAGTTCATACTCTAAAAGGGTTTCGCCACGTTTCCACCTTCGGTTCTTTAGCTGAAATCTGTACAAATGTTCCAAATATTCGTGACCGTATTGCATGTCCAGCTTCTTTTTCAGCTGCTCGAAGTCATCCGTTTCTTCAAGCGGTATCGTCTGAAGTACATCTAAGGCATCTCCCCGAAGCGCTATAGTTGGTTCACTGCTTTCTTCTTATCGGACCAAATTTTCACTCTAGCGGCTGCTTCAAACTGTTTCACATAATTGGTCCACGACATTTTTCTATCGAACGTTGGATCCTTAACTCTGGTAAAACTGCCTATTCTAATTAACCCTTTTTTCACTTGGGTTATTAGATGGAACGGTAAGTTTTTTATTGTTAAATGTTTTCCTCGAAGGACCGTATATTGTATTCACTGTTGTAGGATGTTTGATTAAATATTTTCTCGAAGAAATTAAACACTTATTTCACTTTCATGTTGCTATATTGCAGGAATTTATAACTTTTTCTTTTGTGTAGACAATTAAGAAATTTACTTGACCATACGCGTTACATTTTGATTATTTAGCACATAATCTGCTGGAGTAATGAATGCTTAATGATTAATTACACATGTTTTTTACTAGGACCAAATGCCGGGTGCTCTTATAACATGAGTACCATTATGTACGATAGTTAAATATGATGAGACAAATGTAATGTAGTTGACATATTTATATATCGGTTAACGTGGTTACGAGGTAGGAGAAAAATAATAGAATTTGAAACGTAACGGTCAGATACAGCGAGTGAAAATTTGCAGTTAGGATGATTTTTGTTGGCTGAAAAGGTTATATGTCTTGAGCAGAATATTTGAATTGTGTTATACAGGGGAAGTTGATAATAAAAATCACAGGAGAATTTGGTAATTTAATCAAATTCGAACACTGCCAATGTTTTCTAACTTAGGGTGTGTTTCTGTCTTGCAAGGTTTCGTTTGCTCGGTCTTCTTTTCTTCCGCAGGCGTGTCTTGAGCCCGTATATCTGTCATTTTTTTACTAACTCCTTGATTTTCTCGTCCATCATTGTCATCTTAATCTCAATCTTCTCGTCCATCGTTGTAATCTTATTCTCAATCTTCTCGTCCATTGTTATAATCTTATTCTCGTCCATCGTTGACATTTTATTCTCGATTTTCTCGTCCATCGTTGACATCTTATTCTCGATTTCAGATTTTAGAGACGAAATTCCATTTTCAACGTCAGCGGCAATGTCGTTTTTCATTAATAAGATATCGGCAGATATATCGGTCTTCAAAGCAGAAATCTTGACGTTAATATTAGCAGAAATGTCGTTCTTCATAGCAGAAATATCGTTTTCCACATCTGTTGAAATTTTCTCTTCCATGGCAGAAATATCGTTATTCATATCGGAAATATCGTTTTCCACATTCGTTGAAATTTTCTCTTCCATGACAGAAATATCGTTTTTCATAACAGAAATCTTCTCGTCCATGTTCTTTTACATGGCAGAAATTTTCTCGTCCATGTCAGCAGAAATTGACGAGATTAAGGTGGAAGCCTCGTCATTAAATAAAACTGTTTCTCGATCAAAGTCGTCATTTTCCAGTGCCATTTTAATTCTTTCTACTAATTCACTTTTTTTACCGGACGTTTCCAGCTCACGATCTTCCAATTCTGCTCTTAGTTCCGTCACTTGCAGGTCACACAGTCTCTTGGCCATTTTTACGTAGCAATTTATTTATATTATCCCACACCTGACACCAATGTAATGTTTTTCTTCTTTATTAAAACGTATTTATTACGGGTGGGACTCCCTTTCTCTCGCTGGTCGGTCCTTTATATATTAGAGTCTTTTTTATTATATAATTCCAGATTGCGGCTTACACAAAAACAAATGGCTCTCTGGCATTTTCTAGATAAGACTGGTCACAAAAACAATGTCTGGATAAGATAGTCACAATCGTAAACAGTTCTAAGAGACTATACCAGTGTGCTGCTTCGCAACACTCCATTACCTTCATCGTCAGCTGTGGAATTATTATTTTCGTTAGGTGGAATGATTCTGATGCCTAAACGGAGAAATTTAAGCGATGGGAATTTTCAAAATTTGCTCCTTTCAAGAGCAAACGGAATAAAATAATGAAATATTAGCAATATTATTAATAAAACCTTCTCAATTTAAAAAGCATTTTATTAATCTATTTGAAATACCTATCTTCATTTTCTATCTTGAATAACTTTTTCAAAACTATTTGGTATCTTGTATCTTAAATGAATTTATTGAAATCCATTTTGTATTTTCATTTCAAATAGATTTCATCATACATTTTACCCAACTCTACAATACCAGATATATATATATATATATATATATATATATATATATATATATATATATATATACTTTTTATATACATTAGTTGTCAGAAAATCAAGTTGATTCATGTTTCTCGGTATAAATATCTATACTTTAACAGCTTTCTCTCAAGGTTGGGGTACTGCTTATCAGGGAAAAAGCTTGCCTGCATATCGGGGTGATAGCTACGATTAACACGTTCAGTGCGCATTAATTGGTGTATGCAACCCTAGGGGCGGACATAGTTTTTTGTAAAATAATAAAAATGTTGAGTAATTTAAAGGTGAAAACAACATTTATTACTTTTATAAATAAAGAGACAACGTCATCCGCCTCTCACGACTGAAACGTTTGCCCGACGCGGATGACGTCGAAAGACGTCATGGCAAAGATTCTTTCAAATAAATACAACTAAGAAAAATCACAAACATTTCTGTAATAAACAAAATGGTGGGATTATGAAGTCAATGACTTTTCTTGACATCCAAAATAAATCTAAGGAAGTAAATAATATAAAAAAACTTTATGTAAAAATATTACGTAAGATAAACTCAAGTAAAATACAAACAAAATTCAACAAAAAAAAACATGAAATGTTATATATTCTTTTTTAAATTAAGGAGTTTTGTGAAAATTGGAAAAACATTTGGTTCAAACAAAGTGCTGGTAGCCTAGGGCAAGAACGTGGTAAACAGTTTCCCTTCTGATTTTGTTTTGAGTGCAAAGACACACCTATGCGCGTGCTTTTTTTGATGCTCTGTAGGAGGATTTTTTTTGGGATATGAATGGTCGGCTGTGGTATGATAGGTAAATTAGGGTTTTCTGGTAACAAATGCTCCAAAAGTTCATGGCAATAGTTATATAAGGATATTTTTGCAGGAACAAATTTTTTATGCTGAAAATATGAATTCATTACTAACATATAAATAATATGAATTCCTATATTTTATACCACCGTAATGTTTTTCTATCACATCATCTGGTCTTTTTGATCGATACCCCCCATAAAATTACTGTATTTTACAATAGCCTCTGGCTTCTCTTTCTCTTGCCGTCTCTTGTTAAACAACTTGCAACAGCACACTGGTATAGACCCTAAATCCGACTCTGTCTAAGCCAGGTATGAAAATTAAAATTATGGCGAATACGCAGGGTTCTTTTTTATAACTGTTTACGACTATATTATCTCAACATTGTTTTTGTGACCAGACTTATCTAGTAAAGGCCAGAACCAATTGTTTTTGTATGTGTAAGCTGCAGTCCGGAATTTTCTGTTAAAAAAGGCCTTAATATAAATAAAGGACCGATCAGCGGATGAGGGAGTTGATAATTTGACATCGTGAGGTAAACAAGTCAATAAGTGAATATAAATTAGTGTACTGTTTATATAAATTAGTTTAAGTGAATATACTGTGTATAGTTAGTGTTAGTGATTAGTTTAGTGTTTAAATAAATTAGTAAGTAGCCATACCGTGTGTTTAAAGTTTATCCCACCCGTTCATTGTTTAAATGAATTAGAAAAACATTACAGTACCTATAATACCACATTCTTGGAGATATTTAGGTTTGTTAGCACGATACAGCTTCCGGAGTGCACAAAGTCACCAATTTTGTAAGTGGGTTTTTTTTCAGGGCATCTCACAGATGTACCTTATTGATTTCCAGCTCACCATAGCCAGTATAACGGATGCTATGGTACCTAAAGTACCACATTGATGGTAATTGTTTAGCGTTTTCCTCTTTTCTAATGTTGGAAAAGCAAAATTGCGGAATGCCGTATTCTCCTTTATGGTAACTGCTCTGAAGGACCAATCGTCGTAATGTGACGATAATGAATGTTTTTCCATGTATGAATTGGTTATTATGTGAAAATAAAATTCGATGGTTTCATACACTTTTATTTATATTTTTATTATTTACATTTTCTTCTTTATATACCTGCGTCACAATGAAGAATTCACAAATGCTTATTAAAAGATGCAATCATATTTTTTGTACGGTTTTATCAAATTTATGACAATATGTGTCGTTAGATTTTCTGATGCTTTTTTTGTGACTTGATTAACAACGGTTTCTTTTATGATGATGAAAAATTGAATGTGTTGTTATGGATATTTTTATGTGTGGTTTTAAGTGGGTGATAATAAGGAACGTTATGTGAGAATGTAACCAATGGGAAAAAATAGAGATTTAAATGAAACTGTCATATGACAGCTGATACTCAGCCGACGCATGTAGTTTTGTGGAGAGAAGAAATTGTTATACAATTATCTGTGGTTTTTTATATGAAATGAAGTTTGAATGGTGTTATACAGGAAAAGTTGAAAATGAAAAGTCACAGGAGAATTTTGTAATTAAATCAAAATCGAACATATTGGGGGAGCGGGAAGAATGGATGAAAGGTGAGAGATGGCTGATATCAGACATCGAATGCTGATGTTAATGAAAGAATTAGATAGCGTGAGGAGTGTATAGGGCTCTGATACAGGATTATGATTGAAAGTGAATAATTGTAAATAATTATATAAATGTATAGGGGTTGTAAAAATAACTTTATGTTAGTGTCAGAGTGGTATAAGGACTCTGGCGTCATGAATGTAACGAATGAATGTTTAGGGTTGATGTTAGAGTGTTGTAAGGACTCTAATATCATGAATATAAGAAATGATGTTAGAGTGGTGTAAGGACTCTAACGTCATGAATGTAACGAATGAACAAGGGGTCTAGATGTATGCTAGTTCTTGTTTTTTAAGGGTACGAAAGTTTGCAATGTACTCTAGAAATGGACTAGAGGTGTGAATGATAATAATGTGAGCAATATACTCTAGAAATGGACTAGAGTTGTAAACGATAATTATGTATGCAATATACTCTAGAAACGGACTAGAGTTGTAAACGATAAGAATGTATGCAATATACTCTAGAAATGGACTAGAGTTGTAAATGATAAGAATGTATGCAATATACTCTAGAAATGGACTAGAGTTGTAAACGATAAGATAATAAGTAAGTAAGTATATGTAAATGAAGTAAAAGAACGAGAATGTTTAAGTCGATTCTAGTTCGACAAGTGTGGTACCAGTTTGTTTTATGAGTAACGGTCCAGGAACCTCGGACTTCCCAATGTTTGGGTAATATAGTTAGGAGACAATGAGAGAAAAGAAAAAGGATGTGTAAGTCGATTTTAGTTCGACAAGTGTGGTACCAGTTTGTTTTACGAGTAACAGTCCAGGAGCCTCTGGCATATTTAAACAAAAAGGGGGACCAAGTTGTGAAGGGACGTGAAATTCCATGAGAGAGCATGGAAAACACATGTGGGTGTTTTTCCGGGCTTTTATTGTATCAGAATGAATGGTGCTGGGTAAGAAAGAGAACGTTTTTCTTCGGAGAACGTGAAAACGCCAATGTAGCTAGCGCTACTCCCTTTCTACGCGGAGGAATGAATTATATAGTGAGGGTGAGTGTAAGAGAGTAATGTTTTAATGTTTGTAAAATTAATATGTGATTAATTAATGAAATGACATGATCGTATAAGTACAAGTAATGTCACCACCAATGTAGAGTGGATGTGCAAGAGAACTTATGAGGTTGTTTGTATATAATGATGCTAAGAGTAAATGAAGTACAAGAACGAGAATGTTTGAGTCGATTCTAGTTCGACAAGTGTGGTACCAGTTTGTTTTACGAGTAATGGTCCAGGAACCTCGGACTTCCCAGTGTTTGGATATGGTACGATAGATTGAGGCTGTAATGCATGTACAACGCAAGAGAGGGTATCAAGTTTTCAAGTGTAAGCAAGAGTGTGGGTATAAGAGTTAGTTCAAGTTTAATATTTCACAAGTTTGAATTGAATTATAATTGTGTAAGTGAGTGCTACTCTACGAGTGCGAGTAGAATTTAAATGAGGTTATGAATTCAAGTGAGAGTGTAAGTAATATTGGAATTCATTGTGAATGTATTGAGTACAATCTATATTAAGAATGTATATGCGAGTAAGAGAGTGTGTTCATGAGACTAGAGCAAGTATGAGTGCGTGTAACAACAAGTGAGTAAGAGTAAGTACGAATGAATGTAAATGCAAATGTAAATACGAATAAATGTAAAGGTATTACGAATGTGAGTTTAAATGTGACTGCCAATATGAGTATGAGTATAAGTTTGATTAAGGTGCAATTGTATGCGAGTGCAAGTAATAATGTAAGTGTGAGTTAGCATGAAAGTAAATGTAAGGTAGTGACCACGAGTGTATAAGCATGATGAGATTTTTTTCTAACTCTTTTGAGATTGTTTTTGGATATGTTTTTATGATTATAGATGTTTGTGTTAAGGGGACCCGACTCTTTTGCGGGCAAGAATGAGTTTTTAAAATGTTTTAATTAAGGTAAAGGAGAGTTATTTCTGTTCTCGTCAAGAAAAGGAGGGAAGATATGTATATAATGTTTTTGTCAAGTCGTTTTAAATTCAAAGTGTCGTCAATGTAATTTTTTAAGTAACATATGAGTAAGAGGGGATGCCGTTTTCTTCTAAACGTCACCCAAGTGTTTATATTTACCAAGTATCATCTTTTTCAACCATGTATCTTCTTCTTCAACCAAGTATCTTCATCTTTTCAACCAAGTATCATCTTCATCTTTTTAACCAAGTTATCTTCTTCTTTTCAATACCTTTATCCAGGTATTCACATAAGAGTAATTTTCATGTATCTAAGCTTTTTTAATCGTCCAGGGTTTTAAATGTTAAAGTATTTGTTTCTCAATGTCTAAGTATAAGTTTAAGTTTTTCACAAAGTTTTTTTATGTTTTTCTTAAGTGTCAAGTATATAAGTTTCACTGTCCTCTCCCAGAGGACTAAAGGTTTTGTTTTCTTGACGAGAAAGAGTTTAAGTAATGAATGAGTGCTATCCTGCACTGAAAGAGCGTTGAGTAAGAAAGTGAATCGTTTATTCGAGTGTAAGTGTTGTTTTGAAAATTATTTCTTTATGAGTTAAGAGTGTTTTTGAGGGTAAGTTGTGATTTGAAAGTGGTGTGGTCACACCAGAAAAATGAGTATAATGAGTATGAGAGGGGTTATCCGTAAGGTATTGTGAATGAGTCTTGTCCAGAACAGTAAGTTTCTTGACGATAATATTCTGGATATTTTTGCATTGGTGGTGAATGATTAGGGTTTATGTTCAAAGATCTCACTGATGTGTTTTGTTTGTGAATGTGAGGGGTTAAGTGAAGTAAAGTGTGGTGCTTGTTTCTGCAAATGGCACATACACCGGTAGACGAGCAATGGGTGAACGTGTGTCTCGAGCCCAGACATGCTGTGCACATTTTGTTATTTAGTATATATTTTTTGCGGTCAAGTGTAGAGAGTGTTCTGAAGTGGGAGCAAGAATAAATTTTATGACCTGCTTTGTTACAGAATGAGCATATTGAAATGTTGATAGGGTTAGAGCTATGAGTTGTACTACAAGAGAGCTGATTAAAAGTGTCCCTTTTAAGTGAGTTGGGTAACGAATGATCAGCGAGTGAATGTTGAGATGAAGGTTGGGTTGCGAGAGAGTGTAGGTTGCATGGTTCATTTAATATGGAATGAAAGGAATGGGTCATGGCGACGATCGGAGTGCCATTTCTGTCGACAGGTCTTGTGTCAGAGTTTTGTAGAGGGCGAGAATTGTTTAAATGGAGTAAAGTGTGATGTCTTTTTTGACATATGGAGCATGATTTTGCCGAAATACAATTAAGGATTGTGTGTTTATAACCTAGACACCTAAAACACATTCTGTTATCTCTAATGTAGTTGTTCCGATCAGGAACGGAAAGCATCCCGAATTGGGGGCATGAATAAATTCTGTGGCCTATTTCTTTACAAAATGAGCATGTTGGAGATGGGTAGGGGGACTATGATATGCACTAGACGAGGGTTGATTGCGTTGATCATTGTTATGAGGCGAGTTTTGTTCAGGAAGTGAGTGTTGATTTGAAAGTAAGGTTACCCTGTTGGGTGGAGTGGTCACATTAGAAGACTGATTACGATGATGATGGGATGTATCAGGTTAAGGATCTTGGGTCAACAAGTTTTCCAAAACGATAAATTTTTTCTCCAGAAAATCTAATTTTGTTTTCAATATGTGAACAATTAAAGCATCGAATAAATCTTCCTTACTGATATTTAAGTTTAATAATGATTTTACTATAGATCTAGTTTCAGATGTGAATATTCTTAATTGCTGTGCGTTACATTTTAATATATTATTACAGGCCGTTAAACGGTTAAAATGGGCAGTAACAATTTGCCTTATATTATTGTATTTGGAATTTAGTAAGTCTAAAGCTACATTAAAATTAGTTTCATTTACTGGTAATTGAGAAATTAAATTTAGCGGGTCACCTTTCAAGTATGATTTCAAATAGTGAAATTTTTCAATTTTAGATGTCAACCGGGAATTGTTCACTATTAATGCATTGAACAGTTCTATAAAGGCATTATATTTTGTGCTGTATCCAGAAAAAATCGGTATCTCTATTGACGGCAATCTAATATGTGTTTCATTATGAGAATATAAGGTTGATTGAGTAATTTGATTAAATTTAAAATTTAATTTATCGTAAGCATTTTGTAGTCTAGAGTGTAATACATAATATTTTTTATCAATTTGGCTTCTATCATCAAATTCTAATTCAGGATCTAAGGCTATGATTTCTATTTGCTCTTGAATTTCAGAATATTTAGAGTAGTATTTATCTAAATTATCTATGCGTGATTTGAAAGCATACTTGTCTGATTCTTCCAAATTATTATGAAACCAGTTATGAATACGTGTAATTGCTGCCTTACAACTAGCACGTTGTGTTTTTAATGAATCCATTTTATCAATGATCTCAATTATTTGACAGCATTATTTGACATAAAATTCAAATCAATGTGTCATGTTAGTTATTTCAATAATATTTTATGATCTAACTGATTATTTTCCAAAATTGTTATGAAAGAATGTCATTAAATGTCCAAACTAAATTTGAAATTAACAATGTAATAAAATATTTTTTTTTTGTCATATATACCTTGGTTGTCTTGTTCTTTCCACTGCGAACTTGCGTATTGTCTCGAAGAATTTCACTTTCCTTGTGGATTTGTACCGCCAAATCTGTTTTCAATTCAGGATTAAATTCTTGTTTATCTTATTTCTGGTTTGATCCGGCTACAGAAGGGCCATGTTTTTGCGTTTTCCTCTTTTCTAATGTTGGAAAAGCAAAATTGGGGAATGCCGTATTCTCCTTTATGGTAAATGCTCTGAAGGACCAATTGTCGTAATGTGACGATAATGAATGTTATTCCATGTATGAATTGGTTATTATGTGAAAATAAAATTCGATGGTTTCATACACTTTTCTTTATATTTTTATCATTTACATTTTCTTTGTTATATACCTGCGTCACAATGAAGAATTCACAAATGCTTATTAAAAGATGCAATCATAATTTTTGTACGTTTTTATCAAATTTATGACAATATGTGTCGTTAGATTTTCTGATGCTGTTTTTGTGACTTGATTAACAACGGTTTCTTTTTTTTTCGATTTTATTTATATTTAAACGGATACAATGTATATATGAATATATAAATAAATTTTGCAGAAAAAAAACAAATGAGACATTGATTCACAATGAAAATGTACAATTTAAAAATTAATAAAAAAATTATTAAACTTAAAGGTGGGATTTTGTGTCATCTTGTTCATAGAAGAGAACATATGCTTCTCCACTGACTAAAGATTTCCACGATATTAATAGCACTCTTGAATCGTTATATTCGTGCCACTGTCCCGTGTAGGTGTGTCGGCAAAATGCTGTGTAGTGATTCCACAGTGATTAGATATAGCGTAGAGGTTGTACATACAAGGTGCCACATTATTAGCCGCGTAATGGTTCATATCAAGCCCTTCTATTGGAAAATCTATTGAATCATTAAGTTTCCCACTCAAACTTTCTGTTTGTGAAAAGCGCTTCAGGTGAATAACCAGTATTTTCGGAAATTCATGAATTGAGAATGATTTAATGCATCGTCTTCGTTCCTTACATTTCGAACAAGCTGGTTTCTCATCACCGTCGAGTGTTTCTTCTCTTGTAAACGAATCTAAACATTGTGAAAGTCGTAATTGACCTGTTCTTTGTGGTATCGGGAAGGATAAATCCCAAAAAGGATCGTAGGTAACTGAACAGTGACCACAGTGTGTGCACTTGATTGTTGATTTTAATTGACCGACAAAGTTATCCATAATCTTGGAGTTGTCCATTCTCGCATATCTTAACCAAAATTCTTGTGCTTTCTCGATATCACTAAATTTGTCATCAATTTCTGTTAATATGGGCTTTGGTTTTTCATATACCTTGTTGACATCTTCGTGAAGACCTGCTAATAGGTAACGAAGAAACTCATGTGCATCATGTTGAGTGTATCCCATGAACCTTGAAGTAAATCGCTGAATCTTACTTTTCAATGATACTGTATCAATCACTGTGTCTTCACCGTCTTCAGACCGAAGTTCTTGAATAACTTCAGCAATTAGTGTTCCTTTCATGCTAGATATGTTTATGTTAATATCTCTTATGCATGCGTCTTCTTTTAGATATTCTAATAGCCACCTTGTGTTTGATAGGCATTGGATAATACTATTCATGAAACATGTGTTACCAATATTTTTGAGGCCTTTGAGACCCAAATAATCTTGCGGAATACCCTTTATGGATCTGAATGTGGAAATATTGTTAAAAGCTCTTTCGCAACTACTATCATTGTACGAATAATCTCGGATTCTATTATTATCTTTCTCACTTGATCGGCGTGATAAGGAATTTGAATTGATGATGTTTGCTACTGAATTGGATGTAGATATTACGGATTTGAAAACTGTTTTCGTTAGAGATAATCTATTGTGTATAGGAATCGCATCATTCTCTAGCATAGTCATCTTCTTCAGTATTCCTATGAATGGGACATCATCTGGCTGGTGGTTATCTGTATTTTTTAGTACACTGAGGCCCAAAAGCTTGTTGGGGGCATAATTTATTAAATTGTCAACGCATGTATTATCAGAAGGCACACATTCTGAAGAAGAGAATGAAGATGTTAAATAAGAATTTCGGAAAAAGGAAAGATCTAATGATTTAGGGTCTGTAATGTGAGAAAGTTTGAAAGTTGTAGGAGAATTACGTTTCTTTTGATTAGGTTTCATAAAAAGGTCTTCTAGAGGCTTAGAACGGGGAAACGTACCGAGAAAATATGAAGCGTTTCCTCTTTGAATTGCAATACTTATTTGTTGTATAAAGAACCTAGTTGCTCTTGAATCATTGGTTTCTATTGATATTTTTTTACCGATTTCTTTAATGAATTTTAAAGCTTCATGACCGAAAACACCAGAGGTTTCAATTGCCACAGGAATAAAAATGTAAATGTTCTCCAAATTTTTGTATTTATTGATTTTAAAAGTTTAGCCTTGTAAAGCTGCAGCGCTTGCGGAAGTAGATGTGGATCGGACATGAGACGGAGCCCAAGTGTCAGTGCAAGTGAAATCCCATATAACTGGTCTGCCGCGTTGCCATGGTATGAGGGTAATACCATCTGGACGTTTACCGTCGTCGCGGCAAGTACCTAACGGTTCCAACGAACAGGGAATCTTTGCAGATGCCATACCTTGTTTGAAAAACGGCCGGCACTCAATTTGCAGCTTAGGCCGTGTCTACCATATTCATCAACATCAGCTCCGCAACGACAGCGATGTTTTACACAAATTTGACAACCTAAACGGAGACCAATAGAAACACGGAAACTTTCGTCATCTAAAAGCGTACCTAATGGGGCCGACTGTAAAGCGTTCAACCATGCTCCTGATTCCTTTGAAAATGCTGCATTCAAACGAACCTTGTCTGGTAAATTGATAGCTTTCTGAAGCAGATTTTCTTTTTCAATGTTCAATAAAGGAATATCCCAGGATTTTTGAAAGGATTTATAATCATCGGGTACAACTTTGTTAGACTTTAATGACCAAATATTTTCTGCCTCCATTAATAAAGGGTCTTGTGTGTGGAAAAATATAGGCAGAATGTAATTATTGAAATTTTTTGAACTATTTAATGATGACAAAAAAGAAGGAAGAGCTACTGAAACGATTGAGCGAATTTCTAAACCACCATATGAAACAGGTAGTGAAGCTTGTTTCCAAGAAAGGTCCTCTAATTTAATGTTAATTAATGACTCTAATGAATGACGAATGGTATTGTCAAAATCGATTAAGATATCATAATGTAACCAGGCCGGACTGCATCTTAAGATATATGTTAATTTTGGAATTAATAGGCAATTCTTGAGAAGATAATAAGCAATATGTGTCTGTAACCAGGATACACGAGATGACATTTTTTTGAAAAAGGTTAGTTTTTCATTGAAAGCTGATAGAAAGGATTCGTTTAATAAATGAGCACCTAATAGAAATAAATTTTGTCTGTTGGTAATTGTTATGCCTGGTGCTACAGAATTAAATTTATCAAAGGTAAGATTATTTGGTGATTCTAAGAAAAATAACTCGCATTTGCTGAAATTGAGTTCAAGACCAATATCCTTGGAATTGTTTATTATATAGACAAGAGACTTGAACACGGAATTAGTATTACCACCTAAAGAGCCATCATCAAGGTACCAAGCATTGAATTCTGTGTCAATGTTGCTAATAAGTTTGTGTATCGATATGCAAAAAAGGAGAGGTGCCAAAGGGTCCCCTTGTTGGACGCCTCTTTCCGAATAAATGATGTTTTCGCTAAATAAAAGATATGAAGGGAATCGATAACATTGATTGATGAAAGGAAAAATTTCAGGTAGAATATCTGCTACAAGTTTTAATAAATGATCGCGATGAATTGTATTGAAATCATTTTTAAAATCAATTTTCAGAAAAACTTTATTATTAACGTCTGGATGATTAGAGACGTAACGTCTTGCTGCATGTGCAACTGCTTCACAATCACCTTTCGACCCGAAACCAAATTGTAATGGACGAAGTAAATATCCTAATTTGTCTCTGATGTTTGAACAAATTATTTTCGCTACTAAACAACGATAAAATGTACCAATAGCAATTGGTCTGATACCTCCTGCTTTTTTAGTTAAAGCTAATAGTGACGCGTCGAATAAAATAGGATGAATATTGATGTTTACTGTGTCATTTAAAATAAAATTACATAATTTACACAAACATGATAAGAGATTTTTTCCTGAAGGGCCAGCACTGTAACTTATTAAATCTTGTAGATGTGAAGGTCTTAAAGAGTCTAAACCACCAGCAGAACTTGTTTTAAAAGAGTTTATTGCGCTACTCACAAATTCTTCTGATATAAAAAAAGAAATATGTTCCGAAATCAGAGTAGGGAACGTACTATTAAGTTTCTCTACAGGATGTTTCGATTTTAAATCTGTTAAAGTGGCTGCACTGACATCAGCAAAACTGTCATCTGAAGCTAAGATTTTGATTGCGGATGTCAAGTCGCCGTTTAATTCTACTATTTTTTGATAAATTTATGTTTTTCCGAAATGAGAAATTTCTATTTTGTTGATCAGAGGAATTTAAATGATGATATATATTTTCAAAAGTTTTTAAATTATTCTTGAAACTGTCATATGACAGCTGATACTCAGCCGACGCATGTAGTTTTGTGGAGAAAAGAAATTGTTATACAATTATCTGTGGTTTTTTATATCAAATGAAGTTTGAATGGTGTTATACAGGAGAAGTTGAAAATGAAAAGTCACAGGAGAATTTTGTAATTGAATCAAATTCGAACAGTAATTTTTGGAGAAATTTCGGTTTGTTAGCACGATACAGCCTTCGGAGGGTATACAAGTGACCAATTTTATGATTATATACTATTAAGGGCGTCTCACAAATGAACCCTATTGCTTCATTCCACCAGAGCCCGTACAACTGGACCTATGAATCCAGAAAAACTACATGTTTGGTCATTGTTAAAAAAAATTGATTTATTAGCACTGTACAGCCTTCGGAATGTATACAAGTGATCAATCTCATGATTGTATATTCTTCAGAGCGTATCACATACGAACTCTACTGATTATCAGCTCACCAGAGCAAGTACAATGGGTCCCATACATCCAGATATTCTACATTTTTAGTAATTTTTGTAGAAATTTCGCTTTGTTAGCATGATACAGTCTCTGGAGTATTTAAATGTAGAAAAGTTAGTTTTAATCTATAAAACCGTTTATTTTTAAATGACATACTGAAAAATATTAAAGAATAGTATCAGTAGAATTTGAATTAAAATGTCACGTAATTATAAGTAGGTCTTTTGCAAAGACGGTTCACAAGTGGATTAAGTGAATACATTTCCTAGAACATTTCTCATAGTCATGATTGGTAAATTAGAAAAACCTCAACGTCCTTCTTTTCTATAGCAACAGCTCTAAGGATTTGCGAGGTTCATTCAAAAGATAGAGAATGAATGGAGAAAATATATAAAAGGGTTTAGGTAACAGAAAAGACCTAAATACGGATTATTGGTGGGATTCCAATCGTTACTTAACTAATGGAATAATACAGGATGGTGCCGTCTTCTTCAAACAGATATTTATTCTAGTTGACTTTCAAATAATATCCATTACACGCATTACAGAAAAATAAAATTATTCTGTTTTATTAGAATGTATTTTTAATCAGTGAACATATACACAAAAATGCGAAGAAAAACTTTTGTTGTAGGTATTTTGAGTCTATTTCCAAGTAGTAAAAATATTATATAAAAATTCACTGAATTAAGGTATTCCATTGCTCCCACCATATAATAATAAATAAACCGCTTTAATTGACTTCCGAAGTACAAACCAACTAAACTTTTTTGAAGTCAGAAACTTCATATTTAGCTCAATAATTCTGAGATCTTATAAAAGTTTTGTTTAACTTACACCTTTGGTTAGGCACCTGTTACGATCCTGGTTAAAAAGGTAATTAGCCAGAATTTTAGACTAACATTAAAATTTTATTATGAGCTTGTATAGGTTTCATTAATTTGAAGCACTTCGCTTTAGTAAATGCTTTCGAATATTCGAATACGGACAAAATATATGAGACGGTAATTTCAACCAACCATGAATATAGTATGGAAATTGTATTATACGGGAATTTTTATAAATTTTCGTGTTCGGGTTTTGTAATATTGCGCATCTCATACACTTCTTCAGAAAATTTACGCACCTCCTATTGAATCAGTTTCATTTATATTTAGAAAAGTACATTAAAAATAAATAAAAAAATAAATAAAAATAAAAAATAAAAATAAAAGAAATGTGGGGAAACCAACCTCTTTGTCTAAAATTTCTAACATAAAGTATCTAAAAGTAAAATTATCTCGAGATGAAGATATGAAGAAAAGGTGGTATTTCCGACATTCTCTCACCTGAGGAATTATTTGGTAAACAAAATTATTTCTCAAAACAAGGGAAATACGAAACTATAATCGATATCACAGATATCTTTTAGCAATTTCACTCAAGCAACCCCTACGCGTGAGTTCCACTTTATCGGATACTCTGCTTTTAAACACTTTTTGTGAGCTTCACTTATCGGGTACTTTGCTATTAGACACTCCCGCACGTATTTCCGCACACTCTGTTGGATGATCGGATCGAAGTTTCTCTTGATGCTCATCAGGTTGCTCTTGGTTACCTCCAACTTCTTCGGATATACATCCCAGTGGAAATAACCGTTGAACAGGACGTAATAGTTCGTCTCGGTCCATTTTAATACGCACAAGCCTAACCCGATCGTCTTTTCCAGGTATAAGTTCGGATATACGACCAATGGACCAGACTATGCGTTTTGTATTAACATTGTCTACTAGTACGACATTACCTACTCTCAGATTATTTGTCGGTTTTTGTTTGCCGAACAATTTCAATTGACCCGAATATTCGAGTCGAAATCTTTTTCGTAAATCTTCCCTTAGCCTCTGTTGATTACGGACAATTTTTGATAAAGTACTACGATCTATCTGATCGCAATCGGGTATCTTGTAGTCGGATAATTCACGTAAAAACATTACCGGACTCAGAGGTAATAAGTCACAGGAATCGTTAGAAAGATATGTTATGGGGCGTGCATTAACTACAGCTTCACAGTCACAAAGAATAGTCAGCATTTCTTCATAACACACACTGGCACGACCTAATATTCGGCTTAACAGATTCTTCACAATGCGAATCAGTCTTTCAAGAGATCCACCCCATCACGACCCAGTTGGAGTATTAAAACGCCAAATGCTTCGTTGGGTAGAAGTTTCCTGCGAAATTTTAGACCAGTCCAAAACATTAAATGCATTTTCCGCACCTTTAAACGTCATGGCATTATCACTATAAATTATTTTGGGCCTGCCACTTCTGGCTATGAATCGGTGTAAAATTTGTAGAAAACTGTGAGTTGACAAAGACAGTATCAACGCAAGATGGATTGTACGGTAAACCGGCATGTAAATAGGCATAACCATGCCTTTTCCCATGATCTAAGAAAGAGGTGCCCAGCAAAATCTACACCTGATATCTCGAACGCCACTGCATCTCGAACTCGATCTACAGGCAAAGGAGGTGATTCTACTTCATAAGTTTCGAATTGAATCCATTGCATATCATAAATGTTTATAACACATTTCGTATCGTACGTCTTCCGCCAATGATCCAATACTTCTCACGCAATTGTGCCAAAAGACCTTGCACTCCTACATGATACAAGTTTTGATGTGTGTTTCCATTATTAAGATATCCACAGTCGCCTTTTTTGCTGGCAATATAACGGGGGGTAACAAAAATCTCTAGTATAATTTCTATTGCAAATTCTAGACTTCAGACGTAACACTCCAGATTCATCATAAAATAGACTCAAACATATTAAGCTTTTGTCATCAGGACCAAAAAAATGCTTCCTCTGTATTATCTTTAATATACAATTTTCTGCAATCTGCAAATCATTAACGGTAGTCAAACCTATTTTTTTGCGTTAGGGTGACGAATATCGTGTATAAATCTAAAAACCAAAGCAATCATCTCAACTGTTTTCGAGAATTTACTGAATTTTTCAAGTTTCCAAAAACCAAATTGTTCAACAGTAGTTAATGTTGTTATTAGTCTTTTTCTTCGTTCAGTGGCAATTTCCATCTAATTGGAATTCATCTCTTCAATAGGCCAATTTTCTTTCCACTTAGGACCCTCCCACCATTTGGAAACTAATAACTGTTTTGCAGAACATCCTCTTGAAGGCAAATCTGTGGGGTCCCAAATTCCAGGAAGGTGGTGCCATTGTGAGGAAGAAGTTGATTGTCGGATTTTACGAGCTCTATTAAAAACAAATGTTGCCCATTGCTCTTCGCGTTGTATCCAAGAAATTACAGTTGATGAATCGCTCCAAAAAAATGCTCCACAGTCAAACTCCAAGCTTCCTGCAACCTGATTATAAAGTCTAGCAGGAATATTGGCCCCCAACAACTCTAATCTGGGAATTGATAATTTTTTAATTGGAGCGACTCTAGACTTTGTAGCAAGTAAATTAATTGAAACTTCTTTCGCTGTTTCCACTCGACAAAAAACTACAGCTGCATGAGCTTTCTCACTAGCATCGCTGAAAGTATGTACACTTAAGTCTACGACATTTTCGGAAATTGAAATCCATCGAGGTATTCTGATTTTGAATAAATCAGATAAATCAGACAACCATGCCCTAGAAATATCAGCAACAGCTTTATCTACTGAAACATCCCATGGAATTCTCTTCTCCCACACTTGCTACAGCAAAAGCTTAGGCAAAATAGTGACTGGAGCTGTAAGTCCAATCGGATCAAATACTTTTTGAGCTAGCGACAGTAGACGACGTTTCGTTACAGCTATGTCTTTCATTTCCTCTACAACAATCAGAATTTATCGCCAATATGTCAAGTCCAGGATACCACAATAGACTTAGCCCAGATATCATATGATCTGGGGTACAATTTTCACGGGAATACTCCCACCCTCGAAAATCAAATTGGACTTTGGCCATCACATAGACAGCTTCCTCAATAAACTCCCCAAGCTCTCCAGAACTAGAAAGAATGGTTACGCAATTGTCTACATAAAAACTTTTTGACAAATTTTTTCACTGTAGATGCTGCAAAAGATAGGTCTTCTGAAATTTCTGCCAAACACTGGGATAAGTGATACTCTATAGTGGAACCAAGTAAAAACGGACTAGAGTTAACACCGCAAAATACTCCTCTATGCCTATATGTAATTTCCGAATCATTTTCATCTACCCAAAGGAATTTAAAAAAAAATCAATGTTTATTTGTAGAAATGCCTTTTTTTATGTCAGAAATCATACCGTACTTTAACTGTCTGAACCGAATAAACAAGCAAGAAATTGATTCAATCATGTTTGGCCCTTTTTCAAGACAATGGTTCAATGAGTGATGGTCCTTTTCTCGACAAGATGCATCAAAAACTGGTTTTACAGCCGTTATAGAACCTTCTTTTAAAACAGGATGGTGTGGTAAAAAATGTCCGCACTGTGTGTTTGGCTCTACCTTTTCAATAATATTTAAACTTTTCCATTCTTTTAAAACGTCGTTATACATAATTCGCAAATTATCTTTTTCCACTTTCCGCAAAGTGTTTTAAAATCTTTTTTGTGCAACTTTGTGATTGGTCGGAAGCGGATTATGCCCATCTATCCATGGCAACCTTACTTCATAACGTCCTTCCTCATCTACAGTAATAGTATCTAATAATAGCTCCTTTGCGGCAGAAGTTATTTCTTCCTCAGATTTTTGTTCAACAGGATCCTGAATGCCCAAAACGTCCAATTCCCATAAGTATGTGATAGAGGCACTCGCAAATAAAGACAAAGCAGAAGTTGACAAATTCGCATGTGAAATTTGACAAGATACTTTTCTCATAACAGTCCATCCAATGTGTGTTCCAATTTCTACCAACCCACACTCTAAAGTATGTTTGTTTCCAGTATATATAATTCCTGCAAGATCTGCACCTAACAAAAGTTCAATGGGATCTTCATTATTCAAATCAGAAATAGCGATATTATATTTATTCAATTCGCATAACCAAGGCCCATTAAAAAGAGGGTTAACGTTGTTACAAATATTATCTTGATCTCATACTTCAAAAGTGTATGAGAGGTTATCATCAGAAATACCAACATCATAGCAGTTATGTGCAACTATAATCTCTTTTCCTCCAAATAAACCATGCACCAGATTCTCTGAACTTTTGACTTGCAAACCAAGAAATGACATATGCACGTTTTGATCCTGTGTCAATCAAAGTCCGAACTAATTTAGAACTACTGGGACCTACTAATCTGATAAGCAACGTCTGGAGAAATTTATGATTTGCAATCGAATTAGTCAGATTTGAAAGTTCGTCGTTATCTGCCAAAGTAGATGGAGGTTTACTTACATTTGATTGAGATATATTCGGAGAATTACCAGTAGTCAAATTATTACACATAATAGGGTAATGGGATTTTTTACAAATTATGGACTTTAAACGGCATCGGAAATTTCTTGCATGATGGCCAAACTGTTGGAAACTGACAATAAAACTATTTATTCTTAGGAAAGAGGCCATGAAAAATGTCATGTTATGTGTAAAAGAAGAAGAATTATAGTTAGTTGTCAAGTAAGAAAGAAAAACGTGGTTGTATTAGTTTATACGTTAGTAAAATAAAAGTTCAAAAGAATAAAACCTGGTTCACGTTATTTGTTTATTCAACAACTTAATTTAACACCAAATCCAACAGGTTATGGGCCCAGATTCGCCTAAAAGGGTGTTAAATTAAAAATTAAGCAAAAAAAATAATCGACGCCGGCAAGCAACAAGCAGATAAAAAGAAAATACCCAGTGTTTGGGGTTAGTTAGTAAGAATACGACGTTCGACACACATAAAACGATGGACCAGACAGGATTGATAGGTATTGCAAAACTCAATGGGGAAAACTGGACTACATGGAAGTTTCAGGTAGAAATCACGCTAAAGTCCAAAAGATATTTTGAGATAGTAAGTGGAGCAGTACAGAGACCAGCTACAACTACAGAAGAATGGGATAGTAAAGATGCCAAAGCACAAGAAATTATAGTCTCTAGACTAGAAGAAAAAGTAGTTACACATATTTTGTCATGCAAAACAGCAGCCGAAATGTGGACAAAGCTTAAAGCAATTTATGAGCATCAATCTCAAGTAAGTGTACATGTATTGACTCAAAGATTCTTTTCATTAGAATATACAGAAGGAAAAGCAGCAAAATTTATGTCACAGTTAGAGGAAATAAAAGGCACATTAAAGTCATTGGGAGAAGAAATAAGTGACAAAATGATAATTACCAAGGTATTAATGTCATTACCTGAAAATATGAAACATTTTATATCAGCTTGGGAGTCAACACCCACAGATAAACAAACATTGACTGATCTTATGTCAAGATTAATGTTGGAAGAAGAAAGAGGTAAAAATGTAGAAAGACATACGGCATTAGCATCGACAACAAAGTTCGTCAAGTCAAGAAAAGACATAAAATGTTTTGAGTGTAATAAAATTGGTCATATGAAGAAAGATTGTCGCAGAACAAGCAAAAAGGAGTGTCATTTTTGTAAGAAACCAGGACATCTAATGCAAGATTGTTGGTTCAAGAAGAGAAAAGAAGAAGAAGAGAAAAGGGATAACAGAAAAGCAGGTGATCAAGCCCTTGTAAGTGAATCAATTCTATTAAATTGTTCTGATGATGTATTAGACAAAGTCAAATTGAAACCAGACTATTGGTGGATGGACAGTGGAGCTACAGAACACATGTGTTTCGACAAAGAACAATTCAGACTAATGGAAAAACTACCAGAAAAAAGGCAAGTTAGAGTAGGAAATGGAACACTAGTAGATGTACAAGATATAGGTACAGTACAAGTAACAGCTTGGAATGGAAGCGAATAGGTGAGTACAGATTTAAACAATGTATTATATGTACCAGATTTGTCAGTAAATTTGTTTTCATTAAGTACTATACTGGATAAAAATTATGAAATGCATTCAAATAAAAATTAATGTGAATTAATAGATATAAAGGGTAAAGTAAGAGCTATAGCAGAAAGACAAGGAAATTTATATAAAATGCAGTTTAAAATTAAAAAATTTACCCAAAACATAGATATGCAGCCATTACAGTGTAATGCAGTCATAAGTATACATGATTGGCATAGAAAATTGGCACATATTAATTTTGATCAAGTAAAGAAGGTTTTAAAAAGAAATAATATACAATTCACTGATGATCCAAAACCATTTTGTGAAATATGTCTTGCTGGTAAACAGCGTAGACTTCCATTTTCAGTTAGTGAATCAAGAGCAGAGAATACTTGCGAACTTATACATAGTGACTTATGTGGTCCTATTGAAGCTGAATCACTTGGTGGGGCAAAATACTTTTTATTATTAAAAGATGATTATTCTGGATATAGATATGTCTATTTTTTAAAGAATAAATCGGAAGTTGAAAGAAACATAGAAAACTTTATAGCTATGGCAGAAAATGTTACTGGAAATAAGATAAAAATATTAAGAACAGACAACGGTTTGGAGTTTGTAAATGAAAAGATTTTAAAAATATGTAACAAAAAAGGAATAGTTCACCAAAAAACTTGCATATATACCCCTGAACAGAATGGTAGAGCAGAAAGAGAAAATAGGACAATAGTAGAATCTGTAAGAACATTATTACAGAGTTCTGGCCTGAGTAAATCTTTTTGGGCTGAGGCAGCAAATACTGCAATATTTTCAATAAATCGTGCAGGAAAAAGTCCACAAAAGGATCAAACACCGTTTCAGGCATGGTACAAAAAGAATTGTAATGTTGAAGTTTTCAAAGAATTTGGATCAAAAGTTAGTGTACACATTCCGAAACAAAAACGTAGAAAGCTAGATGCTAAAAATGAAATTGGAATTTTTGTGGGATACTCAGAAGAAGTTAAAGGTTATCGAGTATACTTCCCAAACAAAAATAAGGTACAAATACACAGAGATGTGGTCTTTATTTCCGAGATAGAAGAAAAAGGGACACATATAAGGGATGATAACAAAATTGTATTATTAGATTCTGAAAATGAGGATGAAGACGTAACCGAAAATGATGATCATAATGTTATTCTTGATCCTGAAATTGAAATATTAAGAAATTCGGAGGAACCAGAAGAAGATACTTCATCGGAAGAAGAAATTTCTGGAGAAGTGACAGTGAGAAGTGGAAAACGTGAAATTAAGAAACCAGCATGGATGCAAGATTATGATATGAGTGAAGCTAATATGTGCTTTTACTCGAATGAAGAAGAGCCAGTTACTCTCGAAGAGGCAGTGTCCGGTAAAAATAGTGTGCAGTGGAAAAAGGCTATGGAAAAAGAGCTGACCGTGCTTCGCGAAAATAATACGTGGAGTGAAGTGCCGTGGCCGGTTAATAAAAAGGTTATAGAAAGTAAATGGGTTTTTAAAATAAAAAATGAAAATGATTTTAAAGCGCGCTTAGTGGCTCGTGGTTTTCAACAAGAAAGCAGTGATGATTTGTATGATATTTATGCCCCAGTGGCAAAATTAACAACCTTCAGAATCCTTCTTGTAGTTGCAATTAAGTTATGTAAACCTATTCATCAAATGGATGTACGAAGCGCATTTCTTTATGGAGATATAAATGAGGAGGTATTTATGACTTTGCCAAGTAAAAATAGAGAAAATAGTAAAACTGTTTGCAAACTTAATAAGTCGATTTATGGTTTAAAGAAAAGTCCTAAATGTTGGAATACTACTTTTGATAATTTAATGAAAAGTGAGGGTTATGTTAGATCAGAAAATGATCATTGTTTATACTCAAAATGTACAAATGATAGTAGATTATATATCTTGATTTATGTGGATGACTTATTAATTTTGGGAACAAACAGACAAGAAGTCAACAATTTAAAAGTTTTGTTGAGTAACAATTTTTGTATGAAAGATTTAGGAATTATCTCTCAGTATTTAGGTATAACTGTTAGACAAAATTTGGATGAGGGATATACTGAATTAAGTCAGGAAAATTATTTAAAGAAAATTTTACAGAAATTCGGCATGCAGGATTGTAAACCTATTAATACCCCGATTGATGTAAATACTGATTTTAATTTTAAGAATACAGAAAATGATCCAGACTTACAAAAGCTTTGCAGACAAATTATTGGAAGCCTAATGTATGCTGTTCAAGGTTGCAGACCAGATTTATGTGAATGTGTTAGTCTGTTAAGTAGATATCAAGATAAGGCAAACAATAATCTGTTAAAGGCTTTGAAAAGAGTATTGAGATATGTAAAAGGGTCTCTAGATCTTAAGTTAATATTTAAACCAGATAATATGAATAATTTATGTGGATTTGTAGACTCTGATTGGGGAGGGGACATTAATGATAGAAAATCAACATCTGGTTATGTTTTTAAGTTACTAAATTGTACAATTCTATGGGCAAGTAGAAAACAGCAATGTGTTTCAATATCATCGACAGAATCAGAGTATATAGCCCTAAGTTTAGCAGTTAGTGAAGCTTGTTGGTTAGCAGAAGTTTTAAAAGATTTTTGTTTATTTGATTTAGATGAACCCATTATAATGTATGAAGATAATCAGTCAGCAATTAAAGTGGCAACTAATCCTGAAAATAATAAGAGATTGAAACATGTTGATGTGCGTTTTTATTTTATCAAAGAGAAGATAGATAATGGCTTGGTGAATATTGTTCACATTAAGAGTGAAGACCAATTGGCTGATATGTTTACCAAACCATTAGCTAGAATTAAGTTCGAAAAATTTAGAAAAGATTTAGGATTGCTACCTAAATAGTCTTGTTTTCGTTGTATTATTACCGCGTTATTTGCTTTGCCATTTAACATTAAAATTAAACTTGTTATTAATAAGTGTAAGAAGAATAAAATAATTTTATTGAAAGGGGGTGTTGGAAACTGACAATAAAACTATTTATTCTTAGGAAAGAGGCCATGAAAAATGTCATGTTATGTGTAAAAGAAGAAGAGTTGTAGTTAGTTGTCAAGTAAGAAAGAAAAACGTGGTTGTATTAGTTTATACGTTAGTAAAATAAAAGTTCAAAAGAATAAAACCTGGTTCACGTTATTTGTTTATTCAACAACTTAATTTAACACCAAATCCAACACAAACTTAAGACACCTAAGTATCCCTTTTTACCCGATACAATATTCTTTCTGTCGTCCAAAGTCATTTCTCGCGCCTTAAAACAAGAATCTCCATTATGAGACCCGCTACAAAAAATACAAGTATAAGGAAAATCTTTGTGTTCAGCAAACCAGCGGCGGTAGGTAAGACAGACCCTTGGTACGATTTTTTCTATCCGCAGCACGTCTCCCCAGATTTCGACCTTTTATTGCTGTCAGATGTCAGTCCGAAGCCCTCACTTACTAATACAATTCTTTGCTCATTTTCCACTTCAGAACAGAGAAACGATAAAAGATTTTCTAGCTTCTTCTCTAGCGTACAATCAGTATTAATATTTTCAGAAATATTGCCAGCATTACTAATGCTAAGCTCTCCTGTATTAACTGCTGAACGCTGCCAAATTATAAGCAGATCATGTGGTAAACAAGATTTTATTAACGGAAATAAAATTGCAGCATATTTGTACGCTGTAATGCCTAAAGTACCTAAAGCGCGTAACTGGGTTTCAATTTGATCGTATAGTTTAGAAATTTCAAGTTTTTGTTTACTAATAGCATTATTTAAAACAAGTTTTAATAATTCACGTACGTAGACTTCTATTCGAAGATCCTCTCTACCAAATCTGGACTGCATACATTGGATAGTTTTTCCATAATTCTCACTCATTAAGGGGAAACTTTCTACTAATTGACTCACTCTAGTACCTGGAACCGTGGCCTGTAGCAAATATTCTATTTTATCACAACTTTCAATATCACGATCTTTGTGTACTTTTTTAAATTGTGATCAGAAACTCAACCAACCTTTGATACCGCCAACATAACATTTAAATTCGATGCGCGGCAACTTGAACTTTCTTTTCGTTGATTTTTCGTCAACAATTTCCGAAGGCATTGCAATTGTGGCAGATATATTATTATTAGTAAAATGGGTATATCTTACTTTTAGTTCGGTGTGCCTTCTATGATAAGCATCACTTTGTTCCATATCTCCTATCATTCCTTCCTCTGACGCCGTCTCTACAAGAGCTTCATATACACGCCTTTCACATACTTGCAGGTCTTCATATTTTGTTTTCAAAATATCCCAGGAAACCTCAAAATCCAGCAAACATGGTTCTTGAGCACGTAGAAAAGCTTCAAATTCATTAGCTGCTTTGGAAAAACTACGTCTTAGCACTTTACGTGACTTCTTCATGCTGTTTAATATTTCTACTTCTACAGACATCGTAAGGAAATACTATTACTCTAACTTCAAATAAACCTACGGCACTTTTATTGACCTTTTAATCAAAAATATATCAGAACCCCATCGAAAAAAACTCTTAATTTTTTCACAATTAATATTCTGACAACTACTGTCATTTTTTCGATACTAATACCGACTACGATCATTTTTTCGGTTACATATACATATTAAAATCAAAGTAATAAAAGAAATGTGGGGAAACCAACCTCTTTGTCTAAAATTTTTAACATAATGTATCTAAAAGTAAAATTATCTCAAGATAAAAATATGAAGAAAATGTGGTATTTCCGACAATTGTTTTGTAGGAATGAAAAGAGGGTGTTAATAGAGAATATAAATGATAGTAGTTATAATCGTTTAAATGAACGATTGGTATTTCTAAAATAAATACTATTTTGTTAGCTTTGCTGTAGCTCCTAATTTCAATAGTCTTTTCAAATAAAAAGGTATTTTCCAAAATTGGTTCAAATGGGAGTTTATTTTTCTTTAGCTGCTTGCTAATTATTAAAGTTTCCAAAAGCAAATCGTTCGGATCAGCTATGGAGTTATGAAAGGTATTCAATTTAGAAAAAGTAACAACACAACAACTTCTATTTTCTCCAATAGATCATAGATTAATTGAAAACTCGTAGTAATTTGGAATACATTAGTTTGAATTGCCAAATAATGATATGTTTCTACTTCTTCCAGCTTAAGATTCTTCATAATTTCCTGTATTCTTGTTATTCGACCTTTCAAAATTAATTGGTTGTTGTCAATTGTCTCAAAACTATTTATTGATTTTTGTAGCAAAGTTATTTGGTCTTTAAATGTTTTGAATTTCTCTAGATTATTTGAGAGAGATAATATCGCACCATCCTATCTCTTTGGAACGTTTTGATCGAGGTTTTCAGTAATACATTTTATAGCACAGCCAGTTCCAGAAAAAAGAGATCTTTTACGTTTCAGTTTCCCTAGAGGATTGAGTTGTTTTGATTATATGCTCATTTTATTTTCAAGTATCTTTATTATGCGGTAAGAGTTGTCCAATTTATTGTGAAACCTATAATATTCGGATTTATTTGAAAGTGAATTTTCAATGTTCTCATATTGGACCTGACGTGATATATATTCTAGTGTTTTAAATGAAACTCACGGTTTCTAGTTAGGGTCGAGACAGTTAATTTCATTGATATACATTCGTTTGTTACTTTTGTCAAGTCGAAAGTTTGTATTAATGTACAGTCTTAATTTGTGCGTTGCTTATGTATAGTGGTAGGAGTCCAGGATTGTCATTTAGGTTGTGGAATTTTGAGAAATTTGATTGGGTTCAGGCAAACCTGATGAAAAATCTACAATTACGGGAGGTTTTTTTAGTTCTTTAATATGTACTATTTTTTACTTGTTTTTATTTGACTGTCTAGTAATTTCTACGCGGTTTCTATATAATTTTGCTAAGGGCCTAAACATACCTTACCTTTTTTGTTACGTCGTCTAGGGTTTCGTTTATAAACAAACTGGTTAAGCTCAAATTCCGGGTTATCGTCACCTTGATAGTTAGGTCTCATAATTCCTTTTTGTTTTTTGTCAGTCAGCGTCTTACTTACATTGTCATATACATGTTTCAGTTTTTCATTGTGTTTTTGGCGTAATCCTTATAAAATGAAAGATAGTCGAATTTTTCTTGTGTCAGTATATTCGAAAGTAAGTTCAAATTGCGTACAATTAGTTGAGCTATATATAGTATTATAGTAGCCTAGTATAGCATAGTCCATTAAATTGCTTTTTTCATCGCGGTAAATTTCTTGTAATATACGTAATTGTTCGATTAGCGACAAATGCAGACGTTCTGCTATTGAGTTGGACTTGGTGATCTGGGGTAGTAAAGTGAACATTCATTTTATGGATTGCCAGTATATCTTTAATTTTTTTTTCTTAAATTCGGTTCCTTTGTCTAGAACTAAAGTTTGTGGAACACCAAAAGTTGTAAAATATTTAATTAAAGCTCTACTTATGATAACTGCGGTCTTACCTTTAATAAAAATTGCCTGCGCAAATTTTAAGAAAGCATTTGTGAGTCTTAAATATACTTTTTCATCGACAGTAAATACTTCTACATGTACAATATGAAACGGTTTAGAAGCTGATTCTGTTAACATAAGTGGCACGTAAGGGTGTTTTCTAGCATATTCAGATCTTTGACAAATATTACAAGCATTGATAAAATTAGTTAGGTACTGTTGATTTTAGATTTTTCCAATAATAATTTATTTTTAAGTATTCTATTGTTTCGTTAATTCCCCAATGGTTTGATTTACCTTTGTGATGATTTCTCATTAAAAGTAATTGTTCTTCTACATTTGTAACGGTATTTACTTGATTGGTACATTTCATTAATTTGGGTCCGGTTTCATTGAAATATTGAAATATATTTATGAATATATATTATAAAATCTTTTGTAAAATTTGTCTTTGTAGAAATAAATATGATAAGTGGTTTTGCTATCAGTATACTCCAATAAAAATCAAAAAATAAAGCGATTTGAATCATTTTCAGGAATTTTCACGGTTAGTATTTTTTTATTTCGAGTTCGAAACTCCTAATTTTCTATATACATTTAGAAATACTAAGATTTCGTTTGTTCAATTATTAATTATTTCGTTAATTATAGGAATTCCCTTATTTCCTGAATCGTCAGCATTAGAATGTTGTGTCGTAAAATCATCATCATTGTTATGTTCGTTAATTTTTTCTAGTATTTTGTCGGGAAGTTTGACTTGTTTATTGTCTAATATATTGATTTTGGGTGCGGTTTTACTAGTGGAAGGTTGTTCTTCGTAATCCTCTTTAATAAAAGATTCTGCTAAATCTCTGAGGTTGTCTAAGATTTCTAGATCGATATCTCCTGGATTATTGACCATCGATTCGTTTTCAAAAGCGTTTATCATATGCGCGATAAACAATCCGCGTTGGTATTGACTTTACTCTTTTTAAATATAATTTTGTAGTCATATTCTTCGAGACGTACGCGCCATCTGTTTAATTTCGAGTTAGGCTCCTTGAAACTCAAGAGCCAAGTTAAAGACTTGTAATCTGTGTAGATCTGAAAGGGGCGACCGTACAAATAAGAGCGGAAATGTTTGCATGCCCAAACTATTGCTTCACGTTCGTTTTCGATAGTAGCATACCGAGTTTCAGTTTCATTAAGTGATCTAAAGACGTATGCCACTGGTCGGTCACGGGGTACGTCACCTTGTGATATAATAGCTCCGATAGTGAAATTGCTTGCATGAGTAGTTAGCACAAAGGGTTTATTTAAGTCTGGATTTATGAGTACAGGGTCATTAGTAAGTATTTCTTCACAATCGTTAACAATTGATAAATTCGTCGTTATGTATAATTTGAGCTCCTTTCTTAAGACATTTGTCAAGTGGCTTAGTAATTTTTGCAAAGTCTCGAATGAATTGCTTGTAAGTAGCATACCTGGTTTCAGTTTCATTAAGTGGTCTAAAGACGTATGCCACAGATCGGTCACGGGGTACGTCATCTTGTGATGTAATAGCTCCGATAGTGAAATTGCTTGCATGAGTAGTTAGCACAAAGGGTTTAATTAAGTCTAGATTTATGAGTACAGGGTCATTAGTGAGTATTTCTTCACAATAGTTAAAACAAATAATGAATTCGTCGTTATGTGTAATTTGAGCTCCTTTCTTAAGACATTTGTTAAGTGGCTTAGTAATTTTTGCAAAGTCTCGAATGAATTGTCTGTAATAACCAAGAAGACCTAAAAAGCTTTCAATGTCCTTCTTCCATCGAGGTATTGGGAAATTTTTAATCGCAGACTTTTTTTCAGGGTTGGGTTTGAGACCATCTGGAGTATTAACGTGACCTACATATTTTCAAATACCCTTTTTAAACGTTCTACATATTCTTGTGAGGATGTAGAATATATTATTATATCATCAAGGTAAAAAACACAATTTTGATTTTCTAAACCTCTTAGAACTGAATGCATTATTCTTTGAAAGGTGGAAGAAGCATTTTTCAAACCGAAAGGCATACTTTTAAATTCGTAATGCCCTTTTTCAGTGCTGAAGGCAGTTTTTTCTACATCTTCGTCACATATTTGAATTTGATGAAAACCTGAACAAATATCTATAGTGGAAAACTAATTTGCTTTACCTACTTTATCTAAAATATCCGTCATGAGAGGTATCGGATACTTATCGTCTACTGTTTGCTAATTTAACTTTCGATAATCAATTACCATTCTCCAAAAGCGTTTGCCGGTGGCGGGATTGAAGGCTTAAGCAAAATCCAAATAGGGTCGCAAAATGGTGGATAGTAATATTATACCCTGTTCCAACAATTTAGCAATTTGTGACCTAACTTCGTCTTTATGAACTTTAGAAAAGCGATATGACTTTGTATAAACTGTATATTCATTTTAAAGTTTGATTTTATGTTTTATCTGTTTTGTAAAATTTAAAGGAATACCCTTGCAATAAAATATATCCCTTATATTCAAAGTATTTTTTATAGCGTTGCAGTGGAGGTCAGAGGTCGACGCCAGACCCAAAATTTACATAATAATTTTCTCCTTTCTTCGCACATGTTTCCCTGTACATAGTATCTTCTTCATAAGCAATAACATTGTTTTCTTGTTATCGTGATAGGAGTATTGAGTTTCTGGAGAATCATCTGGGAGTAAATGTTGATAATTAAAATAATCAGGTTGATCTGGTTCGAATTGAACTTGGTTAACCTCTTGGTTAAATAATTCATTGGCGGTGAATTTTGGTTAGGGTTTTGATTTTAAGAAAGTATTTGCTGATGAAGTGTCCATCGGTTCGGGTTTATATTGATATTGAAAAGAAGGATGATTGAAGAATTGGTTAGGGTGTCTTTGCTGGATTGCAGAATTATTATTAAATTTTTGGAAATGATGTTGACATTGTGGTACAAAATGATTATTGGGATTACTATTGAAGGAGTTGTTAGTAAACGTATTTTGTGGTTTTAATGGGGCGAAGGATGAGACTGACATGGTATTGAGTTTTGATACATTATTGGAGACTGAGAAATTTGATTGAAATTTTAGACGTAGTTGCGAAGGAAATGAGCGTTAGTTGAAATTTGCATTACTTATTGAGTTTGTATCAGCAAAGTTTGAATTATTTCTCGCAGGAGTGAATCAAAATGATGGTTTAAAAGTATTTTGAGTATTTAAATTATTTGACCGTTGGGTCGAGTAAAGAAAATTCTCCTCCTCTATAACCAAACTCATTGCTATCTCCAAGCTGCCTGGATCTCGTAACCTTAATTGAATTAAAAACAGTAAACCTCTAAGAAATGCTTTTAATGATAAATCACCATAGCTTTTTAATTTCACTGTTCTTTCGGCTGTAGGCACATTTAAAGAATTTAATTTAGAAACAATTAAGCTCCGTGCGTCTTAACAACGCATGCCAAATGTATACGGTGCTTCAATTTTTACAGGTCTTAACCATTGACATATTATACTAGTGGACTGGCCTACGGTAATAAACGCGAGACTAGAAAGAGGAAACCTAGAAAGAGATGGAACTAGGTGTGGCAGAAAACACGGAGAAAGCATATAAAAGGTGCTTATAAAATTATTTTTTATTAGTTAAAGTTTTTATAACTGTATTAGATGCTTCAAAGAATATTCTATTTTTATAAATGAATAACAGAGTATGTTTTATTGATATCTTGAATATTATTTTAAACCCAAATAACACAAAGAAAATAATGAAACAACCATTAAAAAACATTTTATATTACTATATTACATATAAATGGAAAATATATAATTATTATTGTTATACATAATGAAAAAGACAATGCATTTTCATAAAAATATATTCTTACGTGTCTATTTAGGCAATGTGGTCATATAAGTGTGCAACATGGAATTCTTTTATTGCTCTGTAAAAATTCAAATATTGCTAAAAGTTGGTGCGTGTTCGATAATTGAATGAGATGCATTTAGAATGGTTGCAAGTCAAACAGGGTAGGTTAAACAATAGTCCAAAATAAACTAAATCGATTTTTTTGTAATATTTATTAGTTTTTTATAGGTATTTACGAATAGTTTGATTGGCAATTTTCCAAAATCTCTTTCTCTTTTTTGGAAATTCTAAATTCATAGTTGAAGGTATTTTTTTAAATGGTCAACTACTTAAGAATCAGTAGGTCTTACCTTGCAACTTGTTTTTTCCACACTCAAACAAGTTTATTTCATTGGATAATATGTTATTGTTTACTGGATCTTCTGGCTTATTGAATTCTGGTACATATAAATCAACTTCCATAGATTCCACTTCAGGAATTATATCAGTACTGCATCATGCATCCCCTAAAAATGTAGACTTAGGTATATTAAAATTGTAATATAAAAAGTATTCGCATTTTTATATTAAAAATATGATTTTAAACTCTAATTTTTTATGAAAAGCATATTCATATTGGTTCACATTAAGTATTCTCTTTTTGATGACCTTTGATCAAATGACCAGGAAAATCAAACTGTGATTATATTGCTGTCTATTTTAATACCCGATTTCCGTGAACATTTAATACGTAGTCATCAACTCTAAAATGCTTTTCACAAATAACAGCTTATAATTATCTCTTCTAACAGCGTGTAACCATCACTTAAATTGCGATCTTTTGGAAATCTAAAAAACATGAATAATATTTTTAATAATCTTAATAAACATAACTTATATAAAATTTATTGTTGATTTTTTTGTTATTTATTAAAACAATATGTTTTGTTTTATTATACGCTTTATTATATATAATCCACTCTTACAAAAACCACACCTTGACCCATTTATTACAGTACTTATTCACCAATTGACATTTTTGACAACTGTCATGGATGAAGGAATTGAGCGCGCTTAAGGCTTATTCACAATAAAGATTTCAACACCCCTCCTCGCTAAATTCCTTCAGACCCAAAAGATCCTTAAATTTAACAAATAAAACATTATGTAGACCTTTGGTAAGAATATCAGCCTGTTGGTTATCCGAAGGTATATATTTCAAATGAATAATTCCGCTATTATAATATTCACAAATAAAATGAAATTTTAGGTCAATATGTTTTACCCTCTTATTATTAGACGGGTTTTTTATCAACGACAGGCAACCTTGGTTATCTTCGAAAAATGTAACATTATTAAAACTGACACCTAGATCTGAAATTAACTTTCGAAACCACAGACCATCACGTACAGCATCACATAATGCAACTAATTCTGCTTCTGTGGTGGATAATAACACACAAGTCTGCTTTCTTGTAACCCACATTAAAGTGTTATTAAAAAGTTTAAATACAAAACCTGATACAGATTTGCGATCATGTGTATCACCTCCCCAATCAGCGTCTACATAACAACAAAAATTATTTTCGTTATTCCTAACATATTCTAAGCCAACATTGACTGTTAGTTTTAAGTATCTCAAAACTCTTTTTAAATGGTTCCAAACTTCATCAGATGATTTATCCTGAAACCTACTAAAGTAATTTACGCTGAAACATATATCAGGCCTACTGCCTAGCATCAGATACATGAGGCAACCCACGAGTTCTCTTATAGGTTTCTTAGTTAACATTTTTGAATCGTTACATAATGATATATTAAGCTTACGGTCTATAGGTAAAGCTGAACCCTTGCAATCAGTCATTCCAAACCGGTTAAGTATCCCATTTGTGTATCTCGATTGGTCAATCCTCAGAATACCTTTATCACGATCATAATTAATCCTTAAACCCAAAAAAATTTTAATATGACCCTTATTCTTCATTACAAACCTATTCATTAATCTCCCTTTTATTTCATTCACATCTGATAAATTTGGACCTGCTATGATTATATCATCTACATATACTATTAAATAAATATTTTCATTTGTATTACGCAATATATAAAGGCAATAGTCATTTTCCGATCTTTCAAAGCCTATTTTTAATAAATAAGAGTTGATTTCTGAATTCCAGCATTTTGATGATTGGCGTAATCCATATAATGATTTTTTTAATTTCAGAACCTTATAATTATTATTCACAATTCCCTCTGGGTAAAAAATATATATGTCATTTGTCAACTTACCATTTAAGAAAGCTGACTTCACATCTAACTGTTGAAAGTAGTATTTATTTTGATTACCTATTAAGAGTAAACTTCTAATAGTTACTAACTTAGCTACAGGTGTATATATTTCATCAAAATAATTCTCTCTTTCTTGTGCAAACCCCCAAACTACTAATCGAGCCTTATATTTATCTTCCTCTCTATCTTCTAACATTTTGTATGAAAATACCCATTTTGTGTCTAGAACCTGACAACCTATTGGTTTTTCTACCTCTTCCCATGTTTCATTTTCATGTATTGATTCTAATTCTCTACTAACCGCTCCTAACCACTTCTCCTTGTCCTTTCTATTTTCTAAGTCTTTATAACAATTTGGCACATTTTCTATGTAATTACAGGCATTAAAAGCCATATATAGTTCATAATCATCATATTTGCTTGGGATTTTTGTTTCTCTTTTATTTCTCATGTTATCCAATTCCTTAGCATTTTCATTTATGTCTCTTGTTTCAATATCCCTGTTTAATTCAATTTCCTCATTATCATTATCCTTTACCTCCAATTCTAACCTATCTATAGATAGTTCTCTAGGTTCATTACTTACACTTACACCATATGTTTTAAAATAAAAGTTTTCCTCATCAAATTGTACATCCCTTCCAATGATTAATTTTTGTTTTTCAATATTCCACAACCTATATCCTGTTGGAGAATATCCTAACATTACACACTTTTCCGTCTTAGCATCAAATTTGCTGCGGTTTTCTTTGGGTATATGTTTATAAGCATTGCAACCAAAAATTCTAAGATTTCCAACATTTGGTTTACACTTATACCACAACTCTGAAGGAGTTACGTTTCCTAAATTTGTTGACATACCCCTATTCATGACATAATTACATGTCAAAATTGCTTCACCCCAAAATTCTCTGGACATACCTGAGTCCACTAATATTGCCCTAGCCCTCTCTACTAAACTTCGGTTTTTCCGCTCGGCCTTTCCATTTTGTTCTGGTGTATAAGGACAAGTATAGTCTAATATTATTCCCTTGTTTCTGCAAAAATCAGTGATGTTGTCTGAACTATACTCACCACCATTGTCAGATCGGATTTTTGATATCTTACTGTTAAATTTATTTTCAACCATTTGTACATACTCCTTTAATTTCTGAAAAACTTCACTTTTGTTTTTAATTAAGTATACAACAGAAAAATTTGAAAAGTCATCAATAAAAGTTATGAAATATTTATACCCATCATATGTTAAAGGGGTAATAGGTCCACACACATCTGTATGTATTATCTCCAATAACCTTGTGCTTTTTGTACGAATACCAAATGAAAAACGAGTAATTTTACCTGCAACACAAGGCTCACCAAATTCTACATTTCTATTTATTACTTCTTTCTTTATTCCTATAACCATTTCCTTTTTAACAATTTGTTTTAACCCTGTAAACCCTACATGAGCATAACGCCTGTGCCATTTTATAAAATCATTATTACTTTCAACATTTAGACACTCAGATGGCTTTTTCAATTTAAAAGATATTTCATATAAATTTTTCCTGATACCCTGACCTATCAATCTATGATTTTTGTCTAATAACTTTACCTTTGCATCCTCAAATGTAACAGAAATGTTTGCCGACTCTAATTTTTTGACAGATAATAACTTTTTCCTTAACATGGGAACAAAGAATACATTTTTTATATTGCATTCAATTTTATCATTACCACTTAAAACTATTATGTTTCCTATACCTACAGCATTTAAATAAGATTCATTTTTTGCTATTGCAATCTTTATAGGATTGTCCAACATTATTAATTCAGAAAAATATTGTTTATCGCTAATCATATGGTCAGTACAACCTGAATCTACAATAAAGGTTAAATATTCTTTACTAGAACCCTTATCTTTATCGTTACCTTCCATATCTGTCATAAAACAAATTTTATTTTCATTTTTCTCATCTTCTAACAATGTGTTATCTTCTACTTGTTCTTATTGTACTAAATTGGTTCTGGGATTGTTGTAATGGCCTGCTTGACCTCTAAAACCTCTTTCTTTGAAATCCTCTTCCTGTTTGAAAACTTCTATTTCTGTAAAATCCTCTTCCTCTATTTTGAAATGTTCGTTTCTCCAGATTCTGGTTGTTAAATTGTTTGTTCCTATATGTGGGGCATTCTCTTTTGTAGTGACCATTTTGCCCACATGAGAAGCATGGACCTTGACTTACAAATGCCGTTACATTCACATTTGATACACTACTATTTGAGTTTACGGTATTCAGTTGTCTTTTATCATTTTCAGCTAACAATTTTGATTTTACAGTTTCATATTTAAGCTCTGGTATATTTTCTAATACAGTAACCACGGTTTCGAACGATGGTGGCAAACTTAGTAACAAATTGCATATAATATCATCTTCTTTTACTTCTACTCCAGCATCTTTTAACTGTCTTAATATTTTTTCAAATTCTTCTATAAATGTTACAAGATTATCACTTTCTCATTAGCTTCATAGATAATAACTTTTTCTTCAAGAACAATTGTCCAGGTAATCCCCTTTTTTCGTACTTATCTTTCAAGACCTTCCACATTTCGAAAGCATTTTTACAATTTCGTAAACTCTCAATTTGTGAATCCTCAACACATTGGACAATCAGACATTTAGCTTTATTGTCTTTTTTCACCTCGCTTTCTTTTGTCGGATCAATAGCGGCTAGCACACAATCATTCACGTTATTCTCTGCTAATATTAGTTCCATCCGAAATTTCTAATTATGATAATTCAAACCATTTAACGGCTCGATAAGGTAACCTTTTCCAATTCCTGACATTTTCTTCTTATAGGTATATTCCCGGTTCAGTTTCTTTACCACGTGCTCACACGTAACCTCAAATTTAAAAACTTTAAAATTAACTTCTTCGAGAAAATGTTATCCCATTATCTTCTCTGGGCCCATAACCTTTTGTTATTTATTAAAACAATATGTTTTGTTTTAATATACGCTTTATTATATATAATCCACTCTTACAAAAACCACACCTTGACCTATTTATTACAGTACTTATTCACCAATTGACATTTTTGACAACTGTCATGGATGAATTGCCAGGTAGTTAGCTCAATTCGTGAACCTATTAGTATCTGTGCTCTACCTGTCAATTTGCCTAAAATCACTCTTAACAAAACATTATTCAGTGCATTATCCGTTTCAATTGCAGAAGTATTAATTAAGCTAAGTGAGAGTATGTGGATTATCATCGTAGGGTGGAATTGAATCTAAGTATAACTTTATTTACTGTTAATTAGGTTGAGCTATTTCTAATTCTATTGAATTTATTACTTTGAAAACACTACTCAAATTAAAGTCTCTATAATCTCCTGTCATAAAATAATAGAAGTTTGTTAATTTGTACTTCTCTTGTGTATATTGATTATTTCTTATTATTTTCCAGCATCTGATTTTTCTCAGCTTCTTGTCCATCATACTTTTTATCAAACTGCCGATCTGGTCAAGCCTGTCCTCTTCACCTTCTTCTTGGATGGTCCTGACTTTGTTATATCTCGAAGCCTTCGTGTCTGTTTCATATTCAAGAGCAGCAGTTAATGCATCGACTAATGTTTTGGAATGGGCTAAACGAAGCGTCCTCTTCATATCGGAGTCACGTAAGCCATCAATAAAACCCTGGATGCCCAGACATTCCATCATATTCTCTGCTGTTATAGGTAAGCGAATCAAACTAATCGGGCAATATCCACTTTCATACTCTTGAAGGGCTTCGTCACGTTTCTGCCTTCGGTTCTTCAGCTGGGTTTGGTGCAAGTATTCTAGATGTTCATGGTCATATCGCATATCCAATCTCTTCTTCAGCTGCTCGAAGTCATCCGTTTCTTCCAGAAGTGTCATTCTGGAGTACATCTAAGGCATCTGCCCTAAGCGCGATAGTTAAGTTCACTGCCTTCTCCCTGTCGGACCAATTATTTACCCTAGCAACTACTTCAAACAGTTTTACATCATTTGTCCACGACATCTTTCCATCGAACGCTGGGGCCTTGACTCGGGTAAATCTGCCAATGTCTTCTAACTTAGGGGGTGTTTCTGGCTTGCAAGGTTTTGTTTGCTCGGTCTTCTTTTCTTCTGTTGGCGTCTCCTGTGTTCTTAAATCAGCCATCTGTTAGAGTTTTGTAATTATGTAGGTTGGTACCCACGGTAGAGGAGGCGAGGAATGTCAATGTCAGTTGTGGTTGAATAAAGAGTGTCGAAGAGTTATTTTCTGTGGAATAAAGCCTAAGGATAGGAAAAAGAATTCCTTTTTGAGATAATACTGCACGAATTGGTCGATTGTGAATTTAATTAAGTTTAGTTAGTTTTATTTTTAGTGACGATTCATTGGTTTTTTAGTTAAGTGACATTATATTGACTGCACTTCAGTGATTTGTGAATAATTCTCCGTAAGTTAACCTAACTTAATTTTTTTGCCACGTGTTCTACAAAAAACGCTTTAGTCTAAGTTTCCACCATCAAGATGGGGGATGAGGCCCCCAATAACTCTTCCTCAGATTCCTTACATAATGCTTTATCACCATCTTCCAAAAACTTAATAAATTCTTTGCACCAACTCTCTCCCCTATTAGAAAAAGACATTAAAAACTTGGAAGATGAACTCGCTTCCACTAAAATCTGTTTTCAAAACGATCCCGAAGTCATAAAGGAAATTTAAATATTGGAACAACGCGTTAAGGCTTCTAAAGGGAGAAGATTGAAGTACTCTGATATCGATTTTGGGCCCCATTTAGTTATAGTAGAACCTATTAAAAGTAGCGGCACTCCCCCTAGTATTCATCCTATGGATGTTGGAAAAATTATACGAAAACTGAACATTCAAAACATTAAAAATATCCAAAAGAAAGGTTCCAGCATAATAGGAATTACCTTCAAAACTTCTCGTGATGCTAATTCTTTCCTAATGAACCAAGCTTTCAGAAGGGAAGGATATTGTGCTTACATACCACAACGCCTTCTCACCTCGAGAGGCATTGTCAAAAACGTAGGACTCTCTATTACCCCAGATGATATTATTCAAGAAGCTTATTTGCAAAATAAAAAAGTGATTGGTGCTAGAAGACTTAACCGCAGAATAACCAAAGATGACGGATCTTATGAATATGTTCCCTCCACAACAATTCTTGTAACCTTTGAGGGACGTCCATGCCCCAAGGATCTAGAAATTTATTCAGTTCCAGTCCAGGTTGATAAATATATTGCTCCTGTTACTCAATGCAAAAACTGCCTTAGATTCGGACACTCTGCCAACTCTTGCCGCAGTGCCAAAAGGTGTAGTAGATGTGGAACAATCCATTCTGACCCATGTTCAAATTCCTTAGACTGTTTTTATTGTTCTGGACAGCATCTAGCTTTTGACCGCTCTTGCAAAGAATTTAATAGGCAAAAAAACATTAATGAAGCAATGGCATTCCATGACTATTCTTACTTCGAAGCCTCTCAACTTTTCCCTCCTCTTAAATCTTCTGTTAAAAACACCTCTTTTGATAGATCAATCACATCCTTTCCTCAATTACAGACTTCTTCCCCTTTTCCAATCTCTTATGCTCAAAATGTGACACAAAGTCCCCCTAGTAACAAATTCACTACTCATAAACGCAGACGTCCCACCATCTTAGAAAAAAGAGCTGTATTTGATAAAGATACACATAATGCAGCTCTATTTTCCTCCTCATGCAATGAACTCTGTCAGTCTCCGATAACAAATAAATCTGCACTTCAAAACAATGCTTCATCTCCCTCTTGCTCTCACACTGAAAGAATTGATATGGACTTCACCCCTTCTGATACTCCGTTTTTGTCTGATTATTCCCTTTCTATCCCTAGCTCTCAATCTTTCGCAATTTCTCAGCTTACCTCTCCTCAAGAGGTGAGCAATCATAATATAACTTGAATTTCTCCCTCTAAGTACCTCCCCCCCTTTTTTTATTATTTCATTTTTTACACTATTGCTTGAAATTCAATCGTATTCAGGATAATACCTTTAAATATAACATACTCCAATGGAATATTCGCAGTTTTAATGTTAACAAAGAGGTACTCATTCCTATTATTAGAGATGAGAGTATTAACATTATATTACTAAATGAAACTTGGTTGACTCCAGGTGGATCTGCACATATTAAAAATTTTAGCTGTTTTAGACAAGATCGACAGGATGGCTACGGAGGTGTAGCCACTTTCATCAACAACTCGATTCCTTGCAAAAATTTTGAACACAAAATTCCAGTTCCTCCAAAAATACACTTGCTGGTAGTAGAACTCCAAGATCTATTCATTATTAATAGCTATATTCCTCCCGACCCCAACATTCCCTTCCCTCACAGAATGTTTAATCAACTCCTACAACAAATAAAACATAAGAATTTTATCTTAATGGCTGATTTAAATGGCCAAAATCAAATTTGAGGCTCTGCCATTAATAACCCTAAAGGAATTGCACTCTGGGACTTCATCTCGCATAATGATCTCACCATCCTTAATGACGGATCTCCAACCCGTATTCCCAACCCCAATGTCAATAAAAGCTGCCCGGATATTACAATTACTTCCTCAGCCATAGCTCTAGATTGCTCCTGGAGAACGATCCAAGAATCAGGCTTCAGCAATCATTTTCCTACCCTTTGTTCCTACAAAAAACAAAATACTGTGCCCATCCATATGAATTCCACTCACGTCAAATATAACACAAATAAAGCCAACTGGGATGCATTTCAAGCATATATTGAAAATAATATATATCATAATGATATGGAATATCCCTTGTTCTTGGATGTCTTAAAAAGAGCCATCTCTTTATTTATCCCACTTAAGAAATCTTTCACTCCTTCTAAACCTTATCTTCCCTGGTGGGACAAAGAGTGCTCCCAGATGGTACAAAAGAAAAAAGAGGCTTTTAAACTATATCTAAGAACTCTCTCCATGGAAAATTTCATTAATTTCAAGAAAATAAGAGCTAAAACTCGACTTTTTCTGAAAACAAAAAGATTAGAAGGCTTTCGTAAATTCACGGAAGAACTGAACCCCGGAACACCTGTTAAGAAGATTTGGCAATCAATAAAAAATTTCTCTAGATCTATTGAAAATCGTAATTTAATTAACACGCCTCCCCTAGACAGTTCCATATTCCAAAGTCTCTTAAACAAGTTAGCTCAAATCCCTTTTCAAGACCTTAAAACTATTCCCCAAGCCATTAACGACTCCTTTACTCACCCTTTTACTATAGAAGAATTGAATTTCAGCTTACTAAACAAAAATGATTCAAGTCCTGGATTGGATTCCATCACATATTCAATGATCAATCATCTTCCCAAAATAGCCCTAGAAACTCTTCTCTCTATTTTCAATAAAATACTCAATAAATATCATCCGATCCCTTCAGATTGGAAAAATCATCTAATATTTCCTATTTTTAAAAAAAACCAGGATCCTAACGATGCCTCCAGCTGGAGACCCATAGCCTTATCCAGCACAATAGGAAAAGTTTTCGAAAGCATGATCAAAAATCGCCTTGACTGGTCTCTTGAAAACTCCCTAAAAATTCACCCCTCACAACAAGGTTTCAGGAAAGGCAGAAGTATATCTGATAACCACATTTTCATCTATTCCGAAATATCATGTGCATTGTCTGGCAATAAAAACCCAATTGTTGTTTTTCTCGACATTAAAGGTGCATATGATAATCTTTTTTTATCCTCTATTTATTCATCTCTAAATTCCCTTAATTTGCCTCATGACATTTGTGACCTCATTTTATCCTTTCTTTCAGATCGAAATCTATTCATTAAATCCACCCTTAACAATGAACTTATAGGCCCTGGTGTTTCTTGTAGAGGTGTCCCCCAAGGTTCTCCACTCAGTCCACTGTTATTCAATATATCGTGCAACTCTCTTCAGAACATACTTCCACCCTCCATAAAAATTAGTGGTTATGCAGATGATCTTGCTGTGATATGTGCCGAAAACACCATCCAGGAGTCTATAACATCCCTCAACACCTTCCTTTCTAATCTCAATCTTCATTTATTGTCTATGGGTTTGACACTGGCCCCTCAAAAATGTGCCGCCATGATTTTTCAGAAAAACCATAAGCTTAGTCCAGTCCATTCCATAGTCATTAATGGTCAACCTATCCCTTGGAAATCTCAAGTCAAGTACTTAGGAGCTATATTTGACGACCAACTTAACTGGAAACCACATATTGAATTTATTTCCTGCAAAGTATCAAAAGCTATTAATTTAATTAGATCTCTATGTGGTAAATGGTGGGGTAGCCATCAAATCTCTCTTTTAAACATATACAAAGCGACCATACTTCCATTATTTGATAATGCGTGCATGCTATATGGTGGCTGTTCTAAATACCTACTTAAAAAATTAGATCGTTTACAATATCAAGCCCTAAGGGTTATAGTAGGCTATCTAAAATCTACTCCTATCAACATCATGTTATCTGAATGTGGGCAGACCCCCCTGGAGGTACGTAGAGAAATCTTGTCAGTTAAATATGTATCTAAAGCTGTTGCATATAAAGACCTAATAAAAACCTCACTTATAGAATTATTCACAGAATGGGCTGCCGATCCCATATACTGGAGACTGAGAAATACTCCTCCTATTATATTTGCCTTTCAATCAGTATCTAAATTCCTTCCCTTCATTGAATCGTTCAACAAATTTCCTTGTCATCACTTCTCGCTCGAATCTCAAATTAGTCAAACTAACACGATAGATCTGGAAATTAAAAAAGATTCGGACTGTAATCAAGTCTTTCTGGCCAAAATGAATTCTATCAATTTTTCTGGCCCCATTTTCTTCACTGATGCCTCTAAGACTGACAGTAATGTAGGATACGGAATTTATTCTCCTAACATCTTATCATTATGTGACAAACTCCCCTCTCATTTCTCCATCTTTTCAGCAGAATGTTACGCTATACTAATTGCGATCCAAAAAATTTCAAAACTTGACCTTCCCAAAGCTATAATTTTTTCTGACTCCCAAAGTGCCATAAAATGCATTTCTAAAAAATCCTTCTCCTCATCTTCTAATCCATTTGTCCTAAAAATAAAGGAGCTACTACACAAGCTGAATCAGCAAGGGAAAGACATACGAATTGGCTGGATTCCCGGACACAGTCTTATACAAGGAAATGTTAGAGCCGATGATCTTGCAAATCTTGGGAGAACTATAAATCGTGCCACCCTCCCAACTGGTCCCCATTCGGATGTGGTGCATTCTATTAAGAAATCAATCTTAGATAAGTGGAATTCTACTTTCTCTACACTCAGCTTGACAAAAGGAAATCTATACTCTCAATTCATAAAATATTCAAGAAAAAATCCATGGTTTTCTTCACTTTCCAATTTGTCCAGAAGAGATATCTGCATTTCTTCAAGAATTCGATCCAACCATTGTGCCACTTTGTCATATCTACACAAATTCAACTTAGTACCTTCGGATTCATGCCCATGTGGTGAAAAACAAGATCTCTCACACATCTTTTTCAACTGTTCCTTAAATAGTGTTAATACAGATTTTCTTCATAAATCTGTTAAGGTTCCTAATAATGTTTATGGCCCCTACACACTGCAAGACATAGTGCTGAAATTCCCAAACAGTGAAAACATTAAACTCATCTCCAAATTTTTAAGTGCTTCGAACATCAAAATATAACCTCAAAACCGAACAGTTTACAGATAAAATTTTGAACAATAAGTGCGGTATCACTTTGTTTGTATTTACTTTCGTATAAACTATATTATAGACAATCATAAATCATCCCGGACGCAAAAAACAGGCCGAATAGCCCTGGCAGCTGAGGCCTTAAAACAAAAGAAAAAAAAAAAAAAAGAGTGTCGAACGCAAAAGATTATTTTTAATTCAATTCAACGTTAATTACATAATTGAACATTGAAATCAATTACTAACGATGCAAATATTATATGGCGCAGTCAGCAGTTAGCTGTACAAATACAAAAATCAGCAAGAGACTTACGTTATAGTTTAATAATTACAAAAAAATAAAATGGGTGACAACAGAGGTATTGGATCCTTACAAATGGCAGGAAACATTGCGGAGAATTGGCGCCTATGGCGAGCACGTTTTGAAAATTATCTGGTGGCTTCAGAAGTAGCAAAAAAAGATGAAAAAGTACAGTGTGCACAACTTCTGCATTATATTGGAGATGAAGGATTTAAAATTTTCACAACATTCAGGTTTGATTCGAATGAAGAAAATAAATTAACACCCTTGTTGAAAAAGTTCGAGGAACATTTTCAGGGAAAAGAAAATATAACCTATGAGAGGTATAAGTTTTTTTCACATAGACAGACCAACCAAAACACGGATCAGTTTATAACGGAATTAAAAAAACAGGCAGGTAAATGCAAGCTCGATTCTTTAAAAGACAGCTTAATAGTCACTATGATAATTTGTGGTATATCTAACAATGCTATAAGGGAACGGTTGCTGCAAGACGATGAAATAAGTCTAGAAAAAGCAATAGAACTCTGTAGGGTCATAGAATCATCCAAGTTACGAAGTGAATTGATGGGAAGTAGACTACCCAACAATGAAGAAAGTGAAATATTCGAAGTTAAAAAGTCATTCGCAAACGGTAAACAGGGGTATGCAACTAAATTAATTAAAAACTGCTTTAAATGTGGTGGCACACATAAATTAAATAATTGTCCTGCATACGGAAAGGTTTGTAATTTCTGTAAAAATAAAAATCACTTTGAAAATGTCTGTTATAAAAAGCAATTCAAAAACAGGAGAGTTAACGAAGTAAACGAAACAAATGAAGTTAGTGAAATACAGACATTTTCAAAAGATGATAATTCCTTGTTTATAGGGTCAATATCACAGGTTAGTGAACTTGGAATCAATTCTATAAATAAATCATGGACCACTGAAATTCAAATTGGCAATAACACTGTCATTTTCAAAATCGATACAGGAGCAGTCGCAAACATACTTCCACTAAAGATTTTTGAAACATTAGGGATATCAAAAGTAAAAGTAAACAAAACACAGGTAAAATTACAATCATATACAGGGGATAATTTAAAAGTGGTTGGAGAATGTTCAATTGCATGTTATAAAAATAATGAGTTGTTTGAACTTAAATTTTTTATTGTAAATTCTAATACTCAAGCCATACTTGGTTTAGATTCTAGTATAAAGTTAAATTTGATTAAAAGAATAGAGTCAATACACATTTCTGAAAGCTCGGACTACTCCACACTAATAAATGAGTATAAAGATATATTTTCTGGAACAGGCTGTATAAATAGTACTTACCACATAGATATCGATAAAAATGCAAAACCTGTAGTACACCCCACTAGAAGAGTGGCCTTATCACTTCTGAATAGCTTAAAAGAAACCTTAGAAGATCTTGAAAGTCAACATATTATACAAAAGGTAACTGGTAGTTCACGTTGGGTAAATGCTCTTGTCATAGTAAGAAAACCAGATAATAAATTGCGCATATGTCTAGATCCACAAGACTTAAATAAAGTTATAAGTAGAGAATATACTCCAATACCCACCTTAGACCAAATTACTTGTAAATTAAAAAATGCTAAAGTTTTCAGCACTTTAGATGCAACTCAAGGGTTTTACCAAATACCTTTAGATAAAGAAAGTTCTGATTTGTGTACGTTTGGAACACCTTTCGGGAGATTTAAGTTCCTAAGGATGCCTTATGGGTTGTGTTCGGCCCCAGAGGTATTCCAAACTAAATTCAAAAAAATTTTTCAAATTGAAGGATCTGATATCTATATCGATGATATTATAGTTTGGGGAGAAAATAAAAAGCAGCATGATGAGAGATTAAAAAATATTTTCGAAATAGCGAAAGCCAATAATGTAAAATTTAATTTTAAAAAATGTAGATTTGGGCAGAACCAAATTAAATACTTAGGTCACATAATTTCAGGTGAAGGGTTGGCACCTTCAAATGATAAAAATGAAGCAATAAAAAATATGGCCAAACCAGAAACTGGGCATCTTGCGTCTCCTAGGTATGCTAACGTATGTAAGTAAATTTATAGAGAATTTTTCAATTATAACAGAACCACTAAGAATTCTTCTTAAAAAAGATGTTCAATTTAAATGGGAAGCGGAGCAGGAAGAATCCTTTGAAAAATTGAAAAATGCTTTAACTAATAAACCAGTTTTACAATTTTATGATGTAAATGCAGAGACTGTAATTTCGGTAGACAGCTCTAAGTCAGGGCTAGGGGCTTGCATATTGCATAACAATTTACCATGTGCCTATGCATCTAGAGCATTAACGGAAACGCAGACAAGGTGGGCACAGATCGAAAAGGAGCTGCTAGCCATCACTTTTGGCCTGTCGAGGTTTCATGACTATGTTTTTGCTAAAAGGGTGATTGTCGAAACAGATCACTTACCTCTAATATCAATATTTAAAAAACCACTGGATAAATGTCCTGCTAGACTTCAACGCATGCTTTTACAACTTCAAAAATATGATTTCACAGTTAAATTCAAACCGGGTAAACAATTGATAATTGCAGACGCTCTATCACGGGCTTATTGTAAAGATGAGACTGACAATAGTCTGGATGAAGAAGTAGAGTTGCATGTTTGCAGTATCATAGCAGAGATAAACATAACAGAAAATAAACTAAGTGAATTTAAAATAAAAACAGCAGAAGACTCTACCTTGCAATCATTAAAAGATATAATTTTAAAGGGATGGCCTAAACATTTTAAAAAGGTTCCAGAAAATATTAAAATATTCTGGAAATATAGAAGTGAACTTACAATATTAAAAGATCTAGTTTTTAAAGGAAATGCCATAGTCATTCCAAAAGTCTTACAAAAAGAAATGTTAGATAGGGTACACTATAATCATTTAGGCATAAATAAATGTTTTAAATTGGCCAGGGACTCAATTTTTTGGCCAAGCATGAAAAATGAAATAATTCAAAGAATTTCAGAATGTCACTTATGTAATAAATATTCCAAATCTCAACAATCTGAACCTCTTATGTCCCATGAAATACCTGCATTGCCTTGGAACAAAGTTGGTTGTGACATCTTTGAGCTAAGGGGAGTAAAATATTTATTAGTTGTAGACTATTACTCTAAATTTATTGAAATAGAAAAACTAAGTAATACGGCTAACAGTTGCCGTATAATTGAGATTTTGAAAACTCTATTTGCAAGACATGGCATTCCACTGACAGTTGTGTCTGATGGAGGCCCACAATTTAACTCTGATGAATTTAAATCATTTGCTAAAAATTGGGAGTTTAATCATGTAATGTCGTCACCTACTTATGCCCAGTCCAATGGGATGGCAGAAAGAAATATCCAAACAGCTAAAAATATATTTAAAAAAGTAATTGAGGACAAAAAGGACATTAATATGGCCTTACTCTTGTATCGAAACATGGAAGTAGATGGTGTTAACTCGCCAGCTGAACTATTATTTTCACGAAAATTAAGGTCTATATTACCATGTAAGTAGGTAATACACGTATGTTCTGTGACACTTTATCGGATGAACAGGCGGATGGCCTATGGGTGGTTACCGATAGGAAGAAGTTTCCAGAGGGTTTACAAGAAGTAAAAGAAGTCTCTAGATGGTTAGCAAGTAATGACGGTAGCGTCTACGGGGGTTATGCAAAAAGTGTGTATGTTGTTACGTGTATAAGGTAGAGGGTGGTTTAGAAGAAGCGAAGGGGTTTTTAAGGGTAGCGTCTACGGGGATTACGCAAGTAAGGGTGTACGGGGGTTATGCAAAAAGTAAATAAGTGTGTATGTTGTTACGTGTATAAGGTAGAGGGTGGTTTAGAAGAAGCGAAGGGGTTTTTAAGGGTAGCGTCTACGGGGGTTATGCAAAAAGTTTTTTGGGGGTTTGGCCTGGGCCAATTGCCAAAATTTTTGGGATAATGACGGTAGCGGCTACGGGGGTTATGCATAAAGTAAATAAGTGTGTATGTTGTTACGTGTATAAGGTAGAGGGTGGTTTAGAAGAAGCGAAGGGGTTTTTAAGGGTAGCGTCTACGGGGATTACACAAGGGTGTATATAAGAACGGGGGTTATGCAAAAAGTGTGTTTGTTTTTACGTGTATAAGGTAGAGGGTGATTTAGAAGAAGCGAAGAGGGTTTTGAGGGTAGCGTCTACGGGGGAGGGGAGCGTCTACGGGGATTACGTAAATAAGGGTGTATACAAGAACGGGGGTTATGCAAAAAGTAAATAAGTGTGTATGTTTTTACGTGTATAAGGTAGAGGGTGATTTAGAAGAAGCGAAGAGGCTTCTAAGGGTAGCGTCTACGGGGGGTTGCGTAAAAAGTAAATAAGGATGTATACAAGAAGTAATTAGAAGAAAGAAAATATATGGAGGATTGTGTGTGTGTAAGAGATGAGGGGTAGTGCTTACGAGGGGGAGGGGCTATGCAGTTAAGGGTTCTATATTTTGAAATTCTCAAAGGAATGTTATTAGATTGATAACCAACATTTTTTTTAAAACGGATATGTGTGTGAATTCATATCATTTTATAGAAGGTTTTTTATATTGTAATAAATGAAATCTCGCATTATTATGAATACATCTAAGACAAACAAACAGATTACAGCAACCACATTAGACGTTGCAACTTAGCAATAAGTGATGGGGATCTAACCATTGGTACAATATTTTGAAATTCTCAAAGGAATGTTATTAGATCGATAACCAACTTTTTTTAAAACGGATATGTGTGTGAATTCATATCATTTTATAGAAGGTTTTTTATATTGTAATAAATGAAATCTCGCATTATATTAAATTCGCTTAGTGGGTAATATTTGCAATAGCTAGCAAACACGTGCAAACCAAATCATTTATTCAGACAATAGCGAACTTGTTTCAAAATATGATAAGATTGGAATGTCATGATAAGGGAATATTACTTCATATTACGGAATATTACTTTAGTATCTTTTAAAAAATATATGATATCAACTTGATATTGTATTAGTCATTTACGATAAAATCTAAACTGAGTTTATTCATGAAACAGCAGAATCTAGTTTTCTATCGAATTAATAAAAATAGATTTTATGTTGCAGTTTTTTTAAAATCATATTTAACTGATGTCTTTTTTTTATACGGGGTATTTTGAAACTCTTGAAAGCATGTGCATGATTTCTTTTATAATAAATGAATGAGAGAATTGAGTGTTTGTATCACAATGTCATCGGAAGAGTATAGACGCAAATTGGAGGAATTTTCTAAAAGCGTTCGAGAATTGAGTAAAGATATTTCAATTTATGAAAATAAGATTAAACTGATAAAGCAATTGGAGCGAATGTGCTTGGAGGATAACGTCTTCAAAAATCGCCGCCTACAAAAAAATATCCACAGAATTGAACCGGCTACAATATGATGAATAATACAATTCGGGAACAACAAGATGCCATCAAGGATGAAATTAATAATGTTTTTGCAATGACATGTATAATTTTAACATCAGTATTTATTTTAATATTGAAAATTATATTGAATATTGTAAAACGAAAGTTTAAGTCTTCATGTAATATAGACATAAATGAGTATACAATGTGTTTCAATAAAACAACTCATCAATTTTTTCTTAAGAAATTCAACAAGAACTTTTACGTTTTGGATACAGAAGGTTCGGGAACAACAGGATACCATCAAGGATGAAATTAATAATGTTTTTGCAATGACATGTATAATTTTAACATCAGTATTTATTTTAATATTGAAAATTATATTGAATATTGTAAAACGAAAGTTTAAGTCTTCATGTAGTATAGACATAAATGAGTATACAATGTGTTTCAATAAAACAACTCATCAATTTTTTCTATTTATTTGAGTAAAATTACAATGGTATTACATTTAAAAACCAACATCGTAATCGTTCTACATTAATTTGTGTACAATTGAAAGCCCCATCGGCATGACAAGCATTCGAATGTTTTTTTAAACTTTCCATGGCTGAGGACGTTCCATCAAACTTGCAGACATCAACAACAGTTGTCGTAGAAATTCCATATTCTTCACATTTCTTTTGTAAAAATTCATATTTCTGATTACCGCGAACGTAAATACAATCGACATTAGACATTGTACTTTTCAAAATCTCGTCCAATTTTGAATAATCAACATCGCCAGAAGAATACTTGATTCCATGGATATGGTGTTCCAAAAAGTTGTTTGTTATTTTATCTTGATTGCTTAGCAAATGAAAGGGTTGTGGCGGCTTAAATATGTAGTGTCTATGTTTATATCCGATTTCGATGGACAATTCCTTAGGATGGAATGTACCCTCGATAATGAAGCCTTGAATGTCAATGAATGCTATTCTCATCGTGGTTTATTTGTAACTGTCTCGCTGTGTATTTCAACACTGGTATTATATGATCGTTTTGATAATTTCCGTTAGGGGGTAATACTCTAATAAACAGTCATGTATAATTATACAATATGCTCTAGTATTTGCAGGAAATCCTACACCTACTTCAATTTCCACTTTTATATCAACTGTCGATGCCCTCATACCCTCCTCCTGTTTGGAACAGTCTATGACAAAGAGAGCACGATCTTTGAATGCTTCATAGTCCAATGTTGGATGTACTATGCTGGAATTGGTATAGCTTCTATAGAATGAGGCGTAATTATGATAGGCAAGAGTATAGTCGTTTTTTCCGAAATCCATATTTAATCGTTCGGTGGGCCAAAAATCTCCGTTCAAAGCCAATCTTACATTGTTGGTGTTCAAAAGTGATCGAATTGCAAAGGATCGTTTGTCTTCTTGTTGCGTCTATCTATTTGAAAGCATACGATAACATATCGAGGTCTCTCGACAGACGAGCTCGTTTTAACTGACCAACTCTCATTTTTAGCGTCTTTCCTTAACGTAGGCAATACACAAAGTTCCCATTTCCTGAACGGAATGAATATTGGTCGATCACTTTTTATTTGCTCCATCATACGTAATTTTATTTCATCGTTAGGATAGACGTGTTTAACTTTCAATGCCATGCTATCTATAACAAACTTTATTGTAGTGTTAGATGTCGTAGTACCTGTTGTTACTTCATTTACTATTACAGCATCGTTATCATGACGAGCACGTATGAATCGAAAAGTTTGTTTTCCATATGTGATTTTAGTATAGTCATTGAATACATTGAAAATGTGTTTTAGAGGAATCAACAAACTAAACGATTTATCAACATCATTCAATAGCGGTTTATTGGGATAATTCCAGCCAGCTAAAGCCATTTCTTTCGATTGTGGATTATAACACAACAAACTTCTTGCGGTAGTTACTATACCGGGATCTCGTACTATTTCTATTTCCTTTCCACTTTGAATGTAGGAACAAGAATCGAAGAGGAATGCACCGCAATTTGGCGTTAGATTAACATGTCCTCCTCCGCCACTAACTTCTAATTTTCCCTTAATTTCAAGTTGAGTTTCGTACATGAGAAAAAATGCGTCAGTTTGTTGTATGTCAAATTCCACAGAACCGCTGTTATTGAATGATTTCACATAAGGAACATAGGTGTGAAAATCTTCTTTTCTTATCGACTCTTCATATTGTGGATCTCGGTAAAGGTCAAATATCGAAGATATTTTCGTTGATGGTGGTGTCCTATCACAACGCACGTACTTTCTTCTTAGTGTCATTCTTCTTCAACTTTAATCCGATTGCTTTGAGAAACGCCCGATTTGCAGGAGTTAGATGAAGCTTCGTTCTTTTGAACGATCTGCAAGAGACTAATTTTGTTGTAGATGATGAGGGACTTTTATAATAGTCGTTGTTGATAAGTAGACCCATTAACGTTCCAATAGATGTAAAAGTAACGTGCTTTTTTCTCCTCGAAAATTTACTGGTTCGAGATTTTGATTCAACACTCTTACGGTAATGTTGGTGATTTCGTTTGTGCTGCTCACAGCTAAGTAAATCGGATTGTTTGGTCGTTCGTTGATTGCATAACCAGGGTCCACTGTAATTGGGAAACTGAATATTGTATGAGCAGGCTTATCTCCGTCAAACGATCCTTCAGCAATATTGCAATCGAATAGTAAAGTTGATATTTTACAAATGTTAACAGGTAGATCGGAACGGTGGACTTTACCAGGATCTAGTATCTTTGGAGAAAATCCTAGTATTTTACTCAAACTATCAGAGTATTGAAAATCGATGGCGTGCTGTCGACTGTAAATTTCACACTGAAGAGTGTTGTTGTTGGGCTTCAAAGATATATCGGCCACAGTTGTATCCGTCTTCAATTTGAATTGATCGATGAGATAAGCTTCAATATCTGTGATTCCGTAACATCCTGACGGGAAGTTAATGGTGATGAGTCCTTTCTTACGATCATTTTTATTGTAGAAATAAAATTTCTCACCATCGATATTCGGTATAGAATGATACGAATGAAACCCCAACACACCAATAAAGTATTCTTTTTCAGGTTTCAATATTATCGGTGTGGGAGGAGTGAAGGAGAATTCATTCGATGTGGACGTTAAGTTCAACAGTTGAGACATGACTGTGATGTTTATGGGAGTGGTGTATTTAAATAATATTACTAGATTAGAAAAAACAATTTTATTTTTTCAAATAATAATTACATGCATGACAGTTGCGTTGTGAGCTAACCGGACCATCGACATGAGTACGTTGATCCGGTCGATTGTAATGCACAAAACAAGGCAAGCAAATTTGCAAGTTGAAATTCGATTGATATTCTTTTGGTAATTTATGCCAATTGTCTAATAAATCCCAAGGTTTAACTCGCTCTACCAAATACTTTAGAGGAATAGTTCTCAATTCGGCACTTGTAAAAGACGACAACAATTGTGTTTCGCCAACCAACCATGCTTCAAACATTATAGAGGAATTGCAAACACAAATGTCCACAGTTGATCTGATTGTAATTTTGGTATTGCTCGTAATTGTAAAATATTTTACTGCCAGCAAGATAAGTGACAAGTTCTCTCGGAGGCTTCAGATTACCAAATGAATCGAAATATTCGACGCAGTCATTCATCTTCCTATATGCTACCCAATGCGTGCCTGAGTTTTTAGACACATCCAAATTTAGTATTGCTGATTCACATCGTCGAGGTCCGTTTTTCGGTAGAGAATCGCGCATGTACACATCTCGAAAATATTTTATTTTCAATAATTTGGCAAACTTGATTAATTCATAGTCGAATAATGCTCTATTGGGTAGCTTCAACGGTAGTTTTTTTTCAAGAATAATCCATATCCACCTTTAGCGTTCTTTCGCAAATACAATCCTTTACCTATAGGCTCCATAGCTTTATTATAACGATGATCTTCTTCCAATTTCTTTTGAGCATTTTTTGCATCGATCACAGTTCTCGCAATTCCCGCAGCACCGCCTGATAATGCCCCCAAAGCTGAAAGTCCAGCGAAAAGAGGTATTAGAGGTAAAAATCCTCCAGATTTAGCTACAGGTATTATTCTAGGTATTGGAACATGTTTTCGGCCCCCGAATTTTTGAATAAGAGATTTTGCTGCTCGCAATGCAAACATCGCTGTATCTGACAGCGAAGATCCCTTTTTCATGGATTTCTTCACCTTCATAACAACATCACGATGAAAAGATCTACGACGCTTCGGCTTCATACCCATTCCCAACTTGCGTTTGACCTTCATTCCAGTGGTAACGAGCCAGGCGGCTGCCTTCTCACCTAATTTAGCGTCTTTTGACTTTACTCGCTCCCAAGCGGCGTTTTCTAGTACCAAATCAGCTTTATGACGATCTGTGAGTGACTTGTTAGATGCGTATGCGATATCGTGATTTTTGCAAGCTGCGTCGAGAGCGTTGACACCTGTATCTCCTCGTAGTAGCCGTTTTTTCAGACGCGTTCCAGCTATATAAATAGAGGATGTAATATCGTGAAAAAATAAAAATAGTAGAACTTACGTCCACAGTATTGGTAGCCAGGAAAATTAAGCTCAAAAGGCAAATTGTTTATGAGTGAATTTAGCACACCTTCACCTTCGTGAATCAACATGAAGACTGACTATTTGTTCACGATGGAACCTATAATTATAGCTGCACTGTTTGAAAAGTATCATAAGATGGAGATTGTTAAACAAGAGCAGTCATTACCGATTGAAAATTTCGATAGCGTTTTGGAAGATAGACGTAGCCGAAAACATGGACTTTTATTACCTGATTCGTTTCGTGCTATTATTTGTGGCCCCAGCGGATGTGGGAAAACAAATATTGTGCTATCATTGCTGTTCAATCCAAATGGTGTAAAATTTAAAAATGTCTACGTTTATTCTAAATCTCTATATCAACCAAAATACCAACTGCTCGAAGAAGTATTGACTGGTGTAAAAGGTGTGGGATATTATCCGTTTAAAGAAAACGATGAAATTGTAAGTCCTACACAATCCAAACCGAATTCGATTTTCATTTTTGACGATGTGTCATGCGACAAACAACAAACAATTCAAGAATATTTTTCCATGTGTAGGCACAGAAGTATTGATGTCTTCTACCTATGTCAGACTTATTCGAAAATACCAAAGCAGCTAATACGTGATAACTGCAATATGATTGTAATGTTTAAACAGGATGAAATTAATCTTAAACATGCCTTCAACGAACACGTTTCCCCTGACATGTCATTTGAACAATTCAAGAAAATGTGCTCTGAATGCTGGTATGATAAATATGGCGCTTTGGTTATTGTTAAAGACTTTGATTTACAAGATGGTAGATATCGTAAAGGATTTGATATGTATATAAAAATATAATAATTATTTAACCATTCATTTTTCATTATGATGTCATCTGATGCAGACGCTGTGCGAAAACGAAAAATTGCAGATCTGAAACGAATGATTAGAAAAAAGTATTTATCTTTTAAACTGAACAAAACTGAGCATGATGAGATACTAAATAGAATTTTCAAACCTATATCTAATCCACTCAAAGATATCGTAAATATTATGAATACATCTAAGACAAACAAGCAGATTACAGCAACCCTACCTCCACCACCACCACAGCCCACATCATCTAAAGAGAAAAAAGAACATGTCCCCAATTTTATCAGTGATGAAGAATTATACAGTTATGACCCGAAAAATGAATCAGTATTTACGGATGATGATGATGATGGTGAACCTCAAGTGAATACTAGTGAACATTTCTCACCACGAACAGTCAACGAGTACATCGAACAATATCCTACAATGGGTCGACAATGTGTCATCGATTTCTTTAACGAAGACTCACAAATCGATGATTTGTACGGTCCAAAGTATAATGCTGAAAACGATCAGTGGACTCTGGGGAATAAACGCATAAACTTTGACGCAAAAAACGGAGATATATTCGTAGAAGGAGATAAAGGATGGGATAGAATACCTGCTACTCCAGGTCTTTACCAATTACTTTTCTACCAACATCCCAAATATATCGAAGATGATTTACCTACATACAAAATATTATTGGAACGAACGGGGGTTCATTTGAAAAAAGATAGAACACTAAAAGGTTCTCAGCGGTGGAAATATATTAATATTATTAAAAAGCAATTTATTATAAGACGAAACACTACCACTAACATCGTAGGTAAAGGATTACCTGATCACATTATGACCTATAATGATAAAGATATAGAGTACGTTTACTGGGACGATGTAAACGAGATTGTTGAAAGACTTAGAGAGTTAATAGCTTCCAAGGATGCAGGTAACACTTCCAATGATAATGAGATTGTTGCCATTAAACATGAACTTCGTGAAGCCGATTATATACATTAACCATCGATTGATTTATGTTCATTTTCAAAATGAGTCTCGACAAGTTTGGTCGACATTCTGACGCATATAAAAAGAAGTATGATACAAATCTCGAAGCACGATTTAAAAAAATCGAAATAGCTCAATTGTCGTTGAACACAAGTATTCAGCAAATAAATGATAAAATAAAATCCTTGATAAATAATGGATCAACTCAAAAGTATGTGGATAATGCAATAGAATCAAATAGAAAATTTATAGTAAACATACTTGACAAAAAAATGAAAGATACATTGGATGAAATACATAGAAACTATGATTCAAGGATTGCTACTCTCAATACAAACATTCCGATAAAAAAATATGTCGATAATCTCGTTTCATCGACAAATATCAGCAGACAGATACACCAATTCGCAGAAAAGTATCACACAAAGTGTCTAATCAGCTTTAGGGGCACGAAGAAATTCAACAAGAACTTTTACGTTTTGGATACGGAAGGTACGGCTTTTGTATTCCCTTTTGATTGTAAAATTGAAAATTGTAAACATTATGCTTCTGATGGCAGCGTTTTATTGAAGAATAATATGGAATATCAGTATCAACAGTTAAACGGCCTTAGCATAAAGAAGAACGATAAAATAGAATTCAAATTGGGTAGTAGAGATTATTTTTGTATGGATCTTCTCGTACAGTGTAATTTAGAAGAAGAACAATAATTGACCTTTAGAAAATATATATATATATATATATATATATATATATATATATAACAAAATAACCTTCTTTGTTCACTTTACATCATGTCTGCAGACAGGATTCAACTTGTTAAAGAATTGCATAAACCGATTCGACGAAATTATCCACGTCGACGAACAATAATCAAAGGTCTTGATGACTTATGGCAAATGGATTTAGCCGAAATGAGACCTTATGCAAAGCATAATAAAGGATTTAAAATGATTTTGGTGGTTATCGATTGTTTCTCGAAATTCATGTGGACTCGTCCACTCAAGACGAAAACAGCCGAAGAAATAACACGAGCATTTTCGAGTATTATCAGGAGTCGAACACCAAAAAATCTACAATCAGATCAGGGAACGGAATTTTACAATAGTAAATTCAAATCGCTAATGAAAAAACATAATATCAATCATTATAGTACATTTAGTACGAAGAAAGCTGCAATTGCAGAAAGAGTTATTAGAACGCTCAAAACGAAACTCTATAAACATTTCAGCTTAATTGGGAAATACCAATGGATCGATATTTTACCTCAAATCATAAAGGAATACAACGACACAAAACATAGTAAAACTGGATACAAACCATCAGAGGTGAATCGAAGTAACGAAAAATTGATTTTAAATAAGAAATTCAGTTATTTGAAAATCGCCGGACCCAGAAAATTAAATGTGGGAGATATTGTGCGAATAAGTAAAGCGAAACATGCTTTTGAAAAAGGTTACACTCCCAATTTTACAACTGAACTATTCAAAATTACGAAAGTCAAAATAACGAATCCTGTAACGTATTTGATAGAAGATATGACTGGATCGCCTATTAGAGGTTGTTTCTATAAAGAAGAATTACAAAAAATCCCCACATTTATCTCGTTGAAAAGGTGTTGAAGAGGAAACGTAACAGAATGTACGTTAAATGGTTAGGATTAGATGAAAAACATAATAGTTGGATTACCACTGATGACGTAGTAGTATAGATCACCAGCAACCAATCAACTTTAATTGAGTGGAGGACAGAGATAAACATATAAATTGATCGACATTAGTTTAGAAGTCATCATAATGAGTAGTCACGATTCTGGGTATTATAGTGTTACAATGTCATGTAGTGATAATAGTAGTTATGATGAAGAACCAAATTATGATCGTGATTTAGATCAAATTGTACTTAATTATGAAATTGCAATAAGAAAAGAAAGACATTATTTATTGCATACAGTTTTCAATGTTGGTCGTCGATTTGAAGTTGGATGTTGCCTGAGTCCTGTCAGAACTTTTGCACCTGCCATCATTTTATCATCGTTTATCGTGGAACCTTCAAAAATGTCATTCAATACTTTAGAATGGGATGAGATCATAGAAGTGCTGCATAAAAGTAACGAGTTATTCTTCAATTCTCCAGATGATGATGTTGTAGATTCTAATCCCATCATGTTGTACCAAGATTTTTGTCAAATAACTAAAGTTATTTATGATAATCAAAAATTTTTGAAAATTCAGAAAGATGATGTAACAGTTTTCCTCGATGAAGAAGAAGTTGTAGAAATTCAACGTGTTCATGAGAATTTGCTTCAACATCACATTTCAATTTTAAATAAAGTGAACTTTTGCGATTTTTATTATAATATCATTAATTTATTAAAAACATTTATATCGAATCCAATATGTGGCTTTTCCAATTGTTTAGATTTAATGTATGCTGTTTGTGATATTTATTCTTATGACAACAGCAGTTTAATAGGAAGAGCACTTAGAGAATATCTGTACTATTACAAAGTCCATGTAATCAATGATTTAACATTATAAAATTATGAAAATATTCTTTGTTTCATTTCACCTCTAACACAAGTAATGCTGATGATGAAAACTTTTATGTTGATTTGGAATCAGTATTGAACATTGAAAGTGAAGGATGTTTCTTTTACTATTAATAATAATTCTACCTTTAGTGGCATCTGAGAAAATTGATGTAAATTATCGAAAGATTTGGATATGTTAACAAGTCGGAACATGATATCACAAATATGTCATCGATTTTAAAAGCTTTCCAAGAGAAATTAAATTTTCCTGTAGATGGCACTCTAAATCCTGCAACTATTCAACTATTAGAGCGACCTCGATGTAGTGTAAATGAAAACGATCATGATGGTGAACATTCGTATCGCGTTAGAACAAAATGGGAAAAAGACTAACCTAAATCGGTATTTTCCTCAAGCATCACCGTCATATGCTGCTGAAAAGGCATATTTGTCAACAAAATTCCAAATTTACAATTTAAACACCAGTCTAAAGGAACAGCACTTCTTACTCATGTACTACTTATGAAACTTCAAATCGACGTAATAACGTTAAAAATTCTTGAAAACCTGTGGGAAGGAGCTAGGATAAAAAATCAAGTTTCAAGGTTATATGAATATTGTTTTATTAATTGTATTTATATACATATTACATCAAATAAAAAAACAGTACATATTACATTAAAGGCAAAATGAAAATTATACATTTGACAGTACATATTAAATATAGTTATACAGATAAAAGCAAAAACTGAGGAATTTGAGCTTGTACAAGAAAACTTGAAATTCTAGTAATACGATTACAAATTATCTTAGTACATAGATCTACCAAACACTTCATCTGAAAATAAATTCCAATCAATTTATTATAACTCCATAATACTATAATGTCCCCACGGAAGAGTGTCATGTGAACCAGGTATCAAATATCTTTCATCATCTGATGGGTTTAAAGCAATTTTTGTCTGTTCAATGGTGTATACATCATGTAACTTTGATAGTATACAACGTTGAGTTGCATGCATGAAACACTCTTCTTGAGGATTTTCTATAAATTTCTGCAAACAGAGAATATAATCATCAAAAGTTATTTTTTTCTTTACCACATTAGACTTAATACCTCTAGTTTTTTTTACATCGTTTTCCTCACCTAACACTCTGAAGGCATACTGTTTAGAACGTAAACCTACAAAATGTGTCATAATTTTTGAGTTATTTTCATCCTTCATAATTCCGGGTACTTCCTTATTAGCTAGAGGAATATCCCACACATTATTTACAGGATAATCACTAGTATCAAAACGGTGAATATCCGCCTTTATTACTTCTTCATATATGTTATTACATTGAATTTCGTATACTAAACTATCAGTATCGGTATAAAGTAATTTACATTGTTCAGGTGAAAATTTGGTCAGCATATAATCATAATGAAATTCATAAACACATATTTTTGAAATATCTAAAATTGCTAATCCTATATAAAGAGGTTTGTCAAATACAATTTTAGTTTTCTTAAGCTCTATAGCCAATAAAGGATTCTCAACATCATCGTTAAATATAACACGACTATGAAATGTGGGACTTGCAATTAAATTTCTAGCTCCTCGTTTGCCATACCACGTTCGAACTAATTTCACTAACCGATGTTTACGCAAATTTTGCATCGTTTTCCCGAATACTGCATTATTCATAAGTTTATACAAATTTTTTTCAAAATTATTTTTTGCGTGGGATCTCATCAAAGTATTCAATTCTATATAAGGCTTCAACCAACAACTTTGCTGAAATTTTAATACCCTATGAACTTTCTCAAGCAATAATCCATGAGCTATAGCTTGCTTTAAATTTTTGTAATGTATAATATAATTTTTTTTATTATACAGAGTAGTCATTAATTTCTTTTGTTTAGAATTTGGTGGTGAAATATGTTCTGCACAGAATGGCAGATCTTTGTGTAGATCGTGTTTATTTTTTGGATACTCTAAATCAACCTCGAGCAGGTACCCTTCAGGGGAATCATCTGGAATTTGAGTTATATCAATATTATGATCTACCCATTTAAATCCTCCGTAGGGAAGCTCCTGACTCATAGCCCAACCATAAAGATTATTAATATCTGTATATAAAAGATACTTCACAGGTTTGTTTTCATTATACGTAGGCATATACTTGTTGTTGGCTTCGCCGTATCGATTACAACACTGAGATATTCCACCCCTTATACCTCTTTCAGAAAATAGCAGCATATCAATATCTTGCACTGTCTCTAATTTACAATGAGTATACTTGAGCATACAATCCCAAGTGTAACCAGGAACTGTATAATAATGACCAGGATCCAAACCATATGTTTTCCAGCAAGTATCACGAAATGTTTCAAAAACAGACGCTAGAAGTAAAATATCTGTTTTCATATACAAGTCACTGTAATCAGCAAGGGTTTTCATATTAAATGCTGACCAAACTAATTTTGCATGCCTATAGTCAATATCTTTTATATGTTCATCGTTAAGTTTGTTGTAAAAATATTCTTTACTAGGTAATGCAGTTTCATCTAATCGCTTTATATCATCTAAATAATCATGAAAGAAAACACCTTTTCTAGTTAATAAACTAAATTGTTCAGTATTTAGATTAGAAAATTCTTTTCTAAGTGGAATGAAATTTTCTGGTTCTAATGTTGATACCAATGAATCTAATGAACATCCCATAAATCTAAAAGAGTCTATAAATCTGAACCTAATATTTGTATTATTATCCCAGATTGTAAAACTTATGTATTTTTCTTTATTAACAGGTAAAAGTTGAACATAATTTCGGTTAGCTAAATCTCTAATTATGAAATGTGAATCATAACCACTTAGGTTGTGAAAAACTACTGGAATGACAAATGATTTTTTATAATTAAGATTACAGTGGTTGTGAGCAAAACCTCGAAAATTACCTGTTAGGTGACAATGTTCCCTAACAATCTTATCACCTTCCTTAAATATCTCCTCACAAATATGACATTTATCTGAAGCATCTTTTAAATTCACTTCAACATTCATTGGTTTAACATTTTTTAATTTTGACATTACAAATTTTGCAATATTTTCAATTTTATCTACAAACCATAACATACAATCAGAACTTCGATTACTATCATAAAATGACCAGTTATCGTTAAAATTACATTTAAAATATAGTCCAGCACTATAAGCTTTATGTTTTTGATACCTAGCACTTCTCGTTACCGACTGCGAACCATATCCCTTTTGAGATTTTATTCTAGCATCTACATCAATATAAGGAATAAGTAGTGATTCAAAATCTGCATAAATAATAAAAGGTACTTTTTCTTTGTATACAAAATTTTTAAACTTGACATATGGATCTTTGGAAAACTCAATTTTACAATTATTATCAATTTTTTCACAATATTTGAAATGGTCATCCAATTTTTATTGAGAAACAAAATAATTCAAACATCTATCACATATATATTTTTTCCTAGTATTTTTAGAGAGTTGCTTGGATAAAAGTCTTGACAAATCTTTTATCCAAATATAGTGATACTGTATATCATCATTAAAATCATAATCATCATTATCTGACTCTGGTTCGCAATCATTCTTTTTAGGAAAATATTTATTTTGAATAATCAGTAAATTGACATGCTTTTCTCTTTTTTGTTTTGTTAAACGTACTGGCACAACACTAAAATTTGATGGTCTGAAAATTTCCAATTCAAAAACATTAACCGAAATATTAACATTATTTCTTTCGAAAGTTGTAATCTGATTTGGGTGTACAGGAAATGTAAGACCGTTTATGTTCAAAACTTTGCTATAATGAGGATATGAACAAGTACGTGTAGGATTTTTATTAATAACGCAAGGGAACAAAGCTGAAACAATTGCCCAAGCAAAGCATGCATTATCGTCATTCTGAACGTTGATACACGCCTTTCTTTTAGCTATTATGTCTGGTAATTTAATATATGATGATATTCCACTAGCCACCTCGTATTTATTTATATTGATTTCCAGAGATATAATTTTACTTAAGGCCCACCCCGATCCTTCCTCAGAATATTCTGAAAGTTTTCTTAAAATGACATCTCTTACATTAACTGCAAACCATTTTTTAAAGTCAGTTGTCTTATCAATTATTTCATTTTTTGTAGAAAAATATTTATTTTCTGTAATTTCAGTATCACCTGATTTTCTAATAAATTCTGCATAAAAACAAGTATTTACTTTCAACATATTGCATTTTTTTAATGCGTTTTTCATTCTAGTGCTGAAAAGAAACAACGAATCATCAAAAAACTGTAAGATATCTTTATGAGATTTATTTATAATAATCCCGGTTCGAACTCTACTTTCAAAAATTGAATTAATATCTTCCCATTTTACTCTATTACTTCTTTTTTTATTATTAATAGTAAGCCCCTTTCCAGATTTACTTAGATTCTGAATTATTGTTCTAAACCGCTTTAAGTGACCCAAGTTGGTTTGTAGTTTACGTAATGTACCAATGGTTAGATCCCCATCACGTATTGCTAAGTAGCAAAGTCTAATGTGGCATTTAGCTTGTTTTGACCATTTTTCTATATCATAAATAGTACATTTCTCTTTTGAAATAAAATATTTTCAATTGCTTGAAACTTTTTAACAATATTATCAGTCAGGAGAGCTATTTCCTCAGAATTCATTTTCAAAAAATTATAAAAACTTACGATTTTGAAAACTGAAGCTGTTCACCTGTGTCCAGATTATTTTCAAGGTGTTGAAATTCAATATGTACTGTTTTGTTATGTTTTTTATACATTCTCCTCTATTTTGAAGAGGGTCCTAGGGGAAACCCTTTGGAAAGTTTGAAGTCCTAGGAATGTAATGCTGAACTTCCCCGGCGTAAATTGATTTACATGCGACGCAAATGCATCCGTCACTCTTTTGGGGAGAAATACTATATTTTCGTCCAGCTCCAGAAGTATTTGGACTCCAAATTGCCCCTGGTGCACCTTTGCGCTGTTTATTCTATGTGGTGTATCCCTTGGTAAATCTTTCAGTTTTATAACGGGTTTTATTTCTGCAAAAGCAGTGGTTATTGTATTAATCTCATTTAAAAAATTCATCTGTAATAAAGAAAGAATTATTTGAAAAGATAACAGAATAATAATAATAATAATTTAACAATTAAGTTTTTTAAAATAGTTAAAGATGAATGAAAAAAAAATAGTAAACTTACTATGAATTGTGGAACCTTAAACGACAACTTTTCACTGGAACCCTAAGTACAGTCTATTGTCTAGTATTTACTGTGAGCACTATTTAAAAGAATATTTTATTATAGAGGGGATGCACAAGTCAAATGAGTTATTTTTGATATCATCATCCTATTTCCAGAAAACTATATTTTTCTACGATTTCGTACAATCTAATCTGTTACTAACAATTATAAACTAGAAATCATGACATTCCAATCTTATCATATTTTGAAACAAGTTCGCTATTGTCTGAATAAATGATTTGGTTTGCACGTGTTTGCTAGCTATTGCAAATATTACCCACTAAGCGAATTTAATATAATGCGAGATTTCATTTATTACAATATAAAAAACCTTCTATAAAATGATATGAATTCACACACATATCCGTTTTAAAAAAAGTTGGTTATCGATCTAATAACATTCCTTTGAGAATTTCAAAATATTGTACCAATGGTTAGATCCCCATCACTTATTGCTAAGTTGCAACGTCTAATGTGGTTGCTGTAATCTGTTTGTTTGTCTTAGATGTATTCATAATAATGCGAGATTTCATTTATTACAATATAAAAAACCTTCTATAAAATGATATGAATTCACACACATATCCGTTTTAAAAAAAAATGTTGGTTATCAATCTAATAACATTCCTTTGAGAATTTCAAAATATAGAACCCTTAACTGCATAGCCCCTCCCCCTCGTAAGCACTACCCCTCATCTCTTACACACACACAATCCTCCATATATTTTCTTTCTTCTAATTACTTCTTGTATACATCCTTATTTACTTTTTACGCAACCCCCCGTAGACGCTACCCTTAAAAACCTCTTCGCTTCTTCTAAATCACCCTCTACCTTATACACGTAAAAACATACACACTTATTTACTTTTTGCATAACCCCCGTTCTTGTATACACCCTTATTTACGTAATCCCCGTAGACGCTCCCCTCCCCCGTAGACGCTACCCTTAAAACCCTCTTCGCTTCTTCTAAATCACCCTCTACCTTATACACGTAAAAACAAACACACTTTTTGCATAACCCCCGTTCTTGTATACACCCTTGTGTAATCCCCGTAGACGCTACCCTTAAAAACCCCTTCGCTTCTTCTAAACCACCCTCTACCTTATACACGTAACAACATACACACTTATTTACTTTCTGCATAACCCCCGTAGCCGCTACCGTCATTATCCAAAAAATTTTGGCAATTGGCCCAGGCCAAACCCCCAAAAAACTTTTTGCATAACCCCCGTAGACGCTACCCTTAAAAACCCCTTCGCTTCTTCTAAACCACCCTCTACCTTATACACGTAACAACATACACACTTATTTACTTTTTGCATAACCCCCGTACACCCTTACTTGCGTAATCCCCGTAGACGCTACCCTTAAAAACCCCTTCGCTTCTTCTAAACCACCCTCTACCTTATACACGTAACAACATACACACTTTTTGCATAACCCCCGTAGACGCTACCGTCATTACTTGCTAACCATCTAGAGACTTCTTTTACTTCTTGTAAACCCTCTGGAAACTTCTTCCTATCGGTAACCACCCATAGGCCATCCGCCTGTTCATCCGATAAAGTGTCACAGAACATACGTGTATTACCTACTCATGTAAAAATAGTAAATTAATACCCAAAATTGTAAATAGAGAAAAATATGTTAAGTTTCTAGATAAAAGACGAAAAGAAAGTTCAAAGTACTAAAACAAAAAGGGTGTTAAAAATCTTGAACTATTATCAAACGGTGAAAGGGTTTATGTACAAACTAAGCCAGGTTCAATGTGGTCCCCAGGAATTATTTTGAACAGAGTAAGAGATAGGACTTATAAAGTAAAAGTAGAAAATGGTTCAGTTTTATTCCGAAATAGAAAATTTATAAAGCCTTATAGAACAACACAAGAGATCCATTTTCTACTTGAAAATCCACCTACTATAAAACCTATTAATAATTTAAATAGTATTAAGCATTATATAAGTTTAGAAAATGAACTGGAATATTTGGAGGAAAATACAAATGAAAAAGAAAGCCCTCTAAGAGAGAGCGAAACAGAGCTTGTGGAAAAAGAGAAGACAGAAGAAGGAAAACATAAAGGTGATTTAGAAAGAGAGACACAAAGTAATGGTGATAGTAGCATAGATCCAGAAAATGTAACTTCAGAATCAGACTCTGATAAAGATTATTTACTTCAGAATAAAGTTACTTTCAGTGGACGGAACGTCAAGCCACCTCAGAGACTGAATCTGTAAATTAATCGAGATGTTAGTAATGTAGAATAACTTTGATGTAGCCGTTAGCTTAAACTAGTTTCACGAAATTTTGTTATTCACAAACTCGTTTTATTTTATAAAAAGGGAGATGTTAGGGTTTTGTAATTATGTAGGTTGGTACCCACGGTAGAGGAGGCGAGGAATGTCAATGTCAGTTGTGGTTGAATAAAGAGTGTCGAACGCAAAAGATTATTTTTAATTTAATTCAACGTTAATTACATAATTGAACATTGAAATCAATTACTAACGATGCAAATATTATACCATCTTTCTCTCTAAAGCCTTGATTTTGTCGTCCATCTGGTTTTCCATCATTGATATCTTATTCTCGATTTTATTGTCCATCGATGTGATCTTATTCTCAATATCTAATTTTAGGGATGACATTTTATTTTCGACGTCAACAGTAATGTCATTTTGCAACGATAAGATATCGGCAGGAATATCGTTCTTCATAGTGGGAAAATCATTCTTTATAGCAGAAATATCGTTTTTCGCATTAGTTGAAATCTTCTCTTCCACGGCAGAAATTGACAAGATTAAGGTGGAAGCCTCATGAATAGATAAAACTGTTTCTGAATCAAAGCCGTCATTTTCCAGTGCCACTTTAAGTCTTTCTACTAATTCACTTTTCTTACCGGACGTTTCCAACTCACGATTTTCCAATTCTGCCTTTAGCTCTCTCACTTTCAGGTCACTAAGTCTCTTGGCCATGTTTACTTAACTATTTATTTATATTATTCCATTTCTGACACCAATGTAATCTTTTTCTTATTTATTTATAAGTTTTTATACGACGGGTGGGGTACATTCACACACACGGTATGTCTACTAACTTAATTTATTTATTCACTATATTCACGTACACTATTTTTATACACTTCACTACTTAGACTAAATTGATATAATCACTTTTTCATTGTTTATCTCACGAGATCAAATTATAAACTCACTCTTTGGTAGGTATTGCCACTCTTATACAGGGTGTCCCGGGACTAATGGGAAAAAAGTCAGGCGAGTATAATATGAGCCAAAATAATGTTAGTACTTCATATAAACTTTTACTATGCAGGCCCTTGTTTTCGAGTTATAGGCCTCCAAAGTTTTAATTTTGAATTTGGTTTTTACTTTTATTTTTTGTACTAGTTATTTGATCTTCATAAAATTTACGGCAAAGCTATATTGTAAGTGTATGTTTATTTTGGTAAGGTAAACAGATTTACAGTAGTGCATTGAAGCCAGGGACGGACTACTCGCAATGGTTAGTGATCCAAAAATTTTGCAGGTATGGCACACCCTGTATGAAATTATCGAAATTCACTTCCCCACACATTAAGCTAACGAAAAGGTACTCTTGTTGGAATTCGATAAAATAAGCCGTTTGGCTAATATTTACAGTTTTATTAATGCACTACGTACAAATCTACCTAGCTAACTTATTAATACGATGTCCAGAATTTACTTGCTTTTAATCAAAATTACGAACATAACATTATTAAATCATTTGGAAAACCTCAAAAAACACAAGTTATAAAACATTAGACTAAAACTAATTCCTAAACAACAACAAAAACTAACGTTATTCTAATAAATGTTCAATATGAGCTCCTCCCACTTCCACGCACATTCTAAGTCTACGAAGGTTGTTTCTTTGTACTTGAAAGAGCAATTTCACACTATTTCTAATAACATTGCAGTGTAACACAATTCTGTCTATTAAATCTTGCCTTGTTTGCACAGGTGTTGCGTATACCTTACTTTTGAGATAACCCTAGAGAAAGAAATCCATAGGATTAACGTCTCCTGATCGCGGTGGCCATTGAAAAGGGCCTCCACGACCAATCCATCTATGAGGAAGCCTTGTGTGTAAATGTTGTCGTACATTCAAACTGAAATGAGGAGGGGCCCCATCATGCATGAACCATAAATTCCTACGAGTTTGTAGTAGCACATCATCAAACAGGTTCCATAACTCATTTTGCAAAAAACTCCAAATATCTCTGACCGGACAAAGTACCGTCAATAAAGTATGGCTGTATCAAATTATTGCCAACTATTCCTGCCAAACATTAACCATGAATCTATGCTGGATCCTAGTTTGGATAATGCCATGTGGATTCACATCATCCCATAAATGCATATTATGAGAATTTATGATTCCATCTCTGGTGAAACCCGGTTCGTTCGTAAAGAGAACGTTACTAATAAATGTGTTGTCTGCTTGTTGTTGTCGCAGAAACCACTGGCTATACTCAAGTCGAGCAGGATAATCAGCCACTGTCATACGGTGTACTTTTTTCATGTGAAAAGGATATAACAGCTGTTCTTTTAGGACGCGATGAACAACTAATTTCGAGACGTTATGTTCTCTTGATAATTTTCTAAAACTCGATGGTTCATTATCAACTGCATTTAACAAGTCTTGTTCAACTGCCACAGTACGTATGCTTCGTACTGGACCTTCTCCAGCTTTTTCTGGCGAAAATCTTCCTAAAATTTGAAATTTTGTTTTGTATACATGGAAAATTACATTTACTTATTCATACCTGTTTCTCGTAACCTGAGATCAATACGCCCAAACATTCGTCTGTCTGGCAATGCTCTGTTTGCAAAATGTTCTTCATAAAGCCTTTTGGCCTCTAAACAGTTTCGAGAAGCCAGTCCATACATTAGATGTTTATCTGCGTACTCAATAAAAGCGAATTCTGCTATTGTAACTGTTAAATTAAGGACTTATGAATTATTGACAAGTACTGACTACGAACTATTCTACACAACGTTTGACAACTAATCCTATGGTAACTTGATAAACGGTAAAAACACTTATAAAAAGTTTTTACCAACTTTCCAATTAATAAGTCGTTAATGTTTTTCATCTTCTGCTATCGTTAAATTATTTTTCTGTAGTACTCTAGGTAAATTTTGGACATCTATTAAAAGTTAGTTTTACCTCATTGTGTACTTATAAAAATGGTGAATCCGTAAACTGGTACGTAGTGCATTAATAAAACTGTAAATATTAGCCAAACGGCTTATTTTATCGAATTCCAACAAGAGTACCTTTTCGATGGCTTAATGTGTGGGGAAGTGAATTTCGATAATTTCATACAGGGTGTGCCATACCTGCAAATTTTTTGGATCACTAACCATAGCGAGTAGTCCGTCCCTGGCTTCAATGCTCTACTGTAAATCTGTTTACCTTACCAAAATAAACATACACATACATTATAGCTTTGCCGTAAATTTTATACAGATCAAATAACTAGTACAAAAAATACAAATAAAAACCAAATTCAAAATTAAAACTTTGGAGGCCTATAACTCGAAAACGAGGGCCTGCATAGTAAAAGTTTATATGAAGTACTAACATTATTTTAGCTCAGATTATACGCTCCTGACTTTTTTCCCATTAGTCCCTGGACACCCTGTATATTAAGTGCCCTTATTGCTAGATTTTTCTGGATTGCGGCTCACAAAAAATAATCGCCTCCCTGGAATCATCTAGATAAGACGGGAAATGTTTAGATAAGAATAGTCACAAAAAATAATAGTGAAGAATTCGAAGAAATACCTGCGCATTCACCAAAATTTTAACTTTAATACATGGTTTAGGCAGAGTCGGATTCAGGGACTACACCAGAGTGTGATTTCGTAACAATAATAAGGAAAGTTGGTACATGAAAATACACGAGAACTGAACACCCTATGCAAACGAAATTAATGACTCTAAACATATTCGATGCTGGAAAACTCAAGGATTTACTAAAAAACAAATATTTTTAAACCATCAAACCACATAGTAGTACTAAATAGCACTAAAGTATGCATGACACTAATTTGGAATCAACCGTAATCAATTTTAGAAGCTGATAATGAAATAAATATTAGCAAATTACTAGAAAACCAAGAAAGCACTAACAAAATTTATGGAAGCACTAAGAAGGACGAACGAATGACACTAGCTTCAACTAATTCGTGAACATTTTTGGGGCTGACTTAACGGGAGTGCCAATAAATCAAATATCTCCAAAATCAAGATAGCACTAATGAAATTAATTGAAGCACTAACGAATGACGAATGACACTTAGTTTAATCAACTCCTGAATACTTTGGGGCTGACCTCAAAAAACAAACATGAAATATTTCGAAAACCAATAAAGTACTAGTGAAAATTATGGAAGAACTAAAGTGCAGTAACGAAGCACTAACGAATGACACTAATTTGCAATTAATCGTGAACAATTTGGAGGCTGACCTTGAAAATAGAAAGTCCAATATATCGAAAACCAATAAAGCACTAACGAAGATACTTGAAGCACTAACGAAGCGCTAACGAATGAAACCAATTTTGAATTAATCCTAAACACTTTAAATAAATTAATATCCAATATCTACCAAACCACGGAAGGACTAACGAAATTTATAGAAGCACTAAGAGGCATTAACGATGCAGTAACCGATGACACTAAATTTAGTTAAATTATGAAATCTTTGGGGGCTTACTTCACTGATCTGGGAAGTTGTCTGGGATTGTCGTCTCGACAGTATTTTCAGACGATGAGGGAGTTCTGTATCGTTGATGTTATCTAACGACTCTGACTAGCTTCAGTGTGAATAATGGACCCTCGTCAAGCAGGTTTTGATGTTGATTCGTCACATGTAAAGAAACAAGTATCAGACATAAACCAAATTTATTAAAGTGCTTACGACTATGATGTCACTTGATCTAAACAATCATTTGCATTCTAGGTTTAATGGTAACGCCAGTCCCTTAGCAACACGTTCGATTCCCGAATGGAAACACCTTTAAGGCCCTTCAGACGACAAAAGTTTGATAATATATATATAAAAAAGTTGAAGTTTTTTAATAGACGTTTTTACATGCGATAATATCTTCAATTTTTTGTTTAATTATTGTTTAACGAGAAGTTTGAGTATCTACATGAATAAAATGGTACGTGCTCTAGATGACAAAGTAACAACTATCTTAATTATTGGTGAAAGTGGAAATAATTTTCATGCGGCGGAACGCATTTTTAATAGATACCCCTGTCGCCCTATATGGAGGACTTATTTGAGGGAACTCTCTCATAATTTTCAACAAACAGGTAGTGTTCATGATGCCAAAAGATCGCGTCGACCAAACATTGGTATTGTAAAGCACATTGATATTGTTGCAGAAATTATAGGAAACCCTTCTTCTTCCACAGCCCAAGTAGCGTCTACCTGTAGCCGGACCGAAGGGTGCAATTCTGTGATACTAAAATTCTCCAACAGCCAGACTATGTAGGAACGATTTGTTTTAGTGACGAAAATACTTTCTTCCTTAATAGAAATGTTAATACTTAAAATGTGAGGTATTGGAGTGACATAAATCCTCACATGTTTCGTGAAAAACATACACAGTTCCCATTAGAAGTAAATGTCTGGGCAGGTATTTTGGGAAACCACATAGTCGGGCCTCCTTTTTTGAACTCTAAATTAACCGTTGAAGTATATGGAGATTTTAGAAAACGCAATTGAACCATCAGTTCTTCAAATTGTGGAAGATAATCCAGATGAATTTGGTACTTTTTTCGGGCTGAAAAACACATATTCGAATGGGTCCTTTCCAGGACCCAAGCAGTGTTGGACTCATCCCCAACCAAACCCACCTCTGCCTCGCCGTTACTCCCGCCTTGGAATCACTACTCTAGCATACTTCAAGGCGGGCGGCGCTCCCTCACACACTCTGCTACATCTTCTCCCTTCTACTTCTCCTCTCATGCCACATCCAAACTTTCTCTCTGTGACGACCACACACATTATTAAAAACATTTTTGACTTCCCGATCTTTTAACCTAACATCATTAAAACTGACAAATTAATTGCGTTCGTTTGTATCAATCCCGCGGACGTCTTCAAATAGCAAAGAACGTAGCTGACAGATATCTGACAACCATCCGTCAGACGAGATGTTTGAGTGTCAAATTTGTCGGTGTGTTTTCGAGAGCTGATCGACGCTACAACTACGGCAAAAAATGGTTCGCTGTATCATGGAAACCAGAATATTTACTCGACAACGAAATCATAATCATCAATTTCATTTCATTCAATCAACATCCATATTTTATTTATTCATGTAAATTCAAAATAATAAACGTCAATATACATATCACACCGCCTAGCTTTCGATCAACTTATTTTATGCACGTACATTTCGATGGAGGTTTATTTTAGTAATAACATATTCAACAAAGCAATAGTTGTGCTAAACTCTCCCCCTAATCATGCTCTCCACCACATTACTTACCTCCATCCATAGGAGATTCTTCCTCACCTGCTGAAGATTACAAGAAGCAGTCTAGCAGTGGGTGTTATACCTAGAAAATGGAGAAGGGCAAAGGTAACCTTCATACCAAAAATAAAGAAAAAAGATGGGACTGATCCCCGATCATTTAGACCCATCTGTCTAACATCGTTCCTACTCAAAACGATGGAGAAAGTAGTGGATAACTAGATGAGAACAGAGAATCTGGAGAATATACTTCATAAATGTCAGCATGCCTACAGAGCGGGTCGATCAACTGAGACGGCTCTATATGTATCTGTCAAAGAAGCACTAAAAAGGCGGGCAGTAAATAGAACCATTGTAAAATGGAGGTATGAGTTGTTGACGACGAGGATAGCTGAGACACAGGGGGGAATCTAACCACCTTAGTTAAAGCCACTCGGGGGACACCTCAAGGGGGAGTGATATCTCCCCTTTTATGGAGCCTCGTAGTAGATGAGTTGCTCTACAGGCTAACGGAGCTTGGCTTTGAATGTATGGGCTATGCTGATGATATAGTTCTAATAGCCAGAGGCAAGTTCGAGAGCACCTTGTGTGATTTATTACAAAAAGGCCTCAGAATCATTGAGCAATGGTTCTTGTCAGTGGGGCTAAACATCAACCCAAACAAGACCATAGTAGTTAAATTTAACCGGAAAAGAACACTTCCAACCATGAAATCCATATCCTTAAACGGGGAAATCATAGAATGGAAATCAGAGGTTAAATATCTAGGGATAACCCTAGACAGTAAGCTTCTGTGGAATCATCATGTTGAAATAACTGCTAGTAAAGCAATAAGAGCTTTGATGGCGTGCAGAAATCTAGCTGGTAAGAGGTGGGGCTGTAACCCAAAAATACTGCGATGGATCTACGCCATGTTTGTGAGACCAGCAATTACGTATGGGGCGATAGTTTGGCATACAAAAGCAAGTCAGTACAGCACGAGGAAGACTCTCAACAAAGTTCAAAGGCTTGCCTGTGTGAGCATCACTGGAGCTATGAGAACGTGTCCAACTAGGGCACTTGAGATCATTACAGATCTCACACCTCTACATCTGGTGATAGAAAGATCTGCCCGAGAAGCAATTCTTAAAATATCCAAGGAAGGTTCAGGCAATGAGAGTAATAAAAATCAGGGAGCCTAGTCTTCTCTAACAAAATACATATCATCAGCGAATCTTCTCAGTGACGAAATGATCAAGAAAGTAACTATCAAAAAGAATTTCACTACGATGCTAAATACGAGAAGAGACTGCGAAAGGGAATACACCACCCAAACTGTCACAGAAAACACCATTACATGGTATACGGATGGTTCAAAAACCACCACTGGAACAGGCGCTGGAGTATTTGGGCCTGGTGCTAGATACTTATTATCGTTAGGCTACTTCCCGAGCGTATTTCAGACAGAAATACTTGCGATTGAAAGATGCGTGGAAATGAACCGAGGTAGAAGCAGCTATCAAAGCATTGAGCTCCCATGTCATTGACTCAAAGTTGGCATGGGAGTGCCGAAGAAAACTTGATGAATTAAGCAAGTCTGGGTTGCTGGCCACTCGGTAATCACAAGAAATTAAGAGGCCAATACACTTGTCAGGAAGGAGCACAAACGCCCTTTATTGGCCCGGAGCCTTTCTGTGGTATAGGAAAATGCTGCTATAAAAAAGATTTTCGGAAGAAGGAGGAAACCGAAAGAGAAGGACTCTGGCGGTGCCTTCCAGGGTTGGAACATTCCAAAAAGTTCCTAAGGAACTTTGACACAGCTAGATCCAACAAATATTTGGACCTCAGTAAAAATAAGCTACATCTCCTCTTGGGCTCTCTTACAGGACACTGCCGCCTTAGGAAGCACCTAATGAGGATAAGTCTAGCAGAAACTGACGAGTGTAGATTCTGTGGGGAGGAGGATGAAAGAAACTCCGGATATGGAATTCCTTGCCATTGCAAGCCAATGCAAGAAATGCTTCGGACAAGAAACTTGTAACAGTGAGGATATAACCTCGTTGAAGCCGTTCCAATTACTAGAGTTCATTAAAACCCTGGAACCGGAAGGCGAGCTGTAGTAGTAGCGAGAATAGCTCTGATAGGAGGGGCACAATAAACCATAGGTTTCAGTGCATTGTAACCCCGTTAAAATCTAATCTAATCTACCTCCATTCATCCCTCCACCCCCCTCATCATTATCTCCACCATGTTTTCCCAATACACCGCATCCTCTAGTTTATTTGCCAACATCTTCAACACTTTCTAATTCCTCCAGCATCTGAACAACAATCCTCTTACACATCATCTCCGCCTCCCCCTTTGCCGTAGATACCAAACATACGTAATCCGCATACACCGTAATTTCACACCCCTCTTCACATCCTATCCCACAAGTCTCATTTACGACACACTTCCAGAGCGTCAGTCCCAGGACCGAGCCCTGAGGTACTACAGCCTCCATCACATACCTCCTCCCTCTAGAGTTTACTATCACTCGCCCCGTCAAATAATCCTCTACTACGCTGACCAAGCCGTCCCCCACCCCAAGCCTCAGCAACGCGCTCAGCACCGCACGTTTACTGACGCTGTTGAATACGTTCCCGACATCGAAGAACACGTGTAGGGCCAACTTTTTTGTTCCTCCAGCTGCCCTTCCTAGCCCTTTCCACCCAACCCATCACCCTGCCCAGCACAGAGATTTTCCATTCATAAACCCGTGCTGGTTTTCTCTAAAACCCCCATTCCTACCAACATCCTGCACAATCCTATCTTTTATAATCCCCTCCATCAATTTACTCATATCACTCAGCAGGCTGATAGGCATGTAGTCCCACGCCTGCATCCCCTATTCACTCGCCTTACGCATCAGTATCATCCTGGCCATCGTCCAACTTTCCAGGAATTCTTCCTCTCTCAGCACCCTGTTAAATACTTCCCAGAAATACTACCCATTATAAATCAACAACCCCTTTAACCACTTCATCACTCAGGCCGTTTATCCCTGGTGCTTTCCTCACTTCATTGTTTCTCCCAACCTTTTATACTTCCCATTTATGTTTCGACCTAATTCCCAATCTTCCTCCATTAACTCGTTCCTATTTCCCCCCATCCTTTTCACCGCTACCTCATACGCCTTTCCCCATGGTTTGTTTTTCAATACCCTCAATAGCTGATCCCATTTCCCTCTTTTTGCCCTCTTCATCCTACGCTTCAGCTTCTTCTTCTTCTCCTTGTAACCCTCTTTTCCCTTTATTCACCCTCTTCCTCTCAGTATCCGCCTTCGTTCTTTCTTACACTCCCTCCACAGCTCCTCTATTTCCTCATTCCACCAGTAATTAGCCCTCCTCCCACGCATATTACTCATGTGTCCCTCTCTTTTACAGCTCTGTATCATCTCGTACAATTAATCTAGCTCATGTCCAAGTCCCCTTTCTATCTCCTTTCTCACTTTCTTCTCCATACTCTCTATCTTGGTCTTCGCCCACCTCCATCCTCTCTCTTCCGATAATTCCTATTCATGATGCCAAACGATCGCGTCTACCACAAATTGGTATTCATACACAAATTGATATAGTTCCAGAAATTATAGTAAACCTTTTTTCTTCCATGACGACTCCGACCGAAGGCTGCAATTCTGTGAAGATATGTTCACTAAAATTCTCCAACAGCCTGACTATGTAAGGACATATTGTTTTGTAATGAAAGTACTTTTCCTCAATAGAAATGTTAATACTCAAAATGTGAGGTATTGGAGTGACATAAATCCTCACATGTTTCGTGCAATTTTTACACAGTTGTGACGTGCTTTCTTTCCTTAAAAGAATCACGGACGTCATTATGACACCCACGGCTTCGGTACTTCCTAGATTTCCTCGGGCACCAGATTTTTGGGGTGGTTTACTCCACCGAACTCTCGAAAATACGGCGTCGAGAGTTACCAAGGTAGCCACAGATGGAGGTTCAGTAATTCCAGGGGTCTGTTGTTATTGACCTTTCCGGATACGTAGTGTGAAAACAGGCTTTAATGGCTTACCACTATCAGAAAATGAAACTACTCGCTACTGGAGAAATAATAAATTTTTAATTCCACAAACAAAGTTGAATTTTACATAAATGGGAAATTAAACCAATTTTAGTGATTTACAAAAATATCAAAATCTACTACTGAAGATCTACGTTATTAATAAAACCAAAAGCGGCCTGACACCAAGCAATAAATATTCTAGCTATTTTACAACGGAGGCGGAAAATAACGTGCAGAATTCTACTAGTACGTAGCAGATAAAAACAATACAAAGTTCCTAGTGATAATATGTCAAAATGCACAGAGAAAGCGCTCTGGTTGCACTAACAGAGCGTACTGAATCGGTTCCTAGTATTTGTGTACGTATTAAATAAAGCGGAAGAGAATAATCAATTAACTAGTCTCGGCTGCCGGTTTAATCTCAATAGCCACCGGAATTTCTTAGCGATTTCACTAGATTCAACTAAACTAGGTTTTACTGATCAACACAACGGCCTATCGTACGAAATCAAATATTCCAGATAGAGAAAACTACCAGCAGAATGCGAAAACCTCTCCTGGGTATCCCTGCTCGGCAGCGAATACTTTTGAGATTATTTCGTATCCCTTAAATCAAATCTGCCTTAGAGGCCTCTCGAATTGATCCCTGCTCAGCAGCGAATCCAGACGAGATTTTTCTAAGCAAGTGCAAACGAACTAAATTTTCTTAACAGTACGACGGCCTATTGGGCGGGATTAAATACTCAGATAAACTAGACTCTAAATGTTCTAACTAAGGTTTCACTGGCAAAACAACAACAGCCTATTGTACGAAATCAAATTTTCAGATAAAATAGATTAACAGTAGAATCCGAAAACCTCTCCTTCATATTCCTGCTCAGCAGCGAATACTCTCGAGATTATTTCGTATCTCTTAAATCAAATCTGCCTTAGAGGCCTCTCGAATTGATCCCTGCTCAGCAGCGAATCCAGACGAGATTTTTCTAAGCAAATGCAAAAGAACTAAATTAGCTAACAGTACAACGGCCTATTGGACGGGATTACATATTCAGATAAAATAGACTCTATATGTTCGAACTTTGGAATTGTACACAAATACTATGAATTCAAACGTTAAAAATAAAAGCGGCTAAGTGTTGGATGATAATAGTTATTCACAGAACAATTTTATATCCACTTACCTGATTCACAAAAACCAGTCACAGTATTCGGTGTAAACAAAATTAAATTGACAAGCAGGAAAATAAAGAAAAAGCCTCGTTAACCTGGATGCTACGTCCTTTTATTAAATTCTCCGACCCACTTACGAAGTCTCCTCCTTAAAATTTTGAAAATGCGCGCACATTAGCAGACTGGTTTAAGAGAACTCGACAAAACGATATACCGGATGTCTCAAAAGCAGTACATTTATATAAAAATAAAAACTCATAGGTAAATTTCGAAAGAGAGGCGATTTAATTATTAAATAAAATGAAATGTATACTGCATGGTAGTTGGAAATGAAAACATTAAAAAGTAGAATCGTTACAGTTCCCATTTAAAGTAAATGCCTGGGCAGGTATTTTGCAAAACCACATAGTCGGGCCTCTTTTTTTGAACTCTAATTCAACCGGTGAAGTATATCTAGAGATCTTAGAAAATGCAATTGAACCGTTAATTCTTCAAATTTTGAAAGATAATCCAGATGAATTTGGTAACTTGGAAATAACGTTCCAATAAGATGGTGCTCATGCACACTATTACTTTGCAGTAAGACGTTATCTAGATGAGGAATATCCTGGTAGATAGATTGGACGACGCGGTCCAATAGGATGGCCAACTCGGTCACCGCACCTAACACTGGTGGGGATACCTTAAATCTAAAGTTTACGCTACAGCTCCTGACAGTATTGACGTTTTAAAACAATGAATTGTTGAAGAATGTAGGATGACATTTTTTATCGAGTCCGTCAAGAGTTTAATAATAACTAAGATGTTTTACTGACAGGAAGTAGATGAACAATTATTATTATTAATAATAAAAATGTAAACGCCGAAATTTGGATGTCGTCTGAAATGATTAGTAAGATAAAAGAAAATCTAAAATTTTACATTAAATGATTTTAACCCAACACTTTCAATAAATTAAAATTATTTTTAAATTTGAAATAAATCAAAAAACATGCAAGTCCTCTGCAAACAGCGTCACTAATTATCTAAACCATACATATCCAGGACGATGAGTACTCAGGTTGCCAGTACTCGATGAAAAATAAATTAGATGTGACTAAAATTTTCAATGCTATTGAAAACCCAACTATAATGTCGTATTCTTCCGGAAGCGAAACTGTTAGTGACGGAACTTTCAACGCAAAAACAAATCTTCCCCAAATATTATTGAACAACTACTGCACAAATGTTACTTTTAATTTGAATGGCAGTGCTGATAGTACTTGTCAAAATGTTTCTGATAATTGATAAATTGTTTTGGTGTACTTGGATTATAACGATTTTTTTGCGTAAAGCACTTTTATTTCCGAGTTGTCAAATATGAAAATTTTGAATGTTATTTGTTTCACGACATAGGTAGGTACATGTACAGAAAGAAAAAAAGTATGTAATTCATATAACGGATTAAGAACTCGATTTCAGAGAAAGAATACTCGAAACCATGCAACAATGACGGCAGGAAAGTTTACAATAAAAATATTACAGTTTTGTATATGATTCAGATTGTCGTAGAAAAATTATAGTGTACAATGAGCATGAAATGACCTATTTCGCACGAGTAGGTATATAAAATTTTGTAGTACACGCTACGATCGTTCTACAAAATTTCATATATGTACCTACTCGTGGGAAATGTATGTCATTTCAAGATCGTTGTACGATATACTAATCTTTTATAAACATTTTGCTATAAATAATAAATAATGGTACTTCTTTTTTGAAAATTTTCATATTTTCATAATTTATGAATACCTTGTACATCAGATCTAAGATTACGATTTTTCTCCTATGGTGAACTCTATTCGTGGACACACTGTATCGAAAATGGCTAGATTTATAGAATTAGTTCATAGACCAGCATTTGCTTAAAAATGTTTTTTCTATAAGGTGTGCCACATTTGGAAGATGCTACCAACGAAAAAAAATATTGAGCATAGCGCCATCTACATGTTAACAAGTCAATTTATATCCAAACTTAAAGCTCTGTTAGTGCTCTACAAATTGGCTTTTACAGAATTGAAATATCTCTATTTATTTCCAAAATATCCGGGCTAGGATTTTTTATTTAAATCCCCTGTATAGGATATTAGTTGAATTTTTTTAATATAAATCATACACATTCTAATCCCTTCAAAGAACTTCTATTTCTCATATTATCATGGGAATAAATTATGAAATATTTATGTGAGGTGATCATTTTGTCTTTTTTATACACTATAAAACCAACTGCTTGGTTGTTAGGAACGATTTTTTTGTTGCTACTCAGTTTGTGACGTTTATTTTGTGCGAATATTTGGTTAGGTTAGGTTAGTTAGGTGGTTCTGTCGAAGTTTTGTTGCTTGCTCTCGAATTTTTTGGCCCTTTCTAGTTTTCCATTTATTGTTACTTTACAACGGACCATTCTATGGTCACTACCCGTATTGAACGAGTTCAGTACATCGACATTGGATATGATGTGTTTATGATGAGTCAGAATATAGTCAATCTCGTTCTTAGTTTCTTCGTTTGGACTTATCCAGGTCCACTTCTTATTTGTTCTTTTTTTGAAGAAGGTGTTAGTGGCGTATAGTTGCTCTTTTTCTAGGAAGCTGGTTAGCATATTGCCCCGTTTGTTTCTTAATCCAAGAACAAATTTACCGACATACTCTGAATCACCACAGCTCTTGCCTATCTTGGCATTAAAATCGCCAACTACCATGCGTTTTGTTTTCGGTCAAACTCTGTGTGATTTCTTTGTACATGGTTTCTACTTCTTCATCTTCGTGTGTGGTTGTTGGTGCATAAACTTGGACTGCCTTTATGGTTATATTAGAGTTTATCTTGAATGTTACATAGATTACTCTGCTCGAGGTGGCTTTAAGGATGTGGGGGTTAGGTGAAATTCTCTGATGAACTAGAATTCCAACACGCCCCATTGTGTCATTTTCGTTGCCCCCATACAACAAGATGTGTCCAGACTTTAGCCTGAGGCATTTTTGAAAAATGCCTCAGGCTAAATGTGATTTACTTAATATATATTAATAGAAAAATGAAGAAGATATGTCAAAATATATAATTAAGTGGGGTAACGATATGTAGATTCCTTTTATGTACCTTAAAATAATATTATCTAAGCTCGTTACATAATGACGTTGTAACAGCTCTCATTAAAATGTCATACTGCCATTCTTTATTGCACTTGTGCTATAAATTAAAAAAAGAACACGCTAATTATATATTTTTAACACCGAAAACTATTTTCACAAAATAATTAAAATTACAATACTTGCTACGTAACTATTTAACAAAGTCAATGATGAACCGACAATGCTATGAATCAAAATTATCTCAACGACTAACTAACTATAAAGACTATGACAACGCTATTTTAAACAATATTTCTATATATATTAAAATGGAAGCTAGCATTTCTTATCTTATTTACAGTAACATAATATTCTTATTTATTTACAGAAATTTCCAGTTCTATAACTCCTCCATCCCTAAGATCGAAACATAATGGAGTTGTTTTTCGATTTTGAATTCAATATCTTCTGTCTTGATACCCACTATGCAAATAAATATTACAGTTATGTTAATTCAACATCACATTGTGATAATGTTCTTACTTTTTTCCCTCTTGTCTCCATCACATGCACATCTATACAACCGGTTATGCCCAGCTTGTGGCTGTTAACTTTTGTGATGTTTCACTGAGCAAAATAACCTAATTAAATTTCTTTCTTAGGACGCCCTTAATAATTGGTACAAAAAATCAAATAGTGGTTAAAACAATTCAAGTGATTACTAGCATGTGCATAATTATCACAAGTATGTTGACTTTGTTGAAACATTTTTATAACAGTTATTCTATAAAATGATGTAGTTAACTGGAAATCTAATTGCTGTTATTATAGCCATTTCGTTATAGACCTCATTGAATTGTTTCAAATTCAGCACCTACTAGTCCTAATTAGGTACCCACTTAACACTATTCAGTACCAACAAAATAGATTACCTACTTACAATTATGCAGTCCTCGTATAACGGTTATTAAGATATCCAATAATTTTTTTAAAAAGATACGGCTGTTTAGCATCGAAATGCAGTTTTCTCTGGTCCGAACATTACCGATGTGATTGTCGATCTCGTCTAATTGGTTATTTGTGGTTGGAACCTTGGAACACCCGCGCGCCGCGAATTTCACTTTCACATTTGGTTTGCGAGTTTTGAGTGTTGAAAGTTTGTGTGCGGTGTAGGTGATTATTTGCCGTTTTTGCAATTAACTGTGAGTTTAGGTTGAATACGCAGACAGTGTTAAATTGGTTTATATATAAATGGCGTTCAAAAACCTATTAATACAGTGGCGACTAAGTGACTATATGTTCACGATTCTTAAACACCAATAAATCGAAATACTAAAACATTTATAAGTATTTAAAAATTACGTCTCTCATCTTTATATTGTGGAAAACATTTTTATTTGAATTGTTGTATTTTTGTTATAAGCTTCTTCAATCTAAGAATTTTTGGGAGCTTTGATATCTAAACTTAACTGGAAAATATGTTTATTTGATTTTATACCTATTATGTTGTATTTTTGTAGTTTTCTATAGTTAGTTCCATTAATTTAAATATTTTGTTATATTTTGTTAATATAAATGTTTTATAACAAATTTAGTTTTATTTGAAAAATCAGATTATTATTCGAAAATATAGTAATCTTTATTGTATTATAGTCTAACCGCTATTAGAAAAGTTTATAATACTTATAAAAGTGCAGTCGATATCGGTTATATGACATATTATCATATTCTTAAAAAAATCTAATAACGTTTACTTTTTACCAGTATAATTGTTACTAGAAAATCCCATAATCTAAACTAAGTGCCCTCGATTCCGATTGTACAAAATTCCGTTTGATATTTGAAAATCTAATAACCTTTACTATATGACAGTACAATTGGCACTAGAAAAGCCGATAATATTTATTAAGTGCACTCCATAACAATTATATGAAATTATGTTTTTTATTTGAAAATCTAGTAACCTTCACTATATGACAATATGGTTGCTATTAGAAAATCCTCTAATATTTATTAAGTGCACTCGATAACAGTTGGACGAAATTCTGTTCTTTATTTGAACGTTTAGTAACGTTTACCATAGGACAGTATGATTGCTACTAGAAAGTCTTATAATACTTATTAAGTGCACTCGATAACGGTTATACGAAATTCTTAAAAATTATATCTATTAACAGTTATTCAATGGTGTCCAACAAAGTGACTTTAATAACCATAATCATGAACTTACTTGATGCCTATTTCATGCAAGTTTCTAATAACTGTTATTCAATTTTTGCTAACGGTTAATGGAAATTTCTTTCAGTGTTCAACTTAACTTCTCAGCGATGTTAAAGCGCTGCCTTTTTACATTACTGTGATGTTACTAGAACTTCCTCAAAAGGAAGTCTTTATAACGAACTAAAAACAACATTTCTGTTACATTCTGAAATGCCTTTTAACATCTTGTCGATGTTATTGCAATGTCTGAAAAATAACATCTTATCAATGATCTAAATATGACATTTCAAAAACAATACAGTGTATTCTCGTAGATGTTGTATGGACATTACATAAACCTCTAAATAATATACCTCAAACATTCTAGATGACATCCTATAGATGTTTCTGTGCCTAATTAGCAAATACAGGATGAACAACTAAGAACGCCGGCTGTCGGCCATATATCAAAAAATAGTCATTATACAACTTTTAAAAAATACCTTCAGGAAAATGACCCTGAAAAATCGCTGGAAAATATTTTTGAGTTCCTAAAATATCTGCTATGGGGTGGAATGAACACTTAAAAACATAATACTGTGATTATCTCCAAAAAAGACATACTAAAGGTATCCTAGAAATACAATTTTTGATATATTGTTGAGATTATGAAAAAATGTAGTTAGGGACTTTTTGTCCTTATTCTTCAAGTAAGAGATGGGGGAAGGTTCAACCCCAAAAAAACAAATGTCGTAACACTTTTTTAATCGATATCCATGTTTTTGACGCCATTTATAAGAGTGTTTCCTCTTTAATAAGATATGCTTAACAAAAATCACAAAATTGAACAATTTTGTCAACGCTATGTGAAAAAGTCGACAATTTTCCCATTTTTCTCGGAAATTTCGAATGTAATGAGGCATTTTTGGAGTTCTGATGTAAAAGGGTTGAAAAAATAGGAATCTATTCCGAGATATAAGATTTACAATATCAGATATAAAAATTTAAAAAATGCTTCTATTTACATTTGAAATTTCCGAGTGGATACAAAATTATCTAACTTTGTTATCAATCTCATTAAACAGAAAAACTCTTTTATATGCAGCTAAAATCATTAATATCGGTTAAAAAACGAGAAAGTTATACATTTGTTCATAAGTTTGAACCTTCCCCACCCATTATTTGAAGAATAATGACAAAAAATCTCCTTAATTAAATTTATTCATAATATCATCAAGATTTCAAAAACTGTATTTTTAGGATACCTTTAGTAGGTTTTTTTTGGAGTATTATGTTTTCGAGTGTTCATTCCACCCCTAGCGGATATTTTAGGGACTGCAAAATAGTTTCCAGCAATTTTTCAGGATCACTTACCTAAAGGTAATTTTACTTTTCCGCCAACCTATCTAATATGCGAGAAAAGTATTGGTTTACCCACAAAAAAGTTGGAAATTTGAAATTTTTTTTTAGTTATTTTTACGTTATCCATCAACAACAAGAAGAAAAAACGGTTTTTCGAAAAAAAATCCTGTGTGTATGTCGTCGTCGTTGTCGTCGGCCACTTTTCCTTGCAAGTCTTGTTAGCACGATACAGCCTCCGGAGTGCAATAAGTCACCAATTTTATGATGGAATATTGTTAAGGACATTTCACAGATGAACTCTATTGATTTTCAGCTCACCAGAGCCAGTACAACGGGTGCTATGGTACTTGAAGTACGACATTTTGTCGTTTTCCGAGAAATTTCAGTTTGTTAGCACGATACAGCCTCCGGAGTTCAACAAGTCACCAATTTTATGATTTAATATTATTCAGGACATCTCACTGATGAACCCTATTGATTTTCAGCTCACCAGAGCCAATACAACCGGTGCTACAGTACTTTAAGTACGATATTTTTGTCATTTTTGGAGAAGTTTCAGTTTGTTAGCACGATACAGCCTCCGGAGTATATACAAGTGATGAATTTTATGATTGGATATTATTCAGAGCGTCTTAAAGATGAACCCTATTGATACTGAGCTCACTAAAGCCAGTACAACGGGTGCTGTGGTACTTGAAGTACCAAATTTTTGTCATTTTTGGAGAATTTTCAGTTTGTTAGCACGATACAGCCTCCAGAGAGTATACGATTGATCAACTTTATGAATAAGTATTGTTCAAGGTGTCTCACAGATGTACCCTATTGATTTTCAGTTGACTAGAGCGAGTACAGCGGGTTCTATAAAACTAGATATACTAAATTTTTGGTTATTTTTGGAGAAATTTCGGTTTGTTAGCACGATACATCCCCCGAAGTGTATACAAGTAACAATTTTATCATGAAATATTGTTTAGGGCCACAGATGCGGAAAAGTTAGTTTTAATCTTTAAAACCGTTCATTTTTTAAAGTTTTACCATGATTCTTTTCTGAGATGTGGACTACAGTCGTTTTTAGTTGTTCATCCTGTACATTTAAAATAAAATAGCAAAAAAAGCAATAAAGGATTTAAAACGTTTATTCACTATTAATGAACAGTACAGTAAATTTGAAAAAAAAACAGGTACAAAATTAGAAAAAAAGATATCTTGTCTAGGAATCCAACCTAAAAAAAATAAAGTTGTGTCAGCATATTACATATCAAGTCTGGAAAGTGGAAACTATTGAACGCCTTCAGTAAAAGCAAGAAATAAAAAAGGGTATATCAATCTGTAGTTACCATAACGTAACATACTTTGAAACTGAATTAATAAAGTTTAAGGGATACACATACATTACAGCTAGTTTACAGAAAATGTATAAGAATAGTTTTTCAATTATATTGAAACTAATAAAAATTTTACACCATAAAGATTCAACGAAACATTACGTTACATCAACAGAAATCCAATCTGATTTAAGAAAATTCTACAGATTACTTACGGTTACTTTTTCTAACGCAAGAGTGGCTGTTTCGAGTGCCTCAACCATTCCGTAACGTACACTACAAAATCCTTATATGTGAAATATTTGAAGGTGTTCTGGAGAGCAGCTAATAAAAGAATTACTTTAGATCAAATTGTGCCCATGGAAACCTTTGATCGATCATCATAAACTACATCAAACTTGATTTTCAGCCAATTGACTGGGACCCATTTTCCATAAGATACATGCGGGGTTCTTCTAAGGAATAATAACATATTTTATTTCGAGAAGTGACTTTTCATGATTTACCTTCTATTACATGCCTCACTCCATTTGGCAGGTAAATTCAGGTGTGTTATGAAAATTCTTACTTCTTTTCTGTATAAAATAATATACTATCCTCATCTTGTTATTTTCATCCTGGAACAAATTGTATATTAACATCGTGGAATTGTAACTTGATGAGAACTTAGCATTATTAATACCCTGTATACAAAAAAAAACTAATTATGAAGAAGATATATGAACACATTATCAAGTTAAATGAGTTTATAATTAATTGTATCCAATTGAGTATCCAATAGCTGTGTTTCTACAATAATAAATAATTGAATGCTGTTTGTTGACTGGAGCATTCAGTATCATAAATTACATATTCTTTAACTAGATTAATATAGGTACCATTGTAAGGGACATTTACAGCTTATTGTATTCCGTGAATTTTCAAATGGAAATGGGCTTTTTAACAGAAATTTCTGTTTTCAAAGTCTTAAACAGTCTCTAATTGTTCACAAGCATTGTTAGTATCCAATAGCTGTGTTTCTACAATAATAAATAATTGAATGCTGTTTGTTGACTGGAGCATTCAGTATCATAAGTTACATATTCTTTAACTAGATTAATATAGGTACCATTGTAAGGGACATTTACAGCTTATTGTATTCAGTGAATTTTCAAATGGAAATGGGCTTTTTAACAGAAATTTCTGTTTTTAAAGTCTTAAACAGTCTCTAATTGTTCACAAGCATTGTTAGTAATAATGTTAAAATTTTTTAAACCTGGAAAACTATATTGATGGCTAAGACTACTACTACAAAAACTAGAACTAGCGATACTTGATTCAATATTTTTTGTACTGTTTAATACAATGTTTGTATCAGACTATCTGAAATAGTTACTCCCCTTCCATTACATAATTACCAACTATTTGTTTTTTATTTTATTTGTGTAAGTAGCTTCTGAAACATCTTGAATTTTGTAGAGTATAATGCATATCTAGGATTTGAAATATTGTGAAACGTTTTTAAAATATACTTACTAACTAAAATATTTTAAAAGTTGAAAAACCCTTTATTTTGTAAACTCTATTATATAATATTAGTGTACAATTCCGCCACCTGGAATTTCAATGTACAATAGCCGATTAAAGTATTGAATGAGTATTAAGTTTTAATAATTATGATTTTAAAATAGGTACTTACCGATAACAATTGTTGTTCGTCCATTATAACAATTATAACTAAGAATAGAAACTGTAGCTAAGTAGGAACTAACGAAAACGAAGACCACTTTATTCAAGTACTACTTGCAAAATATGTGCTACCTGCAAATAAAATATAACACATAACTGAAAACCATCCGCCATTTCATGCTTGTCATTTGATTCTACAGATAACTACTGTTTGTTTCGTTCGTCAGTTCCCCTTCTGTTTTCTTCTTTTTTCATGTTACTGTGATGTTTAATATGAGATATTACTAAGAGTTCTATGAACTAACATCGTACAGACTTAATAGGATTTTAATGAAAATTATTTCGAAAGATGTAAAAGTAACTGCAACATGTGATCATCTTAGAAACATGTTAATTTGTAATATTATAGTAACGTTCTGTATGTGACATATGTGACATTAGTGAGAAATATACAAACTAACATTGTATGAATGTTTCCTATCGGAAGTTACTAAAAAGAAGTTCATAGGATGTGTATGTAACTGCGAATTCAAGTATTATTGTGTACATCAAAAATATGTTTTATTTACATGACATAGATGTTAATAGAGTTGGTAATAAAATTAAGACATCCAGGAGATATCTTATTAACGTTTTAAATAAACATCATGAAAAGTCTCTAAAAAGAACATCACAAAAAAGACTTGTTATGTTTCTTGTTTAGTGGGTATATTCTTTCTTGATCTCTTCTTTCTTGTTTATTTTTTTGCTTGTTTGGAATTTTCGTATGAACCAAAATATTATTATATTTATGCAAATAATTAAAATTATTGAAAATAAACTAATTGTTGTATGTTGCTTTGGAATTATTATGTCTTGAATAGGTTTTATATTTTTAGCAATTTTATTAATTTCATATAATCCTTCAAAATCTATTTTAGTTTAGTTTGGTGAATTATATGGTTGAATTTTTGCAAATTTTGGATCTAATTTCGGCAATATTGTTGATTTTCCTGTTCTAATTCGAATGTTAAAAGTATCTCTTCTCCAACTTGAATCTTGCAGTCTTTTGGAATTCGGATGATTGATGGATGATTAATTTCCAAATATTGATCAGAAGTACATTTTGTTAATATTTTTATAGCTGAATTTGGAATAATTAAAATTTCATTATTTGGGACTTCTTCTATTATACTTTCTTGAAGGTGAGCATCATTAGCATAGCAGTTCGTAGGAGAATGGCCGTTTAATATTTCCATAGTACAATTGTCTCTTGACTTTATTTCTTGTTGACAGTAATATTTCTCTTCTAACATTGGACATTCTTCTTTTATTGAAATGATTTCTTCCGGAGTTTTTGCCAAGTACGGTAAGTGATAAAATTCTGCAGTATTGGATTTCAAGATGGGTACATGGATAGCAAAAATTATTTTGGATCTTGAAAAAGTTACTTAGGAACCCCAAAAAAAATAGTATGTTATAATATTATTAAATTTCGGAATTTGTTCTTCTTCATATATTGTATGTTAATACTTTATCATTTCTACAATTTCTTGATTTGAAATCACTAAACTGTGAATAAAATTTAATTTGGAAAATGTAATGGAATTTCTAATATTTTCAATTAACGTGATTAAACTTTGACAATCCAGATTAATCTGTGAAATTGTGCTATAAAAGGTGATAAAATTATTTTCCTCTCTATCGATATACGAAATTTTTCCAAATTATCATGTAATTTCTGTTGATTATGCCCCAAGGTAGTTACTGATTTATTATAATGATCGATTAATTTCTTATTTAAGGGTATTTGCATATTAACTTTGTTTTTGGTTTTGTTGTAGTATATTTGTTAGGATTAGTTTTAGGTTTTCTAATTACATTTTTGCGATAAATTCCTTTATGTGTTTCTAAAATTATGTCCGAGTCTTCAACAATTCCAGCTCTCTTATATTTTGGTAATTTTTATCTCTAAATTTTGTTTGAATATATTCTGTTTCTTGGTTCAATCAAGCTGGGATGACAATTCTGTTTTCATTTAGTTTATTAATAATTTTTTCTTTGGCTTGAGCGTTTTTGTCACGAATTTTTTTTCATATAACAACTTGGAGAATTCATTATGATTTTGTATCACTCAGAAGAAGATTTGAGATAAAATTACAAATAAACGTGTGCTAGGACATCATGTTCTACATTTTGTTTTAACTTCTAGTAAATAATCAATTTCTTTTTGAATTATCGAATCAAGATCATCAATTTACATTTCAACAAAATGAATAGAATTATAAAATGAAAAATCGAATGTTTAATATTATTATTTTCAAAATTATAATTATATATATATATATATATATATATATATATATATATATATATATATTTCATTTATATTTCTTGGGAATTTTTGGTTAGGTTAGGTTAGGTTAGGTCCTGGATTAATTGAAACATTAGATAGTTTTTGAATTTATAATGTATTTCATTGACGTTTCGGTCGTTTTTGATCTTCATCAGAATATAAAAAACACTAAAAGAGAATTCGTTCTTAATATCCTAGTGTATACAATGTAAAACTATGACATACCTGTGGATTATATTCCAGCGAGTGCCACATCACATATTAAAATAAACTAAAATAAAATGAACTTCAACGATACATTAAAAAACATTTTACAAGTAAGGTGTGTGTACATCAACTTTCATAGTAGTTCTGGTGTCTAAGCCTAATGGTATTATTTGAGAATGTTGTTTTTCTCCCTATACGCATTTATTTCTTTTTAATAAAAAATAGTTGTTATGGTTTTTGTTGAGTTACCTATATGAAATAATTGTTTAATTTATTATTCTATTTAATTATATTGTTGTAAATCTTGCTTAAACATTTTGTGTCGGTTTTGTAATTTAGGTTTTTTATTTCTCTGTATTTCTATCGTTTCATAAATTTCTCTTTTTCTGGTGTGACTTTCATTTTCTTAAATTTTTGTGTTTTCAAAATCAAAACTATGTTTTTTCTCTCTCTCTAGTTTGGATTTTGAAAACACAAAAATTTAAAAAAATTAAAGTCACACCAGAAAAAGAGAAATTTATGAAACGATAGAAATACGGAGAAATAAAAAAACTTACATTACAAAACCGACACAAAATGTTTAAGCAAGATTTACAACAATATAATGAAATAGAATAATAAGTTAAACAACTATTTCATGTAGGTAACTCAACGTTTGATAATAATAATTAATTAGGTTAAATTCTAGCATAGTTGTATCCTAATTTTAAGTTATGTAGAGATTACGACCGTTGTTCTTTTATGGTAATTTTTGGGAATAATAATTTTGTTGAATTTGCGTATCTGATAGTATAATATATAATTTTGATTCCAATTACCTGTAGTATTCATTCAGTATCCGATCTCGTTGAACTTATCATTTTACATTCATAGAATTTTCAATTTAATCAGTGACATTTGGTTGATTTTTTTGTGACAGTAAAATAGTAAATGTCATAAAATAATTAAAGGGCCTTTTATTATATGGAATTAACAGTTATTCGAGAGTTTGATAATAGTGAAACATCTAATTTGGAAATACGTTAAAAAAAACAAATAAATTTGAAGAATTGATTTTGAACAACTTTGATCTCACCCTGAGATAGGAGTAATAGGTCGATTGTAGATAAATTCATCTTTAAATTGATATTTATTGGCGCCGGGCATATTTTTTTGACAACTACTGTCAAAATTGAAATAGAATACGTACTAAAGTTGCATGTACAATAATTGTCGCTGCGACAACATATTATAAGTTGGCTCACAAATCTGGGCAATTGCAATTAAAGAATATTAAATATTTAAAGGATTGGAAATGTTACAATATATATATATATATATATATACCAGATACAGAATTATATATATATATATATATATCTAATTATATTATTTGTTTTTAATAACTAGTTATTATGAACTATAAATAATAATGAATAAAATCATTAAACGAAAGAATTTAATTATTCTGTATTATTTCTATAAAAATTATTATTATATTTATATGTTTCCATATCTAATTATTGTATTGTTATTCATTTATAGTTCTACTGTAACTAAATAATAAGTAATTAGATTTTTATTATTGTTATTCTGATATTATTTCTTATATCTATTCTAATTATATATTATGTACATACGTTTTTCATACATTTCAAACCATTTGGTAACTTCTTGTATTGAGTACCACCTTAATGCAAAGTGTTCCCAATACTTTCTTATAAACTTTTGCAATCCTTGAATATTTGTTTGTCTCCTTATTTTATCTTCACGGTTTTGATTTTTTTTGCTTACTTCTATACTCCTTTCTTCATTTCTCTGGTTTACGCTCTTGTTACTTTCTTCTATCTTCGTATTTCTGTCAACAACTTTCTTATTTCTATTCCCTTTTGAGTTTTTATTAATTTTATTGGAACTCTCTTGTATTTTCTTATTTCTATCAACTATTTTCGTATTTCTATTCTTCTTTATATCATCATTCATTTTCTTATTAGTTTCATCTATTTTCTTATTTATAGCTTCATTTATATTCTCATTTTTCTCATCCATTTCATTATTTATAATTTGATTGTTTTCTTCTATCTTCTTGTTGAAGTTTTCATTTTTCATATCATTTCCATTCACTTGACTTACTCCTTTTTCCATGAGAAACTGTATATTTTCATTTGCTTTCATTATGTCCTTATCCATTTTTCTTGTATTTCTTTTTATTTTGAAATCAATGTCATTCAATTCAATTTTTTTATTTGCTGATTGAATGAGATATATGAATTTTATTAATGTCATTTTGATTATTTTCTACACTATTCTGAATATTGAATAAATTTGATAAATCAGGTACTAAATCTACTTCATTATTTTCAATTTCGTTATTGTCCATAACATTATCAATATTAAATCAATTTGACAAATCATGTATAAAATTTATTTCATTTTTCTTATTATAATTTGGTTTTATACGTGATAAAGATTTAAACGCAAATTTAGCATTAGTTAAATGTATTTTATTATCTGGAAAATATTTTAATTTTGGATTTTTTATTTTAATGTATTCTAACGGTTCATTTGAAATAATTTTAATTTCCGCCACCTCGGATTTCTTTTCTGAGGAGCGTTCCGAAAATTTTGATTTTGTTCTTGAACGTTCTTGGACGAAAGTTTCAAAATCCTCTAGCGAATTAACTGTTCCTTTTATTTCCTCTATTTCTTCCGTTTCATCATAATCATTGTTGTATAATTCCTCTGATATGAAATTTGATCTGTGATTATTATTTTGGAAATAATTATCATCAGTACTTCTGAATATATTGTTATCATTATTATTATTATTATTTTTTTTTATTATAGAGCATCGACTGCTCTGGTCATTAGCTCTTCTAATTTGGAGGAGGGAAAACTCATGTTCACCCGACGTATAATCGGGTAGTGTTGAACTCCTTTATGGCCTACCAACCAAAAACCTCCCCCAATAATTGAGGCTACACTTTTACATTCTCAAATACAAATTGTTCGCTTTTAGGAAATTTAGGAGCTTAATTTGCTGGTCTGTTGTTGATGTGCATGACTTAACATCTTTTGCAACCCCCATATCTAGACGGCTGCGAGAAAGCAGTGGGCATTCAACTATTAGATGACTTTCGGTGTTTTGTCTTCCGCATTCACAGACAGGTGGGTTTCTACCGAGAAGAAAGTGAGAGCTGGTCAGGTTAGTATGCCCAATTTTTATTCGGGTAATTATCACTTTATCCCTACGTTTTTGAAGTTTGTATTCTGTTGGTTTGAGTTGTATGTTTGGTTGTATTTGTTTTAGGAAGTTATTATTTACAGTCCATTCTTCTTGCCACCTGTCCATAATTTTTTCTTTTATGCTCTTTTTCTGTTCTTCTAGGCCTTCATCATTTTCCTCTGTGATGATATTTAGAGAGAACAGTAAAAGTGATGCTCTTATAGGAAGTGATAGACTGCTAATTCGTTGGGTATGGAAAGGTGTCGCTGGTGCAGATAGTATTTCATGAACTGGATTTGTAGGGTTGTTAAGAATTTTATAGTAGTAATTTGACATTAATTTTTGCCTTCTGTACCGAAGTGGTGTTACTCCTCCTTCACAGCATAATGAAAGGTAAGGGCTTGTTCTGTATGCACCTAGAGCTAATCTCAAGGCAGTACTTTGAATATGCTCCAGTACTTTCAAGTTAGATTCACTTGCCGAGCCGTAAATGATGGACCCGTAATCCATTTTTGATAATATGTACGTCTTGTAAAAATATATCAGTACAGTTGTATCAGATCCCCAATTGATATTGGCTAGGGTTTTTAAGATATTCAACCTTTTTTTACAGTTCGCTGCAAGCTCTTTTATATGGTCTTGCCAAAGAAGTTTCTTGTCAAAAATGAGACCCAGGAATTTGGTAGATGTTTCAATCTGGATATTATTTCCATACAAGTACAGCATGGGTTCAGGATGACTTCTCTTTTGCTTGCAAAAGTGTATGCAATGTGTTTTAGCTACCGATATTTTAAAACCGTTGTTTTCCGAATACTCTGCGATGGCATCTATGCTATTCTGTAATGTGCTGACTATATCTTCCATAAGCGGCGGGGAGTAAAATATCGCCAGATCATCCACATACAGACTTTTTTGTACTCTTTCGCTTACAACATTTGCCAAGCCGTTGACAGCTACCAAGAATAGAATTACACTCAAGTTTGCCCCTTGAGGGATTCCATTTTCCATATAATGCCTTCGTGATGTTTCCATTCCAACTCTAACGCTAAACTTCCTTTCACTTAGGAAGCTTCGAACAAATTTCGGCAAGTTGCCACGAAAACCCCATGTATGTAATGTTTTCAAAATCCCGTATCTCCATGTTGTATCATAGGCTTTTTCGATATCGAAGAATATTGCTACCGTATGTGATCTCTCAGAAAAACTTTTTTTTATGTAGTTATCCATTAATACGAGTTGGTCGACAGTGGATCTTCCTTTACGGAAGCCCATTTGATAATTTGATAATAGTTTTTCTTTTTCCAGATGTTGCAGTAGTCTTACGCATACCATTTTTTCTAGTATTTTACCTAGACAACATGTTAGTGAGATGGGTCGATAGCTAGATGGAATCTTTGCATCTTTTCCGGGTTTTGGGATTGGTATTATAATTGCATTCTTCCATTGTGTGGGGTAAGTACCGTTGATATATATTTTGTTAAATAAATTTAATATATATATATATATTCTTTTATTTTCAGGTAAGCGCCTAAGGAGTTCAAAAGGGATCTCATCACTACCTGGTGCTGAATTATTGGTGGTTGATATTGTTTCCTCAAGTTCCTCTAAGCTGAATGGTATATTATATGGTATGGTTTCTCGTGTTTCGAAGTTTATCGTTATGCTTTCCTGTATGGTTTTAAGTTGTACATTTGGGTTATAATTATTGGTGGCACTCACTGTTGCAAATGATTTGGCAAGTTCTTCTGCTATATTATCTTCGCCCGTAATTTCTCTACCGTTTATAATTAATAAGGGTGAGGTCACTTTGAAGCTATATCCCTTAATTTTTCTAATCTTTTCCCAAATTTCTTTTGTTGGGGTATTTAAGTCGATTGTACCGACATAATCTTGCCACGATTCTCTTTTGCTTTTCACCAAAAGAAAACGGGCTTTGGCTCTGAGTCTTTTGAAGTTAATCATGTTATCGTTGCTCGGCATTCTCTTAAATAAATTGAAGGCTCTTTTCTTACTTTTAATGGCCTCTTCCAATTCTGGGTTCCACCAAGGTACTCTTCTTTTTTTCACCAAACCACTTGTTTAAGGTATACTTAAATTAGCAGCGTTTTGAATGGCATTGGTTGATTCGTCTACTTGCTCCAAGATTGATACTCCTGTTATGTTTTGCGAATCTAAAGTATTTCCATAAAGTGTCCAGTCAGCTTTATCGAAAATATATTTTTGTCTACGCCTTTTGTTTATGCTTCTATCTGCTATTTCAATCGATAGAGGAATATGATCTGAATTCCATTCTTCATTGACGTACCAGTTGAATTTGTGTGCGATTTGTGCTGACGCAATGGTTAGATCGATTGAAGTCATATTGTTTGATCTTAGATTGAGATATGTTCCTTCTCCTGAATTCAAAATGATCAGGTCTCGTTCATTTATTATATCCTCTAGGATTCTACCTCCTGGGCATGTTTTTGTCGAACCCCATAGTTCGTTATGTGAATTAAAATCACCCAACAGAAGGAATGGCTCCGGTAATTGTCTAATACAGTTTCGTAACTCTGCCGGTGTCCAGTTTACATCGGGAAGATACATATTACAAATGGTCATTTTGAAGGGAAAAAGTATGGATATTGCGATAGCTTGAAGGTTTGTGTTCAAAGGAATGATAGTGAATGGTATGTGTTCTTTAACAAACGTTATTACCCCGCCTCTAGCACGTCTATCATGTATGACGTCTAATCTGGCAGATTCATAGCCTCTTAAATTAAAATGTTCTCCTTGTTTCAGATGTGATTCTTGTATGCAGATGAGGAGAGGTGTTTTACTGAGAATCAAGCTCTTTAACTCAGGGTAGCGCGTTTTACACCCGTTGCAATTCCATTGTAGTATATTTTCATTTAGAGCCATGAGATATTAAGTTTGTGTTATGTGTGAATAGATAAAAAGTAAAATAAATGAAGTATATAAATAAATAAAATGTATGACTAAAGAGAATGTATAAATAAATAAATAGCACAAGACTAGAATAGACGAATTTATATTACATGTTTGAATCCGAAGCCAAAGGCTCTTGGCCCGGAAGTTGTATTTCTATATCTATACCAGTTTGAGGTTTTCTTGGCTTGCCTTTAGGCCAACCTTTCTTTTTCTTTTTATTTTGCTGAATATCAAAACCGTCTTCAGTGGTAATAGATTCAATATCAGAAGTCTCCGAAAGATGGCGTTTGGATCGCTGGGAATGGCTCTGGGATTCTGACTGACTAGCATTATAGTTTTCAGATGCGAGAGATTGATATGAGTGTTAAGGTCTTTTAATTATTTTTGGTGTTATATCGAAATTGTTTTTGAGAGCATTCATAAGGGACGGAATTAAGTCATTAACCAAGTCTTTTATAGAAGTATTTGCTACAGTAGAGGCTACCTGGGCATAAGAAGTATTTGGTCGAGGAACACTTATTTGTGTTCTTTTTCTTGCTTCAAAGTACGAAATATTTTCTTTAACTTTTATTTCCTGAATTGCCTTCTCCCGTTTAAAAACTGGGCAATCTTTAGAGGTTGAAACGTGAGCTCCTTCACAATTGACACATGTTACAGGTGGTTCGCACGGGATTCCTGTATGTAGCGGTTTTCCACATATACACACCTGTTCTTTGTCGCAAGACCAAATTTCTGACACTTAAAGCATCGAAGTGGAGATGGTATATATGGGCGTACTTGTAGTAGGTAAAACGCAACTTTGATGTCTTTCGGAAGTTTCGGAGTGTCAAAAGTTAAAATGTGGTTCGAGGTTTCAATAAGTTCTCCATTTCTTTTTGTTTTTATTCTTCGAACTTCTAATATACCTTGGCCCTTCAGTTCTTCTAAAATTTCTGCTTCTGTACAGTTCATCAGATCTTTACAGTTGATTACTCCCTTGCAAAAATTTAAACGTTGGTGTGGTTTTACTTCAATGTCATAATCTAGTTACTTTTTCATTCCACTAATTGTTTTCGATTGGTTTGCAGTCGCTGTTTCAACGAGTAATCCATCTTTTATTTTTCGTAAGTTTTTAACCTGTCCTACTATTGAATACATTGCTCTATTTATTTGAAAGGGGCTGACTTTTGAAAAGTCTCCTTCCTTCCTCTTTACGACCAAGAACCGGGGTGTTGTTCCCGTCTCTAGGTTCGTATTTTTATGGTACTGAGTGAAGGCAACGGCAGTTATAGCACCCCTAACTGCAGCTGGTTCTGGCGTATTGAATTTTGGTTTCATGTAGATCCCACGAGTAGGGCAGAAATAACAAGTCCGGCAGGGCAGTGCTCCCATACCCTGCTAAGGCTAAATACATTGAGGGGTCGCCTGGTATCTCAATGGCATCGTTCGCAGCCTCTCTGTCGTGGGGCTATTCACCGATCGACACGATTGCTTCCATCTTCGGTTCCGGATTTTTTATTGAGGTTCACTCCTCTGGACTCTTCTGTCTGGGTTACCATACCATAGCCGAGGGTTCCAGTTTTTCGGCGCCGGAAACTCGCCGCTCGTCCCCCATATCTGGTCAGGACTTGCCAGTGTGTTCGGATGTAACTTGGGCATGTTGGATCTTCTACTGGCATTTGTTGGTGCTATCACATCGGCATAAATAGCCCCACCAGTGCCCCACTGACCATTTCTGAGCTGTTTTTTAGTTTCACTCCTCCCTTCCCGTCCTTGCGGGTCGAGGAGGGAGGAAGTTACTCAGCCACTCCACCAACGACAAGGTCTTACAGCTCCTAGGAGGGATTATTATTTTAATTATTATTATTATTTTTTCTTTTCTTGGAGCTTCGACTACTTTGGCTATTAGCTCTTTTGAATCCTTCCTTTCACTCTTTTTAATTAATTATATTTTTCTAAATATGTCGATTGCTTGTAGGAAAGTAAGTATTTTCTTTAAAGTGTCGTTGTTTTCCATCGCTTTTAAGTCTACGTCGGCGTCCAATCCATCAAATACTCTCTGAAGTCTATATTTTTTACATTTCAATAGGTGTTCTACAGATAAGAGTGTCTTACATGTTCCGCATTGTGGTCTGGATTTGCCAGTCAATAGATAGTGATGTGTGATATACGTGTGGCCTATTCGAATTCTGCACATAACAACTTGTTCTCTCCTTGTTGCCTTTGGGTAGATCCATTTATTTATACTAGGCTTGATCATTGACAGCTGGCCTCCAAAGTTAGTCCATCTTTGTTGCCAAAGAGAGCGTATTTTTGTTTTTACTGCCTTTTTCAAATCATCCAGAGGGATAGGGCATCCAACGTCACTTAGGTTCTGTGTTGCTGCTTTGGCTGCTTGATCGGCAAGTTCATTACCAGGAATATTGCAGTGGCCCGGGATCCATATAATATTGAAAGCTTTCCCTAAAGAGGTGAGGTGAGTGTTTAATTCCAGAATATTCTTACAATAGGGCTCATTTGGAAAAAATTTGCCAATGGCTTGGATAACACTAAGGGAATCGGTGCATATTAGGCAGGAGAGAAGATTTGAGAAGGAAAAATATAGGAGTGCTTGCCAGACTGCATAGATTTCCGCTGTAAAAATTGAACTCATAGGATCTAGGCACCAGAAGTGTGTTTCGTTTTCTGTGACAAAGGCTGCCCCTACCCCGTTTTGAGTCTTGGAGCCGTCGGTATAAATTATAAGGTTATTGGGGTAAGATTTGAGTATTTCTTCAAATTTTTCTCCGTAAACGGTTGGTGGCGTTTCCTCTTTTTTTAAGCTAGCTAGTGTAGTATCAGTATGTGGGGTAACAAGAGTCCAAGGGGGAGTCACTGAAATATTTTCTTGCATAACTCCTTCCAGATTGATTGATAACATGTTGCATAGCTCTTTATTGCGGTAGAATGTTGATTTTTTGTTAAGCTGTTCGTTTGAAACGAGATTTTTATTTGGGTGAGATGGATAAACTATAGCTTTTGCGCAATATATTATGGTCTGGTATTTTCTTCTCAGATCAAGAGCCATTTGTCCGGTATCGCATTGGAGAGAATTTATTGGACTTGTTCTAAACGCACCACTTGCAGAACGTAGAGCAGATGATTGTATTCGGTCTAGCTGTTTTAGGCGTGTTGCAGTGCAGGAGTTGTATATATGAGCTCCATAATCTAACCTTCCTTGAATTAGGGACTGATACATATTCAATAAAATCTCCCTATCTGCACCCCACGTGATGTTAGCTAAGCATCTAATGATATTGAGTGCTTTTTGGCATTTGCTGACAAGATAGTTCACGTGTTCTGCCCAATATAAACCCTTATCCAATGTCATACCTAGTATACGAACAGTATCTTTAATATTAATTAGGTGGTTTTGCATGTATAACTGGGGTTCGGGATGTGGTTTTTTATTCCTGCAGAAGTGTATACAATTGGTTTTCTCACGAGAGAAAGTAAAACCTTTTGATTCGGCTGATCGATTTATAGTGTTTATATCTGTATTTAATACATCTTCAATTGTATCCATTGATTTGTGGCGACATGACATAACTAAATCATCGACATAGAGAACTTTCTTAGTGAGTTGGTTTGTTTCTTCTAAGATAAAGTTGATAGCTATTGCGAATAAAGTACCACTGAGGACTGATCCTTGTGGGATACCATTTTGTAGCAGTTTATTAGACGACTCTTGATTTCCGATACGAATGCGAAATGATCTGTCTGAGAGAAATCCTAATAATACTGTTGGCAGAGTACCTCTGAGGCCCCATGATTGTAATTGTTTTAAAATTGAGAATCTCCAGGTTCTATCATATGCTTTTTGTAAATCGAAAGTTACGGCTACTAGGTGTTCTTTCTTTGTGAATGCTTCTTGAATTTCGTTCTCAAGGTACGTCAGTGCATCCATTGTTGACCTATTTTTTCTGCAGCCGACTTGGAATTGGGAAAGCAAAGAGTTGGATTCTAACCACCAGGTTAGTCGAAAGTTAATAATTTTTCACATATTTCTTGGAGGTTATCTATAATCTTATTTTGGTGCATCAGATATTCGGGAAAATCTAGAGTATTCTTTCCCGAGATTATTTTGATTTTCCTCCATATGTCGCTAAAATTGGTTTCTGATGTTAGCGTTGATACATATTTCTCCCATGAATTCTTTTTGGCTGTTGTGATTTTTCTTTTAGCTGAAGCTCTAGCCCTTTTGAAGGTTATGAGATTTTCTATGGTTGGATGTTTTTTAAATAAGTTATAAGTTCTTTTTCTTTCTCTGATAGCAACTTTAATATCCTCAGTCCACCATGGGACAGGTCGATGTTATTTTATTGGTTTGGATCTTGGGATGCTAGATGTGGCAGCTTGGATAATGGCGTTTGTGAGAGAGTTCACGGAGGTCTGGATGTCATTGACAAGTGGAGGAATATTTATGATTGATGAGTATTTTTCCCAGTTTGCTAGGTTTGGTAACCATTTCTCACGATTTGTGTAGGATTTTCTTAGGAGGTTGTCAATATATATAATAATTGGGAAATGATCGCTCGAATGGAGATCTTCCAATGTTTCCCATCTCAGTTTTGGCGCTAATTGTGGAGAGCATAAGCTGAGATCAATACATGATGTTTCTCCTGTAATTACATTGAATCTGGTTGGAGCACCTGTGTTTAAAATCACAATGTTGTTGTCTTCTATTAGAGATTCTAAGCGGCCGCCTCTGATGTCTTGTGATAAAGATCCCCACTGTGGTGAATGGGCATTGAAGTCACCTGTTATGAGGAAAGGGCGGGTGAGGTGGTTAACTATCTGTTGTAGATCGCGTGGATTCCATTTATCGTTGGGTAAGTATATATTACAAATTGTAATCTTTGTGGGATATTGGATTTGCACTGCCACTACCTGTAGTTCTGAAGTAATACTAATTTCTTTAGCAGGGATGTTATTTTTGATAAAGATGGCCACCCCTCCATTTGCTCTGTACTTTGGTATAGTATCTTTTCGGAAGCAGCGATATTGTCTTAATCGGAAGGGTTCTTGTGGTTTTAGGTGGGTCTCTTGTAGACAGAAAATTAGGGGCAGGAATTGGTTTCTTATTATTTGCAGTTCACTGAGATTATTTTTTAGGCCATTGCAGTTCCATTGTATAATAAAGTTTTTGTTAATCATTATATGATTTGTTTTATGATTCAGAGTAGTTATTTATAATAGCTTGATTCAAATTTGTAACAATCTCAGTTCATTTAATTAGGAGTAATGAGTATGATATATACATCTATAGGAGCAGACGAATGAAAAAAGATAGAAATATAAAATTTATATATCGAGATAGCAAATGAGTGTATGAATTAAGTAATTAATAATTTTTGGTTATATGTTATCATCTTTTGTCAATGCGTTCGTAGATGTTTCTCGTTCATGTGGATGTTTCTCTTTTTCAGATATTGTTTTGGGTGGGTTTTCCAAAGGGGGCCTTTTGGATCTAGGTTTCCCTTTTGGCCATCCCTTTTTCTTTTTATAGGATGCTGTTGAAGTATCGCTTTTCTGAGAAGAACACATGTCATCAGAATCGTCTGAGAGATTGTAACTTTTTCTTTTATTACTGTCTGGGAAATGTTGTGGTGGTAAGATATTGGATGTCGGTATAGATATCGGTTTGTTTTCAACAAGGGCTTTATAAAGGTCTTTGATCTTTGTTTCTATTATAGTCGAAATTTTTGGGATAAGGGACTCTAGTGTGGTATTTAAGTTTATCTGTTGAGAGGAGGTTGCTTGGGAATAAGAGGTATTGGGTTTTGGAGTATTCATTGTCATTTTCCGCTTTGCTTCCGGATAGGATATTTTTTCTTTAGTTTTGATTTCTTGTATAGCTGCTTCGTACTTAAAGATAGGACATTCTTTGGATCTTGCCGAGTGTGGACCTTTGCAGTTTACACATTCCACCGGCGATTGACAAGGGGAGCCAGTGTGGACAGGTTTTCCACAAACACAAATTTGAGGTTTCTCACAATTTAAGGACGTGTGTCCAAAACGTTGGCAACGAAAGCATCGTACAGGGGAGGGGATGTATAGGCGAACGCTTAATGAATAAAAGGCAATTTTAACATTTTTTGGCAGAATAGGTGTGTTAAAAGTGATGACATGATTGGGTGTGTCCATAAATGTTCCATTTCTTTTGGTTTTAAGTCTGTACACAGAAGTTACATTTTGTGAAATAAGCTCATTTTGGATTTCTTCTATAGGGCAATTGAGCAAGTCTGGACAGTAAACTATACCTTTGGAAAAATTTAGTGTTTTATGGGGTATTACTTCAACATCCATATCACTAAGTCGTGTCATGGATAGTATTTTTTTTTGATTGGCCAATAGACACTGTTTCTACTAATAATCCTTCTTTAATTTTTCGAACTAGTTTGGGTGTACCACAAAAACCGTTCAAAGATTTTTCAATCAAGAATGGGCTGACTTTGTCAAAATTATCATTTTTTCTTTTAACGACCAGGAACCGGGGTGAAACCTCCTTTTCCGGGTTCGTTCTAGTGTTGCCTCTATTTATAGAGGGAGGCGCCTCTGTTTGGGGTTTATTGTTGTGATTATCCATACAATTCCCACGAGTAACCTAGGAAATAAAAGTCATCTGCAACAGAGCCTGGATACTACAGAAAGGCTGCATACAACCGGAGGTCGCCTGGTATCCGGAGGGAACCGTTAGCGATCAACTACGCATGATCATTCATCTCTCGGCACGGTCTTTTCCACCTTAGATTTCGGATTTTTTTATCGCTGGTTTACTCCATCGGGACTCTTCTGTCTGGGTTACCATACCATAGCCGAGTGTTCCAGTTTTTCGGCGCCGGAAACTCGCCGCTCGTCCCCCATGTCTGGTCAGGACTTGCCAGTGTGTTCGGATGTAACTTGGGCATGTTGGATCTTCTACTGGCATTTGTTGGTGCCATCACATCGGCATAGATAGCCCCACCAGTGCCCCACTGACCATTTCTGAGCTGTTTTTTAGTTTCACGCCTCCCTTCCCGTCCTTGCGGCTCGAGGAGGGAGGAAGTTACTAAGCCACTCCACCAACGACAAGGTCTTACAGCTCCTAGGAGGGATTGTTATTATTATTATTATTTCATGTATTAGTCTCAGAGTTGTTAAACATCTGGTTCAAGAAGTAAGGGGCCCAAGCAAACCTTACTCAAATTCCTGATTAGGCATGTTCAGGACTGTTCGTACGATGCGACACGTTTCGAGGATAACATTCTTCTGCATTTTTGGGATCAGTGTGTTTGGGTCGAGCTGCATTTTCAGTATTAATTGTGACAGATTTTTGTTGACCAAGCCAGTTGCCGTTATTACAATGGGAACGATTTGTACTGATTTTAATCTATGAATTTCTTTATATTCTATTGATAACGGAATATATTTTTTTATTTTTTCCTCTTCTGCCTTATTGATGTTGTGGTCATTAGGGTGGGTTATATCTACGAAAATTGCTGTTTTGTCTTTCATATTGTGCAGTACAAGGTCTGGTTTATTCGCTGTTATTGTTTTGTCTGTATGTATCGAGAGGTCATAATACAGTTTATAAGAATCGTTTTCTAATACCGGTCTTGCTTTATAATCGTAGTATGGTACCATGTCTTTTTCTGAAAGGAGGTTATACTTTACGGCTAGTGCTTGATGCAGAATGTTCGCTGTAAGGTTGTGCCTATGGATGTATTCTGTATTCGCGAGACTTGGGCAGCTTGATATTAGGTGATCTATTGTCTCAGACTCTCTATGACACCTCCTGCATCGGTCAACCACATCTAGTTTTTCTATATATTTCTTATAGTTGTTGGTCGCTATAACTTGATCTTGGATGGCCTGTATGAAGCCCTCAGTTTCTCCAAAAAGAAACCCATCCCTTAGCCAGCGAACTGACGCTTCCTTATCGGCATTGTCTAGGGATTGGGGAAATCTTCCATGGAGTGCTTTCGATCTCCAGGCTACAACTCGGTCTTTAGTTGTTATGATTGTCGGTAAGACTTCAGCTTTAGAGAGGTTAAGAGGAGTGTACGATATATCGCTTTTAAGAATGGCGTCGTGTAGCGGAGAATGTCGTGCTTTTACTAAGCCACTCCACCAACGACAAGGTCTTACAGCTCCTAGGAGGGATTGTTATTATTATTATTATTATTATTATTATTATTATTATTATTATTATTATTATTATTATTTTTCTTGGAGCTCGACTACTTTCGCCATTAGCTCTTTTGAATCCTTTCTTTCACTCTTTTTAATTAATTATATTTTTCTAAATATGTCGATTGCTTGTAGGAAAGTAAGTATTTTCTTTAAAGCATCGTTGTTTTCCATCGCTTTTAAGTCTAAGTCGGCGTCCAATCCATCAAATACTCTCTGAAGTCTATATTTTTTACATTTCAATAGGTGTTCTACAGATAAGAGTGTCTAACATGTTTCGCATTGTGGTCTGGATTTGCCAGTCAATAGATAGTAATGTGTGATATAAGTGTTATAATAATTATTATTATTATTTTTTTGATTTAGCAGTTTTCGATTGCGAGGATCATTTAGCTGCCGATATACATTTAAATATTGTTATAGATATTCAAGAAGCCCAGGTATGAAAGAGCTTTTTTGATATTTTCTACATTACTGAATATATTAGTTATTGCGTATTCTATTCCGATATTGTGTTTCAGCTGAGAATAAGTTGGGCATGAGAAGATATGATTAATAGTTAGTCTGGTATTGCAATGATCGCAATGGGGTCGATGGACTCCGGCTAAGAGATAGGCATGTGTGAGCCTCGAGTGTCCGATTCTGAGGCGGCAAGTGATAACTTGTTCTCTTCTATTCAAGGATATTGGATAAGTCAACTGGGTGTTAAGCTCCGACCATCGATCTTGCCATGATTTGTAATTATTTCTTTAATAGCTGTAAGAATGTCCTGATATGGGATAGGGATGCCATCATCTACTGGGGAGGGAGTTGCATGTTTTGCTGCCATGTCTGCCTTCTCATTGCCGCGAATGTTACAGTGACTGGGGGTCCATAAGAGAGTACATTTATTTCCTACTGACGACAAGTGAGAAACTACCTCCAAGATTCTTAAGCTATAAGGGGATTTTGTGAATTTGTTTACTAGTGATTGAATGGCACTCAAAGAGTCTGAACAAATATCACAGGATTTTGAGTAGGAAAAGGAGAAGAATAGAAGAGCTTGCTATATAGCATACAGTTCCGCGGTGAAAATTGAGCAGTAAGGGTTCAAGGTCCAACAATATTCATTTTCCTCTATTACCATTGCTGCACCTACTCCGTTTCTGGTTTTTGATCCGTCCGTATAAATGGTAAGGCTGTTTTGGTAAAGGTCTAATTCGGATCTGAACAGAGCTCTGAAGGATGAGGTTGATGTCTCATCCCTTTTCCACAAGGATAGGCTGATGTTTATCTGTGGATTGGTGAGTTGCCAAGGAGGAGCTGCAGGAATGTTTTCGCTCATTATTGTGTATTTATCAATTGAGTATTTCTCGCAGGCTTCATGGAAGCGAGTTCTTGCTGGTCTGGTTACTGTAGGTCTGTTGGAGAATTCATTATCGACTAAAAAAATTGCATGGTTAATATGTGTTGGACGGGATATAATTTGGGATGCGTAAGTGATAGTTTGGAAATCTCTTCTCAGATCTAAGGGCAGGATGGAATTATCGCATAAAACTGCAGTTAGAGGTCTAGTTCGGAAAGCCCCTGTACTTAGTCTGAGAGCTGATAGTACAAGACTATTTAATTGGTTTAGTCTCGAAGGTCTACAGGAATTGTATGTGATCGCCTCGTAGTCTAGTCGGCTCTGTATGAATGACCTGTAGAGGTTCAACAGGATCTCCCTGTCTGCTCCCCATCTTATATTTGCCATACATCGGATGATGTTCAAGGCTCTTTGGAATTTTGCCACTAATTAATTGATATGTTCTTTCCAGTGGAGTTTCTTATCAAAAACAATGCCCAGGAATTTGATACAGTCTTTAGCGTTGATTTGGTGTCCATATATGTTAAGTTCAGGGTCTGGATGTTCTAATCTTAGCCTACAGAAGTGGACATAATCAGTTTTTTCCCTTGAGAATAGAAGACCCCGTTGTTTCGATGACTGGGCCAAAGAGTCGATTTCATTATTAAGATTTTCGTTTATCACATCCATAGATTTGTGTCTGGAGAGGACAATCAGGTCGTCTACATAGAGGATTTTCTCAACATAGGTTTCTTTCCGATCAAGAAGGAAATTTATGGCAACTGCAAAAAGAGATACGCTGAGAACATATCCTTGTGGTATTCCATTTTCGAGTATTTTAATGGGTGACTCTATGGATCCTAATCGGACAAGGAAAGACCGATCATCTGAAATTTTTTGTAAAAGATTCGGCATTTTACCAGACCCCAGAGGTGTAGTTGTTTCATGACAGAATATCGCCATGTTCTGTCATAGGCTTTCTGAAGGTCAAAACTAACTACTACCAAATGTTCTCTATTAAGGAAAGCGGTTTGAATTTCATTCTCTAGGTAAACTAGGGTGTCGGTTGTAGAGTGTTTGTTCCGACATCCGACTTGCGATTCTGCTGAAAGGAAGTTAGATTTCATTCACCAGGTGAGTCTATTATTAACGATCTTCTCGAAAACTTTTCCCATGCAGCTTGTTAGTGAAATCGGGCGGAAGTTGTTTGGATCTAAAGAGGATATTCCTTGTTTTAACACTGGAATGACAGTAGCAATTTTCCATTGTTTCGGATATATTCCTGATTCCCATATAGCGTTGAACAATTTTAAGAGTTTATGTTTCTCTTGCACAGGTAAGTTTTGGAGCATGCAATATAATATATTGTCTTGGCCTGCCGGAGCTTCCGAGCTGTTTTCGAGGGCAAATTCCAGCTCGTCTATTGTTATAATGCAATTGTAGTTGAGACTGAGTTGCGTATTGAAATTAAGAGCACTATTTTCCTCATGTGTTTTCGTATTCAAAAATTGGGGGGTCATAATTGCTTGATTTATTTATCTGAGCGAAATGATAGGCGAATGTTTCGCAGATCTCAACTGGGTCTATTATCATTCTACCATCGCATGTGATAGCTTCTGGAATATCGAAAGTGTTTTTGCCAGCGATTATTCTGATCTTTCTCCAAATATCTCCAAGTCCGATCTCAGGTGTTATTGACGATATGTATTCTTCCCACGAGGCCTTTTTTGATTGGGTGATGAGCCTTCTTGCAAAGTCTCTAGCTTTTTTGAAAATAATCAGGTTGTCAAGAGTTGGATGTTTGTTGAATTTATTGTACGCTTTTTTCCTTTTAGATATTGCCTCTTTGAAGTCGTCGTTCCACCAAGGAACTGGACGATGAGATTTGGTTGACTTTGACATGGGAATACTAGCTTTGGAAGCACTTATCACAGCGTTGGTGAGAATATATACAGCAATTTCATTATCATCTGGGAGGTTGGGGATATTTATTAATTTGGAATATTTTTCTCAGTTAGCTTTTTTCGGTAGCCATCTCTCTTTCATCGAGTATGTTCTCACGAGACTATCCGCGTGAATGATGATTGGGAAATGGTCACTTGAATGGAGATCGTTCAAAGTATCCCATGTTAATCTCGGAGCAAGGTGAGGAGAGCATAAACTGAGATCGATCGCAGAAATTTCGCCAGATCGTGTTTCAAAATGAGTAGCTTCACCGGAGTTCAAAAGTATCAAGTTGTTCTCATCTATCACAGATTCCATTCTTCGGCCATAATGTCCATTATGCGACCCCCCAAGAAGGTGAGTGGGCGTTGAAATCTCCCAGGATCAAAAATGGGCGAGGAAGTTGATCGATGATACTCTGGATATAATGGGGGAGCCAATTTTCGTCAGGTAAGTACATGTTACAGATAGTAACCTTGAATAGAATTTGAATCTGGACTGCGATCACTTGAAGATCTGTGGCTACTCTTACTTTTTTTGCAGGAATATTTTCACGGACGAAGGTGGCAACACCTCCTCTGGTTCTATGGATGGGCTGAACATCTTTGCGGAAGCACTGATAACCTCTAAGGTGAAAGGCGGCATTGGGTTTCAGATGGGATTCTTGAAGGGCTAATACGAGGGGGGAGATTTGGTTTTTTATTATTTGTATTTCACTGAGCTTGTGGATGAGGCCCTTACAGTTCCATTGTAGGAATGAATTATATTTGTTGGGTGTGAATTTTAATAGGTTAAATAAGTTAATGAAATGTAATATTATGTGAATTAAATTGATAAATATGTAAAATGAATAGAAATGTATATACCTATATATACTTGTAGAAATATAATATGATTCACTATCTGGTGGTCTGTTTTAATTCAGATATCTGATCTGTATCTGTCTGGTAATTAGGAGGGTTGGGAATGGGAATTTCTTTTCTAGGTTTGTCTTTCGGCCAACCTCTTTTTGACCTCTTCCTAGGTTTATCCTGTTGTTCAGAAAAAGTTTCACTCGTTATCGAGTCCAAGTCTGAACTATCAGATCTGTCCCGCTTAGATGCCTGGGACAAGAGACGGCTGAAAGGGTATTCTGATGTTGTTCCTGATAGTGGGAGAGGGGGTCGTTTAATATTGGACGATGTGGATAGTGATGGGAAAAAGTTATTTTTGAGGGCATCGATCAAGAGTGGGAGAAGTTCTTTGACGATATTATGTGAGATGGGGTCTGAACGAGACGTGGCTACTTGGGCATAAGACGTATTTGGTTTTGGGGTATGTGCAATGACTTTTCTTCTAGCTTCACTATAGGAAATATTATCTTTGACTTTCATTTCCTGAATTGCAATCTCCTGTTTGTAGATTGGACAATATTTTGATCTAGCAGAATGGGGAGGGACCTTCGCAATTGACACATTTGATTGGCTGTGAGCATGGGGTTCCAGTGCGAAGAGCTTTTCCGCATACACAGACTTGGTCTTTTGTGCATCTTACAGCAGTGTGGCCAAAAAGTTGGCATCTAAAGCATCTTAATGGAGATGGGATGAAAGGTTGAATCTTTAGACAGTAAAAGGCAACTTTGACTTCTTTTGTGGAGATTTTGTTCTCTTGGCTTTCCTCTTGAAAGTCTGGACAATCAACAAGGATGTTTTTAATGGACAGTCTTTCATTGCACTTTTTACATTTGAGAGGTTCTTCTTTAGATATTCTATTACCGTGCGTTATACGAGTGCGGCCAAGCCTTAGTCTTGATATTTTAATTTGTTGTAACCGGCTGGGTGTCAATATTAGTAGGTCAGTAAATTGCGATTTAATGCTTTTGAGGCTATTTTGATCATTATTCCATTTTGTTTGCATCTTTTTCTTAATTAACTTCTTGAGAAAGTTGTCTATATCACTGTGAATATATATTTGAAACCTTTCGATTTCTAACGATGTTGCTTCTTGGGCAGATGTATCAGCTGACTCGTTGCCATCGATTCCTACATGTGAGGGGATGTAGTTAAGTGGGACTATTACTTCTAGCATAAATAATTGGTGGAAAAGTTGTTGGATTTGCTGCACTAAAGGGTTGTCTGCATACATTTGTCGAATCGATTCTATGGCACTTAGTGAGTCAGAACAGATTGAATATTGTGGTTTTGGGTTACTCATTATGTAAACTAAAACTTAATGAATGGCAAACACTTCTCCTGTATATACACTACACTTCTCTGGTAGCCGGAATTTTTGTGTATTAGTTGCTGTAACTACTAATGAGCATCAGTGAATAAAACTTCTGACTTCTGTAGAGAAGGATGTGTTTCTTTTTTATTGAATAAGGAAAGTTCTGTGTTCACGGAGATAGGTGAGAGAATCCAGGGGGGCAAAATTATAGCTGTTTATAGGAATTATTTCAGGAAAACTGTAGCTGATTTCTGCCATATACGTTTTACCTGTGTTGTAAAAAGGTGGTGTAATATTGATACTTGCGGGAAAAGCTGTTTGCACTGATCTAGTGCAAATTTTTGTGTGGAAAGGGTGGTTAGGATGAGCCAAAATTTTTGTCGAGTAAGACAAAGATTAATGTTGAACTCTAATCTAAATGGCATTTCTCCAAGAAGTTTATAGAGACTGTCTGTGGGGGTTGTTGGGAACGCACCAATTATTATTCTGAGCGCTTTATTTGAAATTATTTCCACAGTTTTCATATAACTTTTTTTAGCGGTTTGGAAAGCCATGGCACCATATTCTATTTCAGATCTAATGGTATTTTTGCAAATGTTAAGTAAGCTGTTTATATCTGCTCCCCATTTTTGATGTGATAGGATTTTTAATATGTTTAAGCTTTGCATACTGTTTTGTTTAATATAGTCAATGTGTTTTTTCCAGTTAAGTCTATCATCAAAAATTATTATCAAAAATTTGATATCTTTCGTGAAACTGAGTTTGGTGTTTCCTATGGTCAATTCCGGGTATTCTTTCTGGGCTCTTTGTGCAAATAAGACACATTTTGGTTTTTCGTGAGATATTTTGAAGCCAGACTTGTTTTTCCATTCATAAATCTTGTTTAATCCATTTTGAATTAAGGATTGCAATGTTTTAGTATTTTTACCTTCTCCGTATATTACAATATCGACAGCGTATAAGCTAACACGTAGCGGAGATGTGATACAAGAGGTGAAGTCATTTATGGCAACAAGAAATAATGTTGTGCTTAAGGAAGATCCTTGGGGAATTTGATTCTCTAGTTTTCTTTTGGTAGATAATTCACCATTTGTTTGACTACAAAATTACGTTGTGTCAAAATTTTTTCGATAAACGCTGTTATATTTCCATCAATGTTCCAATCTACCAGTGTTTGTAGAATTTTATGTTGCCATGTTAAGATGTAAGCTTTTTCAAGATCGATAAATACACCTAGCAGTTTCTGACCGTTAGCAAATGGATTGTGTATCTTGGATTCCAGGTTTATAATGCTATCGTTTGCTGACCTGTTTTTTCGAAATCCGTTTTGGTGTATCGATATGAGGTTGTGTTTTTCCAGATGCCACATTAACCTGAGGTTTAATATCTTCTCTAAAACTTTGCACATTATACATGTTAGGGATATTGGTCTGTAAGACGTTACCAAGTTCTTTGGTTTGTGTGGCTTGGGTATTGGCACTATGATAGCTTCTGAGCATGATTTTGGAAATTTGTGATCTAAGTAAATTTTATTGTATGTCTGTTACAAATACTTTTTACCAGTTATTGGGAGGTTTTTTAAAAAAGTGCAGTGGATTTTGTCAGGTCCCGGGCTGGATTTATCGCTGCATTGTTTCAGCACCTCTTCTTATTCTTCCCTGTCGATTTGCACATTTAATGGGTGGTTTTGATCTGTAGTATGATTTAATTTTATTCTTTGTTCAGTATCGCGTTTATATTCCCTAAATTCGGGTTCGTAGTTTTCATCACTTGATATTCTAGAGAATTCTTCTGAAAATGTTTGTGTTATAAGTGCATTATAAGAGATAATTTCAGTATTGTGGGATAAACTTGTTATTTTATGTTTTGATGAAATTCCTTTCAGTTTTTTATTTTTGTCCATAGCTCGGAGTTCGAAGTATTTGGAGTGATTATTGAGACAAATTATTTCCAGGATTCCTTTTTAGCTTGCTTAGTGACGTATCTTGCTCTTGGTCTGAGTCTTTTAAACTCATCTAAGTTAGTTTGGTTTTTTTCTTTTTTAACTTATTTAACGCTCTATTGCTTGCTTTAATAGCTTTTTCGCATTGTGGTGTCCACCAAGGTACAGGAATTTTCGTTTTAAGTGGTTTTACATACACAATATGTATTTCTGCTGCTTGTATAATGGTATCGGTAAGTACATTCGTTATTTCGTCACTGTTATCTTCAAGCTGATCAATTTCTGGAATATTTCTTTCTATATACTCAGTAAACTCAAACCAATTTGCTCGTCTCAAATTCCATTTTTCCAACGAGTTAAGTTGATCGTTCTTGTCTTTTCTGGAATGACATTCTATGCTTATAGGTAGGTGGTCGCTTCCATATAAGTATGAGTTTAGCTACGAACTCAGGTTTGGTGCAATTTGTGCGTCACAAATAATAAGGTCAAGAGTTTATTATAAGACTGTTTGTGTTTATAAAGTTTTCAATTTCTCTCCCTCTTTACTCTGTAGTCTTGGATCCCTACGCTGTATTATGTGAATTGAAATCCCCTACTATTATTTTTGTGCCATGTACTTGGTTGGTTATTTCTTGTAACCTTTGTGAAGTGAAATTTTTGTTGGATGGAATATAAATATTATTAATGTTCAAATTCCTCTCATAGTATTGTATGTTAATTGCAACTACCTCTAGTTCTGATGTTATTTGTATATTTTTCCCGGTAAAATTATTTTTTATATAAATAGCCACTCCTCCACTAACTCTGTCAGACTCTCTATTTTTGTGGACGCATTCGTAACCTCTTAGTGAGTAGTATTCATCATCTTTGAAGTTAGTTTCTTGTATGCAGATCACATATGTAGTTTTTGATATTAAGAGTTTTAATTTTTCCAGCCCATTTATATTCCATTGGAGTAGGAAAGTATAAGTGTTGACTTAGTTGAGAAGTGGACGAATCGTAACTATCTTCATCGTCTTTATTTGTTGATATCGAGACTGAATTTAGTTGCTTACGTATCTTGGATTGGATTCTTGTGCATCGGGATTTCATCTTGTATAAATGGGTAAATGTTGTAGAGAAGGGCAAGTAGTTCAAGAATATTATCTGTGTATTGTTGGGCTATACTATGAATAAACTAAATTTATGACTTTCACGGCTTACAGGAATCATTTACCACATTTCAATATTCTCGATATACGGAACGACGAGTGGATTGTTGATGTTTTCAGAACAGATACCATTAAATATTTGGGTGTAACGATAGATAGTCATATGAGATGGGACGTTCACACTAAGAATGTGACAAAAACCTTACGAAGTATGATGTTCAAATTCAAATATTTGAGCAAATTACTTGACACTGATCACTTGAGGATCATTTACTTCGCTCTGGTGGAATCTCGTATTCAATATCCTGTACTGAGCTGGAGAGGTGTTGCTGCTAATCACTTGAAAATGTTGGAAACGGTGCAGAAAGCCATTCTGAAAATTATGTATCGAAAAGAACCTACCTTCTCAAGCAATTTGCTTTTTTACAAGCAAGAATCTTCGATGTAAGACAAACATTTCTTAATTACATTCTTACTCATATACACAAAAACAAAAATCTATTAAATAATATCGACCATGAATATATTACTAGGAAAAAAAAAGAATATCACGTTAAAACCTCTCTGAGTAGTACAAAAATGGGACAACGAAATATATTTTATCTCATTCCAAAAATTTTTAATTCTCTACCTCCTGAACAAAAAATGAATGTAATGAATATAAATTCTCGTCATATGCTGAAAAAAATAATAAGAAAATATGTTCTTAACTTAAATCGAGATCTGGTCCGATCTCTTTTGGACTGACAGCATGCTAACAAGATATATTACAAAAAGTTACCGACAACAAAGACGACGATGACGACATACACACGGCATTTTTTTTTTAAAAACCCGTTTTTCGTGTTTTTCTCGCTCAAAAACTAAAAATAACTAAAAAAATTCAAAAATTCCGACTGTTTATGGGGCAAACCAATACTTTTCTCACATCTTAGACAGGGTTGGGCGGAAAAGTAATAGCAATTAAAATCATATAGAATAAGATGAAAGATAGTATCCCATATATTAAAAAAATTTATGAAAACTGAAGTTTTATCTGGTCGATTTCCTTCATTTGTTCATATTTAGACACAGATATGTCATCAATCATTGAAATTAACTCAACTCCCACCTTACTTAAGTTATACTCAAACGCGATTCTTCCCTGTACATTTCTTATGGGACAGATTCACTCAAGCAATTCGAATTATCATAGCTCCTCTTCTAATGAACGGATCTTGATCGTTTCACTCTCAGAACACTCAGCGGATCAATCTCTTTATTTGGAGCTATAAACTGCGTTGAGCAATTCTTTCAAGATTTTCCTTTACTCAAACCTCTATAACGAGAGTTCTCTCAATAACCGAACGTATACTTGAGAACCTGAAGTTGAACAGGCGGTGCCTCTCAGTTGAGTGTCCAGTATCTCGAAATTGTGTTAAAAGCTCTTGTAGAAGAGGGTATGCGCAATCTCCAGTTATGTGATTTTGAGGGAGAATAAGAGGATTATCCTCACAGGTAATCCTACCATATGAACCACTTCTTCTAATAGCTCGGGCACCATGCCTGC